>JARWKJ010000001.1:32326963-32926963 GCA_029959095.1 Rhinichthys osculus | reverse complement strand
TGACAGATACCTCTGCGGGTCAAGAGTCAGAGTTGAGGGGAGGGTCAGCGGCACAACGTGCGAGCCAAGCGCCGAACTGGATACCTATCTGCCAGTGGACAGCACTGGTGATCATCGGGTGTTCTGCCGTACACTCTTAAATAAAGCTGCTTTATTGGCATCTACGGTTCTATTACATCCACAGAAGGTGCTTTCTAGTAGAAAAAAGGTTCTTTCGATTTTTTAAATCTCATTCACACTAGGAAAAAAAAGGTTCTTTTACAGAAAGGTTCTTTGGGGAACCAAAAAAAGGTTCTTTTATAGCACCGGTCCCTGCTCGAAAACTTTATTTTTGATAGTGCACGCGACTCTAAAACATATGAGGTTATAGAAAGGGGAAGAAACTGCATTGTTCACACCTTCCGGCTATATTAGCTCTCTCTCTCTCTCACACACACACACACACACACACACACGTTTACTTAGCTAGCTAAAAGGGGACATTCTACAGACGTAATGGTTTTTACAAACTGTGTATTCTGTCCCCTTACACTAACCTGACCCCTAAACCTACCCATCACACAAAACTTTCTGCATTTTTACATTTTTAAAAAACCTTTCATTTCTATATTTTTATACCAGATTTACAAATGAGGACGTCCGTAAAGGGAGAATTTTGGAGATTTTGTCAGGTTTTGGTCACTTCTGGGTACAAATTTGTCTCCAAACACACACACACACACACACACACCTGTACATTAGTAAAAGAAAATGTGAATGGAGTTGTTTTCAGCACATTGCTTCTGTGGTTGCTATGGTGTTCTCTGCGGTTGCTAAGTGGTTGTTTACTGGCCCAGTCTGATAAGTCTCTATATGCTGTATTGCTTTCTAGACGGCTCCCTTCATTCCATGTTAGTCTTTGAGCTTTTTTTTTGTTGTTGTTTCCAAGGGTAAAATTGTAAGTCTGATTGCTTGGAAAACTAATAACACACCACTTCTCAGTAAGCCACATGATTTGAGGTATCATTCATGTCAGAAGCACAGATGGTGTTGGACATGGTTCAAACCAAAGTATAGTTCTTAGTGTTCGGGGTTCGTTCAGATCCATAAGTATATGAGAAAGAGTAATAGTGATGCTCGCCTTAGCAAACACCACTAATAAACAGTCCATTGAGTGTGAAGGCAAGATACGGGGTGCTGGAGTGACTCGAGTTTATTTAAAGCATGACGACCCCTGGCCAAAACCTGCTTCAGTGGAGGGATGAATAAAATTTTAATGGCTCATAAAACACTGCAATTCCTCTCAGTGCGTTTTCTTACCGCATTATTCGTGGCCGCGCCGTGTCGCCTCTTTTTGTCTGCAAAGTGAAAAGCTGCAGTGAGTGGCCACGGCTGGAGCTCTGCTGGAATGAAGAGAGCTGGGAAGAAAAGCAAAGCCATGAATACACCGGCATGATTAGTGGAGGGAGAGAGACTTTCACACGCGCACACACACACACACACGTTTACTTATCTAAATGAGGACATACCAGAGACTTCCTCGTATTACACTTAGCTAAATATATTCTTTCATCCCCTAACCCTTTTTTGCATTTTACGATTTTTATTCAGGCATTTTTTAATGTGTTTATTGAGCCGTTTTCCTCATGGGGACAGTTGTCTGTAGGTAATTTCAAGTTTTACTATCCTAGTGGACACACACACACACACACACTTTTTTAAACAAAGCAAATTAAAAAAAACACTACAGATTAATTCTGACCTAAACGTTAACCATACCCCTAAAGGAAACATTTAGCATTTTTATAATTATGTTTTGTAACACTTTATTTTTTTACATAGTCACACGTTAGATGTTACAAAAACAATAAATTATGGATAATTAAAATCAACTATACCTGAACCAAACCTTATATTAAGTACATGTAGTAAATGAATATTACTCAGTAATTATTTGTGTAATTACACTGTAACACCGTAACACCTTACCCTGTGTAACCTTCAAATAAATTGGTTACTCTTGGTAACACTTGATTTTACAGTGTCCTTGTTACATGTGTTACATTACCGTAGTAATAACTGTAAATTATGCATAATTACATGAAATTAAGCCTCAATCAAAATCTAATCCTACCCTAACCCTATAGTGAGTACATGTTGTTAATTATTATAACTCAGTACTTAAAGGAGAACTCCGGCGCAAAATGAACCTTTGGTCTAATTACACATTGGTACCTAGTCAACCGTTATCTGAGATTTGTTTTCATGATTATCGAATGTAAATAGTTTTATCTCTAAAAACAGTTTAGCCTATAAAGCTAGTATAACGCTAGTATATTGGGCATAGTGTAATGACAAATAAAAATCGCTTGTTAATACGACTAACAAGGCTGAAAATAGCCCCACACTAACACGGTAGCATAATGAGGGTCCCTACCTTCAAACCGAAGCATTGAGAACTTGGTAAGTGTACAGACAGTTTAATAAGAAGATATTTTAAACATACAGTCAACTTCGCGTATACAGGCAGGAGCCATCTTTGAAATACAGCCTTTACCAGTCGATCTACGAATGCCGATCCAAGCCTGCTGTTCGCGCTCACCTTATCACAACTTATAGCTCGTTCACATCTCACCAGCGCACTTGGATCGGCGTTCGTAGATCAACTGATAGAGACTGTTTTTCAAAGATGGCTCCTGCCTGTATTTGCGAAGTTGACTGTATGTTTAAAATATCTTCTTATTAAACTGTCTGGACACTGACAAAGTTCTCAATGCTTCGGTTTGAAGGTAGGGACCCTCATTATGCTACCGTGTTAGTGTGGGGCTATTTTGAGCCTTGTTAGTGGTATTAACAAGCGATTTTTATTTGTCATTACACTATGCCCAATATACTAGCATTATACTAGCTTTATAGGCTAAACTGTTTTTAGAGATAAAACTATTTACATTCGATAATCATGAAAACAAATCTCAGATAACGGTTGACTAGGTAACAATGTGTAATTAGACCAAAGGTTCATTTTGCGCCGGAGTTCTCCTTTAAATATACAATTATGGCACAAAATAAATTGTAACCCTTTAATTTAAGGTGTCCGTGTAACAGTGTAAATAAATATTAAGTACTGAGTAATATGAATTAACTACATGTACTTCCTAGGGTTAGGATTAGGTTTGGTTTAGGGTTAGTTACTGTTATTACTACGGTAAGGACATATGTAACAAGGACACTTTAAAATAAAGTGTTACCAATTATTTTTTTATTTACTTATTTATGAATCAATATTCCAACTGTCCCCAAAGGGAAATTATGTCATATTTAACTTAGGGACAAACTAATCCCAACACACATGAAGATAAAGAGTAAGAACTGTCCCTTTCAAAAGCTTTCAGAAGCCAGAAGGCAAAAAGCCAGTACGCAAAAACATATTGGGAGGGAGGGAGGGAGGGAGTGAGGGGGGGGGGGGGGGGGGGGGGGGGGGGGGGGGGGGGGGCTGGGGGGGGGGGCTTTGGGTTAAAAAAATCAAGCATTGTCTCTTGATTAAAAAACCCTCTCAGCCATATTCATGTTTGCTCCACCCATGACATGCGCCATTTGCTTGCATGGAAATGTCCCTGGTGTTGATGCACTCACCAGTCGAGCTGGCCCGGGGGCCGGATAAATAAACATGCATCTGTTGTGTTATTTAATGCTCTGTGTCTTAACCGTTGGGTCCGAGTCTGCAGGCTTCACGAGTCGAAGATCTCAGCCGCCCGTCTGCCCTCAGCACGACAGCTAATGCTGTTAGCATAGCGGCAATCCATCATTCTCTGTATGTGTGTGTCCCAGAAAACGTATGAAAGAAATGGAGATGTAAGCTGGATCTCCCTGTGTGCTTGCTTTCAGAGTTTGTGTGTTTTAGGGGATTATGGAGAGCGGGTGTCAGCCAGGACTCTATATGTCACTGCTCACTGCTCACTGCTCAGGGTTTGAGGGCTTTTGTTTAACGCTTTAGGGGGTTTGTTCTAAAAGTACACTTACAGTGTACTTACCTAAGAAAGTACTGGGTCATATAATATAATGTAATATGCATGTGTTAAGGTTTAGGGGTTAGTACCGACTTATTACCCAGTTGAAGTGTTAACTTTAATTTTATTAATCAGTTTTTGACAGGTATGCTGCTTATTTTAAATATAGTAAAATATATATGTTTAATGGAATTAGTCTCTTATGCTCACCAAGGATACATTTATTTGATCAAAAATACAGTGAAAAACAACAATATTGCATTTTGGGTAACGCTTCCTTTTACAGTCCTGTTACCCATGTACTTACTATGTACTTATTATAGTAATTATAATTACTGGGTAATAACTAGGTACTAACCCTGAACCTACCCCTAACCCATGTACTTACCTTATATTAGCCAGTACTTTCTAGGTAAGTACACTGTAAGTACACGCAAGTACTGTACTGTAAAATGAAGTGTTACCGCATTTTGTATGATCATGTGACACTGAAGACTGTATTATGGCTACTGAAAATTTAGCTTTGCCATCACAGGAATAAATAGCTTAATTAAACATATTAAAATAGACAGTAATTTTTAATTGTAATACTGTTTCACAATATTACTGTTTTTACTGTATTTTTGAGAGACTCTTGCAAAAATATTAAAAAATCTTAATTAAATTCCACAGTTAAATGAACATAACTGGGCAATATTATTATTCAGACCTTTCTAGTGATGACAAATAGACCCAATGCTTTGGAAAATTAGCATGGAGGTTTGTTTATATGAATAGAATTTGTAGACAAAAAGGTTTATACGTTCGTTTCAGATTGTTTGTGTATAAGGAGGACTAGAGCCCTGCTCTTGAACTGTGGATCTGCTCAGGCCGTGAGACTGTAAATATACAGACAGAGACCTGAACCTATAAATCTCTCTGCACACACACACACACACACACACACACACACACACACACACACACACACACACACACACATAAATGTTTCTCTTATAGCCTATCATAATGAGATGTAGCATGATGTCCAAACTGATATGACAAGACTGTTTTTAAAGGCGGATATTTGATACTACTTTTTCTTTTTCATTTGCATGTGGTCTCTATATATTAGAAGTTAAGATTCATTTTTCCGAAACATAGACCATTTTTAGGGTGGATTTTTACCCTTTTTTAAATACATTAATTTGTTTTGTAAAACTCCCTGAGTCTTAAATTAATTTGTGTTGTCTCAAGGGCACATATACAAATGTGAATAAATGGAAAAACATTTTATCATATTTTTGGCATCCTTATTCAACTAAGACATGCTGTGACATTTCCAGCTTGATTGCAGGCCATTATTTCATACTCATTTTAAAATAATTTATCATAATTGAAATACAATTCTCACACACAACAAATGTGATTCGCCTTGATTACTGTCAGTTTAATTTTTTAGTTCTTTGAAATACAATTGTTTTGTTTTTCCATTTTTATTTTTTTTTCCCCTCTAAGCTGTGAACGCACATGTTGGGTAGTGTGTAATTTTAATTGATTTTCTTTTGTTTTTCTTCTCTTATTTACCATTTGTTTGGATTCACCGTGCGAATAAACATCACCTGGTGCCTGAGCTTTCTTTGTCTCTTGCACAATGCACAAAATCTTTTGCTTTAACGTTACCCTGGCACAAAATAACACATTAATAAATAATCATAAAAGAAAATGATTTATATATGTATATATATATATATGACAAAATAAGTATAAATATATATATATATATATATTACAAAATAATAAGCATTAATAAAGTATCAATGTCACAAAAAATGTAGCACAGAAATTTAATTTGATATTTACTTCCCTATAGCTAAATAAATAAATAAAGTATTTATATATATATAACAATTATATACAATACAATTAAGCAATAATAAGTATTAATAAAATATCAACTTTAAAGGACAGAATAGCAATATACAGACATATAGCACAGACATTTTATTTGACATTATTATTATTATATGAATTTTTAAAGTAAACAAATAGTCACACAAATAGACAAATTAATAAATAAAGGGATGAAAAATTAATAAACACACACATACAACAAATAAATAGATTATATGTATAGCATTTATAATCAAAGTAACCACAATGATGTCACCATAATATTTGTTTATTAAAATGCAATGTGATTGGCATTCTTCTGGACATATTTGTCTTTTCTTTTTCCTTATTGCATATTACTATCAATCTCTTTCGCCTTCTCCCTTTTTACTCTTTGTTATAATTGTAATATATACATTTTTGAGTTAACATATAGTCAAACAAATAAACAATTTAAAATAATAATAAATAAATACATAAAACAATACACCGATTATATTTTGTTATATGTGTAATGGATTTATGGGTGTTGGCTTCAAGGTTCAGTCATTTAACAAAAATCAAATTCATTTCAATAAATTTCAAAACGCAAAAAATATATATATTTGAAAAACCCTGAAAAAAAAAAGTTTTTCGTGCCCAGCAATTATAAAGCGTAGCACAGGGTCTCTCGACCGGCACACATGCTTTATCTCCCTCACTGCCGCAGTGTGTGTGTGTGTGTGTGATTGCAAGTCTGCAGTGACACTGACCTGTGCTGACCTGATGAGAAACACACTCATAGAGCTTCTGCTGCGGAGACAAAGCCCTGCTGCCCCCTACAGCCCCCCGTCACCACATCACCGATGACATTCAAACACACTCTAATGCTTCAAATTATGGAGGGAAGTAATTAGAGTACACCAAAATACACACTTAAGTAAATATTGACTCCACAGCATATACTTCAGTCATTTATAAATTAAGAGGTGGATCTTTAAACACACATATTTTTAAGGCTGTAATGTGTTCATTAGAATTCATTGTATTCACACAGTTAGCAAGGTCACCACTTTGTATTGAGCAATGAGTGCCGGAAGAGAGAGAGAGAGAGAGAAACTGTCTAAAAGTAATTGCTTTGATTCAAGCACACTAGAAGACCTTGAACCTGTAACTGAAGTTTAAATCTCCTTATGGAGAGTCTGCTGTCCTTTTCAGGAGATGAGCTATAATGAGAGTTGTTACAGCGCTCCTGCAGAGCTGCTTCATATTACAACCATTTCAACACTGGTATAATTGACGGAACACCACAAAACGATACATTATATATTCTAAAAATATATATATAATGCCGTTTTCTACATTTCCAGAATAAATGTGAGCACTGTGTGCCTTTGCAAAACTCACAGTGGGTGTTGTAAATTGTTACCAGGGTGTTGCTATGCAGTTTTTTTTTTGTGGCTAGTTCAAATTCAAATACCAAAAACGTTTTTCACCAGTTTCATTATCCACAACATGAAACTTATAAATCTGATAACTTAAAGGGTTAGTTCACCGAAAAAAAGGAAATTTCCATCATTAATGGACTTTAAGTCGAATAAAGTCGTTTTTTTTTTTTTTTTTGCTCACAAGTATTCTTGTCGCTTTATGACATTAATGTTTAACCACTGTGGTCACATGGACTATTTTAACAATGTCTTTACTACCTTTCTTGGCCTTGAAAATGCAATAACTTTGCAGTCTATGTGGGGTCAGAAACCTCTCGGATTCATCAAAAAAGTCTTAATATGTCTTCCGAAGATGAACAAACGCGTTGTGGGTTCGGAACGGCGCGAGCGTAAGTAATTAATGACAGAATTTTCATTTTTGGGTGAACTAACCCTTTAAAAAGGTAGGCTACCACCACCTCTCTCACATGATTTAGTAGATCATTCGTGTCTTACAAAGTTAATAAAAGTCAAATCCCTAACAATAAAAGGGTAGGTTTCATTTGTTAACAATAGTCAACTAAATGCGTTAATGCGCTCTGACAATGAACACTACAGCCTATTAATCTAAGATCATGTGAATTTCAACATTTCCTAATGTTTTAAATCAAAAGTTGTATCTTTTAACATTAGTTAATGCACTGTGAACTAACTGTGAGTTAACCAATATTAAGTGTATGCTAGTGTATGTTAGATAATGCAAACGAGTCCTTATCATAAAGTCTTCCCAATAAATGTATAATAGTGTAATTTGCCTTATAGCAAGCACTGTATTAAAACAAATAAATCAATATTTTATCTTGTGCAACTTTATGTATTACGAAATAATTAACATGCATACGTGGATGGTAATAGACGGTTCAAACACAGTCATTTATCTGTCATCAGGAGAAGAGTAAAAGGATCTTGATGATTTGATGTTCTTTACCGCATTGCATATTTCACTGGATTTCACTGGTGTAATTGCGGATTTAATTTTCTCTTTTCCAGCAGGCTCTGGTGTCACATTCGGAGGTCACGTCTTCTCCCGTCAGCGAGACAGCAGGTATGCGCATCCCATTGTCTGCACAGGAAAATAAAACAGCATCATGTGGATCCCCTTTCTTTCCAGCACACCTCCTGCGCCAGAGCTGAACTCAATCCCACAACAGTGTGTACACTCCCCCCAAACACACACGCCTCCGCTGGGGATCAACACACCACTGCCACCAGCATACTCAAATGCCCTAACGCATACATTACACAAAGAAAGGTTTACCATGTTACCATGGTTGGATATTAACAATTTATTCAAATTAATGGTCACACTTTAAAGGGGTCATATAATGCCATTTTTGTACAAGCTAATATTATTCTTTAGGGTCTAAATTAAAAGTTTGTAATATACTTTAATTAAAAATTCTCATTAGTATTGTAAGAAAACACTTATTTTACCTGGTCAAAAACAGCTCTGTTTTCAGCACGCCGTTTCAGTGCATATGACTTTAAATGATAATGAGCTTTGCTGACTCCGCCTCTCTGTTCTGTGCGTACACCGTTTGTAACACAATAACACAATAACCATAACGTGTTGTTCAGTATAAACGTGGGATTTTGAATTATATTGAGAACGTCGTACATAGAAAACATGCTGTAATGTACCCTGAGTGTAAACCTTAGACGCATTGATTGTGAAGCGTGCAGTTCAGCTAGCGATTTGCAAAGATTAATATAAATATTAATATAAAGTTTAATAAAACGTTACACTCACTTCAGTTGTTCTAGAGGTTCAGCAGGAACACGAATAGCTGGTACCGATCCTTTTTTCATGAGCAGCTTCTTAGCAAAACCAGCTTTATACTGACCCTCGTTTATAAAGCAGTCTGGTGAGAAATGATTCGTGCAAACATGAGAGCATTGACGTTGCTCGTGGGGAATATTCCCTTCGAAAACAAACTCAGCCACTGCGTCTTCAGCGGTTCGGATTTAGGAACATTAAAATGACTGCTGTGTTCGTTATTACACCCAAGAACAGAACACCACAATCGCTTAGACGCCATTCTGCTCATAGACAGTGCTCCAGCATATCAACAATGACCGCGCCGGTCCGCGCTGACTATGATTGACAGCTCGCTCACGAGCGAGGGCGGGTCTGTGTTGAAACGCTCCTGTCAATCAACAATCGTGGGAGGGGCTTCCGAGCGTGTGACGTCACACGGTCGAACGGCTTGATTTGAGGCAGGGGAAAACATATAAGGAGATTAAAACAAAAACACTGGATAGATTTTTATCATTATATGATGGTGGTGTACAGGCACTGCCAACACACATTTCAGTACAATCAACTTGTAAAAGTGCATGTACCATTATATGACCCCTTTAACTATGTACTTACACTGAACCTTCCCCTAAACCTAACCTAGGCGCTGTTTACACCTGGTATTAAGATGTGTTTTGGTCGATCGGATCACAAGTGGACGACGCTAAATACCTGTGTAAACAGGGTCTGAAACGTTTTAAGCTTGTCCACTTTCGACCACTTGTTGATTTGACCGGATTGCTTTTGTAGTGTAGACGATCATGTGATCAAATGTGTTCAAACAGCCACAAAAGACTCTCCGCCTACTGACTTAATGCTTAAACATTATGGGAAGAGCGCTAGCCAGACATGATTTAAACTTTGTCGGCTGGAGACCCAAGTTTGCTTTGAAGGAGAAAAAAGTACCAAGCACAGTGTTCTCTCCATTCCTGATTTCTAACACACACTCACAGTGTTCGGCTGGTCTTGCGGCTGTCAGAACAGAAACTAAAGCTGATGCTCTCCGTGTGTTTTTCCGTCGTCTCTGGTCATGATCATACGCAAATTGCGTGAGCTTGTTTTGTCCATTAGATTGAAACATCTGAAAAAGCTCATACATTGACCCTCCCCTCGAAGAAATCAGGACAGAAGTGTTTGAAAGTGGACAAAAGAGACGGATTATAACACCAGGTGTAAACGGGTATGTGTCTCCCTTGTCTACTTGTGATCCAATTGAACAAAACACATCTTAATACCAGGTGTAAACAGGGCCCTTAACCCATGTAGTTACCTTATATTACCCAGTAATTTCTAACGTAAGTACACTGTAAGTGTAAGTGTAAGATGAAGTGCAACCCAAAACACATTTGCTGCTATTGAGGTGGGATAAGGGTAAAGTTGGGGACAGGTGTGGTGGTCTGGTTAGGTTTAAGGGTGGGTTAAGGGATAAGGGTAGATTTGTTGGCCTAATATGAACATTATGTTTGTCTCTGTGAGGAAGAAGCGAGCACATTTCTCACGGCTGGTGTTGTAGTCATCTTCTCCTTAGCCTTGAGATTAGCTGCTTCCTGACACAGAGCCACAGAGGAAAGAGCCAGCAACGGTCACAACTCACCACAGCGCTGCAACACCACAAGCCATACATCCGCACACACACTGCTTCTGAGCTGTCATGATGAGAGCCGATCGGTAGTAGGACGCATGGTTGTGTGTGCTTGCAGACATCACGCTCAGAGCACAAAACATACTCTACTTAGGGATGTTTACCGTTTAAGCGTTCAGTAGGATGAAGGGCATCTGACACATATCATATGACTTTAAGGTTGAAGAGCGTGGGCAGTAACTGCTATGCTGTTTATGACTTTGCTGGATTTTTGGAGTTTGATTTGGTCGGGACATTGGAACATTTAGTTATGAAATAGCCAACGCATTCTCATCCTTTGGCGTCATATAGGTGACGCCATATGACATTTCGTCGAAATCTTACTTATGGCATCCTTTAGTGTCAATATAACACGCACTGTTATGGGTAGGTTTAGGTCTGGGGTAGGGTTACGGTTATGACGCCTTGGGTTCTGCGTCTCATATTGATGCTAAAGGATGCCATGTGCGTAAGATTTCGACTAAATGTCCAAAGCGTCACATGTATGACACCAAAGGATGAGAACGGGCTGGAAATAGCATATGGCTTAGAGTAGATGTTTGCAACTGGTGGGTTATTACCTGATCGAAATGCGTTGTAAATGCATATAATAAAATGCAACTAATCATATGATCATGCATACTTAAGACAACTTTAAAAGGAATACATAAAAGGGAGGAGGAAAAGCGTCATATCTTTTGTTGTTGACGTCCAATCTAACATAATCTTTTGGCACAAATGCATTTGTCAATACACATGACACCATAGAGAGGCATCTCCTCATCTTTGAAAAACAAGAATAATACTAAAATGCAGGATATATTAGGAGTTTCACTTTTTAGTCTGCTTGCAATTGCATATATCTAACATTTATCTTTAATCTCCTAAATGCGACTATGAGGCATGAAGATTAATATATTATAAACATTGACAATATAATTTGAAAAGCTCTATACAAATAAAGTTGACTTTTTCACCTGTTATGATGACGCCCTAATTCACACCTCTGTGATAATTTTGTTGTGGAATCTTCAGATTCTGTCATATCAATTAATTAATTAAAATTATTGATGATGAATTAAATAATTAAATAAATATATGTATAATAATTGGTTACACTTTAGATTAGGGTCCAATTCACACTATAAACTACGACTTTTGCAAGGTTGCAAGGTTTGTAAGGTTGTTAAATTTAGGTATTGTGTTGGATTAGAGATTAATATGTGCTTTATAAGTACTAATAAACAGACAACATCCTACATGCTAATAAGCAACTAGTTAATAGTGAGAAATTGACCCTAAACAAGTGTTACCTAATAATTAATTAACATGTTATTATTACACATTTTTACATGTTACAACATGTTTCTATTTTCAAACATTTTTAGTGAATTTAGTAATAAAACTGTAGCCTGGTTAAAACCAGAGCATTCTCAGTTGTAACTGAGTTATGGTCTGGCAAAGCGTCATAGACAAATCATTTCCAGAGGGGCGTCACCAACGGACGTCGCGGATAGACCTAAACCCAATCAGAGCGATGAAGGAGATGACGTATGCAGAGCGGCGGAGAAACATCTCCGAGTGTTGTTCTTTGCTCGGTTTTTAACTAAAAGGAAACGTTCAAATCACTTAAAACAGACGCGATAGCTGATTCCAACGAGTGATGTTCGACGGCGGCATCCATCTTTGTAATGTAGGCTACAAAATCTGCTTCAAAATCCCAGCGCTGTCCTCATCGTGTAAAGCCCGCCCCAACGTTTCTGATTGGTGCCTCGATTTCGACGGATTGGAAATGGGCTTGAATGAGCTCTTTGCCAGACTAACTTTCAGAGCAAATTTGCCGGAAGTTGTCTGAGTTTTCCCAGGCTAATAAAACTGTTAATGCATGCGTGAAGTGACCACAAGACCAATTGCAAACATTAATTGACTAGTTCAATAATTTCCAATAACTGAAATTTTTTCACTGCTTGACTAAACAGGACTCGTTACAAACTCACGCCTTTGGTTGAACAACGGTTATCCAACCCAACTGGACGACTCAAAAAGATTTACATTTGTTACCACAACTGGTGCAACAAGTAAAATAATTGCATTGGATTTATTTACAACAACATCTAGACATACATCTTATATACAACTATATTATAGTTTATATCGCACACATATGGTTTTCACAAAAATTAAGCAGCACAGCTGTTTTCAACACTGATAGTGATAATAAATGTTTCTTGATCATCAAATCATTACACTAGAATGATTTCTGAAGGATCACGTGACACTGAAGACTGGAGTAATGGCGCTGAAAATTCAGCTTTGCATAACAGGAATAAATGACATTTTACAATATATTCAAATAGAAACCAGCTATTTGAAATTGTTATAATATTTCACAATATTTATAATGTATTTTTAATCAATGACTTACTTTGCATCTGCATGTGAACTATCAGTCATTAGAGTATGAGCAGAGTCTCCTTAATATCTACTAACACTATTGTGATGCTCCCCTACAAACATTTTACTGACTATGAGTAACTTTACATGTACATGTAGTTGCAAAGATACTTAGTTATTAGAATGTCTAAAGTGGACCATCAAAATAAAGTGAAAATATCAAGCTATAGTAATTTTTAAAAGCTAAACAGATTTTATAATATATTTCTAGAGGATTATCTCTTATGTGGTTAACAGCCTGAAACAAAGAAGTAGACATACAACTTTGATCATCAGGTGTAATATCCGGGCTTCCTATATTTCACCCAGAAACATGGACACACACACAAGCGCTCCATTAGCGAGCGCAGGCCCAGCCCAGGTCATTTGTGTGAGAAGGGCAGTTCGCATAAAGAACGGGGAGTGAAGTGAAGTGGATCGGCACCCGGTGCTCTCTTACAGTTCTGCCATTACAAGCCATTACAAGTGACCTCTGACCCTTATCCGCCCTCAGATGAAACAGCAAGTCTGGTCTTGCTCCGCTCGTTCAGGAGGAAAATAAAAGACGGGAGGGGGAGAGTAAGTGACCCATTCTTCAGACATGTCCCAAACCCACAGACGCACAGCTCCAGGGCTCTCCCATGGCTATGCAGATGCGAGAGAATGCAAAAAAAATGAATTTTAATCACCAGAAATCTCCAATTACCGCACAGCAACCTGCCACGAATCTGTCTCCTCGGGACGCGTTCCAGAAATGACGCTTCAGCGAGGCCTCGACACACTCCTCTCCACGGCACACGCCACCCTCGTGCACCCATCCTGACAGCAGACGTATCTATAGTGGATGTCTCCTAATTACGAGACGTCTCCTTTCCTTCCCCACTGGCCTAAAGGAGCCAGACGCACACATTCTGATCCGGGATTGGTCGGCCATCCTCACCGCAATCACATGGCGCAGGGTTACCGTACTGTCCACGGCGGATGCATGGAGTTTGTGTTAATTAACATGGGGCTTGTGCGAGGGGGCTGTGCTGTGGGTAACTAACCTTAGATGAGACTTGGATGTCAGATTCCTTCAGCCATACACACGGTTCATCTTCCTCAAGAGCCATTATTAGAATACAAAGACTGATTTAACGAGTTCGTTTGCCCATAAAATCTTTAAGATATTAGGTTAAACTTATTTGGCTTGCTGTCCGCTGGAGAGGGGCTCGATGAAGCAGCTTCAACTCGAGCTCTGATATACCCCCCAGTGGCTAAATGTAGGACCTGTTAATTAGAGGGCAAGGTACCTAAGATGAAGGTGGAGTTTGGGGAGGTGGAGGGATACTGGAACAGCTGATACTAGGGAGAGGTAAGCGGCTGCTTATATACTCTGTTTGTTGATTGAAAGATTGGATGGGCTCGCTCCTCCCTAACTTACGTTTAGGAACTTCATTTAAAGCACTATCAAATGGGAAAGTGTATTTGATATACTGTGTTCCTGTTAATTTGAATAGATTTGGTTACAGTTTATTTTAAGGTGATGTAGTTACATTGTACTTACTCAAATAAGTACTGAGTAATATTAATTAACTACATAGAGTTACAGTTTGGTTTAGGGTTAGTTACTTGTAATTATCCATGGTTTACTGTTTTTACTATAGAAAGTACATGTACTAATGTGTAATTATGTCACCCTAAAATAAAGTCTTACCATAGATTTGGTTGGAATCATTGGTTTTCTCATTTAGATTTTAATCGTTTTTGTGGTTACAATTTATTTTGATGGTCCACTTTAGAGACTTAGCCACTTTGCAACTACATGTCAACTAACTCTCATTAGAGTATTAGTAGACTGTTCGGTCAGGTTTAGGTGTTAGGGCTTTGGGTTAGTAGAATAAGTTGACATGTAGTTGCAAAATTACTTATAGTCAGTAGAATGTATGTTGGGGAAGCATTACAAGTGTTAGCAGATATTAAGCAAACAGTCTACTAATACTCTAAGGCGAGTTAGTTGACATGTAGTTGCAAAGTTACTTATAGTTAGAAGCAGTGGCGGATTAAGACTCTTTGGTGCCCCTGGGCACTGACACCTAGAGTGGATGGGCGTTGAAATGAAACGCTCACGCAGTAGTGTGAATCTGGCGCATCCAAAAAAAAAAAAAAAAAAAACTAATGATAATAATAAAAGTAATAAACTTTCAACAAAACAATCAGGGAATTTAGAATGTTCTGATGAAAGAGTATTTATAGGCCTAGGCCTATGAATGAATCGCTTATTTTAAAAGAGAAAATAATATTTGCGTGGTGCCCCCCTGGATGAGGTGCACTTGCCCAATTGCCCAGATGGTTAATCCACCTATGGTTAGAAGAATGTCTAAAGTGGACCATCGAAATAAAGTGTTTAAATAGTTTGTTCTGTTTTGAGCTTCACAACTGGCCCAACATAGCAACAACCAATGCTGTGAGATTGTGGGCGGGACTATCTTTTTAGAACGATTGTAACCAAACAGCTGTTTGGCACCATTGACTTCCATAGTAGAAAAAAAAAAAATACTATGGAAGTCAATGGTGCCAAAGTTCCGATCGTTCTTCAAAATATCTTCCTTTGTGTTCAGCAGAAGAAAGAAACTCATACAGGTTTGCAATAACTTGAGGGTGAGTAAATGATGACAGAATTTCCATTTTTGGGTGGAGGATCCCTTTAAACATCCACGATGATTGTTCTTAAAAATTTAAGTCAGCAACTTTTTAAAAGTCTATACCATCAAACTTAACCCTCAGTGGAGCATAAGCAGATCGTATAAAAACGTGCAAATGAGATTGTATGATTTCAGACGATTTCGCCATCAGTTCACCAAAACGTACAATAGTTACGAATGTGTTGGTTTGTTATATACTAAAACCTTTTGTAGCAATGTGTAGCGTTTATAATTAACTTGTGTTTATCATCAATATGCTTCTATGCTAGGATGTAAACTTTTGCTAGCGCAGACAGACTTTATTTTTAAGAAGGAACAACATGATTTGACATACAAAATGGGTTTGAACTCATACGTTACAATTAATCATTGTCAAATAAATACTCTCTGTGTTCTAGCTTTTGGCGCTAACGAGAATGCGTTCAGCATCTCAAACTTCAAAACATCGACACAAATCCCTTCTCAAAATCCCCCAGTCAAAAGCAGAGAGCAAAATTCCTTTCTTCACAGTAGCTTTGATATCCTTAGCGCTGGAGCCATGCTAATATTCAAATGTAAATATTAAACAAGGCGAAACAGAGATCTATGCAAAGGCCTTTTGTTCGGAGGCACTGAGAAAGCAGTCACCCTGAAACAATAGGTCAAATTTGCATGCAGCAGCCCCGGAGCACAGGGACGAATCCCCCCTTCCTGCTGGGACGAGGGGTGGGGGGTCACCGCCGAAGATCCGTCTCAGGCAGTATGTCATGCCCATTCACCTTATTCCTCACTTAGAGCACCTATCCAAGAAGATGTGGGAGGGCACAAGACAAGATTAATGTAGGAAATACCTGGTGATCTGACAAATGATGACAGCAGATAATTACCCATGAGCCCTTGAGAGTGGCAACTGAGAGGCCCATCCCCTAGCACGGTTATCTAGTCTCTCTGTTCGAAAAGGAAGAAGATTTTTCCCCTTAACTTAAAGTACACTCTTATTATAAAGTCAAGAACGGCTGCTTAGCTGAAAGCAGATACGTTGTGAAAGTGGAAAATCAAATGAATGCAAGGAAAATGCGAAGGTAGAGAAATTAAAAAAGGCGAGTGAAAAGAAATGACGTCAACACCATTACCACATTAGGAATATCGAGAAACCAGCTATACACATAAAGCCTCAAAAGAAATATCCCTCAAAGTGATCTGCCCTTAAAACAATCATGATTATTCTGCATTGAGGCATAATTGCGGTGCCTGTGATTTGCCATTAAAAACATTTCAAAGCAATTCAGAAAATATCTCAAGGACACTGTGAGGTAATGCCTTTGGTTTTCCATCTAGCTTTGAGGTGGCAGATGCAATTATAAAGACACACACACACTCAACCCCCACCCATCATCACAACCTGCATAAACAGAGACGACAACTTGAGATTAATGAAAGGGCCCAATTTAATTGTCAGGCATCAAGATCAAGCTGAACTTAACCAGAAAATACACGAAAGGTTATCTGGCTTTTGAAAGGTTTCTAATTGGTTATGACCAGTATATAATTAGAAAACCCGATCTGTGAAAAGGGCACACTTCATGATCTTTGGAGAATAACAAAAATATCAAATCAATAGAGACTGGACATAAAAAGATTATACTTTGAGGAAAAGACTGACGTACTGCTGTGCTTTGTGACATACAATCCAAAAGACCACCAGGTTCACTTAAAGCCGTCTATTGTGTGAGGTAAACTTTGCTTTTCTTTTCACATCAGTGGAGTTATACGTTTAACGCGTCACTTCAGTCTAACAGAAAAAAATAATCATATTGTATATACATCATATCAGTTGATGTAATGGACGTTTGTTATTGTAGCAGTTCAGGAGTTGCGCTGCCATTTCACGAAAGATTCCCGCCACATGCAGCTCCGTTTGATATGCTTGGAGCACACGGCATCGCTCCAACACTGTCAAAATATCAGCGAAATAAATTCACAAGGGCACTGAAGGTCAGAGTTTTGTACATTTCACACCTGTTTTTTTTCCCCCTTCACATTTCTCTTAGCCTGACACAGGAGCGTATTTCTGGCCAACTCTCCTGAGTTTGAATTGAAGTCCAGCCCAAGATAAGCTGACAGCACCCTTGCTCTGTTGGCTTGAGGAAGGAGAACTTTTGGCAGTCCTGCGGCCCTGTTCGCATCAGCGTAATGGGAAAGAATTTGAAAAGCACGTATCAAAAGGAATCAGAACGCTGCAGGTGTGACCCTGTACATCGTAACACACATATTTGGGCTCATGGCTGCATAATAGTACTGTGATGATGTCAGATGGTAATTCCAAGTAACTTGATGTAGCATGTTCCCATACACTGTAAAATATTTTAGTGTGAAATTACAGTATATTTTAGGTTAATAATTGCATGACTTTCACAGTATTTACACAGTAGGACTTTTCGTGCATCTAAGTGCACTCTTGGAATATCATACCGTATTTCTACAGTGCTTATGTACTATGAAGGTACCCAGCATGCAGTGTAGCATGAATATATTATGCTGTGGAGTTTCTTGATTCTTGTTGGTTTTCTCAACGCTGCTGAACTTATGGTTCACTTTAAGCAGTTTGTGTTGGTTGTTTATTTTGGGATGTTTAGAATTTATCTTTTTTATTATTATTATTTGTTGAGTGTCATCATTGTTGTTGAGTACTGACATCTGTGCATCTGATGAAAGATTAAAAAAAATCTTGTGTTGCAAGATGAAGTTACACCTTTAATAGATTTAATAGATAGATTTAATAGACACCTTTAATAGATACACCTTTAGATAAATCTCAGCAGCTATTGTGAAATATCCATCTACAAACAATTATGAATTTGAAATAAGATATTGGTAAATCTTGATGATGAAATAATGCAAATGATAGTATAGTTTGACTGACTTAAAAGCAGCCAATTAGCTTATTTTATATTCTAGCTTGTCATTGTTTTAAAGGAACACACCGACTTTTTGGGACTTAAGCTTATTCACCGTATCCCCCAGAGTTAGATAAGTCCATACATACCCTTTTCATCTCCGTGTGTGCTGTAACTCTGTCTGACGCACCCACCGCTAGCCTAGCTTAGCACAAGGACTGGAAGTAAATGGCTCCAGCGAGCAACCTGCTCCCAATAAGTGACAAAATAACGGCAACATTTTCCTATTTATATGTTGTGATTTGTATAGTCACAGTGTGTACAAATAACAAGGTCATATGAGACACAGCCATCTTTTAACCGTATACATACTGGGAACTATATTCTCAGAAGGTGAAGCACTGCTACTTGGGCGGAGTGATTTGCTCACAGCACCTGAGAAGCCCTGTGGTGAGGAGCAGAGAGTTCGCTCAGAGTGTTGCGCTAATCACTCTGCCCAAGTAGCAGTGCTTCACCTTCTGAAAATATAGTTCCCAGTATGTATACGGTTAAAATATGGCTGTGTCTCATATGACCTTGTTATTTGTACACACTGTGACTATACAAATCACATTTGTATAGTTGAGCCATTTACTTCCAGTTTTTATGCTAAGCTAGGCTAGCGGTGGGTGTGTCAGACAGAGTTACAGCATGCATGGACATGAAAATGCTATGTATGGACTTACCTAACTCTGGGGGATACATTTAATAAGCTAATAAGTCCCAAAAAGTCGGCGTGTTCCTTTAAGAAATGTTTTTATTTGTCACACTTCTGACTTGACTAGATCAGAAATTTGATTAGGAATATACCAGGTCCAAGAGCCCAAGCAAATTGAACACTGATCACCATTAGGGTGACTTCAAAACAAATACAGCATTAAACAATATAATTTCTTACAGTGGCATGGTTAAAGACAACGTTATAACGTAAATTCACAGTAAAAATGTAAATTGCAGTAAATTACTGTGATGTCAGCATCGTTTTGCTGTTGATTAACAGTAATTCAGAAGAAAATGACCCATCATGCATTAATTTCACTGTAAATTTCTGACTACAGTCATTTATTGTAAAATAATAATGACGTGTCCAGTGTGGCCAGCCTCAGTCATAGTGCACCAGTTCAAATATGATGAATGAGATTTGAGACATTTTCAGTCAATAACTACTTACATTTCAGTCTGTTCCTCACACAAACCTATCATATGGCTTCAAAAGACTTGGAATATAGTGCATGTGTCACATGGATCAAATTATTTGGTTCTTTTGAGGTCATTTTAATCTATTGTTCAAAGCTCCTTTAAAATATTTTCTCTGGTGTTGCATAAAAGAAGGTTTTGAACACCATGATGGTTAGTAAATAATGACTGGATTTGCATTTTTGGGTGAACTTTTCCTTTAACAGGCTAGTCATTCCAACAGACATATCATACTACGCCATTTTAAAGTGAATTAAAGAAACAAATGAGCACACTGTTTATAAGGGAGGTGCTTTGATACCTCAGCATAACTCACTCAGTGACTCCCTTACTTTCCAGCCGTCAGCACCGCTTTGAAGTGAACTTCAGGATGAAATACAGCAAATGAGCCGGCACAGGTAACACCATCTCCACATCAGAGGGATAAACACCCATGAGTTACACGGCCTCGCCAACCAACGGGCCCTTATTTGGGCAACAGTGGAGCCAGCTCCCTGTATAGGAGCCACTGCGGATGCCTCAGTATGAGGAGAACTGTGTGCTTAACACCACACTACTGAATCATACATGCCGGGCGTCACTGGGCGAACAACCCGCGGCTCTAACTTTGTCCTTTCACCACTCCTGTTTGGCTCATAACGCAGAGCTGTTGCTTTGGCTCGTTGAAAAGAGGTCATGAGAAATTTAATAGAACACGGTGGACACGGCATCATTTATTTCACTGCTTACAGGAGGGTAAATGAAAACTATCCTTCTAACGCGCTCGAATCTTAAGCTCATTAAGCTCTCCGATGCAACACGGGTGGGTGGCGGATGTTCATTAGGATGTGATTAATTGCGATGTCAGCGATTTGGCACAGACGCAAAAAGATGCCTGCGTTTAGGCCGCGAAGGTGTGGATAGATCTCGCAGACAGACTAACGCAGACAACGACAACGTATGCGAAAACGACCTCGTTCCGACATTGACTTTGTCGAGCTGCCATCAACCCCTCCATAACGTCGCAGACAGCACAATTACCCATTCATTTATTCAAGAGCACAAAGAGCATTTTCACATGCACAGCCAAATCGAATTTAAAGTGTTAAAGGCACTCGCCGCCTTTTTCCGCCATTTACTTTAAAGTGTAGTAGCTAATGATATGTGTGTGTGAGAAAGAGGGTGATAGGTGGAGACTGTGTGCACATTCTCCTGCTGTGCTGTGAACCTGCTCGCTAAAACAGGAAAAATGGTGCGTCCTCACTGCTGACACAACACGACACGGGCCTTACTGTAGTCCACCATCACCCCACGCAGCTTCAAGACACACCCGGGCCTGTCTGTCAACCGAGACGACCCGCAGAACAACTGAGCACTGAGATTCGTGCATCCTGGACACTTTAAGGTCTGGTCGGGGATGTTTTTGTGGTTGCATTTTCGTCTGAAGCTCAGATTCAGCTTCAGGTATGATTTTTCTTAAGAAAAAAAAGAGAAGAGGTTTAATAACTTGCAAGGTGGTGTAAATTAATTAGTGGTGGCACGGTAATTAGGATGTGTGGAGAGATGGAAATGAAATGGAGGCTTCCCTACTGCTTTGATGAACATCCCAGCCTGTCAAACCTCAATGAGCCTGTGAGACATCTGCAGTTCACAGAATATTGGCACTGGACATGTGAGAAACACACACACGCACAGACGCACACACACACACAGACACACACACGGTTTCGCTATCTTTACGGGGACTCTCCATATGCGTAATGGTTTTTATACTGTAGAAACTGTATTTTACCAGGCGCACAAATACACACACAATATATATATATATACTGTATATATAATTTATACATTTCAATGACACTAGGCCAATTTATAACATACAGGCTTGGATATGAAAACAGATGCTCACATTTTTAAATTGTAAATTTGTCCTTTTTTTGAAAGGAGGTTAGGTTGGGCCATGCCCATATGTGTACGTGTGTCCTGTACTGACTTACTACTAATATATTTGCAAGATACAGAAGTTAGTAAAATGATCTGATGTAAAGCAAAAGAACTTTGACTTTTAAAATATATAATTCAACATCGGGTTATTTGCATATGCCCATTCATTAACATTACTTTTTAATGGGTTGTGTACAAAAAAACGGTTTCACTTTATTTTGATGGTCCATTTAACACATTCTGTTCACTATAAGTAACGTTGCACCTACATGTCAACTAACTCTCATTAGAGAGTATTAGTAGAGTATTAGTAGACTGGTAGAGTTAGGGTTAGAATAAGTTGACGTGTCTGTTGGAGGACTATCACAATAAAGTGTTAGCAGATATTAAGCAAACAGTACATAATACTCTAATGAGAGTTAGCAGCTGACATGTAGTTGACAAGTTACTTATAGTCAACAAAATATCTAAAGGGACCATCAAAATAAAGTGTTACCAAAAAAACTAAAAAAAACTATTGTATATATATTTATACTAAAAATAATGGTTTGGTTATTGGTAAAATATATGTTTATATGTCGTGGCTTTGTAATATTTTTCCATTATGATCCGTGATTTACAAATTATTAATCACTTAAATTCTAAACTTATTTTAAAAGGAAATGATGCAGTGCTATATAGACCTGAGATGGTAAAATATGATTTGATCAAAGTTCAGTAGTACAGTAGTAATGTATCTTGTAATAAAATATTAACGAAATCATATCAAATAAAAAAAAAAGAGTACTTTTCAAATGTTATTGGTGGTTAATGTAAGTTAAAAACAATACGTTATGAGTGCTGTTTTTTTTTTCAGAGTTAAATACAGAAATGGTAGCCCTGCTTTGATTGAATAATGTCCGCACCTGTGGTGTATAGTTTCATGATCTGAAATGAAAATAGTTAATTAGAGATTAATAAAACATGGCTTGACTATCAGTAGCACAGGCCAGGGGATCAAGTGCTCAGCTAAAGGATCTTCAGATCAATGTTATTGCGATGCACTCAAGTTACTGGAACACAAGCGACAGGAAATGATGATCATTAATAAGAAAACGACTGTTTTACTCTGTGGGAAACACTGATGTACTGAACAGGAAGCACATTCAGTGATAGGCCTGCTGTAGACTCGATAAGACTTGATAGGCTGATCATTTTATTTTACTATATACACAATTATGTAGGGATTTGCATTTTATTATTTACATAGCATTGTTTTTCCCTGCTGTTCGTGACCCTAAAGGAAGAGGCCCACGGCCCATTTTTGGTTTGCGGCCCACCAGTTGGGAACCCCTGATTTAGTATGATAATAGGCCTAGTCACATTTTATCTAGAACTGAACACCAAAATCTCTTGTTCGTTTTCCATCCTAAAACAGCAAAAAGTGCAATAAATAGTGAACACATCCCCCAAAAAATATCAATAAATCATTTTAATGGGATTCACCCACCATGCACCATTTTTGTTGCTGCAGATCCTTGTGTTCAGCTGTGCGCTCTGGGCTTTGGGTGCGCTCTAAATGTGGAAAACACTACAAAGAAGCACAGGGAATAAAAACTACAGAAATGAGGTCATGTTCCTGTATTAGACACACAATGCAAAGGAGGAGAAACTACTAAACGACTCGCAGTATTCATAAAACATTGAATGTTTTTGCATTTTAGATGAATTGTCCTTTGAGACGCAATTCAAATGTGAATTTTAAGAAATTAGGACAAAGTGCCTCATTATCCTCAACAAGAAGAATGAGAATAGCTTATCTCCTTAGTGGAAAGGAAAAAATGCTAAATAGGTTCAAAAGCACTTTTTTTGAGATGACGCTACTGTAAGAATTCACAAATATTTATAAATATATAAATTATTTGTTACATCACAATGTCACACAACCCATTCGTTTTTTAACGACTTAACCAAAGTACCTCTATTACGCCTAAAATGTGTTTAATGTCACTATTTGTAATTTTGTACTATTTGTGTATAATATCAGTCTTTAAATGCAATATATTTAAAGTATACCTAAAATATACTTTCAATAGTTCCACTTTAGCACAGTCATTTATGCTTAAGTTTATCTTTAGTTGGACCTCAGGACTATTTCCGGGATGACTAAAGTGCATTACTGTAAGTACAAAATTAGTTGTTCAAATTTAGCAGACTTTAAGTTTACTATACTAAAAGGTTAATTGCAGGGTATTTATATTAAGTACATGCATATTTAAATGTATTCATAGTATACTTAGCATTAAATAAATGTATTTCAAATACATTTTAGTATATTTATTTATCACTAGGGTAAGGAGTGATTTGTAGCTGAAATAAGTTTTATTTCAGAAACGTAAAGGAGCCAGGTTGATTCAGTCACATTAAAGGGGTGGTTCAGAATTTTGGACATCGGGCCTCATTTTCAAGTGAGCCTTAGTGTTATTTATCAGTGGAGACAGTTTTCAAAAATTTTCACCCAGTCGTTCCAGTTGCATAGTTCGCCTGTGCTAGGCTAGCGCGAGTCAACGGTAACCGCTAGCCTGCCATTAAAACTGTTTTACCCACTCCACAGTACACCAAAAGCAGATCAATTATAACGCCAGGCTATCGATGTAAATGTCTGTTGAGAGAATAATGTTAAAAATCAAACTACCCTTTCATCGCATTGCAATAGTTATCCTTTGTTCCCTGAGATTTGTTAGCACAGCCTACAGCAGCGGCGGAGTGATAGTTACCTAGGCAACCGAGAGAGGTAGTGAGAGAGAGAGGTAGAGAGAGAGAGAGAGAGGTAGTGAGAGAGAGAGGTAGAGAGGTAGTGAGAGAGAGAGGCAGTGAGTGAGAGAGAGAGAGAGAGAGAGAGAGAGAGAGAGAGAGAGAGAGAGAGAGAGAGAGAGAGAGAGGGAGGTAGAGAGAGAGAGAGAGAGGGAGGTAGAGAGAGGTAGTACAGGTAGTCCCGACTGTAGTGCTGTTTTTACTTTTCGGCGCAGGACTACTAACCGGAGCAAAGTAAAATTCCGCCGCTGCTGAGAAACTAGTTCCTGTAAATGTATTGCGATCATTGAGATGCAAGAGTAGTTTGATTTTTAACATTATTCTCTCAACAGACATTTACATCGATAGCCTGGCGTTATAATTGATCTGCTTTTGGTGTACTGTGGAGTGGGTAAAACAGTTTTAATGGCAGGCTAGCAGTTACCGTTGACTAGCACGAGCTAGCCTAGCACCGGCGAACTATGCAACTGGAACGACTGGATGAACATTTTTGAAAACTGTCTCCACTGATAAATAACACTAAGGCTATCTTGAAAATGAGGCCCGATGTCCAAAATTCTGAACCACCCCTTTAAAAGATATATTTTATGACTTGAATAAAACCAATTCTATTAGAAATTACCACATTGCTGGTGTCTTAATGTGTATGCATGTTTTTTAACACAGTTTTTGACAGATTGGGTTTTGATTTTAAATACAGTGCACATAATTAGTCATGGGTCATGAAATAAAAGAGCCAAGTATAACATGCACACTGAATATGGATGTTTTTGTTGTTTCTCTGAAGAACTTACGTGTGTAAAAGCACAGCAGTGACTCCTGGGAAGGTACATATGGGAGCGCTTGACAAGGGGGTAACTTGATAAATTGTTTTTCTCTTCTCACTCTGCAGTTGTTTCATCACCTTACACAGCTTTGGTTTGCATATACTATGAAAAACAGCTATTGTAATTAAAAAGGTGGCACGCTTCACCTCAGTGCTGTGCTGGTAAATTGTCAGCAGGAAGGGTTGGTTGGGGTCTGCATGCCCTCCTCTTCCTCAGGTCTCTGCCTCTGAGACATCTGCGTATGACAACATGAAGCAAGCACCCCTGCGTCTGAGCACGCGTCACCTCCCAAAGTGAAAGGTTTATCACCTTGGAAACACATCTGTAAGCATCGAGTCTGGCGTGTTAAACATCCAGAAATGGTGTACAGAATAGTTAGTAAATTATATTATTGATCTGCCTTACTTAAGGTGGACGATGATGCAATTTTCTTCTAGAAACCAACTTTGTTGTATTATTTTCATGTTATCACTGTGAAGCTGCTTTGATACAATCTGTATTGTAAAAAGCGCTATAAATAAAGGTGACTTGACTTGATTAAATATGGTGCGTTTCTCCTTTAATTACAGTACCAGTTGGCTTGCTTAATTGTGTTTATTTCATTTGCTTGGGAAGAGATATCTCACAAATTTCAAGTTACATCTGTGCTGTTTGCTGCTTAGCCACAAAAGTTATTGTGTTGTGACAACATTGAGATACATAATTTCTTTATGAGGCTTAAGAAAAATTAAAACAGCTTTGAAGCTGTGAGACAAAAGCGAGCGCAGGTGGACGGAATGAGCGTGAAACCTGAGCTCGGGACTTTTCTTCGATGTACGTCTGAATCCAGAGGTTCCCGCTGTAGAACATCTGTGTCGGACTTGGCCAAAGCTGGCACGGTCCCCTGGCGCACACCCCGGTTTACATGGCACAGAATCTCAGTTCTGGAGAGGAACTCATCTCCTCACTGGTAGACCGGTTGTCCTCTGTATTTTATTATGTTTTGATTAAATCGAAACGTATTATTTTAATTGAATGTTTAGAGCCAAACCCCTCTGAGCAATAAATTTCCTGCATCTAGCTATCATGTTTCTCCAGTAATTGCATTTACATAAATGATGTTTGATGGAATTATCACGCAGGTTATATGAGCACAGGATAGACACAGAGAATGCTGGAGAGACAGATGAGACATCCTGAATGAATACACAAATCAGCTTTGCCCATTAAAAGCAGGGTAGGCGATTTGTTCCAGAAACATAGTCTCTTCACGTCATGATAGCAATCACTAAGTTAAGTGGTTTAAATGTATTTATGTGTATATATCATCTGTGGAAGGCGTGGGACTATAAAATGTTCGTCCAATCATTGCATTCGGTCCGAATGCAATGATACGATGTCCTACCTGCCATTAAACATATGTATTTCCATACCTCAGCGGACCTGCTCGCGCAGACATCGCACTTCATCAGCGCGCTTCATGCTATGCAGAGTTAGACAGACGTCAGTCACTGAGCACCACAACCAAAACAGCAGCCGCCTTCTACAGTTCCTCCTGAACCAAAACAACCAACACTATCAATGGCGAAATGAATCTGCAGCAGTCAGGTGGTACAGGACAGTGGGTGGGATCTTTTTTTTTCAAAGCTAACTTGCTATTGCTAGCCGCTCTGAAAATCGTCTCTATACATTTAAAGGGATACTCCACTTTTTTTGGAAATAGGCTCATTTTACAACTCCCCCAGAGTTAAACTGTTGAGTTTTACCGTTTTTGAATCCATTCAGCCGATCTCCGGTTCTGGCGGTACCACTTTTAGCATAGCTTAGCATACATCATTGAAGTGGACAAGACCATTAGCATTTCTCATAAAAAAATGACCAAAGAGTTTCGATATTTTTCCTATTTAAAACTTGACTCTTCTGTAGTTACATCGTGCACTAAGACCGACGGAAAATGTAAAGTTGCGATTTTCTAGGCTGATATGGCTAGGAACTATACTCTCATTCCTGCGTAATAATCAAGAAACTTTACTGCCTTACCATGAGAGCAGCAGGCGTAATGATATGACGCAGCGCCTGAAAAAAGGCTACCTTCCGTCAACACAACGGAACTATTTTCAGGCGCTGCGTCATATCATTACGCCTGCTGCACTCATGGTAAGGCAGTGAAGTTTCTTGATTATTACGCAGGAATGAGAGTATAGTTCCTAGCCATATCAGCCTAGAAAATCGCAACTTTACATTTTCCGTCGGTCTTAGTGCACGATGTAACTACAGAAGAGTCAAGTTTTAAATAGGAAAAATATCGAAACTCTTTGGTCATTTTTTTATGAGAAATGCTAATGGTCTTGTCCACTTCAATGATGTATGCTAAGCTATGCTAAAAGTGGTACCGCCAGAACCGGAGATCGGCTGAATGGATTCAAAAACGGTAAAACTCAACAGTTTAACTCTGGGGGAGTTGTAAAATGAGCCTATTTCCAAAAAAGTGGAGTATCCCTTTAAAACTAATGGACAATCATTAACTATGCCAAACATGTGGTCACATTCCTTCTTTACACTTCAAGACTCGCACATTCCATTACAAGAAAGTACTATGATGGTACAAGAAGTGAATGTGATAGTAAATAATGGAAATTTATCAAAGCACTGAATTACCTCCATATATTGTACCATGCATTTATATGGTCCCAAAGTAACTTAAAAGAACATCATTATTACCAAAAACGTTATATCAGTGTCAGTTTTATTCAGTAAGATTTCATCTAAAACTATACTGAAATACATTCACTATGTTATATGCATTAAGATTTTGTTTGCAATATTGTTTTATGACACTATATCACCCTCATAGTCGAATGACCTTTTTCTTTTCTCTTTTTGTAATTCTTATTATTGTCAAAGAAGATTATCATTATATTACAATTACTTCTATACTTAATAAATCGTACTAACATGTTCCCAACGTACTACCATGTTGTACAATTCCTTTTAATTTATGTAAAATATAATTTTGAGTTTTATTTATTTATGCATGCAAGTGTGTATTTATTTGTACTTATTTAGCATCACTGAATGTTTTTTCTCTCTCTCTTTTTTGCATTATTTT
The DNA here is from genome assembly GCA_029959095.1 of Rhinichthys osculus. Taxonomy (NCBI): domain Eukaryota; kingdom Metazoa; phylum Chordata; class Actinopteri; order Cypriniformes; family Leuciscidae; genus Rhinichthys; species Rhinichthys osculus. The sequence continues at coordinate 32,898,360 of JARWKJ010000001.1, read as the reverse complement.
AGAGCGACTCAATACTTGTTGACATCTCAGGACTAACCCATGTACCTTACATTATAAAAAAAAATAAAAAAATGCATTTATAGTTTTTACCCATATAGTTATAGTTTAAAAACCCAGTTTTTAAGCCGTTCCATCTCTATGACTGATAGATCTGGGAAACCCTCCATAGGAACACACTTACCCTGCTCTTAAAATAGACGTTATTAAGGGCAAAGTGATTAAATCAGTGAGAGGTTCACACTGCTGGATTCTTCTGGCCAGGGTCAGTGCCACAGTTATTTTAAGGACGATGCAATTAGAGCAGTGTTAATTTACAAAGGAAATTCTTCTTCTATTTAAACACCAGAGTTGTCCATCAACATCGGGTGTATAATTACAATGTATAAGTACTCAGTTTCTGCAGTCAATTGAATACAATAAGTATCATGCAGGGGCCGCTATTAATGTGCCACTCAAACCCTGACACCGGCGCAGCACTAATGCAAGTTGCCCCGTCAAACCTGTAAGTAATGGGACGGGGTAAAGCGATCTACTGTAACATGAAGACCACTTGTGGCATATATATACACACTACTTCAAAGATTTCAAGTGGATGTCAGCTATTGATGGAGGCTGGATCAGAAGACAATACGTGTGCTTGAAGAAGAATAGAGACGCTGCTGGACCTCAAAGGCTGCTTTTTATTTCCAAAGAGACACGGGTTCAGCACAACTTGTCCTACCTCTCCATTCAATTTGGAGAGAATGTCTACTGGAGACATGTCCATTAGGTTTTATTCTTTTCTCTCAGAAATTTGTAATGGGTTTTAATCTTGACTTGATATTCTTTCTACCATGGAACACTAAATAAAGTGTTTTTGTCAGAGGGGCTAAAACAACATTGGACCCCATTGACTTTCATTTGTAAAAGAAAAAGAACGGCCCTGAGCTTCCACAGAAGAAAATCAGACAGATTTGGGATGATATGAGGGTGAGTAAACAGAATTTTCATGATGAGTAAACTATCCCTTTTTTTTATTACATGAGAACAATTTATGCACTACAATGGCAAACGGAATGGCAAAAATAATGATTGTTTCCATACAGGTTTCTCAAACAAATCTATTATTCGGTCAAAAAGTCATTATAAACCTGCGCTGTTAACATTGAAAAATCGCACACTTCCCACACAATCTCTATTTCTAAGGGAGGGAAAAAAGATGTTTTACACTGTCTAAACCCAAGGTTGTATTTTATCCCTGAAGATGTTTGGAGACGAGTAGTCTGCTTAAGGCCTCAGCGCTCAGCGATCCTATTAAGAAGTGCCTTGTAAGAGCTTTCCTCCCCTCCTCTCAGGAAATGGTTGCTGTAATGTCTTTCCCTCACTGTTTTGGAATGCTGCTCAGCTCCCATGCTGGGAAAATAAGTGAGAAAGAGAAAAATGATTAAATCATTTTTTCAGGGGGGCCCTCTTAGAACAACATTGGTTACATTGTCAAAGGCCGATTCAGTGCTTGTGTTACAGAGGCTGACTCACTTCCAGGGAGTTTTTTGAGCCTCGCGCCGCATGTGAAGCCAGCTAAAATACGCCTGGGCTCGGGTGCTTCTTACGGAGATTGAGGACTTTTGCCGACTGCGAGTGGCAAATACGCTGAAAGGATAATTTGCAGCACACGACACGGCTGGAGACCGTAAACTTGTTCTCCTAGACTCCCTCGGAGCGCGGAATCTCTTCTTCCACCAGAGAACGGCCCATTCCAGCCTCCGTGGCTGAAAAATGATATCATAATTAGCAATCTGAGTGAAGGCTGATGTGCTATCTAAGTCCCATCTTAGCTTTTGTCGTGATTAAGGGCATGGTACGATGCCTGGGGGCAGTCTCCTCTTGTTTGAATGAGACAGATTGTATTACCGGTCCCGCACCAGACAGACTAGGGCAGGTAGCCCATCAACAAACTGCTTTATGATGGCGAGACAGCGAGCACGCTAGCATTGTCAATGCTGGCAGCTCACTGGGTTTTGAGTGTCACGTCAAAGGCTTTTCCCCCCCTCATCTTTGAAATGCCGAACAGGAGGCTGTAACACAACTGCACGGCTTGGCCAAAAAGGGAAAACAAACAAAAAAACTTCAGTCTTGATTATCTGCCTCATCTGATCCAATTACCAGAGAGCTTTTACAATAATTCTAGTGTTATTTTGGGGGATGTTTTAAGGCTCTCCGATTTGATGCTCCATTCAGATTAACTGGCGAAAACATCAGACTGAGAATGCCTCGACATGCACAATGCACCGCAAAGTAATAGCAGGTAGACAACTAAATTAAGAATTACATTGGCTCTGTTCCAAAGCCTAAAACAGCAAGCTGTTTTATGTACACCGACTACACAGGCAGCCACACTCTTAAAAACACAGTTTTTTTGGCATTGATGGAACCATGAAGAACCTATAACATCCATGGAATCTTTCCATTGCACAAAAGGGTCTTTATAATGGGAAAGTGTTCTTTAGATTATTCAAATGTTCTTCACATTAAAAATATGTTACTAAAACACTGTTCAAACTTTTTCCTCCAGCGTTTTTTTTTTAAGTCCCCAACCACAGCCAGCATTTTTGATCATTTTCACAAAAGTTTCATGGCCCCCACAATATTGTGTTGTATGAATATCTGAACATGTAATATATATATATACAAGAACAGAGGCTCTGCTTTTTATTGTTATTATTATTCTAGCTTAATGCATTCTTTTTTTTATCAACACTTGAACGTGGGTAACTTTCATAAAAAAGCAACATATTGAGCAAAAAGTTGAGAAAAATGCATTTTTGTCAAAGACTACATTCAGATTGGGTTCAGAACGATGATCAAACATAGATGGACTAGATTGAGTCCATCAACACCCCCAAAGTTTGTACAATCCTGTACTCGACATTTTATTCGGTAAAATTAGGCAGTTTTGATTTCTATGCCATTTATTGTTGATGTTCGCGTAATTTTACACATGCATATAACATGTGCTATCGCTTTTTTTCTGCTTCTTCTTCGCCTGTGTTTTGATCAGGAGATTCAGTACTCTTTCAGAAGATGTGTAATAGCGCCCCCTACCATATAACAGTGAAAACACAGAATGCCGTACATTTCCATCAATGGCGGGAAAAGAGTTGATGCTTGATGCCCAAAATGCTTTTTCTAAGGCATCACTGTGAAACCCCCCTTTTGAAACATTTATTTATTCGAGTGTAACTGGAATGGCACCTCATAACCGACTGATTTAGAACACTCTACATAGGCAGCAACTCTGAGCATTACACAATTGATTTTAGTAGTGTTTACTGTTAGCATGTTGCTAAGCTAACACCACAAACTCCAATAAGCAATACATTTCGGTATCACAATAATTGTATTTACTGTACTGTATAATCAACACTTCCCTTGCTTAGTCTACCATCTTGAATTGATTATTCCATTGACCTAGTTGCAATGCACTGTGGGAATGTGTTCTCTGCAGAGTCAATATTTAGCATTACGCAGACTACATTTTGACCTTAAGCTGCTAAAAGTTAAAAGACTCCAATAATGCTTGAGGAAGTGGGTCTGGGCATGAGTTAAGATGGGCCGCCCTCTCAGTGGGTCACCCACCGTGTGATCTAACTTTGATGCACGCACGTTTGGCAAGCACAACTTCTGCTGTCAAAGCGTATTAAAAGCAGTTTACATGTGCATGTCCGATTTGATGAATATGTATGTGACCTCCTTCTCTGGCGGTTGCCCACTCGGCGGCACAGGGGCCCGGGGCTCCTCGTTGAGCTCGGCTTGCATAAAGACGCCGCTTTAACACTGCCATGAAGCGACTCCCCTGTGCCTGGCCTGACCTTTCACTCTGTGGATTTAACTGGGGGGATAATGGAGAGAGAAAGGGTTAGCCTTAAGACAGACAAGAGGTGGAGGTACTGATTTAAAATTCAGGTTCTGACACGCCTTAATGAAATAATCCCACCGAGCTTGTCTGTGTGCGTCTGGGGCGTATCTTGTAAAGGAACGTGGTAGATAATAATCTCCTTTGATTTCAACAATTTAAAAAAAGGATCCGTTCTGGAAAACCCAGAGGAAATTGTCTTTACTCAAAGGTTGTTCTTTCATTGCTCAGGAGACTTAATTTAGCTCTCAGTTATTTTCCAGCAAGACACTACAGGCAATTTTTTTCTTTGTCTTTTTCTTTTTCTTTTCATTTCATGCACTGATAAATTTTGAGATTTTGGGCTATTTTGCTTCCATAACATGTCTTCTTTCAGACTAGTGTGGAAATAAAACACCCAAAATCAGCCTCGGCTCATTAGAAAAACGTACCTGTGGCAGCATTTTTGCAAAGCACAAAATACCTTACGTTGTGTACGTTTCGCGACAGTTTCAAAGTGAAATGTCCAGTGAGTGGCGCTAAAAAAGTGTTGAATTTTTTTCCGGGACAGATGAACGTGAATATGGCAAAGTTTTATTACGTTGGAGTTTGTACGTATCACTATGGTAAAAAGTGTTTTGAGGTCACATAATTGTTCAAGGAACCGCATGAAATCAAGTATTTTTGTAATCATAATTGTATGTGAAAACGATTAAAAGTGCTTGATGTTTTACTGCCTCTAGTGTTCATTTCTTTTAAAAACTGCGTGATGCACGTATTGGTACGTATTTTGCGGTTTGCAAAAATGTTGCCACAGGAATGTTTTTCCAATGAGTCTGTGTTGCCCAAAATACACATTTAAGTTTTTATTTACTACACTAACCCCCTATTTTACAAACAAGGCTCAAGTCTAAAATGCATGTTTGATCGGTTTTAACTGAAAGCGATTTTCACTGATATATCTTAAAAAATGTCACTGCCATTGTTTTGTCTCAAGATTCACACCAGTAATGGTTTTTTTTTGTTTTTTTGTTTTTTTAAAGCATGTTTATTAAACTCATGTCTAATCCTGGCTAAATCAAAGCCCTGTCTGTGAAACCGGGCATTTATCTACTTTTGTCTGTAGAGTTCAATTACCATACATATCTTTAATGGCGTTTTCTCAAAATGTGTTCTTTCCATCAGTCAGAACTTACATAGACCAAACTTTCCTGTTTTATTCCTATTTACTGTATATTCTGAAGATTTACAGAATCCCCCCCTGATATATAGCAAAATTAAACAATGTTTAAAATGTTCCAATGTTCAGATTTATGTTCCAGAAATGTATGCAAATTAGTGCATATTCAATTAGCTAATGCATCATATTATGCATATTAAATGTAAGTACAGAAAACTTGAAAACTAATACAAAATAATCAACTTATTAGGGGATTAATCAACTGGGATGGTGTGTCTAATTTGTTTTTACCCTATGGTGTCTTGCCTTGTCTTTCACCTAAAATGACTAGATAAAATAAAAATAGAAAGAAATTTGAAAATTGTTGACATGCACTAAGAATATGGAGCTATACAATTGTGTTTGGTGTGGTTCAAAGTCCAAAATGTTTTGTTTGTTCTTGGAAGAATATGATGAGAAATGAGCAGTTTGGGATTCTTGAGATGAAATTTTGCGGAAAAAAGAAACTAAGGTGACAATTAGCTAAAAAAAAAAAATAGGTTTGGAGAAATTCTGATGAGAAATGTTTGAGGTCATATTGAAACCTCTGACTTTTGTTTTCAGTCTTGGTAGATCTGACAACAGTTTGATATGTTTCTGAAATATCTTCTGAACTTCTGTGGAAGACTTTTGACATAACTGGAGAATTTTTCTAAGTCTCTATATAAGTCTCAAAAGTCTCTATTTGCTCTTCATCTAATTCATAGTTGGCGAAGAGAAACTGATTTGATGTCATATTCGAGAGATCTAAAGTAAGATTCTTGTTGTCTGGGAATGTGTGAGAAGAGATTATTTACAATACAGTTTCAAAGCAGCTTTACAGAGATAACAGGAAAATGCAACAAAGTTTTTTTCCAGAAGAAAATAGCGTCACAGACCAGCTTAAGTAAGTTCAGTGATGTTTAATTTTGTTGTAAAAAAGTTATTAAGAGGTGAAACAAGCTGTCGTGTGTCAACTTGTGCCTAATTGATTTGACATCTTATTTACCTTATATACCTAGTATTCTTGATTAAATAACTTGTACAATTATCTCGAGCTATAAAATGAGAATGTCTTCCATTACAGATGGATCGTCATTAGTGACCTCTCTCATACAGCGCATGGGCAGATGTAATTGGAATCCTTAATAATTGTCACCTTTTGAAAAACTAATTAAACAGTGGCCAAGGTCAGACTGGCTTTGGTAATTAACAAGGGAGCAAGCTGAAGGTAATGATCATCAGCACTGCAAGGGCACGTAAAGAGTGTGTGTGTGTGTGCGCGCTCGCGTGCGTGTGCATGGCCAGATGAAGAGTAGAACATCAACCCTGCTGTAGGCCTGAGAGAGAGAGTGAGAGAGAGACAGATGGACTGAGACAAACCTGACCAACAAAAGATAGACAAAATGTGCTACTGCACTGAAAATGAACCGCACTTCCTGACCTGCCCTGAACATGCACAAATTAGCTATACTTTCATAAAAAGTACAAGAGTGAAATGCAAACTGTGACCTAAGCAGTCTGCTATAAACACTGATGTGCATGATCCTAACGTGATAACCTGATAAGGAGTCAAATGTAAAAGCTATACTTAAAATCCCCATATTGATAAAATCAATGCAAAACATGGATTATTTCTGTACTCTGTTTATAGCTTCCTAGCAACATATCAACTTAAATACACCACATTAATATATTATGTATGTGTTTATCATTTTATAAGCTTTCTTAGCATCATAGGAGAGTGTATATTCTAGTGGCTATAGAAACCTTCAGCAGTTCTTTAGTATAGCACATAATCTCAGTGTCATGTATTAACATGCTGTCAGTCCTCCTATTGTATTACCCCTGAACCTCAAAACATGCAATTTAGTAATTTTCTATACAAAACAATGAGTTTCACTGTGGAAACCAGAAGCTGATGTAACAATATCTTCCTCACTAAAGTACACTTCAAAGGGGACTTGAGGTAGAACTGAAAGTATTAAATATGCATACCAGTTGTAAACACTGGAAACAGTGAAAATGTCCTGTTGTGAGCTTAAGGATAAAGATTGTTCTCGAAAAAGAAGTGCACGTAATTGTACTGAATTTGCAGAAAATTGTAATTTAAAACATTTTAAATCATAATGTTTTAATAATCTTTTGTTGTTTAAAAAAGTACACACATTTAAAGTTAAGAATTACAAATGTGTAATTACATATATATTTAAATACATGGTAAACAAGTTTCAATAGAAATTACATGAAAGTATATTTTAGTTTATCATATAACCATTTTTCAAAGACAAGAATTATGCAAGTCCTACATTACATCTTCATTTAAGTTCACACTATATTAGTTTAAAGTGTATTATTTCTGTAATAAGTACTCTTTTTAAAGGTAAGCTAAAGTGCTTTGTTTTCACAAGGGGAGCTACAGTATTTATATATGGTCTGACTTTTCAAAAATTACTTTTGTTGGTGTAAACTAATTCAGTGAGACTGATTTAATTGAAAACAGATTCCATGAAATCTAAATTTGAAGATAGCATAGTCCCTATTAGGCCATCTACTCTAAATGTTTGTGTATGATTGCTTTGCCTGGTAGCTTAGACAAGTAATCACACACCCTTCCTCAATTACACATATGATTTGATATAATAATAAGTTTGAGGAATGGTAATAGTGATGTTAGCCTAAGCACATCAGTTAGAGATTATGACTTCCCATTGTACTAGTAAATTAACCTCTGTCCCTTTGAGATAAACCTCCATTCCCAGCCAGTAACATCCTCTGACTTTCCCAAAGGCTCAACTGGAAGGAAGTCAGAGAGGGGAAATTACACTTGTCGCTATTAATGTCCCAACGCAGACGTTTCCCAAGCACTGGGGGACAATGTGCTTTCTGTGCCTGTCCGTGACACTGAAATGGAGCACTTTGTGTGTGGTGGCACCAGAAGAGAAAACATAGCCGCCGGGCCGGCGGCCTATAATGTGTGGCGGTGATTCAGCAGTCAAGTATGTCACACTTATCTATATTTTTGTGTACACAAATAAAATTGGAATAGTTGGGCCATTAGTAATAGAGGGGTGCACACAGGAAGTGCAGGGTTCAAATGGGCAAGGTCATGCAAGCAGACTCCAGCGACCCATCCGTTAGCTTGTCAGAGCCTAGTTACTTCACACTTATTCCTCTGCAGCGTTATGTCATTTATGATTAGCCGAGCAACTCGCTAAAGGCCGTGGTGTCGGACAGCCAAATTCCTCTGGACAAGATTTGTTTTCTTTCCCATTGATCATTGGGGGCCGATGACTGATTCTCAGTAAAGCTGAAATACTGCAGATATTTTCTTTAGAGTTTAGCCATGAGGACAGAGTGAAGAGAAAAGACACAGGGTTCAGTCTCAAGGACAAATCCAGCCAGACAATTCAATCATTTTGCTAGCTTGCTGTCTAGAGCACTGCGTTAAAAGTAGATATATCATTTACGTAATTATTTATTTTCCTCAAAGTCCAGATTCTTGTACCAAAATAGTCATAATGGGGCTTTATAACCATTGTTCCCTTTCAGTCAGTCACTACGAGTTACGTCAGTGACTGACGAAATGGGGGTTTCGCTAGAGAGCCCCATCACCTTCGAGTTATTAGAAAACGAGCCAATGGTATGAAAATACCATGGGTCTGCGGAAATTGTATCGCGAACTCCGCCCCACCACGTGGGTATAAAAGGAGCCTCGAATACAATCTCGCATTATGTTTCTGCTACGGAGCCGAAGTGTTTATGTGCTTCTCTTCACCTTCTCTAGAGCAGCGTCTCTCTCAGTCGGTGTTACGGTGTCTCTCAGAATCATGCAGCCGATGAGCTCTCACGACTTCGGCCATATCCCGGGGAATGGAGACTCCATCCCCAGACGGTTCAGCTGATTTGGGAACAGTTCAGCGACGCACAGGTAGATCTGTTTGCCTCCCCAGACACTTCCCATTGCCGCTGGTTTGCTTCCCATTGCCCATTGACACTTCCCATTGCCCTCGGCATGGATGCACTAGCTCACAGCTGGCCACGGGGCTTCAGTAAGAATGCGTTTCCCCCAGTGAGCCTTCTTGCACAGCTCAGGGAGATCAGGGAGGACGAGGAGCAGGTCCTTTTGGTTGCACCTCATTGGCCCAGCCGGACTTGGTTCTCCGAACTGGTGCTCTTCGCGACAGCCCCTCCCTGGCCTATCCCTCTGAGGAAGGACCTCCTTTCTCAGAGACCGGGCACCCTCTGGCACCCGCGTCCCGATCTTTGGAACCTGCACCTGTGGGTCCTGGATGGGACACGGAAGGTTTGAGTACCCTACCACCTCAGGTGGTGGATACCATCACTCTGAAGTGGAACCTCTTCATCACCTGGTGCTCTTCTTGCCGAGAAGATCACAGAAAATGCCCGATCAGGTCTGTGCTCTCCTTCCTCCAAGAAGGGTTGGAACGAAGGCTGTTTCCTTCCACCCTGAAGGTTTATGTGGCTGCGATCTCTGTGTACCACGACCTTATGGAGTCGAAAACGGTAGGACAGCATGAACTGGTCATCAGGTTCCTAAGGAGGTTAAATCCTCCTCGCCCCCCACATATGCCCTCTTGGGTCCTCACATGACTCCCTTCAAGCCATTGCACTCAGTCGTGCTAAAGTACCTCTCCATGAAGACGGCGCTCCTGGTTGCTTTAGCCTCCATCAAGAGGGTAGGGGACCTGCAGGCATTTTCGGTTGACGAAGCGTGCCTGGAATTCGGGCCGGCTAACTCTCATGTCATCTTGAGACCCGGGCCTGAATATGTGCCCAAGGTTCCCACCACTCCCTTCAGGGATCAGGTGGTGAACCTGAAAGCGCTGCCTTCTGAGAAAGCAGACCCAGCCTTGGTACTGCTCTGTCCAGTACGCGCCCTTCGTGCTTACGTAGACAGAACGCGGTGTTTCAGGACCTCAGACCAGCTCTTTGTATATTATGGTGGGAAGCTGAAGGGAAAGGCTCTCTAGATAGGTTGTCTCACTAGATAGTGGACGCCATTGTCTTGGCTTACCAGGCGCAGGGCCTGCCATTCCCCCTGGGGGTGAAGGCACACTCCACCAGGAGTGTGGCTTCCTCATGGGCTCTAGCGCATGGCGCCTCACTAACAGACATTTGTAGAGCTGCAGGCTGGGCGACACTTAACACTTTCACGAGATTCTACAATCTTCGTGTAGAGCCAGTGTCCTCTCGTGTTCTCGCTTCCAGTAGCGAGTATGTAGGACCTGCTCGGTGTCATCGCTTGCTGCGCCATTCCACTCCACACACTGGAAACCTGCGCTATTTTACTCAGATGAGTTCTCCATAGAACCTGAGTTCCTCCTGCACTGTTGATGCAATTACCAGAGTGCATGCCCGGTTGGTCAGCCCTCGTGATTGGTTAGGTGCCTCCATGTGCATGGTTTCCCGGTTGGGCAACCCCCACATGTGTATTTCCATGGTAAGTCTCCTCCGAGCAGGTGTCTTTGCTCTGGACAAGACCCCTCTTGCCATCTCGAGGTTGAAACATTCCACCCTGCGGGCTGGATATCTCTGAGTTCTCCATATGCATCCCGTACTCGGGTCATATGTGTATTTGCGCTGTTACATTTTTACTTTAAAATTACATAAAAATAAAATTAAAATATAATTGTATATCGTGTACAGGGCTTAACATTAACAACCGCCAAATGTGGGTGTATTTCAGCAGTGGCATGTAACGCGGAGTACTAGCCACTTTGGCTGGTTGAATTTTATGTATAATTTATACATTTTTCAATTGTAGACTTTTAAAAAGGCATCTGAAATAATAAAGTAAGTGCAATGTAGTGTTGTCAAAAATATTGATTTTTAGGTACATATTGATACAGAAATAACTAAAACGCTTTCAATATTTATATTTCAAAATATAACCTAAAGTGTGACCACATAAAGCTGCCTCTCAGTACTAAATCGAGTTCTTTTTATCTGCTTATTGTGCTTAAATAGTCAAATACACACAAAATAATGTCAAAATGCCATTCTTGGCGAGCATTCGCGTAAACACAGTCAGTTATGTAAACAGTTGAGAAATGCATGTGTAACCATATAATGGGTCTGTGTGTCAGGTCTAAAATTCTGAGATAATATTAAAAACATCTATATGTCAGTTTTCCCACATATTGATGTCAAAATTGTGCCCAGTTAAAATGCTGAGTGGCTAGTAAAAAAAACAAAAAAACAAACACTAACCATAGTGGCTGGTAAGCAATTAAAGTTAATGTCAAGCCCTGCATGTGTACACTATACTAGTCAAAAGTTTAAAATAATTAAGATTTTTCTCTTACGCTCACCAAGGTTGCATTTATTTAATCAAAAAATATGTAAATTATGTGAAATATTATCACAGTTTAAAACAGTTTTTCTTCAGCAGAAAATCAGCATATTAGAATGATTTCTGAAGGATCATTTGACACTGAAAACTTGAGTAATGTTGCTGAAAATTATTTTTTCTCTCATACATACATTCATTCTAAAACTCACATCTACTGTACAGGTAAATTACTGTCTACAACTCATCTATCCTGCATTGTGAGGAAAACAAGAGCACCTGGAGGAAACCCATGCCAATAGAGAGAGAATATGCTAAACCTACTCATAAAGGACTCAAACTGGAACTCAATTTGAGAACCTTTTTGCTGTGAGGCAACAGTGCTACCAACTTAACCACTGTTCTGCTCTTAGTCAAGAGATCTCAAGATATATATTTTTTTCTTCCGTCTTTTATGGAGCGTTACTGTACATTGTGACAGGCTCATGACACAATTTAAAATGTGCTGCATCTACTGTCAGAACGGACTGAAACTATCAGGAATCTTATAAAAAATAAGTTTCAGTTGTTTGTTCCTAACATTGGTTCCTCCTTCAGAAAGGTCATGTTCTTATGTCTGTCTGACGTCACAACATTTCTGAAGTTCTGAATGAGCCATTTTTTTCCAGCTTAGTTTCAATAAATGTGTTTTTTTCTCCATGGACAGGAAGTTTTGAATTGTAAAATTTACACTGTTTCTTTGACGAAAGATCAAGGGTATTTTTATCGTTTATGTTAAAACCTCTTTAAAATAACCTTCACATGGAGCAAAGTGTATCTCAAGAGCAGAAAAGAGGATAACAGCAATGCTGCAGCCACATTGAGGACACTGACCGTGGTGACCATGGTGACCTCAGCATGAGTCTGATTGGTCAGCGGCGATCCAAGCGGGTAGATATTGCAGCCATCCTTCCTCCTTTAATAAAGAAGCAGCTGTGGTAATTGCCGTCTGTGAGGAGTCCATTATTCATGCAGATATCCAATAAAGACCGTGGGAGGGGATGGAGATGCGGGCGGAACCTGTACATGTTGATCCATATGATTGATTTTTCCTCCTCCTTCCAAACTCAATTTTTCATATTCAATGAGCGACTTGTAGATTGCATCAGTCAATACAGATACGTCTCAATTAAGCCTCACCCAGGAGCTCTCGGGGGTGGAAGCCACGGATTAGGGTGGGCTTCCCAGCTGCCTGCAAATTCACAGAGCCACCCGTAGAGGAAAGGGGAGATAAAAATGACAAAAAACAGGCTAAGTGTTGAGCCCTGATGTATTAACATTGAGATTAATTATAAACTCATTTCTTGGCACATTTCTTCCCCTTTATTAATTACAGACTCTCTCGGCTTGCAGAACTAAACTGTGTATTAATTCTCAGCCTTGGAGGACTGTATATCACCGCTCCAGATCTCATTCTGCGCCGCTCAGCATTTTTTCCTTGTGGACCGGAGAGGATCATTTACAAACATGACATGGTGGTCACAGTGTTCACTTGTGTACTTCATCTTTCCTGCCCCGGAATGGACAGCTATTTTCCTCTGGTCCAAGGGCACAAAGAACATAGTTCGTGCAGAGAATAAATGGGAATGACTTGATGGGACATGGAGGAAGTTTGGTTTGGTGTAATTGTGCACTTTCTATCCGAAAGATGGAAAAAGAGATGGAGAAAGGGAGAATCTTTGCAACAGGAAACTATAACTATTAAAAAAGAAACCATAGGCACTTTAAGATGTCTGTGGCATTGTGGAGACGGATACGTTAATTTGTGGTAATGCTATGAAGTCACAGAGAGTCTACAGCTCCCATCCTTTTACAAACACACACATTGATTCTTAAAGCTTTTCATGTAAATATACTTCTGTACTATTTAAATGTACTGGGAAGGGTTTAACTATGCCATTCGTAGGGTGACTTCCCCAAAGACTGTAAACACTGTGGCTTTGTGGCACTTTCTGTTTGTTTGAGTGGACTGACATTGGCTCAACCAATGACGTGATTCTAGGGTGGGACTGTCTAGGGTGGGAGTGTTTGGGACACCTATTTCAAAACAACAACAAATGTTGACACATTTGGTGAATTCAGAAACGAAAGACGTCAAATACAAAAAGGGTGGGATGGTGGGGGGGGGGGGGGGGGGGGGGGGGGGGTTGGGCATAGGGGAAAAGGGGACCTGCTGAAGGTAAAGTTCATCCTCTGTATCTCGCTTAGGCTAATAGGTCCTTAACTCAAACACTTAAACACTTAAACACAAATACTTGGTTAACATTTCCCCCTTTAGCAGTGCAGCGTGCTTCAGAAACCCTCCACCTTCCCCAGCTCCACCTGTATGATTTGCTCCGGGTAATTCATGTACGCTATATTGTACGGCAGCAGCATGTCTTATTTGCTCACAGCAGCGTGTCGTGTATGTCCCGTACTTGCTCTGCACCAGCAGCATCGTAGCAGATCTATTCCGGCAAGACCAAATATATCAACATTGTTATACCCATTACCATGCCAAACACTCCGAGAGTTGCCATGACAGAACCAACATTATCAAAATGTTAGAAAGGGTGCATTACCTAACCTACAACAATTTCTAAATAGCTATTTGGCTATTAATTAACATTAACCAATAACCCATACAACCTACTTAATGCCAGACAAACAGGAAAGTTGTGTTAGAGGCAAAGCAAGTTGTTACATAGTGAAAGATAACCAAGACGAATACTGTTTTCCTTTGTAATAAAATGCACTAGGTTGTGCCCAGCCCCAGTAAGATCAGATGTGTGTATTCAGAAACTGAATGGTCAATTTTAATGCTTTGTTGAATTAAAGTAGTTACCCCTAAATAAGTGCAGTAAATGTAAAAAAAACAACAACACATAGATTCTATCCGGACCTGCATATACTGTATAAGCTACTGTAATAACTTCTCAGATCACGGGTAGCGTACAGTATCATTGAAAGAAGGGAATGAAAAGGCAGAGAGAACATTAAAGGATAGGAAATGAGTGCCAGAGAAAGACAGGCAGACGGTCACATTCTCCCTGTAGATAAAATATAAAAAAGCAACAATTAAATTATGAAAAAGGAATGTGACATATTTTACGAGAGAACAGAAGTAAAACCATGACACTCTATGTGCATGTATGTACTGAATTGCAGTAAGCCCATCTGATATTTGCTGTGTACAGTATCTTCAGGATTGGATGCAATGCTAGAATAAAGATCCGGCCTAACTGTTTTATACAATATAATAATAATAATAATAATAATAATAATAATAATAATATATGAGTCTTTTTGAGGACCTATATGTTGGAATCCACCCATGTCCTTATAAATATTTTTAAGTCTTTTTGCAAAGTTGTTACATAGTGACAGATTTAACTGTCAAAATTAACAGAAATGTTTGGAGATGTTTCAGCTGCTCATTTAGGTGCAACACAGCCAGAAATAGAACAAAGTTGGGCAGATTTACACACATTTTACTCTTACCGTTAGTTCTACTAGTGTATAGGAATAATAGTATATTTCCAACTCCATCCTTATCACCTCACCATGAACACTGAATAGAGTGTATATGTCGACGGTTATGAGCAGTTTTCTTCAATAAATACTCTTGGTTTTTGCACAGGGGAGGACGTTTTGAAATCTTATATCCACAGTATGTTTATGATGAAACTATGGTATGCTTTCACGAATGAACAAAAAAACTTGATTCCTCTTGATA
Source organism: Rhinichthys osculus (assembly GCA_029959095.1). NCBI lineage: Eukaryota > Metazoa > Chordata > Actinopteri > Cypriniformes > Leuciscidae > Rhinichthys > Rhinichthys osculus. The sequence goes on along the minus strand of JARWKJ010000001.1, from coordinate 32,883,224 downwards.
TGAGCCCTTAATAGAAGAAGAAGAGAAAAAAAAAAACGGGATCTAGGAGGAGGAGAATGGATTCTTCCGTCGCACTGCTGTCTCTGGGAGGCGGGCACTTAATCAACTTTTACCAGGTGGTGCTCCAGCAATGTCCGATATGCAGTGCTTGTTATCTTGCTCACAGCCAGCCCGTTCATATTTCCTTTGACATTCAGCCCCAAAGTCCACGTCCTATATGTTGTTCCTCTCCCTCTCTCGGTTCACTTTGTCTCTTTTATGGGTGGGAGGAACGCGGGGTCTCCTTAGTGATTTATAAACATACACATAATAAATGGCCGTCTGTAGTTTAAGCAGTGATGAAGCATTCTGTGCCTGGCCGCCAAGCTCCGATGTGATTTAAAGAGCTGACATTTACAGCAACCAGCCCTATTATTCAGAGTGACTGTCTATGTACAGACTATATTTCACAAAGGGCTGTGTGAAGGTGAGTGTGGACCGGTCCGGCTCGGTGTCATAGTCAGTTCATAGTCTCTCTGTTCCAGGCCCCTGTACAGGAACCCCCTGCACGGTGGGAGTCACGGCCAAACAAGCCCTTGGACTCTCAGCTAGCTTGTTATTGCTAAGATCTACGTAGTGCAATGAGAGATTATGACATTCTTGCAAAAGAATTACAAGGCAAAAAGCTGTGCAGATAAATTTTTAAACAGATAAGGGGATGATCCAGCTGAATGTACAGCTGTGTGCGGGTGTTAGCAGGAAACAGTCTCTTGGTGGTTCTTTCACAATGCTAATCTGTGCGTAAGGTAATGCGAGTCTGTTTTTTGCTAATCCACCATGACGTGGTCCACGTTCCCTGTTTAAACACATTTCTGTATGTATGGTCTTCACAAACAGCAGACCTTTTCTAATCAAGAAAAGGCAGACGTGGTGAACTCCATGAAAGAGTGACAGTGTCCCTGCTAGGGCTCTGCGTCCTTCCATGAAATTCGTTGACTCAGTTTTCAAACATTTCAGTCAAACGTCTGCCAGACGGCCTGGTCGTACCTCCTCTCAAGTTTCCATTCGATTGGTGTGGAACACAAAACCACGGGACAGACCTCATTTTCGCGGCGCCATGTACCGTACATGAAAATCAATACAGCTTAAAGAGAAAACACTCATTTAACGTGTATCTAAAAACTTGGTGTCACGCTCCGGCCCCTAAAACCCTTTCATTCTTCAATGTCAGCTCTTGAACCCTTTGCTCAGGCCAGGTACTACACAAACTTTCAGGCTCTGACAGGGTGATTGGCAGTGTTTTCTGGACAGGAACAGTCTCTGGAACTGCATTACAGGCTCTTGTAACTTAATTCCAGCAGCTGAGTAAGGAAATAATTGAATCGTGCTCCGAAGATGGATCCAGAGAACAGGGCGCAGAAATCAGCTTTGTCCACTATCTGGCTTAACTCACGGGAGATTAGAAGCTAACGACGAGGCTCTGTTGGCATGGAGGCTGATTGTTCCTGTGTCTCTGCAAACTAGAAGAGCACCCTGCGGCCACGGTCCGACCGCTCTGCAGATTACAGCAGCCACGTTTTACATCTCGATAGCACCTTAAATTACACTACCTTGTTACTCATACTGTCTCACAGCCTCCAGTGTCTGCTGTCTTCAGTTTTCTCGTGTGTATTCACCAGTCAGGGCAGTAAATGGAGCTGAGTGCGGATATCAGGGAACTGTGTTTACTGCAAACTCGGCCAAATGGAAGGGTATTCCTTATATGATAATGTGAATCTTGGAAGATGGGTTCACATTTTTGGAGAAAAGAAGTCATTTAGTTTCGGAAAAAAAACGATGTTACGCTGCTCACTCTGAGGTGAGCTTTAATGAGGTAAAACAGCTGTCACGTTTTATTATGTTGTAAGGGTTTTGTGTTTTGCCTCTGGGTAAATTCAACTCTCTGCCACCCATGGAGCTGGGAAGGAGGTGCCATATCTGTGTGTGTTTATGGAATCTTAGTCAGGTAACTGAGGCAGTTCAGGGAACAGGGTCCGAGTCGGGGTCATGACTTTGATAGGAGTAGAACGAGATTGAGGTTACCCCACAGGGAGGATTGGAATGCCCTCAAATCAGTGAAGTGCAAGCAAACGTTACCCCACACTGACTTTACATTAGAGTGACCCTGCATGAACCCTGACCAATCTCCTCAATTAGCATCTGACAAATGAAAACAAAGCTGAAAGAAAGAAATAAGTCATTTTGAGTTGAGAAAACAGTAGGCTCGAATACAAAATTTCTGTTACCAAGATTATTTTTAAAAAATGTTTCTGAAAGAAGTTTTCAGACCTTGTTACACATGTAGTTACTGTAGTAATAGCTATACGTTATGCATAATTGCATGCAACTAACCCTAAACCAAACCATATTCCTAACCCTAATCCTATAGTAGGTACACGTAGTTAATTATTTTTACTCAGTAATAGTAAACTATAAATGTATAATTACACTGTAACACGGACACCTTAAAATAAAGTGTAACCAACGTTTCTAATGCTCACAAAAACTGCACTTATTTCATGAAAAATACATTAAAAGATTTTAATATATTACTACAATTTAATACAACTGTTTACTATTTTAACATGTTTTAGAATGTAATTTATTCCTGTGAACAAAGCTGAAATTACACCAGTCTTCAGTGTCTAAAATGCTGATTTGCTGCTCTTTTATTATTGGTGTTCAAGTATTAATAATGGTTGTTAAGGCAGTGAAGTTGCCTGTATATCTATGCATCTTGACATTTATAAGTATTAGCATAGTCTTAAAGGCCTGCTTGTGTTGAAATCTTTTTTTTTTACCTCTATTAAACTTAAAATAAAATAAAAAAAGTTTACCCAACATAAGCTTGACACTCTATACATAGGCTCTAAAATGAATACGTGCCGATACAACCAAACACCATTACGGAGCTAGAACAATTAAATATAAAGGTTCCAAAATGGGTTTTTTCAGTGATGGCAATCATAGAACTATTTTGGGTTTCCCAAAAAAACCTTTCAGTGAACAGTTCTTACAAGAACCATTTTTTTTCTTAGTGTGAAGAACATTTGAATAAACTAAAGAACCATTTTCAACTATAAAGAATCTTTTGTGCAACGTAAATGTTAAATGTTCTTTGTGAAAACGTAAATTTCAATAAATAACCTTTATTTTTAAGAGTGAAGGGTTAAAATTTCTTCCTATCTACTAACAGAAGCTTCTCCCTCCAGAACTGTGTGGTAGCTTGCAATATTCTTGCCCAGAAATAAATGATACCGAAACAAGAAGTGGCACATAAATTAAAGTGACAGTGTGATTGATGAGTTAGCAGCCAAGGGAAAGGATGTTTGCAGCATTTTAGGGGGGGGAGGTGGGGGAGACGTAGCCTCGTGCGGCTTGCAGGGAGTGGAGAGCCATCAATCCCAGGCTCCCCTGTGCGGTGAAGTACGCCCCTGAGAGGAGTGGCTCTGGGCTTCTGCCCATCCACCAAATGAACTGCATGCAATATTAAAAGATGCAAAACGAGTCGAGGCTGGACCGCTCCCAGGAAAGCCCACTGGCAACTGACCCATCAGCTACCAGGGGAAATAAACACCTTCCGAAGTCGTTTTCTCCTGTCTGACATGATTCTTTTGTTTTGTTTTGCTGGTAATTGACTCGCTTTTAATGTTAGTGTGCCTTTCTTTTTAAAAGGACTGCACCACTTATTGCTTCTTTAATAATACAAATCCTTTGTCCTGCTGGAAAAATTCAACCTAAACTCCATGGTGGTCTTATCTGGTTTTAGATGGGAAACACTGGCCCATTTAAACATTAGGATTAGTTCACTTAAAAACCAAAATTCTGTCATAAATTACTCAGCTCTGAAACAACTTGAGGGTGAATAAATGATGACACAATTTTCATTTTGAACTGAACTATTTCTTTAATGGCACATACCAGGGGTGTGTTTCCCGAAACCGTCGTTCCAACGAACATTCGCAAGCAGCATCACAAAGTTGTGTGGTTGGAACGACAGATTTCGACCTGTGGTTAGAAGCATAGTTTCTAGTTTGCATGACATTCGACCTTAATAAATCCTTATCTTGAACAAAATAAGCAAGCTGACATTCAGTACAATCTATATCATTTATTTAAAATAAAAACAAATGTAATTTACGTCTTTTAGTTTGTCAAGAGATTTAAAGCACCGTTTTTGAAGACTGCGCATGTGTGAGCGTGCTTGCTAGCTTAAGAATGATACTATAATTTAATCTGGAAATAGAGCAAAATAACAGAGAAAAATTAGAAATTGTCTGTAATTTATAGCAAACCATCTAGCATTACTTCGATCTCAAACAAATTCATTAAAAGAAGTTTTCACTCCACCACGTGCGTGACCTCATTAACCAATGACAATATGGTTTGGTGACCACCTAGTTGATTTCTTCAACGATGCATCGTACTATGTTAGTGAACCAGCGAGTTACGTCGTTGTACGGGAAACACACCCCTGGGTGTTAACCAGGGTTCGAATTACAAAGTGGCTTTCGGGGGAGCCCTATTTTCCGATCCTCCCGGACCCTGACTGACTTTAACGCTTTTGGTGCATGTTCGGGCATTTAAAACAATAGCTTTACAGTAAACCTATTGTTTACTTAGTAAACCGTTTACTTCAAAACGCAAGCGTCAGTCAGTGTTGTCAGTGTTAAGGCAAACAGCTCTGTCCACGGTTCTGAATCAACCGCGCTTAGGCCTACATCATGCAAATCATGATAAAAACAGAATAACTCACATAGCAAGCGGTGGTTTCTGGCGCCCAAGTCTCGCTATCCTCGGTGCTGTCACTAGCAGCAACTTTTAGCGGCGGCGGCGGTAACACCGGCAAGCTAGTTGTAGCTGGTGCGCTGTCATCACTCCTCTTCGTTTGTTTTGTAAATCCAAATTGACTGAGGTTTGGCTGCTTTCTTTTTGACATTCTTATTAGTATCCACAGAGTGTTCCAAAAAACGAATAAGTATGTTTTGAACTTGAAGCTAAGCTAACATTCAAATACCAACTCAGTGAGGAGTTCAAGTGGTGACGTAAACGTAGTAATTTCAGTGCAGCGCCGCCACGCATGGATGGTCACGGCAGGAGACACAGCATTGCATTTATTAGTGGAGACAGATGTTCGGAAATAGTAATGTAACGAGCGAATAAACACTGACACATTTTTAATATCATCATTTATTTCAGGAACCTTAATGTACAGAAAATCAAAATCTATATGCGACACAAAAAATGGACAGTGTTTTAGATCTCCCCCTAAATGTCTAAAAGTAGGCTTTCAGGGGAGCCCAGGTCCTTTTCAGGGGAGCCGAGCTCCCCTTAGCTCCCCCGTAATTCGAACACTGGTGTTAACTCACTGCTTAACCGAGATGCATTGTTGAATAAATTAACTAGTCATTACTGATTCCCAAAACCGTAGTAACATGGTCGCACCTTAGTTGTTTGAACTACATTGGATCAACAATTAAAGATTGTCGTTATGCAGTAATTACCTGCTGTACATTTTAACTCCCGTACACATTCAGTCAGAAGCTTTTTCCACAATGTAATTTGAACTGCTTCAATATTTTTATTCCCCGTCGCGTTGCTTTATTCGACCTTTGATTCATAGCGGGTTCCCTATCATACTTTGGGGTACCCACATATTTTCACACATGCACACTCTTCAAAAATTTCAGTAAATGGAATTAAATATATAGAATGTAGTGCTGGTTTGCTTATTGTGCCCAAGAGCATGATCTCTTGAAGTCCACATGAATCCTTAAGAAACTATGCATCTCACCACAGGTCGAGAGCTGTAGTTCCAAGTTTGTGATGCTGTTTGCAAATGTTTGATAGAACGTTGGTTTCAGGAAACTCTGAAACGGTGAATTATGTTGGTAAAGATGGAATATAGCGACCAATTTGGGGAAAATCACCCCCTTTTTCACAGGTAAAACCCGCCTGACCAGCTAAACCACCATTAAAAAGCCAAAATATGCCTTTTACTCTTAACCAGCAATAAACCGGTCAACTGAGCTTTTTAAATGAATGAAATGGCACCGAGGGAACCGTCTCCCCAATGCTGTGGTTAATTCGTGTGCTGCTGTCTGTCAGATACAGATGATGATGACGGCTCATGCAGATGAGGGATGTAAAGATGGAGGGTGGGGGTTCTCGCTGAAGCACTTAACACGGCAGGTGTTTGTTTGGGGCAGCGTTAATGAAACAAAGAGCCTGGATGAGATCAGCGTTCACCTCTGAGAGCGTTACGCCGCTTTTACAGCGTCTGAGATGAGAGCTGTGATGGTAGGGCAGTCACCGTGCAGTTTGCTTTTTACTGCCCATTCTAACAGATGAACAGCATCAATCTTTAGCTTCGCCATCAAGGTACGGCTGAATGTCTGAGGAGGGGGTCTCAGCTCGCATGTAAAAACAACGTGCTGCAATTCACGCGAGGTGCACTATAGGGTGAATCTCAAGAAGAAGAAAAACATGCACACACACATATATATATGTGTATAACACAAATGCGTGTGTGTGTTCTTGTTAAATAAAAAAAACATGCCTTGTATAATTATTTTTTTTTTTATGAAAATCAAGGTTTTTTTGCATTTTGATGTCAATATTATTTTATTTTTTACTTTTGAGTAAAAGTTGAGTACTTTTCTCAGTAGTATTTCTCTTTAGATTTAGATTTTTTTCTTTCAGTTAAATAAAAAAAATGAAAGGGATTAAAACAAATGCTATAATCTATAATAATAAGCAATGAGCATTTTAATAATGTCAATTATATTTTTGCATCACAGTAATACAATCTGGGAGGAATTGTGCTTAACTGTTGTGGAAAAATATCACAATGAAAAAAAAAAAGGTATATTTCCTTATAAAATATGATTTCTTACATCTTTCTTTAAACTGGGTGAATTATAACTGGAAATGTTCTTTCAGGTTTTCCCATTAAAGGAGAACTCCGGTCAATTTTAACATTGAGCTCATTTTTTTTGTAAATTTGGAGTGCTGTCAGTACAGACAAAAACGACAAAAATCGGTGTTGCCTACACCGTGTTATCCTCTTTTTAAAATTTGCACCCTGTTGACTTAAACGGGGCAAGTTTTAAACCTGCTTTTAGCCTCTTAACAACATTAATGTGTCATTACAAGTGCACAGCCATGTGAGTGAACACGGTGAATCTGACTGCAGTAAATGTGAAAGATATGAATAAAAATGATGTTTATTCAGCCAGCTCACATACCCGTATTTACTTCCTGTTTTCGATCGAAGTCCACAGTAGTCGATTGTCGAGTGCGCGCGCGCGATCATTGGTAACTAAGCAACAGTGGAGACTCAGACTGTTACGGTGCTGGGTGATGTTCTGAGAATATCAGCTCAAATGGATAGTTCATCCGAATCAGATGTTGAACACACGGAGGAGGTTTGATCGCGCGCGCGAACTTGACAATCGACTACTGTGGACTTCGACCGAAAACAGGAAGTAAATACGGGTATGTGAGCTGGCTGAATAAACATCATTTTTATTCATATCTTTCACATTTACTGCAGTCAGATTCACCGTGTTCACTCACATGGCTGTGCACTTGTAATGACACATTAATGTTGTTAAGAGGCTAAAAGCAGGTTTAAAACTTGCCCCATTTAAGTCAACAGGGTGCAGATTTTAAAAAGAGGATAACACGGTGTAGGCAACACCGATTTTTGTTGTTGTTCTCTGTACTGACAGCACTCCAAATTTACAAAAGAATGAGCTCAATGTTAAAATTGACCGGAGTTCTCCTTAAACATATGCAAATCAGGCAAATAAGACAACAAGCAAGTAGTTAATCCTTTTCAAACATTTGCAGAAATTACACTAATCTTCTAATATAAACATTTGTATGCACATATTCCCTTAAACTGTACACATAACAGACGTTTAACCATAACCCAACTGGGTACGCTTTTCAATCTGCCAACTACCAGATCTGACTGGCAGTGATTGTTTAGTTAAAATAAATACCATCTTTTTTGTGAACTGGCAAAAAAACACAGTTAGTAGTTTTGCCTTACACGCCACACTTTAAAAACAAACCTAAGGAAATTTTGTAAATAAAAAGTGTTTCGAGTTATATATTCCTTGCCTCGGTGACAAATTGAGATGGGGATTACTCATAAATCAAAAGCAGTGTTCTCCTGCCTGCAGAGGAATTGCCTGGTGAGCAGACGTGATTTAAGAGTGGGTTCAGGCTACAGCTCCACTCTTCCATCCCCTGGGAAACAACAAAATCCCAGCACTGCTTCACACTTATGCTCACACAGTCTGTTGTGTAGAGAACAATGCACAGATGACAACCGCCAGTTTATATGTTCTACTGTGAACTTGCTGTTATTTATTTATTTATTTGCTTAAATACAGTTGATCCCTTATGAGAAGGTATCAGATGGTACTAATCATTACCATACAGGAATACCATGGTGTCAGTGTCGGGGAGTAACTATGTATCATATTTACATTGCTATCTTATATGGTGTTGGAAAATTCAATTCATTTCAGTGAATTAGATCTGTTTAATTGAATCCACAAAGAAATTGTATGCCATTTTTATTATAAATACTTAGCAAAATGCTATTTGTATGTAATGTTTTTGACTATAAAAATATTTAGGCCTACATTTTATATTTATGCATTTAAACTACAAATAACATTTTCATTTGGATTACACAGTTTTAACATAAACAACTGAATAAACTTATTTTGATGCATATTTGTCAGTCATACATAAATAAAAGAGGTACGATTTTTTGTAATAGTAATAAACGAATTGTTTGAAATACACAATAACCAGGTTTATATATTCCATTTATCAATTGAATATTGCTTGTTCCACAGCTAGCTATATTTAAAGCATGATCATACTTTTCAAATAAATAAATGTAATTGTTTTCACAACGAACAGAGTTGCGCTGATTCTAAGCAAAAATATGAAAATGTGATTTTATGATTTAAATAAAATCAAATAGATGCAAATTGTTAATGAAAAAGTATGCCATGATTTTTTTTTGAGTATAGCCATTCGACTTGTTTCATTTATCTAAGAATGACAAATATGCATCACATTAAGTTTAGTTATTTGTTTATGTTAAACCTGATAAATTTTCTATGCTATTCAAATACATAAATCTTAAATTGAGGCCTAAATATTTGTTGTGTAATGAACGGTGTAAATGAAGGGTTTTCTGAAGGGTTTATCAGCTTATTTAATATTGGAAACAATATATACATATAATTATATATATATGTGTGTGTGTGTGTGTGTGTGTGTGTGTGTGTGTGTGTGTGCGTGCACCAGTTACCTAGAATTGCAGACATTTTAAGGATTTTTCCTCATTATTAAAGACAAAGGATTCACAGATTTTTTTTTCTTCTATTTTCCCATAACAAAAACAGCAATGTCCCACCACAGTTTAAAACTGTTTTATTGCAGAATTGTGAACAAATATGCAAACAGTCATTGAAGAAAACCTAACAAGAGATACAGTACGTAAGACAAAAATACACACAGATGGAGATAAGTTTTGTGTAAATGGAGGGTACAGCCTCCTTAGCATCAGTTTAAACCTTGACCATGAGTGTTTAGGTGAAAACACTAGATTTTGGGTCGTGGTGGTGTGGCCCTGACCCTGACCTGTAGGACACCTGTCTGTGTGCAGGACACATCAGCCGAATCTGAGGGCCTCTTGCTATAAATCAAGCCCTGCGTGAGCTTCTGTATTTGTTCAGTGATTAAAAAGCACCAGGAAGAGTGCGAATCCAAGGCTGACAAAAACCTAATGAGACGGGACACCATCAAGACCTGTTAATGATTTACTCGCTACTAAACTGCCCAACATGTGGGAATCCAACAAGCATCACCCACACAATCACGTCTACACACACTCTGAAACTATTAAAACTATTAAAGAGTTCAAGAAACTCATTAAATACATGCCAATACATATCATAACAAATAATGACAAATGAACCATTGTGTGCATGTGGGCGGTGATTAAGTGGATATGTCAAGTTTGTAATTGTGGGCTGTGCAAAATGACAACTGAACCTGGTGAACTGGTGGTATTTTAATGCGAGAATTAAAGAGAGAATGCTGCACTAATTAATATTCACATCTGTAAGAGCACGCACATTAAAACCGATTCAACACAATGTATCCGACACCTTGTTGAGACCCTGTGCTGCTATTAAATATATTCACCAAGCGCTACTTGCATATTAACATACAGATACAGTAAACTACACATACTGTAGACAGAAAGACCTATATGATTTTCACATATCCATGATTTTCACTGATTTTCAAATACTGTTTCACAAATACTGGCTACTCCGATAGTCGCGGATATTTGGTAATCTCAAATTTTGTGTTTGTTGTTGTTTTTTGGTTGTTTTGTTTTTGGTTTCTTGATGATGTTCAATATGTTTCTCAATAAATGAGTTAAAACAAAATAAAAATTCAGAGGAACCATCTTTGCAAGATTTACAATATTTAATTGAAAAAAAAAAAGTAGGGCTTTTTGCATTGTGACATTTGTGACACTTATATTTCACACACACACACAATTGTGAAATTAGTCCATTGACACAGCAAACTGAATGGCCAAATTTTGCATTAAATCATTATGATATTCACAATGTTGTTTAATTCATATCACCAGCAAATTCATCATAGTTACAATAAGGCATTTTTTTTCTCATTCTCTTAGCTATAGTTTAAGCACATACTGATGAAAAAGTCATTGAGGGCCCTGATAAAGCCTGATCTAGAAAAATTAAATATTTAGTTTGGACTTAATAATATCGTCTGGTTTTACAGTACTAATGGCGTTTTTATTGACCAGGCCCTTAATGGAGGCAGGGCATATTTGATGCCGCTCATTTAAAGGGGATGTGAGTAAAAGACGGATCAAACCTGACCATAAAGCCTCAGTAAGCTATAGTGGAAAGAAGCAGATGTCACGTACTACCCATTCAGGTCAGGCGAAGTGATCAGAAACAGAATATGAAATGAATATGAGTCTGAATGATTAAAATCATCATCCATACCACACAGAGTAAAATATACCTTGTTTTCACTCACCTTCACTGCAAAATATGCAAACAGAGTATCTGAGCTACACGCCTCACCTCCAGCCCTCTTCTGGTCATCAGCAAGCAAAAAAACACAACAAAGGGCCCATTTCTACAATGACCTTGGCTTTGACATCATGTGCCGGTAGAAAGAAATGAAGCCATTAGACTGAGGCAGCGCTAGGCTATAAATCAAGCTATTTCCAATAAGCTGCCTTAATGGTCATCCATCATGAAGGTGCGTGAGGCAGGGCGAGGCGAGATCCAACCCGGCAGTGCGGGGTAGCCGAGCAGCCCGGGCAGGCCAGAGACATAAACAATAATAATCCCCATCTGATGGCCTTGCAGGGAATTTAGGAACCCACTCCTGCCTTTTGTTTGTCAACGGTCATTTTTAGAGGGGGGGGGGGGGGGGGGGGGGGGAGAAATGGATTCTCATTATCAGCAAACACAAGTACGCATACAGGCACATTGTAAAACTGAGGACAGATTATAGTAGAGGGGCCAGGACAATGAAGGACACAGCAGAATGAAAGAATTTGATTTACTGCTGATCTGGGAGGGACTGACATGGTGAAAATAGACTGAAATTGAGAATGACTGTTTGCTGGCATATCAAACAAGCAGCAGGTGCTTCATGTAAGTTTGTGACGCGTGATGGTCTATATTTTCCAGTTTGAGAGTTGCCCAGAGGAAATTTTATCGCTCAGATGCTTTTTCATAGCTCAAAATTCCTTGTAGGAGAAATAAAAAATTAGATACACATAAGACAATTGTTGACCTACATATAGTGTATTCAAATAGTGTGTACACAACTAAGATTACTAGAGTCTTTTTCTCAGGGGAAAAATCTGAGAAGCAGGACACTTAAGTTGTAGCATCTGGTCAGGCGAAGGAAGAGGAGTTGCAGGAGTAGACAAAAGCAAAAGCTTTGGCATGTGTACAAAGACAATACTGGACAATGAGTAGAACTAAACTGAGGGCTTAAATACAAAGAAGACAAACTGAATAAAAAATAGGTGCAAAAGTGGTTTGGGGGATCTAGCAAACAAGAAAAAGGTCCATTGGAGGAGGGGCAGGAGGAAGAGTCCATGGAGGAACGGGAGGAAGAGTTCATGAAGCAATGGGAAGAAGAGCCAATGGAGGAAGGGGAGGAATAGTCCACAGGGAAGCTGGCAGAGGGAGGGACCACAGAGCAACCAAGATAAGGACCCGGAGGAAAACTGACGACGGAACTGATGGAGGGAGAAGCTAAGGAGCAACCCATACCTGAGCCATGAGGAGGAAAGCCCACAATAGAACCGATGGAGGAAGGAGCAAGGGTGGAGCCTCAGCAGTGAGTCCGGGCGGAACTAAGCGGATTCCAACAGAGTTAGAGCCATGAGAGCAGGAGACCCGGGCTGAATCGAGGGGGCCGAAGACATAGGGTGACACCGCAGGTCTAAAGGTTCAAGGCGGAGCCGACGGCTCATGGGACTGAGGTAGAGACAGGGGCTCGGAAGACCACGGTAGAGCGCGGTCTTCCGCAGGAGGAGGGAAGGTGGAGCCCAGTGGAGCAGAAGGGGTGGAGGGCTGAGACATAGCCGGATGCCTGGAAGCCTGTGGTGAAGTCAGAGGGATAAGGCACGAGGGAGCCCGCCGGAGCCAGTGGAATGACGGTCCACGGTGAAGGCGAGGGATCATGAAGCCAAGATAGAACCAATGGATCAACAGACCAAGGTGAAATAATGTGCTCGGAGGACTGAGGTGGAGCCAGTGGGTCCATACATCAAGGTGGGGCTTCAGACCAGGAAGCCCAAGCCAGACAGCACGGCGGTGCCACCAAAGGCAGGCCCGAGGCGCTGAAAGGAGCCGGTAGAGGTGGAACTGAAGAAGTGGGCGGAGTGAAGAAGGTGAGTGGCTGGAGGGACTTGGCAGAGGAGGGGGGAGGGAGGATGTGCGGGACCAGCAGTGACAAAGGAGACTGGAGACTGGGAGGAACCAACACCGATGAAGGAGACAGGAGACTGGGCGAAACCAGTGGCAATGAAGGAACGTAATCTGAAGAGTCACAGGAATAGACAAATGTAAAAGTTTAGGCATGTCCAAAAAGACAATACTGGACAGTGAGTAGAACTAAACTGATGGCTTAAATACACATGAGATAACAAACTGAACCAGAGAGAGGTACACAAAGCAATAGCAGTAACCATGGCAACAAACTAGAGCATAAGCAGTAAACTAGAAAACAGAAGGACAGCACAGGAAAGAATGTAAACTGACATAAGAACCTGTCTCAATTCACTCTTCCTTTTAATCTCATTGCCGTTGACGATAAACAATTAAGATATTATTTACCCTAGGGTGAATTTGTTGAGATATGAGCTCTGGCTTTCAATGGAAGTCTTTGGAATCTTTGCAATAGCATAATTTAAAACATTGTTGAGATTACTGGGGTTTCCTTCTGATGAGAACATATTGACAAGACATTTTTTCCCCCATTTTCTTATTGATGATCAAGTTAAATTAAGCTATTCTAACGATCATTCAAGAAGGAGAAATCTGTGAACTTATAGATTGTTATTAGAACAAACTGCTGGCTGATGATGATGATAAGCTAGTTTTTGACAAGATCACTGCACTTTGTTAAGGAGAACTGGACCGCAATACAATACTGGTCTGTTTTCTGGTCTGGAGAACTCTGTGAAAGCTCTCTTTGGAGCTCTAAGGAAAGATATTTCCCAGGTTGCCAAAACCCCAGGCCTCAAAGCCAAACAGTGCAGTTGGGATGTTTTCCACAAAGTCCCGACAGGCATGTCAACAGGAGTGAAGAAGGCCCACCACACTGACCTTCTGCTGACAGCATTACTGCAATTCATTACATTTACAAGCTGCAATTTCGGTCTGAGCATTTCACTCACCCTTTTTGTTCTACTTTCTGTTTCCTACTGTCTCTTAGTTCCTGAAAACTGGGTGAAGTCTGACCAATGTGGCAAACCAGTGTCAGCTAGAATTCACTCTACAAAATAATTCTTATTTTTTTTCTATCTTTAAATGAAACCTGGGTTATTCTTGCGCATGCAGGGCATCGTATTGCTCTTGCATAGCTTAGGAAACATTTCTGTTTCTTTAAAGTCTGTTCCTTTAAAGTTGGAAATTCACTATTTATCTATTTATGTTATTGCTCTTATAGTGAACAATTCATCAATGCATTAAAATGGCATAACTCATTCTTTCAGTGAAAAGATGCATCTCGGGAAGTTTGCCATATACTTCTCCAATCTTTCACGTAGTAGCTCACTTAAACCCAGGCCATCTTATTGTCGACCGCAAGCTCGCATTCAGATCTGAGATCTTATAATAGTGAGGAAAAGATCTGCAGCTACTTCTGCCATTTTAAGGAATAAGATGTTTCTTGATCTTGATATACCTTACACAGATAAAAATATAATTTACACAAATATGACAATTAAAATGAACGTGGAAAGCATAGACATAAATAATTTTCTTAGAAGAATTTGATGGGAAAAAAAAGTTCATATTCAAATCTTTATGCTGTGACGCGACACTTCCAAATTCCAAATTCACAACCACTATATTCCCCAAGACATGAAAGAGTAATACTGATAATGATATGAAAACTGAGAGGCATTTTGTAGCAACAAAATGCTATAAAAATACAAACCAAAAATGGTGCATACTGTAGGTGGGTAATTGGTTGTATTTTATTACTGATGTATCACCAACAATTATGGGAATTGTGATTTCGCGGAATAGTGGAATATGGGTTTCGTTTTTCTGCACAAACTGTTTTCTGGCTAAATTGATCAATGTTTCTAATCTACGGTAGCTATACCAAATAAACAGTCAACATTCACAAACATTAAAAAAGTACAAATAGCAATTTGCTTCCAACCATGATTTGAGTTCCCCATTGGTGA
Source organism: Rhinichthys osculus (assembly GCA_029959095.1). Taxonomy (NCBI): domain Eukaryota; kingdom Metazoa; phylum Chordata; class Actinopteri; order Cypriniformes; family Leuciscidae; genus Rhinichthys; species Rhinichthys osculus. Next base: position 32,868,172 of record JARWKJ010000001.1, on the reverse strand, counting down.
GTGTGATGGCGTTCACGTGTGCTTCCCTAAATCAGCACATGTTTCGGGCCTTACTCAACACAGAGCTCTGAAGCGAGTCAGTGGAGGCTCTTTATGGACTCTTTGTGCTCATAATGGGGTTATGCCTCTCAAACCGCCACATGCCCCCGCTTAAACCAACAACATCTGCTGCAGGCTACCCCTCGCACTCGGCCGAGCTCGTTCTATACATCTCGAGTGCGCACGTTTTGCGACGTGTGTCAGGAGGAGAACATTAGCGCAGCAGCCTCTGTTGTATTCACAGTGGCTAATCCCTGCTCCGCTGCGCTCTAATCCCTCGCTATTGAGCTTTCTCTTCTAGCTTCCTCTGGCCCTGGCTGCCAAGGCACCGGTCACTTGTCTCCTGTTATTCACTTTCCCTCTGGGGAGCTCCACTCCCTCTCGGAGCTGTTATACGGCCCATATGTTGTTGTTGTTGTTGTTGTTTAATCCTAGGGCAATTTGACGTGCGTATCCATGACAGTGTCTCGGCCGGCGTCCAGGACTTGTGGCAGAGGTGTGGGTGATTTCCTTTAGCCAAGGGGGAGCTGGGAGGAGAAGCCAGCCCTGACAGCCCTTCACACAGCCTGCGCAGAGCGGGCAGCCACCCAGACGCACACCCACCCACACACACACACACACTCACACTAACAGACCATCTGAACACAGGCAGCCAGGCATATTAGATTGGGTTACACTTGACATACGCAACTGGGAGCCAGGGAGTTTGCAAATATGGCATGCCGAAGGAAGTGTAGCAAGATGCCTGTGTCAGTGCTTACACAAACAAACAATGCCTGCAGAGAGAGAGAGAGATGCGATCCGCGAACAGCTTGCATGCTCTTTCCCTGTCTTTATTAATAAATAAAGGCACTCTTCAGTGTCATTTAAGATGGTTAAAGACTCACTGCCGGTCAAAAGTTGGAATCTTTAAAAGTTTTTGTAACATATTATTACAATATTAATATTATTCAACTGATTTCTATTTTCTATTTTTTTTTATGTGATGGCAAAACTAAAAACAAACAAATTAGCTGCCATTACTCCAGCCATGATCCTTCAGAATTCATTCTAATGTGCTGATTTGATGCTCATTATCTATGTTGAAAACAGTTGCTGTTTAATATTTTTGTGGAAACTGTAAAACAATAGGCTACCATTCACACGTTTGGGGTAAGTCAATTTTAAATGCATATTAGTTTGAGAGAGAGGCAGAATGTGACATGAATGTGACAGTGCCTCCACATCACTGTGATTGCCTGATTATTCTGTCAATTTAACAATCGTGATTATGATCGATATCATGATAGCAACTAGTTTACATATCCACATAAATGGGGCTATGTAGAAATATCACCACTGTCATTCCGAATCAAAAACTTTGAAATTGCTGATGATCTGTGATTGATCCAGTTTTCAGCTCAGTCAAATTAAAGGTGTAGCTCTACGCTTGCAACCTTCATGACACTTGAAGTGTTTACAGAGGATTTGTTGACCAATGGTCTGGAAAAATAAGTTAAAAATAGCCAAACTTCTGGTTAATAGTCACATAAAAAGGCTACATAAAATAGGCTTTGAAATCTTTTGTTGTAGTTATTTATTACTGTAGGCCTATTATTTATTTTATTAAGGGATGTATAAACACATTAAATTTATTGGTCTTTGAAGATTAGCGGGGCTTATTCACCAAATAATTGTGCAACATATTCCCTAACTACCAATGTCCATATAAATGTATTTCCCTACATATGTAGTTTAAAGGTACACTATGTAACTTTTGGCCCTCTAGCGGGTGATTCCCCGAAGGTTGAAGATTTAGCTTCTCCATGTCAACCTCTCTCGTTGTGACAACTAACCTCTGCTACTCCCACACCAGACACGTCAAAGTAGCCGGAGCAACTTTTTTTCTATTTACGAATATGACAAGACACGTGTATGCAATATAAAGCGAAAAACCGGAAAACTAGGTATAAAATGTAAACACTTACAACAGGCTTGCCATATTAAATTAGGGTAAGAAAAAAAACATATTCAGGAAGACCGAAAAAAAGTTACATAATATACGTTTAACAATAATATAAATATAAAATCTAATTATAATGAAAACAAAAAATATTATAGTATTCAAATATATATTATTTATATTAAGTATGTATTAAAACAAATGACTAGCTATATTGTTTGCTTATTGAACAATGTGGTAAATATTCTTATATTGTAAATATAATAAAATCAAACAGAACTGGAACATTAATTTATTACTAAAAAGACCTAGATAAGGGACTTTGCCTCCTTATTTTTGGTCAAACCCATGATAGCAAGTGCCATGCATTAGCAGTTTTTACAGTAAATTCCTAATAGCAACATTGCTCCAGTCATATCCATTCGATCTTCAGAACAAAAAAAAATTCACTCTTCAGCTTTGTGCAAAAGGCGTTCGATGTTTAAGTCCGCCAGAGTGATGCTCATTTCCATCATTTAATGTGTTAGATTACATAATTACACTTCCAACAACGAAGTGCAGCTGTGGTAATTTAAACTTAATTACATTAGCTAACACATTTCTTAAATTTAAATAATTTTCCCAAATAACATATCTTATCTCTAGAGATACAGATGGCAATGATTCAATTACAGAGAGAGGGAAAAAGTGGAAGAAACACTTTAGAAATGTGGAGCGCTGCTTCCCCCTTCAGAGCTTTTAGAATAAACCTCTTTGCCCCAGATTTCACTTTTATTTTTTTCCCACCCTTTTCCCCCTTCCATCATCAAACATTAACGCTCCGTCTCACGGGATGGTATACCGAGACTGCCGTTTTATCGCTCAAATTTCCAACCTTCTGTCTCGAAAAACAGTCACCCACGGCCATTCTTTACAAGAGCTTATAACTGTAGCGAGAATGCCCTTGCAAATGTTCCTTTTATTGTTAAGAGCAAGTTCACATAAAAACGCTGTTTGCCAAGTTGAAAACCAGTCTATCACTGCAATGGCACAGAGCTACTCCGTCTGTGTGCGACTCAAGATGGCCGCCGTAAATCAATAAACTAGATGTAATCTGTGGTGTCCAGAAAGCTGTGGCAAAATTTGGAGTATAATGCCGCTGGTCTTCTATTGTCATTCAGACACAGGCTGCATCAGGAAGAGGGGCTTGTGTGCACCTGATAAGGCCGAGCCCAGAGTGAGTCATAAATCAAGTCAACCAGCCGCTATTCCACTGATTTCACACAAGAGTCCCTGCTAGTCAACAAGCGCACAGGAGCACAGAGACAGCAAGAGAGGCGCTCACAAATGATAGATCTGCAATTTGCTTTCTTATCTCATCGGGCAAGAAGTTTTTCTTTACAAAAGCCTGACCTTCAGTGAATAAACAGCCCCATACAGAAAACACACATGGGGCAGCATGCAAATTTAGTGAGCCTTTTACATGAATCCTCCTCCACTGTTGTTTACTAGGTCAAACAGGACGAAAGCGACAAAGATCGAGGCGCATATGCGAGAGCTTTACTCTATAATAAAACCAAGCGTGTGTTGCAGCAGAAGCATCTTGATTAAAGCTGCTATTCAATACAAAAATGTCTTACTATACCTGACAGATAACTTGCTTTGTTGTAGCATTTAATTTCTCTGTTTAAATAAGCATTACATTGGGGGAAAAAATACAATTCTATTTTGTATTTTTACATTAAAAATGTCATTAATGTTCCGCTTCAAGGGCTCCGTTAAACTCAATGGGCTGTAACTTTACCTGTTGGTGTCGTTGTTGCACATTGTTACTTCAGAAAAAACAGTGATTTATAAAAATTGTCACATTGTGTAAGTTTTATTTTTGTAATATGAATTATTTTCTCATCCAATTTTCTAGGAGGCACTATACCTCCCTTGCCGCCTCAGAGGAAATGCCCCTGATATCTTGGTGTCTTTGGAAACCACTATACGCCTTTCAGTCTTTATGGGAAGTCCCCATGAAATCAAAATAGAAATTTTTTATGGAATATTTTAGTATTTATTATTAAACATTTATCAGTGCACATAATTATTAAAAAAAAAATCATGTGCATAACTCCCCTTCCCTCTTGCTCTTCTCTTCTCTGATGATGTTTAATGGTGTGAGGGCGGGACAACCTGTCACTCACATGAGATCAAAATCCCCTTTATTTATATAGCACTTTATATAATACAAATAGTTTCAAAGCAGCTTTACAGTGATAACAGGAAAAATTATGCATTTCAGCTGTTATTCAACTGAAGCAAAGTCCTTTTAGGCAAGTCATGCCACTCGGCCGCCATCTTGGCAACGCCTCCGGGGCAGCTATTTCGGACTAACAAGACCAGGCTCCTATCTAAATGAATGGGCAGAGTCAGAACTGCAGTTTCACTGGTCACCGGGACATAAAAACTGCATGTATAGAAACAGCAGTAAAATATGATAAAAATCGCTGAAAAAGTTTGATGACTTTGCCCCTAAATAAGGTTTAAATCGCCTTTTCCCCCACAGGTTATACTTTTATACGCAAGCGCAAGGGTTCTCTCCCTCGGTCGTGCGTGCGCTACACAGTTTGAAGCACAGTATGTGCGAGCTCTTGATTCCGGGAGATTTTAACTAATTTGCGGGCATCAGGGAGCCGCTATCAATCTGCGGGAGACTTCTGATGTCTGATATTACACAACTCACACATACACTGCATATCAAATCTGCCGCCTTTTCAAACAGTAACGTATTTTGCGCTGTCGCAAACCTCAATTGTGCGCATGCGTCAGTGGAACCAGACGATAGGCTTAAATATTTCCCGGCTTGACTGTTAAAACCAGACGATTGGCTTTCCAGCGGGAGGGGCGGGGCATGTGCATACAACCGCCATCTTTGGCGTTACGGGTTTTCCCTATATAGTTGTATTAAGGATTGATGAAGTGGCATGTCTCTATATAAATAGTCTCTGACTGAAGTCAGTTCAGCTTCGATTCAGTTTCGTTGTGAAGATCATCGATTATTAAATTAGTCTATTTCATCTATAAAGATGTTCTACAAAAACTGATGTCATTGTCCAGCTCAGTTTAGTTACTTACAACAGTGTCAATGCAGTCAGATCAATAATATTGTTGAAAATTAAGTGTCCCAACTAAGCAAGCCAGAGGTGACAGTGGCAAGGAACCCAAACTCCATCAGTGACAGAATGGAGAAAAAAAACCTTGGGAGAGCCCATGCAGACTCAGTCGAGGGGGCGAGTTCTCCTCTGGCCAACGAACGAAAAGTGTATGATTATGATTCAGGCTGCATCACAAGTCAGAATTCAGATTGGGATTGGGATAGCATTCAAATATTCATCCAGTTTCTTTTGCTTGAAGATCGATTCATCACGCCGGTATGGAGCTGAAGCTGGCCGTAGGGTCTGTGTGGAGGACCTGTCTGGTTTTTGTATCTGTGCCGATGACTGTCATGTCGACGAGGCCTTCACAGGGGATTGTTTAGTAGACACGGTCTCTGTTGACATTCAGGGTTGCGTTTGGGTAATTTGAGAGCATGTGTCGTAATCTAGATGTATTTTTAAGATGAAAAAATGCGGTTTTACAGAATCTAGAAATTTGGCTTTCAAATGAAAGTTTGGTATCAAAGAGCACACCCAGGTTCCTAACCCAGGCTCTTCAAATCCTCTCCCATGGCCTCATGGGATAGAAGTGTCCATCAGATGCGCACTGCAGAATCTCACTGGAAGTCATCTGGATCATTTTTTCCTGCTGTTTTATGAATACTGTTAATTCGGAAATACTACTTTTTCACATACTGTTTATCCACGATCTCACGGCAATTGGTACGAATTTTACGAGGTGGCTAATTCGTAGAAATTCATACGACCTCACTCGTACGAGTTAGTACGATTTTTGCCACATCGTACATATTTTATGAGTTGCCCAATTCGTATGAATTCGTACGAATGACTTACCCTTGATCCCGCCCCTAAACCTAACCATCACGTGGGTTTAGACAAATCGTACGAATTCGTACGAATTAGCTACCTTTAAATCACTCGTACGAATTTGTACGAATTGGTCGTGAGATAGCGTTGGTTCTACTATATAGTAGAACAGAATGCGACATCAGATGTGGCCTATATGTTTCTCTCTTTTATACAGTCTTACAAAGACAGGAAAATTAGCATAACCTGTGTAATTTATTCTAATTATAATTATTTTTGCTGCCACAGTGAATGATGGGAAGTTTTGGTCACGTCATAAATATATATTATTTTCTGATGAGCTTTATTGCTAATGATTATTTATAATCAATGCTAAATTTGCATCCAACATTTTTATTATTATTATTATTATTATTATTATTATTATTATACTCTCAATCCAGGGAGAAAATCCACAGATTTTCCCACTGGTAATTTTGACATTGTTGTGCCATTCATGTATGCTCAATCATTCTGACACGACTTGAAGGCAATATGTAACAGCCTGTAAACAGGCTTTGTAAACAGCATTTAAAAAAAAAAAAAGAGTAACAGCACACAAAACAAGCCAATCAGAAACGCTCTCTGCCTATCAATATATTTGTGTGTTCAGATTTGCTGACATTGGAACATGATTTGAACAAGTCTTTAGAATGTGAAGAGAGGGCGCTAGGTTACAATGGGGGAAGCAAAATGCCTGAAATTGCTTACAGCTATAAGGGGTAAAAACTATTTGAAAGATTAAAGAAAAGACTGTATTGCAAACCCTAGTGTGATTGAAATGACCTCACCAGGTTTCTCATCTCCTTGTTCATATGCTAAAAACCGGCAAAAACAGCACATAATGAGCGTTAACATGCGTAATCCTCTCTGTTGCTGTGTGTACGCTCTTGTCTGTCTCTTGACGCCCACACTCCCAGAGGGATTAGCTCTGTGTGTTATAGCGCAGAGATGCTAATTTCAACCATCCGAAATGTCTCTGGCTCTATGTCATACTGTACAAAGCTGCATTTTATATGCATTTAATAAAGAGCTTTAAATCGTAAAAAAAAAAAAAAAAAAAAAAAAAAAACTATTTCAAATAAATGCTGTTCTTTAGACCCTCTATATTAAAGAATCCTGAAACCATCATAGTTTCCATAAAAATATTAAGTAGCACAACTGTTTTCAGTTTAACAATGATAATAATAAGACATTTTCTTGAGCAGAAAATCAGCATATTAGAATTCTGAAGGATCAAGTGACACTGAAGACTAGAGTAATGATGCTGAAAATTCAGCTTTGCCCTGAATGAACTGCATTTTTTAAATTAAGTTCTTTTAAATTGTAAAAATATCTCACTATATACTCAATGGGACAGATTTACTAACAGCTTGTACCAGTGCTCTCGTTTGGGGTTAAAAAACTACTGTCACGCAAAAATTTACTAAAGACACGCAAAAATTAGCGCTGAAAAGGTGCGGACACAGTTATTTTTTGCAGCTGACCTTATTGCATATGCATTTGTAGGAGTTTCCCTTTCAGACGCAAAGCTTATGGGAACAGAGTATTTAAATGAATTACGCAATGTAATTTACTAAGGTTTGCGCTAGTGAACTCTTGACTCTTATTAAACACGGGTATAAGGTTTGAGCCATTATTTACCGCCCCAAAAAAGCACGTCTTAAACCAGACGCTACCTGGTAGATTGCGTTGGTCATCAGGGAAACTATCTGACTGCATCTGTAGATCACACGCAGAACTTTCCACTCCCATCGGCACTGTTTTGGAAAGGCGCTCTTACGCTAATTTACCCTGTTTAGTAAATCTGCCCTGATATCTCAATATTACTGCATTGCAATATTTACCTTACTGTATTTAGATTGTAATATATCACTATATTACAATATTTTTATTATGGTTTCGATCAAAATATGCAGCATAAGACACTAATTTCAAAAGTGGAGTAGAAAAGTTTAGCATAGAACAGGGAGTGTCCTGCACATGCCCAGCTAAATCTTAACATGCATTCTCCCTCAGCCAAACCAAACGCAGTCTGTAATGATGCAATTGCCTGGGCGCAGAGCTTGAACCAATCTAAAGGCCGTTAGCTTAAGGACAGTTGGAGAGCTTTTTAAAGGCGCTGTTACCCCAGACTGAGGCTGGAGATGTGAGGGTTCGACTACTCCAGCCTCTTCCCATGAGGCACAGTACAGATTGGAACCTTCTGGCACGCTGATGATCACACATATTACTTACAACACAAAAGCAGTCCAGACATCTGACATAGATTACAATCTAACAGTCAGTGGCAATAAATGCTCTCCAACATCCCCCTCTGAAGAATGTCATTGGGTAAATGAGGAAGAGTACAGTGTGCAAGTGAGAGAACGCAAACTTTAAAAGAAGTTATTATTATAACATTATGTGTCCAAACTGGCATTTGCAGACCTTATGTGCCAGTAATGAAATTTTAATAAGAGTCAATTACACACATTAAGTAGACACCATGGAAATCTAGCGGGGTCATTGGCAACACAATATTCTAAAGCCCGTATGCTGTTACATTGCATCAGCATGGGAAGTTCAACAAATGTGTTAATTGCTGGGGTCCTTTCATGCAACGCCAATCGTTTCGCAGTGGAAAGCCTTATACCATCTATTATATAAAAACTGTCCTTCTAATATGCTTATTACATCATGTCTACAGCAATTGTCATCAAAGGTTTGGCTCTCTATGTGACAGACCTGCTCCTATGGCTCATTAAGTTTCATGTTCAGGCGTTTGCTAAGCGAGATGAGATGAGATGAACAAAGGAAACCAAAGATAGTCGATCTTTAAAGTTTTGTGACATTCTAGTGCCTTTCCCCTTGGCTTCATTTCAAAGCATGCCTCGCTCGAATTAGAAATACTAACACCATTCATGGTTTTGAACATTCTTTTCTTTTATACAACACTATAATTTGAAACCAATAATTTTACTGTTTTTTTTTTAAATCAGACTTTTGTCATGTTTTCCAGTTAAAAAAAAACTTTAAACACCTCTCAAAAAAAGTTGTGTAGCATTCATTCCATTTTTTATCAGCTTTGAGGTCATCTCTCTTTAATTTTTTTTCAGAAATCACAAAGAAAATGTATGCCTAATCCCGCACTAAAAAAGTTTTTGTCCAATCAAATGCTCCTGATAATGAGAAGGTCCCTCCCTCCCAGCAAGTAGCAAATCATAGTTCATGTTGCTTACATAAACTAAAGGATATATACACTCACCTAAAAGATTATTAAGCTTGGAACACACCAAGCCGACGGTCGGCCGTCGGGCAGTTTTTGTGCGTCGGCCGACTGAGTTTCCTCGGTGTGTTCCGCACGGTTCCGTGCCGTCGGCTGAAATTGGTCCTCGTCAGCTTTGTTTCGGCCGATTCGACATGTTGAATCGGCGTCGGGCCGTCGGTGAAAGAGGGAACTCTGATTGGCTGTTCAGCTTAGTGAAAGAGTCAATGCACGAGAATAATAGCAAAACAGCGAGCAAATAAGTCAAAACTCTACAGATAGAAGGCTGTTTTTATGTTACGTCATCTTACCTGGGTGTTCCTTGGCGAATATTTAAATATTAACACGAGCGGAGTGGAATAAAGAAAGTGTTTAGCAGGATTGATATTTAAAACGGTAAGCACGCACTGCTTTGTTTATGGTTTGTGTATCTGCAGCCGACAGCGTCGGTTTCCCCTTTTTGAATGACGAATATAGAGAATATATCTGCAGAAATAGACAGTTGTCTCATTTACACGCAGGCGCAGAACGCGCATTCTAGCTGACAGTCGGCTGTAGTTCTCTCGGTGTGTTCAAGTGCAGCTTTTTACCCCGACGAGAGGCAACGAGAGGCGACAACACAGTTGGCTTTCATCGGCGCTAGTTCGTCGGCGTCGGCTTGGTGTGTTCCAGGCTTAAGGAACACCTGTTCAATTTCTCATTAATGCAATTATCTAATCAACCAATCACATGGCAGTTGCTTCAATGCATTTAGGGGTGTGGTCCTGGTCAAGACAATCTATTGAACTCCAAACTGAATGTCAGAATGGGAAAAAAAGGTGATATAAGCAATTTTGAGCTGGCATGGTTGTTGGTGCAAGACGGGCCAGTCTGAGTATTTCACACATCTGCTCAGTTACTGGGATTTTCACGCACAACCATTTCTAGGGTTTACAAAGAATGGTGTGAAAAGGGAAAAACATCTAGTATGCGGCAGTCCTGTGGGCGAAAATGCCTTGTTGATGCTAGAGGTCAGAGGAGAATGGGCCGACTGATTCAAGCTGATAGAAGAGCTACTTTGACTGAAATAACCACTCGTTACAACCGAGGTATGCAGCACAGCATTTGTGAAGCCACAACACGCACAACCTTGAGGCGGATGGGCTACAACAGCAGAAGACCCCACCGGGTACCACTCATCTCCACTACAAATAGGAAAAAGAGGCTACAATTTGCAAGAGCTCACCAAAATTGGACAGTTGAAGACTGGAAAAATGTTTCCTGGTCTGATGAGTCTCGATTTCCGTTGAGACATTCAGATGGCAGAGTCAGAATTTGGCGTAAACAGAATGAGAACACGGATCCATCATGCCTTGATACCACTGTGCAGGCTGGTGGTGGTGGTGTAATGGTGTGGGGGATGTTTTCTTGGCACACTTTAGGCCCCTTAGTGCAAATTGGGCATCGTTTAAATGCCACGGCCTACTTGAGCATTGTTTCTGACCATGTCCATCCCTTTATGGCCACCATGTACCCATCCTCTGATGTCTACTTCCAGCAGGATAATGCACCATTTCACAAAGCTCGAATCATTTCAAATTGGTTTCTTGAACATGACAATGAGTTCACTGTACTAAAATGGCCCCCACAGTCACCAGATCTCAACCCAATAGAGCATCTCTGGGATGTGGTGGAACGGGAGCTTCGTGCCCTGGATGTGCATCCCACAAATCTCCATCAACTGCAAGATGCTATCCTATCAATATGAGCCAACATTTCTAAAGAATGCTTTCAGCACCTTGTTGAATCAATGCCACGTAGAATTAAGGCAGTTCTGAAGGCGAAAGGGGGTCAAACACAGCATTAGTATGGTGCTCCTAATAATCATTTAGGTGAGTGTGTATATATATATATATATACATATATATTTAATTATACCTTATTGTCAACCGACTGCATGGGGTGTTTTAAACTAGATCAATTTACTTGAGAAGCAAAATTGCATGGGATAATAAAACATTTTATTAAGTTGCTTTTGTATCTAGTTAACACTCTTTTTTATAAAACAAAACTGCATGCATTTAGCGGAACGATTGTGCTTCGGCTCTGCGTGATTGTGCGGATCAATATTATTATCCTACTGCTAAAAAACATTCACTGCTAGGCTTAAGAGAGATAACCAGTTTAGATGGAAAGTATCTCAAGCTGACTAGCTGAAGACAGTACTGTAGCTTTTCTCATTGATAGACACAGTACTTACTTGAAATAAAATTTCCGTGTTGCCTTTCCAACATTTCAAATCCCTCCGTTCTCGCCATCTCCGAAAAGCCAAGCCAATGATTCTTGTTTTATTACAAGCTTTGTCACGTTCTCTTTTTGCCAGCAGACTCTCCTCTGTTCGGCGTTTGTTTAAAATGGGTGATTCGCGGAGGTTGGATATTTAGCTGCTCCATGTCAACCTTTCTTAAGCTTTTGTGATGACTAACCAATGTCAATCCCTCATTATACACAAGGTATACAGAGCCACTTTTCTGTATTTACAGATATTAAGAGACACGTATGCAAGTTTTCCATGAAAACCATCCCAACAGGTCTGAAATATAAACACTTCTTACAAGCTTACCATAGTGAATCAGGGTAAGACAAAAACACGTTTTGGAAGAAGTATTGATGATGTATTGACTTTAATTTTTTTGTTAATTCCGAACAAAAAAAGTTAGTGTAACTTTAAAAGAAGAAAAAATATCAGTGTCATAGGAAAAAATAAATGTCATTTCCAACACATTATTAAAAAACGGCTTAATATCACTTACTATTTTGTTTCTCAAATAAATGTATATTATTTAAGGATATTTAGGTTTTGGGCTTTTTAAAACCTGAAAACAAGAAAAAAAATACTGTTGTCTTGCAAAGTTTGTTCATTGTTGCATTTATATTCCTGAACCACAAAAGTCATGAATAAGATGAATCCTAATCAAAAAGGAAGCATAGATTTTTTTGTCAGTTAAGAAATTCTTTCCCAATCTCCTCCCTGGAAATAGAGGATTAGCTGAAACACAAGGACAATTACGTTGGGCCTAATGTAAAGACCACGGGGACTAGGAAAATAAACCAATCGCAGTTCTCCAGAATCAATCTGGTTTACTTTAAAAAAGCCCTCTGAACTCATGCCAGCTCCCTCCATCCAAATAATTTATCCCTGCACAGCCTCATGTTTTCACCTTTAAAACATCGACAATCAAGGAGAGCGTTCTTGTCCCCCTCTGCTTTGTCTTTTGTTCGCCGCAGTAAGGTCGACTGAACATCGCACCTTACAAGTAACATTAGAAATATCTAATTGCGCAGAGGAATGCAGGTCGGCCTTTTGAAGTTGCTTGTTTTCTTAGCACTTAAGTCTATGGGAAAGACTGCGTGGGCCAGCTTGTCTTTCAGCTTCTTGATCCGCCTTTTTTCACCATCAACCCTTTTACAGCTTTTCTCATTACAGCATTTGAAAAACAGTGTCTGAGGAGCAGTGATGCATGAATGAATTATTTAGACAGAGCAGTGGATAGGCCTGACAGTGTGTGCGGAGTTTTAGTGCGGTGCAAGCGAGTCCTCCGAGGCACATCAGAAGGGGCCGAAAGCCATAATGTAAACCCACTTTTATACCGCCGAGGGAGGAGCGGGACTACAGCTGTAAGCTTTATTTAGTAAAACAGACAGTATGTAAAGACGAGCCAAGTCCGCGGGATTTCGGAGGGTTGACGTACTGCATTTCCAGTGTTTATTATGGACAAGGTGACTGAGATCTGAAGCGAAGGATTGTGCAAAGAAAATAGTTCTATTGCCGTTGCTTTGTTTAAATGTTTGAAATTGGTAGCCATGGAGAACATCTGAACGATTAGCAGTCTGTTGTCTGAGACAATATCATTGAATCATTCATCACTGCATACTTAGCTTGACGTTAGTGAGTGAGCGCATGTCCACAGTACTCAACCCACGCATTCTCCCAGGGCTAAAACGCAACCATCTCTAGAAGTAAATGACTACAGCTAATCACATAATTGCTACATTTTGACGTCGTATTATAGTTCTTAAAGCAAGAGTTTATTGCAATTTTGATAAACAAATGATAATCAATGACAAAGCTCCAAAGCTGGTGGAATCTTATTAATTCCAGTGTCAGGTTTAAAAATGATGCATTGATGCGTCATGCTAACAGGTGTTAGCCAAACAACTATAGGCGCCGTTCAAACAGAACTCATTTTTCCATTCCACTGTGCTACTTTTCCATTATTTTTCAAAGTAAACACGCTCTAGAACGGCGTCTTTAACCGTTGTGCTCGCATCTCGAGTCTTTTGCAGCAACTCGCGCATGACACGGCATTCTAACAACACGACGCTCAAGTTAAAATAAGTTCAAATTTTAAAGAACGCGACCTTTTCTCATTCTACTGGCCTGGGTCTCACGTTCAGCAAAACGCATTCTGTGTGAACCGGCCCTAAGCCCTCACAAGTCATGTGACTTAAGGTAATGAATCTTGACGAATAACTGTTCATTCAATCATTCAAAGATCCTCCTTTTGTGTTCCATGGAAAAAATAGCAGCATAGCAGTTGGCATGAGGGTGAGTAAATAATGACAGAATTTAATTTCTTGGGTGAACTATTCCTTTAATTCTTTCTTCAGTTTATCACAACCGATTCAGCCGCACAATAAAACTCCATGTGCGGCTTCAACACTTCAGCTGTTTAATGATCTGTGGTTATCTGTAAGCCTTTTAAATGTTCACTGTGAAAATTGCATTAGCCTAGTAAAGGTGGAATTATGCTAATGTAATTAAAAAATGGCCTGCCAAGCATATGGAATTTACTTTTATAATCGAGTATGTACTTTTCTTGCCCTCACTCCAACAATGCTGGAATATACTTGAAACCATCTGATTAGATTTATTCCGCTTTGGTTTGAAGTCAAAGGGTGTTTCTTGTGATTTGCATTAAGCAATAAAACTCCTCAATCTGATTTCTCCTCTTGATTCTGGAGTCCGCTGCTCAGATAGCTGAGGGTTGGCACAGCATGGCTCATGGTCTATTTATAACTGACAAGGTAACAGTCGGTGTGGTGGCATCTGTGTGCCAGTGCCCAAGCGCTCCCAACCCTCTGACAGTCTCTCTGGCTCAGGTGGTGGGCACTGCCCTACCGTATGACAAACACAGCTTGGTAGAGGGCAGCTGAACCTGTGCCAGGCATCCAAAAGACACGCGCCAATGAAGAGAACAGCTCCTAGATTTAGGAGCTTGTATGGCATGTTTCATTTTACTTTTTGTTTGATTATTATAAGTATTATGCATTTACTGATATTGTCTTGATGTGACAAAGAAACTTGTTTGAAAACAGTTACAGGTTGTGCAATTCTGTTTACTGCTACTAATGGCACAAAAATTACACACTTTACCTTTAAAAACTAATCACTGTCTTCCCTCTCCTTTTCCATAGAATTACTCATTGGATTGATGTCATTCTGCGAGGACTCATTTAGAGCATGTATCATGCATCACTTGACAGACTTCTTTGTTTGCTAATCATATCACTGGGATTTGAACTCACAAAATCTGTTGAAACATGTAAGGCTGGCTAAAAACCAAATCAAAACACGTAGTGTAACTGCATAAGACAACAACACCAGAGGTCATAATGAAGGTAATATTTGTATTTCCAAACTGCAACTGCATTAATTCAACACAGAATTACACAGGTCCTGATCACACTTGCGGGGTATGTTCTGCGATAACAACCAGCTGGATTTACATTAACCCTTACTTGTTGTCTTACAGACAGTATTATTTTGTTATGATCTGGCATAGAATCTAAAAACGCTAAAAGAGCCAAAAATAATAATAATTGCATGATCCACTGGGTAAGAGCAGACCATTTGCAACTACGCAGCTCAGATCTATTTGGTAAGCACTGCAGTGCATTATCTGATGGGTGTTAATGAAAGCACAGGATATGTCTTAAATTAATGTAAAACCAATTGAATAAAAATATATATACAAGTTTAGAAACTTAAAGTAATAACTTAATAATTTTATCCCTTAAAACTAATCTTTGATCACAAAACTTTTACCTGGGGAAAAAAATATTCATGCTTTAAAATAGCTTGAATGTAACTCTGTCTACACCCTTGCCTCATTTAATATACGTGGTTCTACGAATATGCTAATTTTCCCCACCTCCACTCACTCACACCAGCTCAGAGATCCACTGGTTGACAATCACACGTTGACTTGATTGGTTACAAGGTAGTTTGTGACATCAGAAACAGCAGCGATTTCAAACCACGTTGTTGAGACCATCTTTGGTTCACTGCAGTTTTAAGGAGAAAATACTCAGCAATGGTGTTGACTTATGCATTTGTACATGGTGTCTTAAAGCATATTAAAAACACAACATAGACATAAACAACATTAAAAGCTTGATTTTCACCACAGAGGGACATTACGAAACATAAGATCCGTGCATTAGGCTTTCCACGGTAAGTTTAACAACGTTTGGAGCTCATCCCTGAAGAGAATGTGAATTTACACCAGCACTGGAACAGCATGCTGTGCTGTAAAATTTCAAGACTGCCCAGACAACTGTGCAATGCTTATGGCTCTCTCGTTTCATTAATTTCTCTTTTGTTTTAATTGATCTTTATTTCCCCTGATTATGAGCGTAATTAAACACCAAAAACGAATTCCTGGTCCATACCATCTGCCTGGACAGCCAGACTTCCAGAAGGGCATATGGATGCTGAGATGCTGGGCATGAACCATCACCATTCCCATCACCATCACCTGCTTCCAAGAGCGTTCTCTTGACATGCACTTCATCAACAAGGTCATTTTTAGGACATTATCAATGATGGTAAATATACTCCAAAAATACATTACGGTATTAAAACAAGTCCAGTTAATCATGTGTATTTGTTGCACTTGTAATTTGTTATTAAAGATGCCTTTAAACAGGCACAAAAAGGATGAATGTAACAAGCCCTTTATAGCAGCACTGATGTAGCATGTTCACATATTTGTTGTGTTGACTTTGAGACCTGTAAGAGTAATTAGAAACTATGAGTAGGTCTAATTATAGACATCTTTTGGCACTCGGGATGGCTGCTCATAAAATTTTGTCATTAAAGCGTCAAATTGAGCTCTCTAATGCCAAGCTATGTCGTCGCCAAATTCTCTGTTTTTGTGTTTCCGCTAAGTGGTGGCTTATTTGATTAGCTAGGATCTGTTTAATGAGCCAGCGATATGAAGTTAAGCCTATTCAAAGCTAAGAAGAAATCTCCCATTAGTAAGGAGAAACAGTGCTATCAACTTTTGACCTCCACAAATTGAATAAGTTGAACAAGTCATTCGAGTAGCTGAGACTTGGACTAGCTAAGTCCCCATTTACTCAGGCTTACATTACAACCATATGGCCACTTCCAAGACTGAGTGTAGTTTCACAGAAAAGCACCAACGTGTATTGCTTTTCCTTCTCAAAGCATCGTCCACAAAACTTATCTAGAAGGCAAAAATAAGTAGTTGATAATGATTCAAATCTAAAAACTGAGGCCATTAAAAAACGGTTTTACATTTGGATTTTCTAGAATTATATCCGAACATTTGATTTATTTTCCCATGTATTATATATCTTGATTTTTATTGTTCTCACTCAATATGCCACAAATCGAGTTATGAGCTTGACCAATCGCCACTCTGCTGCTGTGACTGTTTTATGATTGGGCAAGGTCAGGGATTTTATTGACCCGATAACCCTTGATTTAAATGGACGTGCTTGAGGACTGGAGGAGGAAGCTAGAGTAAGAGCCGGAGAATTCGACAAAACTCTTTCTTCTCCGTGGCATCTGCCAGTTCCACAGCTCATAAATGAAAACCGACATGGGCTAATTTCTTCCGGAGGTATCTCAAACGCTTCCTTCACCAATCACGCCTGGAGAAAAGCGTATAAAGCTGGACTGAGACAGACAGAAAAAGCTGGAAGGAAAACAGGGAGAGTGTGATGGATGGTGCGAGAGACTGGCGCAAGGTTCTCTGAGACTTCCCCCACCCCCACTCATACCATCTGTATTGGGTAGATACATTCCTGCTCTTCTAAAAGAGGTTGAAGCAATTTCCTGGGATGCTCACTGAGCAGATTAGAGATGAACATCAGCGGGCAAATTAACAGTAGCGTGAGTACTTCAGCTCATAACATTATGTTTTTCTAGAAGCATTAGTAGTACACCTTTTAGAAATAAATAAGGTACAAATACGCTTCAGATTGATGTTAAAGGGAACAGCGAATGTGCAGTTGAGGTAACAGCCCAGCAACAACTTTTTTCTGATAGTGAAGACACTATCTGCACTGATATAGTGCTGTTCCATGCACATTTAGGCCTTATCCACACTAATACGCTTTCGTTTGAAAACGCAACTTTTTCTCTCCATGTTGGCCTTCCGTCCACTGAGACGTTTTCGTGTTGTAGTGTGGACTGTGAAAACGGAGGCATTTGAAAACGATGACGCATGTTTAGTTATGTGGCGCACATTGTACCAATAGATATTCATGTTTATACCAGGTATTGTGCCTGTTATGTGCTATTCACTTTCACACAGTTGCTAAAATATGTTACTTTGCACACTCTTCATATCACAGTCCTGCTAAGATGACAGATAATGTACTCGCATTTGCTGTCCTGCAACAAAACATGAGAGCAGTTGCGTTTTAGACCAAACACATAATGGTGAGTGAGTGCGACCTAGACGCATCAGTGAATGGTATTTTGTTAAAAAATAAACTGATCCTGCCAGAAGAATTGCGTGATAACGTTATTATGTATTGTTCCGTCTGTATCATTTCAGTGAGCTTTTATGAGGTTTACGTATAAGTAAGTTTTCTGACATTTCAGTGTGGACGATAAACTTTTGGAAAACGCTTGAAAACGCTAGTGTGGACGGAGAGCGTTTTGAAACAAAAACAAATGTATCTGGATTAATGTAGATGTGGCCTTAAAGTCATTTCTTACATTGAAAACATGTAAAATAGGCTTATTGTTGATTGTAGCAACTGTAATTTATCAAATAATGATCATATGATGGTGAAGAGTCCCAGTAAGGTATGCCAAACTGCAGTAGTCTATCAGCGGCGTCTGACAAAACCAACCTGCAAGATGGGCAGTTGCGGTGTGTGTAAATTGTGTTCATCCCAAATTCTTTGCCCATCTTTGCAGCTGTTGCATTATTCTTTTAGTAAATAGCATTGAAATGTCATTATATGCAGCTATTACTGTAACTTTAAAACACATTGCTTAATAAAGTAAAGTGTGACTTAGTTAGCTGGGAAAGGACAACTCAGAACCATTTTAAATGGTTTTCTGACTGCTAGCAGTCTGACATTCTCCAGACCTTTGACTTCCTTCATCACATAATTAGGAAAATTGCTTTTTGCAGACCTAAATTAGTAATGGTTCTCTTTTTCCCATCCTCTGACAAGAGTAAACTACAATAAGATGTTACCTCTTACCCCACTTACCGTCACTAGCTCCGAACCATCAACCGATCCAGCCTGATGCGGTCTTTTCATATAATGGTCTAAATGAGCTCAGCCATTGTCTGCTTCATGACTGCATGTCTTTGATCATGGAATGATCATAGCGGTGAGTTCTAAGATTCGGGCAAGTGCCGACACACTTGTGGAGATGGTGAGGCAGCCCATTTGAAAATAACCCATCCAACTTTCATCTAACAGGCCTGACACCCACTAAAGCTCCCTGTTCATCTAACAGCTTCCCCCTCCACAAAATTAAATTGGAAGCAGATGGAACGGACCCGCAATGCTTGTCCTGTCAGATTGTCATGGCACATTTGGAGTGATTTCTCTGTGGTTCTGGACAAGAGGGGGTTATGTGGAGATTGGGTAGGGGGGTTGAAGAGGGAAATGTGGAAGCCCCTTCTGCCAAGACATCAGTGTATGATCACACAGCTGGCACCGGTCTAGAGAGAGTCCACATACCACCTTATGGAGGAAGCAGCCGGTGTTCCACCATCAGTATGGAAGGTTCTTTGTCATTTCCATCCTCCTAAACTTCAAAACTTCCTGTCAATTTGAATCTCTGTTTAGTTTTGTAGATGCCCCCTCGAGGTTTATGTCATTGCATTGGGGATTGGTGGTGCAAAACGTCCAATACTGAGAATAATAGCTCATTCTGACATGTCTCAATGTGATCTCTGGGGATACTGTGATTTCCATATCCTTCGTACTGTTGGAACCGTCACTGTCAAATCTGCTTCTTTTTTAATTTTTTTTAGGCCCGCTAGAATCAGAGCAGTCCCAGAGCATTGAGTCTCATCTGCCATTATGCTTACCTATCCCTGAATGCTCTCCATACATCCATACGCTGTGCTCTCTGATGCGTCACGGCCGCATGCTTTTAGAGGGTCTATCTCAAACAAGGTCAGCAGGGTTGGAGAGAGAGGAGGTCTGGAATGTACAAGCTGATGTTATGTGTGCTTTGCCATGGTTGTGTAGTTGACAGGTGGAGTTCTGATGACGGGGTGAGAGAGAGACCAGTACACCTCCAGTGACCTTCTGTAGGCCTGACCCCTGCCCCAGCCTTCCCAAAAGGCTCCATGGGGGTCACAACAGCTGAACTAAGGAGATGTTCCCAGCAGTGGTTAGAATATGTCTGAGAAGATCTAAATGGATGAGGATTAACATCTGCATGAATTAAGGCTTCTAATGCAACTTGAAAATGAAAATGTTATCTATTTACTCAACCTCATACCATACAAATAAAGGAAAGGCTGATTCATATTGCCAAAAAGGACACAAAATGTTTTGCAATTTCGGAACCAGTATTGCAACTAGTATTGATGACATCAACACCAAGCCCCATTGGTTCCAGATTGCCACATGGCCAATTGTGAGAAATTTACCTAAAGCCCCGGGTATACTTAAATTTCCGCGTTCCACTCCGTCTCGCACACAATTCAGCGTGCAGCCCTTTCAAAGAATACTCCGTTGGCCGTGAGCACGGAAAGACGTGTTCGACACATGCGCATTATTCAAGTCACTCGCACATGCGCTGTTGTACAAGCACCGTCCGCGCAGAAACAAAAATTAGGCTGCACGGACAGTGTGTGCAGATGTTTGTGGACCCTCCTGATGATGAAAATTGCATCCCACTGATAGTGTGCGGATCGTCGTAGAACGTGGACGGCCGAAGTATACTTCGGAATTAACTAATGTGACCGTTTGCCAGATTTGTCAAATCCTCACATGTAACGAATGGAACATTTACAATACAGCTAACCATTTGTATTAAATACTTTTATGACATGTATGTGGTGATGACATGTATGGGTGGTGATGGCGCAGTGGATAAGACACATGCCTTTGGTGTGAGAGACCTGGGTTCGAATCCACTGTGAGACACCAATGTGTCCCTGAGCAAGACACTTAACCCCTAGTTGCTCCAGAGGCGTGCGACCTCTGACATTTATAGCAATTGTAAGTCGCTTTGGATAAAAGCGTCAGCTAAATGAATAAATGTAAATGTATGTAGTGCTTTGTTTTGTAGCATGGGAAAGAGAAGCCCCAACATTCTGTCTAATATCTTAAGTGTTTCACGGAAGAAAGAATGTAACACATGGAATGTCATGTGTGTGAGTAAATCATGACCAAATTTCCATATTTGGGTGAACTATTCCTTCAGCACTTTTTATCAGTTCGAAAGTAATCTGTTTTAGATCTTTATCACAGAATTCAGAGAGAGTAAATTCTGAAGAGGAGTTAGACATTGCAACAGATTTCCATGGATTAAACTGGAAAGCTTAATAATCAATTAGAAAGCAAAGAAGAAACTGGTTCTGTTGAAAGAGATTTCAGTACAGAAAAGCAATGCTCCCCATAGGATATAATCCGAGCAATTTCCTGCGAACATGCAGTAAGTGTGATAACATCTCCTCCTTCAACGTTAACAGGTAATGAGTCCCCTGACATTCTAGGGCTTGGTCTTGAGTGCTTTCATCACATGGCAGAGGTCTCACACTGTGCCAGAGAACCACACTGGAAGTTTGATTTCAGTCGGTAATGTTATTTCCGCAGGTGCCATTAAGCTCTAATAATTGGCAGAATCATTAACATATCATTAACACATAAGCTTGGACTTATATTTGAACCATTTAATGAGGCTATCATTCAACATTAATAGATTTGTTATCGTTAGTAATGACTTTGATGTCATTTGCCATTCCCTTAGGTCGAAGTGGTGCGAGAGTCACTTTGCATAATGTAGGTATCAGACTGCGCCTGTGTGAACGAGAGGTCCTCTGGCTGTCCCTGGCCAGAAAATGAATGGTTTCCTTCCAGGGCTGGGAGACAGAGCCGAAAACCGGTGATGGCACACACATCACCGTATAGATCCAGGGATCCAACGGCCTGGCCTCGTCCTCACAAAACACCTGTCTATCCCCCAGCAGGGCCAGCAAACCCCCACGCATGCCTCAGTCCTTCAACCACATCCATCAGGCCTCTGTCGGAGATTCGGCCATGGGCCAGAGCTGCTGGCAGGCCCGTGCTCTGCTCCCCTGGCCCCCAGTACTGCTGCTCTCCACGCCAGAGCTTTTAATGGCACTCAAGGGCAACTCGGAAAGATATGGGGCTGAAAAGCCGATGGGCCATACAATGAAGCACCTCACTGAGCAGTGAATGACAGAGCTGATGTCATTTCTTGCATGTTTTGGTGCATTTTTTTTTTGTCTGACAGTGCTCAAGAGTAAAACAGGAATGAAATGAAGGATCTAATTTACAGCATGTATTACATTCTGACACCCACATCACTCCCACGTTTGGGTTTACTGCGTCCAAGCCTCTTCAAACCAAGAAGAGCATGAAGAAAAGTCTTTACAGCAGTAAAACCTTATGAAGACCAAGCGTGACTTCCTTTACCCCTGGATTAGGACGCAATTAATCCCACAAAATGTTGGCCTTCTCACTTGAGGGGACGATGACTGATTGAAACGATGCCATGGCTGGAATTAGCTTGCGTTTCAGTACTGAAGGCAGAGCAATCCTTTGATTAGGGTCTGAGAAGACCTCTTTGGATCACGCATGAATGCACAGAGACATTGCTGGAAGTGAGGCCCTGTCATTTTTCTTTTTCCTCTGATGTGAAAAACAGGTAGGTGTTTTTTTTCCCCCTCGCCTCCTCTTCTCTGACGGCACAGTGATGGATTATATCGCAGTGCTTAGAAACACATTGTTTTCTTTAGCACAGCAGGGTATTCTATTTGCTGGGTCTCCCCATGAAATATTATGCATATCTATCATTGGCTAGATGCCACTGCTATGCAATTCCAAAAGGGAGCATTTGTAGGAGAATGCAGCTTTCCTTGACTCCCAGCAGTGCACGAATGAGTACAAGGTGAAACCTGGGCGCTGATGTTAAATGGCGCTAGCAGAGGGATGAGCAATTGGAAAGTTTGTGCTCGCAGGGACGGTGAAGGAACAGAAGAGTTCAGACTGTTTGCCATATTGCTATAGAGGCCACACACACTACAGCACAAGAGATTCATGTGCACTGACAAAAACAGTTACGGGTCACAACATTCAAGCTGGCGCTGAGAGTCCAAAGCCTTAAGATGCTTCATGTAAATCTATTGCATCAACGTTACCCATTATTTTCATGTATAAGAGTACATGTTTGGTTACATAGCAAATTGCAGCAAAAACTTCTTAATACCACGTGAAGAATCCATGTCAGAGGTCAACAACTGGTTGCTATAACAAGACCCAGGTTTGCTTCCACTGCAAAACAATTCTTAAAGGGACAGATCACCCAAAAATTCTGTCATTAATTACTCGCCGTCATTTCATTCTACACCCATAAGACTTGCGTTCATCTTTGGAACACAAACGAAGATCTTTTTTGATTACATCTGAGAACTGTTCTGTACTCTCCGTTGACAGCTATGCAACTGACACTTTGACTCTTCAACAAGTTCATGAAGAGATTGTAAAACTAATCCATATGAATTGAGCGGTTTAGGCCAAATTTTCTGAAGAGACTCAATCGCTTTAATAATGAACAGATTGAATTGAGGCTTTTAGTCACATTTAAACATACATCAGCGAACATAAACAGAAGCTCAAACGTGCTGCGTAACACGAGAATGAACCTCATTGGTTCCAACGCTATCTCACGACCAATTCGTCCGAATTTGACGAGTGATTAAAAGATGGCTAATTCGTATGAATTCGTACGACCTCATTCGTACGAATTTGTACGATTTGTCTAAACCCACGTGATGGGTAGGTTTAGGGGCGGGGTCAGGGGTAGGTCATTCGTACGAATTCATACGAATTGGGCAACTCGTCAAATATGTACGTTTTAGCAAAACTCGTACTAATTCGTACGAGTGAGGTCGTACGAATTGTTACGAATTAGCCATCTTTTAATCACTCGTCAAATTCGGACGAATTGGTCGTGAGATCGGGTTGTTGGTTCTTATGTGAAGCTCAAACGTGCTGCGTAACACGAGAATGAACCTCATTGGTTCTTATGTGAAGCTCAAACGTGCTGCGTAACACGAGAATGAACCTCATTGGTTATTGCACATCAAGCAAACATGCTTGAGCTTCTGTTTACCGCAACTGATGTGTGAGTGATGAATGTTTTTATGTTTGTGTTCCGAAGATGGCCGAAAGTCTTACGGTTTCGGAACCACATGAGGGTGAGTAATTAATGACAGAATTTTCTATGTTGGGTGAACTATCCCTTTAATGTGTGTAATTTCTGCTCCACTATGGACCAAATCTGAATTGCAAAAATAAAGTTGTCAAACAGGTTTTCCAACCACTCCCACTATCTTCTATTGGTCAGACGAATACATAGCCCTGTCACAAGCTCAAGCATGTAAACCTAAACACGGAAGTGTTTTTTTTTTTCCTGAATAATTTAAACTGTACATTTCTTTATTATTATTATTATTACAATACTGTACAGTTAAGTGTGACTCCTCAGACCTCAGACTAGGAAGTACATTTAGACTAGACCTCCAAGAACTGTAATTGTATCCCCCTGATTTATTTTGTGTGTTCAGTTATGTCTACGTCACAATGAAAAGTTTCAAAAACAATACTTACACGTGTTAAGAAAAAATGACTAGGAAGCTAACCAAGCCATTTGTGTCTCGTCTGAGTTTGAAAAATACATTTAGGCCTGACACCCGCTCCTCTGTGCGCCTGGCTGGAGCCAGCTTGCCGTCACAGGGGATGTACTCCTCTCTAGCCGACCAGCTCCATGAAAGAGAGCCTTGTAGCACTGGGATCATTCCAGCCCTTGGGAGAGCTCCGCCTGAGCACAAGATGGCTGCTGCACAGGGCTGGGAATGATCGAAAGCCTTTCAAAATCCTCACAGCATTTGAGAAATGTCTCTGAATACATGTGTGTGTGAAGTTACAAATGAACTTGTTCTTAAAAATGTGATTTTAACAGTTTGGTAAACCGGGCAGCCCCTCAGTCAATTAGCGTTAGCGCAAATGTTGTGAGTGAATGTTTATATGTTTTGTTACATAGGAAACCACGGCCGTTGAGGGGCAACAAGGCCACTTTCTGGCACAATGATCAAATGGAAGATTACCAAGGAGGGATTATTGATCTAAATCCTCCTTTTATGATCTTAAACAGTGAGTAAATAAGAGTGGGGTGCTTGTTTGCTGCTGTTGACAGCACTTATGCCATAAGCACTTTGTGGGTGCCTCGTTTGAGTCGGATGAAACTGTTTGAAAGG
The DNA here is from genome assembly GCA_029959095.1 of Rhinichthys osculus. Taxonomy (NCBI): domain Eukaryota; kingdom Metazoa; phylum Chordata; class Actinopteri; order Cypriniformes; family Leuciscidae; genus Rhinichthys; species Rhinichthys osculus. The sequence continues at coordinate 32,843,170 of JARWKJ010000001.1, read as the reverse complement.
GCTGCTTTATGGCATTTCCTCCTCTTTATGTATCTCTGGAGAAGCTGAACACATATACACTCGTTTTAACATGCTTTACATGTATTGCTCCGGGGGATGAAGGTATTTAAAAACAGAACAGTGACAGGCCTGCGATGATGAACGTGCGGTACATGTCGAAATAAATTGGAAATGATCTGCAATGCAAACAAGACCAACGACCCAGTGAGAGCAGAGGTTTTTGTCGACTGTGCATTCAAACTTTAAACTTACACTGCCCTCGTGAACTATTGTGGCTATTTGCAAACAGATGCGTTTGCAAAACAGTCAACCTAGAGGAACGTTGTATTGTTCGTTGGTTGCTCTTGCAGGAAATTTCATTTTAAAATCTCCTTTGTCTTGACCTAAAATACCTTTGCAGAAATTAAAACAGACGCAAATGATACATATATTATTGACATCCAGGAGACTAAGGCAAGATGCAAAAGAGATTTCATTTTTGACTTGTCTGGAAAAGGTTTAAGCTCACAATGTGCTTTAAACATTATTAGGTGTTAATTCATAGTCTGTGAATTTGCGAGGGATTGAATAGAGCTTATTATTATGTTCACTGCTCTGTGTCTGTGAGACCATTTTGAAAAGCAAGCTCTATTTATGATATTTCTGTGTTGGCTCCAGTGTGTGTGTGTGTGTGTGTGGTTATGGGTCTGCTGTTCCTGTGTGAACAGCAGACGAGGGATCTGAACTTCTGACCCGTCCCTGAGGTGGGGGCCCTGAGGCTTCAGCAGAATCACAGAGCCCATCTACCCCAACCATCCTTACAAACGGCCGGGCAAACTCTCACACACATTACACTGGAATACATTTTCACTATACACGCATGCCATTTACAGTTCATGTATGTATTTAAATGCATATGCATGTGGCTGGAATAAATCAAATTATCATAACACATTGTATAAAATGCTTATCTATGAAAACAAAATACAAGATAAAAATCAAGCAATAAAATTACAATTACTTAAATGTTGTGATCTGATTTCACGAATGTATGTGTTAAAATTCAAATAACAAACAAATGGTAAATTCACACAAGCACAATTATAAACAAAATAACGTAATATATTGTTTATATGACATGGCCCATAACAGATTTAGTAGCAGTAATGTGAAATATAACTGTATTTACAATCTGTTTTATTTCTTACAATTCAAATAACAATATACAGAAACTATAAAAATGCTAAACTCACGTAATTAAATAATAAAGAAATGTGCTTATTATAAACAAACTATTGTTTAGATTATGTATGTTGGCTCATGCTATATATTTGTAGCAGTTGATTTCATATATAATAAAAATAACCAATGTCATAATCGTTTAAACATTTAGCTATTTGTCTAAATCAAATCCCAAATACTAAAATGAATAACATTGCGAATGTATTGTGTTTATTTATTCATGTATGCACTGCATTTGTTTGTTAGTGTCTATAATTATCATTCAAAAACCCGTTCTGAATTTAATTTGCAATGCATTATTCCTTGCACACATTTTTTTTATTTAAGGAAAAAACAAGTAAACAGCAAGCCTTTCACAATACGAGTCTATGTGCAAAAAACAACAAAAAACTAATTGAATATAAATATTGAAATTACAAAACAGCTGCATGAAATCTCATCTGTTGAACATGAATTTTCTGTGCGACAAGAATTTTCTTTCGGCGAGCTCCATTTTTATTCTCGCTACACAAACACAGACGGTCATTGACAGACACGGCAAGGGAAAGGTTTGGAAGACGGAGAGTGGGAAAGCGGAAGAGAAGTGGGAAAGAGTAAAAAGAAGGTAGGGGTTGAGCAGAACATGGTTCCCAGAGTGTCAGCACCCCCTGCTGGTTCTGTATCACCCAGGGCTAAAACTCCTGACCCCACGACCCTCCAATCTGCCCTGGGCAACCCTAGAGCACAGGCTCCTCTAGCACACTACTCTCTTTAAAGAGAGTGTGTGTGTGTCCACTGTCTGTTTACTTCAGCCTGGGAACACGGTGAACGGAGCTGTAGCCATTGCGGCCAACAGCGCTCTCCTCTGATAACCCCTCCATGGATCATCTCAGCACTGAATTCTGGGATGAAGGGGAATGATGAGAATAGAAAAAAAAGCATGAGCTGTGGTGTTTGTCTGCGAGCACTGTGAACGTGTGTGTGTGTGTGTGTGTGGGGGGGGCTCGTATGAGAGGAGAGGACGGGGAACATGCCGATGATCTGACGACCCCAGATGGAGCGGCGGGGCTGCTCTGTTGTTTCATTATCAGCGAGGTTCACGTTCGGCAGAGGCGCTATCATTATCCATCAGCCTTAATGAGACAATGCCACTGCTGTAAAGGTCAGGCAATTATTGTGTGCGAGACTTTCCATGAGAGGCAGCTAAAATGGGGAGATAAAACCAAACACACACGCACACACACACTCACACACACTGGTAGTGGCAATGCAGACATGACAGTCTTCAGGCAATCAGCACAGCACCTCTCGAACGCACAGACCTTTAGGTTTTCAAGTGCAGGTAATGCCACTTTTCTTGGCTCTCCAATTCAATTACATTTAATGAATGTTACATTAACATAAAAGGTGGATCTGTAAAAGCGTAAGAGGCGGGAAAATGGAAGAAAATAAGCCCAGTATACATCTAATATTAAACAAGTCAGCTCTTCTAAAAAGATGCAAAATAGTTTTTGAACAACGCGGAATTCCACTTTTTCTAGGTTATTTTTTTATTTTTTATTTTTTTCATATATGCATTTGGCAGACGCTTTTATGCAAGGTGCACATTTTATCAGTTCATAGGTGAAAAGTCCTATAATTACATTTTTTTATGTTTTTGAAAGAAATATTTTCTGCTCACCTGCATTTAGTTGATCAAGAAAGCAAAAACAGTAAAATTGTGAAATATTACTTCAATTTGAAATAACTATATGACTATATTTTAAATTGTAATTAATTTAGAAAAGGTGAATTTTCAGCATCATTACATCTTCAGTGTCACATGATCCTTCAGAAATCATTCTAATATACTGATTTGCCCTCAAGAAACATTTCTTATTATTATCAATGTTGAAAAGAGTTTTGCTACTTAATATTTTTGTGGAAATCATGATACACTACAAAGAAATGAATGCTTTATTCAGCAATATTTCAAATAAATGCTGTTCTTTCTGGGGGGGGGGTGGGGGGGGGGGAATCACAGTTTAAACACACACACACACACACACACACACACACACATAGACAAAAGCAACAAAAACTGAACCAAAGAGCCATTATTAATAATTGAGCACCAATAATAATTAATAAAAACTGAGCACCAAATCAGATTAGAATGATTTCTGAAGGATCATGTGACACTGAAAACTGGAGTAATGATGCTGAAAATCACAGGTATAAATGACATTTTAAAATACCTTCAATATTATATTTCAATATAATACAATATAGTAATTTAAATCAATATTACTGTTTTATTTTTGATTAAATAAATCACCCTTGGTGAGCATAAGAGATTTTTTCCCAAAAACATACAAAGAAACTAAATTATTCCAAACATTTGACCTGTAGTGTATATGAACTGTCTATATTTCATAAATAATATTTTAAGAGCCTGCAGTCATAATTTATTTTATGGTTGTTGTTTTTTTCACAATTATATCAACCGTTCTGTGTTGCAGTTTATTTAAAAGATGCGTGGTGTAAAATTTAAAAGACAAAATATAGAAATTAGAGAGAGAAAAATAAATGAGAACAAAATATGCTGTTTTACCTGTGTCATACCACGGTATAGTGCCATTACAGCATGAGAAACTCTTTGTTGAGTCTTGTCATCTTTAAATGACTGTATTTCTTGACGCATGGCTGTCCAACCATCTCTCTAGAGGCTAGATCACATGAACTGAGTGATTAAATGATGCTGCACTGCACAGAAAATGATGTCTTATCCTCTTAAACGTAACAATGTCAGCAAATATGATATCATAGCTGTTATTTAGCAGTATTTATTGGTAGGAGCAGGTGAGGGAGATCAGGCGTTTAGCAAGTGCTCTCTTAGTCATCAGATCAGATGTGGTACATAAAGGCTCGCTGCCAAAGTCTGTAACAGGATCAGTGTTAAACCTTTAACCTCTGACATATGACATCACCCCAATGCCGTTAGCCTGTTAGCATTACATAGAGCTCTAGCACAGATCTGGCACTGACGGCACCAGCGCTAATTTCTTCATGTGACATGCAAGCATTTCCTTTGAAGAACATAACCCATGCATACACATCCATTAATGCCACACACACACCGAGAGATGCCAGAGAGAACAGATCCATTTACATTTCACCCAGCCTTGGCAGCTTGCTTCTTCTGGCTGACTGATGCATTAATGGCAAACAATATTTTATCTAGACACTTGCAACAGCGTGACTTTTCAATGGCACATTCTTTATGTGAAAAAAGTTTACTTTTAATTTTGACATTACCTTGAAAGCCACAACAAAACATAGCCTGAGCAGTAAAAATAAAAACACATGATGCATGAGGTGTAAATGGTAGTGTGTATAGTGAAAAACTATAGAGAACTAATATGACAATCTAATTGTATTGCCGAGAGGTTGCTCTTTAGAAGGCTTAATGGAGTTTCCAGATCACTTTTATTGAAATGAAAATAGAAACAAAATTAATTTATGAGTCGAGAGCTAGTAAATGATTGTGTACAGCATAGCATCGGTGGAATTTGCTGAGAAATCTTTGACTTTTGATTGTCATTACTGTAAAAAAAAACGGGCACAATTTCAGACTCTTCAGAAAAATCTAGAGGACATACATATGAAATATTTCCCAGAGAGACAAGAGTATGCCAGTTATCATAAAAACAGACCCTATTTACTTTTTTAATTCATCACATTCCTGATCATTTTGTGAACAATTCACCATTGAATGTTATGAATGAATGACAATATGGGTTGAATGAATGAATGAATGAACGAACGAGCAAATGAATGAAGTAATGAATGACATTATGGGTTTTACAAATGAATGAATGAATGAATGACATTATGGGTTTTTACAAATGAATGAATGAATGAATGATTGAATGAATGAATGAATGAATGAATGAATGAATGAATGAATGAATGAATGAATGAATGAATGAATGAATGAATGAATGAATGAATGAATGGGTTTTATGAATGAATGAATGAATGAGTGACATTATGAGTTTTATTAAAGGGGGGGTGAAACACTCAGTTTCAGTCAATCTCATGTTAATCTTGAGTACCTATAGAGTAATATTGCATCCATCTCCAAAAAGTCTTTAGTTTTATTATATTTATAAAAGAAAGATAGGCTGTACCGAGTCTTTCCGGAAAAAGCCGAGCGGGTGGAGGCGTGCCGTGTGGGCGGAGCTAAATAATCACGAGCGCGCGAAGTTTCAGAACATTGTGTGTGTCTAATCGTGGTTTATGAAGACATGATTTGGTTTTACAATAAACAAACAGACACCTACAGTAGCCACCTAAACAAATGTATTTAAACAAACACACAACATACATCGCATGCTCCATAGATACATTAACTATTCGTGATCATGTTGTTTAGCCTACTTGCTGTGCTTAAGTTACACGCCGATAGACACACACAGATATTTGAAGCAGTTCTACTCACCGCCTGCAGTTCCAACACAAGACCGTTAACCTTTAGTGTTGGGACTGCTCCATCCTTGAGAACTAAACGATTAGCAAATCCGGCTTCGAACTGGGCCTTGTTTATAAAAAAAATCATCCTCGAAATGCATGGAACAAACAAGAACACTTGCACAACTGTGTTGATGTTCTGGAAAAACAAAATCCATCCACTGGTGCCTTAACGCTTGATTTTTGGGAATCTGTGCAGTGTTGTCTTTGTCTTGCCTTGGCAACCGAAAACACACTTCTTTGGTGACATTCGAGCGCAGCCGATGCACAGCGCTTTGATGGGCATAGGTTACGGCTATCGCTCTACAGCAAGGGGACTTCCATCGACCGGAAGTTGAAGCCGGCCGGGTGCCGCCATGTTGTAGCAGAACTTCACTTGCGTTAGCATTTCCATTGACTCCCATTCATTTTGGCGTCACTTTGACAGCGAATAACTTTACATCTGAGGCGTTTAAAGACTCCATTTGTCCATTATTTATTTCTAAAGAAACAGGACAATGTATAAAGGGCTCCATTACCTTCTATGTTACATTATGGCCCCGTAGAAACAGATTTAGTAAAAATAGGCTAACGATTGCGTCATAACCACTCGACTCTCTGTCGCGCTGTACAGAAATTACCGTACAGACAGCAGGAGAAGCTCGCAGGCAATCGGGGGGACGTCCCGTCAAGGGAGAAGCCCATAGATAATGAGTTCATAAAAGCAACGGAATACTTACTCCTGCTCACTCACGCCAAAGGACTCTTTGCTCAAGTTCCCCGTCTCTGCAAGATTAACGTTGGCAATTTCACGCACAGCTACTAGAAGATTCACGTCTGTCAGACAGGTTGCTCACGTCATCAAGCTTAGTTTGAGTCGGTTTGAGTCTGCGCATCAGGAACGGAAGTGCTCAAAAATCGCTAAAAATGGGCTTCAACTGTCTCAACTGAGTTCCAATGAGATGGCTCTGTCCATTTCTTTTACTGTCTATGCTCTACAGCTGCGCGCGCGCCCTTCCGAGAGAAGTGCCCTTAGGACCGTATAAGGAAATTCCGGCGCATCTGACGTCATACGCGCCCATACTCGAAAAAAACTTTCCGAAACTTGTGACAACCAGGAAGGAGTATTTTGAGAACAGAAATACTCAATCAAACGTTCAACTTAATTTTTTTAACTTTGTCCATGTTTAGCATGGGAATCCAACTCTTTAACAGTGTGAAAAACTCACTATGCATGAAATAGCATTTCACCCCCCCTTTAATGAATGAACGAAAGAATGGCATTATGGGTTTTATGGATGAATGAATGAATGAATGAATGAATGAATGATTTTATTGATGGATGAATAAACGAGCGAATGAATGAAGGAATTAATGACATTATGGGTTTTAACGAATTAATGAATGGTTGGGTTTAATGAATTAATATGCTTGTTTATTTTCAAAATGTTACATCCAAATTTAATATCTTGCAGTGCCTCTGAAATGACTTTCCTCACCATCTGTCAACAACACTTTTCACAATCAAATGAATTGCTGATAGTTAAAAATCAGGTCCTGCCTGAAATGTGTTTCACTTGGAGCTACATCAGATTTCAGGAGAAGAACGGTTATGGTTCATGTTAAGCAAAATTCTCCATTGACTCTCACTGCAATAGAGACAACTACGATATAAAAGAGGTCGTTTGAGATTGTTTGGTCCCATGGGACCGATGACACTCAATATTGACAGTGGCCAATAAAAATATCAGAACCTACAAGAAGATATAATGTCAACCCTAGAGTAATGGCAACAATTGTGCAAAAGCAGAGAACCAGCCAGACCAGGAAGAGCAAAAAATAACTCTCCAACTCAGTCAATGGCATTTACACAGCCACTGGCAACACAGGGACAGCTTTATGCAGACCCAATGGTTACAGTATTTTAACGGCTGGATTAATGGGGTGGCAAGAGGGGCAATAAATTGGTAATATAACCACCGAACATACTTGCCAGGACAATTAAGATAATACAACTGGAAAAAGAGGGCCTATGAATCCCGGCGTAAGGAGCGATGTGGCCATTATGACACACACATGCCCTTGAGGCTCGGCGGGGAGAAGAGAGAGCTGGCTGAAGATAAAGGTGAGCATGTGACCGCCATGACTATACTGACTACACAAAACAGATGCAGGAAATGTTTGCGTTTCTTTTTATTTTACTATAATACTTAAAACTGTATCCCAACTGTATAAACCTGTCAAATACTGGGACTCTGTGATGTATCAAAGTCATCAGTTTGAGCATCACAACGAAGCAATGCTGTCTCGACCAATGGCGTCTGTTTAGGGTGGGGCTAATCTGTTTGTCTGTCCAATGGCAGACAACTTTTGCAAACAACATGAAAAAAAAATATAAGAGTAATTTATCATTATAAACAACTGGACAAAGCGTATGGTGGACACAGTTAGCTTAAGAATACATTGTAAAAAGTGTTAACCTGCAACTGTTATCTTAAAGAGCTATTTCTACCTGATTTAACCAGTTTACCCATAAATGTTGGGTTTCTGTGTTTTATGGGGACGTTCCAAATAGACATAATGTTTTTATACTGTACAAACTGTATATTCTATCCACCAACCCTAAACCTATACCCATCACAGAAAACTTTCTGCATTTTCAAAAAACACAATTTTGTATGATTTATAAGCCATTTTCCTCATAGGGGCCAAAAATAAATGTCCCCACAAGGTCAAAAATGACTGGTATTACCATATTTCAGGGGACTTTTGGTCCCCGCAACTTCCCATAGGCATAATGATTTTTATACTGTACAAACTGTATAGTCTGTCCCCTTTCACTAACCCAAATCCTAAACCTACCCATCACAGAAAACGTTCTGCATTTTTATATTTTCAAAAAAACATCACTTAGTATGATTTATAAGCTGTTGGTTCCTCATGGATTATTTTGTTCCTCAAAATAATCCATATTTTGGATATTGCCATCTTTGTGGGGACATTTTGTCCCTATAATGTAGGGTTTACCAGGACCACACACACACTGTTTGTTTCACTATATAAAAAAGGGCATTTGGCCCTCACAAGTATAGTCTCACACACACATGGTATCATGATGATTTGAAAATATTGTTTGTATGTGTATCGTTAACAAAATTAAATATTACTAATAATAATAACATGATAGTACATGGTAAATGGAGTTAAAATTAATGTCCATAGCATCTGATACCATCACTGTACTACGCCACAGTATTTTTTCTTTGGTAAGGTAAGCTACTGGTAACTGTGTTGCTGTGTTGAACCTAATTAATCCTCGGCAAACATACAACCCCATGTGGCTTTGAGTATTAGACTTCATAGAGCAAAACTGAACATTTGCCAAGTCAATCCCAACTTTAACCTCTTTTTCACTTAAATACCTGCCGGAAGCAAAGGATCACATATCTCAATGACGACCGCAGACTCTTTAATGTAGTCTGGAGGTTTACACTAAATACCTCGGCAGGATCCTTCAATCAATGGAGCTTTCGCTGATAATTAATCCCGTGCCCCTGCTGAAATAATGAAGGCACTTTTATGGCTTCATTATACGATTTATTTATATTAGACCAAAAATACGAATCGCGGCTTGATTCTTAATCATGTTAAGTGCTGCTGCAAGCATGCAGCTAGAGCCCGTTTTAGAGCGTTCTCCGGAGTCATTCTTTACACCTTCAAATAACATTTCGCTTCAGATTCTGAGCTATCCGTAATGAGCACATTTCTCAGTGCTAGCCATTTGTGTATCTAGAAACAAAAAAACGAATAATAAGAAAGTGAAAAATGACAACGAGAGGCCGTAATTAAGATGAAAAGACTATCTGTGATACTTAATGAAGATACATACCCATATTTCTCAAACACAATGCTAATTACTGGGTAAGATTCCATTAATCGTTCATGAATTATTAAGCTCCATTAACCAATAAACCTTGCGCATAAAATAATTCAGAATTGCCGGAGCATTGTGGGACAGGTAAAGACACACTCTCTTTGCTTTATTGGTTGGAGCTAAATGCGAGAATGCAACAGTGACTTCATTAATTCAGCTCAGTGCTAATGTGTCAGAGATTGATTAGCCCGCGACGGAATATTGAAGATAAAGCTACAGGAGAAGACTCCCACAGAGAAATATAGTGGATGTCTAAATGATACCAGAGAAAAGCACATGTCCAAAATAAAATCAGTGCATCACCTGCGTCAAGACTAAGATTGAAAATCAACACTGAATTAGCACCAAATAAAACTCATTTGTAACTGACACGCAAATGTTCCTACAGTCACCTTGACTGAAAAAAATGTGATGTAAAAAAACATATAACCCATGTATAACAATATAACCCTTGCAGATTCTCAGGACTGCATGTCAGGGTCAGTGTTTAAAAGGTCGTATTTTAAAACTTAATGATTGAGATGTGTACACTGTCATTCAAATGTCATTACCAACTATTTTACAAGGTAGTGATTTCGTATGAATAAGCACAATGTGATTTGTATAGAAATATACTTTTTTTGAAGTAGATGAAAGCCCATCTCTAAACTGTCAGTGAGGTTTGAGCAGATCATATGAAAGCGTATGAATGAGGTCATACCAATTGATACAAATCACCCATGAATTGCCGAACCGACAGTCGAATCTCACTGAATTATCTGCTCAGGGCAAAGTCAGAACTGCACTGTATATGTGTGAAATATGCTGATGACGTATGATGTCTGCGTGAACAGGCTGCGCTGTGGTACGCAAACACACATTGACTGACGGGGAACCATGGGCGTAGGTTTGGTCTCAGGTTTGGTCTCAGCTTTGTTCTCAGCTTTGGTGGGGACACCATTTTTGCCTACTTACACTCTGCTTTATGAAAAAGCTTCGTATGTCCCCTTTCTTGGTGACATAGCTGATCTACAAAGTACAAAAAGGGGCAAAAAAACGGAATATTAAAATGTTTTACTCTGGCCTTTGTATATGGCAGGCAGAGAGACAGCCCTTACCATCGGCGTCGTCACACGCACACACACACACGCACACGCACACACGCACACACACACACGCACACACCACCCGCTCGCTGCCAGTGAGTGCAAGCACAAAAAGTAGTCCCGGCCCACGCGTGTAGCCTGCCTGTCAGATACCCCGCCGCCAATCAAATTACGGCGTATCTTGTACTGTCGTCGTCCTGGCCGTTGGAATCGATCCAAATAGCAGCGCAAACATCCAAATGCAGCGCAAATATCAAAATAGCAGTTCAAAGGAGCTTGCTAAATATTGGTGGGGACAAATTTGTCATCTCAAAATATTGATTGGGACTAGTACCTAGCATCCCCCCCTAAACCTACGCCCTTGCGGGGAACACATGCTATCATTTCATTCGGACCGAATGCAATGATTGAACGAACATATTATGGTCCTACACCTTCCACAGATGATATATTTATAAAAAAAATACATTTAGACCGCTTAACACAGTGATTGCTATCAGGATATGAGGAGACTTTCTGTAGAGAATCACCTATTGCACCTTTAACTAACATTAACAATAAACAATAGCAACAGAAGTTATTACTCTAACGTTAGTTAAAAAAAATCAAATGATCATTGTTAGTTCATGTTTGTTCAGGTCCATTAAACAATACAGTTACTTTTGAATTTAATAATGTATCAGTCAATTTTGAAATTAATATTAAGATTAATGAATGCTTTCGAAGTATTATTTCATTACACTAAAAAAAAATAAAACTGGCAGCTGTGGTACGGTAGCAACATTTCAGGTTTTACAGACTTTTAACCGTATATAATTTTACAGCAATAAACAGTATTTCATTATCTGATATAATGTTAATTTACTGACCTTTTGAAGTATTAATATCTGTTTTGTTCCATTGTAATACACTGACAGTCAATAATGACAGCAGTGATGAGAGTCACATGATCAATCAAAGCTCATCATAAGCAGCTTTTCCACAAGTTATATAGAAGCTGCACAGTGTCATTCACACAAACATTAAACACCATCATGGAAAACATGTTGAACTTTAAAAAATGCAATAAGCATTCATTTAACAACATTAAATGTAACATAAAACCCTAATGTACATAACTGATTAGAAAAAAAATAAGAAAATTATGTAGAAACAGTTAATAAAATAAAAAAAAACATTAAATGTGAAGTGCAGGGAATTGTGGGAATGTCAATTTACATTTTTTCACTGTAAATTATACAATGACTTGTTCTTTTTCACTTCCAAAAACTGTAAATTTAACGGTATTTTACAGTAAAATTACATTAAATGTACCATTATATATATATATTTACCGTATATAGTAAGGAAACTTTCTGTTAACCAATTAACAGTTTTTCACTGCATCTTTTACCGTTAAACTCACGATCATTTTTTATAGTGTAGCCTTATTGTAAAGTGTTGCAACAATAATAAAGAATCAGAACTTTTTCAATCAATGTCTAGGCTAGTGTCACCATGTCAGTTGTGTTTGTTAGTCTCGTTTTAATGGACTTTTATTTTGTTTTCATCAGTCACATGGGTTCCTTTGTTTGAATTTCCTGCCACTCCTTTGGTTACTCACATGATTAATTTGTTGTTTTCACCTGAGTGTCATTAATTTACCTTGTTTGTGTCAGTACTTAAGCTTCTTCTTTTCCTGTCTGGTCTTGTTTGTGTCAAGAGTGTTTGCTGCTACCTTTTGTTATTATTGTACCCTTTGGATTACCATTAAAACTCTTCTTTTTTTTTTTAAGTGTTTGGAATTATATTCTTCATCATCAGTCTGTGCAACATTGTTGTCATTGGCTAGGACAGGATGTTTTAGTCCAGATTAAAATGTATGTCTGAAAACAAATAGCTTTTTAAGTCTTTAATTTGATGCTGTGATGAACACCATTGCAAATACAAATATTGGTTTGAAATATAGTGTTCAGAAACAAGAGGTTGCGCAGCTACATTGTTTACAAGGATTGCCGGGGTAACGTCTGCATTTCTGCTCTTCCATGAGTGCCATCTTGTGAGAGAGTGAATGTGCATTTTCCATTGAGCACGTATCCTTCACTTGTTCCGCCATGACTCATGTATGTTGGGGTTGTTCACATACACCCAGTTTTGTAAATTTTAACCAGTTGATGGAAAAGTATTCTTAAAATGTATTCTAAAAATCTGAATAAGCTAATTTGCAATAATTATTCACAGTATTTTGGAGTGCACATGATTAGAACACCGTGCATGTTAATAATCGTGATATGTCATGTTACAGTATATCGGCACATGTCTAGTCACCACTTTATGTCCAATGTACTGCTAGTATTGCATAAGACATCTTGAACGAGGAGAGTCGGCTTAAACAGAGCTGATATGTGCGAGGTCCATTTCCAAGAAGCATTCCTCACTCGCTAAGAGTGGAGCCCGGAGGGAACAACTCTGCAGATGAAAGAATGAATCATTAATGCTCGGGCAGTAATGATCCCCAAAGTTGGCGTTATTGGTAAATTATAATGGATGATGCTTTGTAAATGTCTTCCTGCGCTGGCCCTTAGCTTCCCGATCCAAATTAAAGCTGAGTGCCTCAGAGTCAGCAAGTAGCGGCCCGGCACACGTGCAGGATTGATTTTCTTATTTTCATGTCAGGCTCGCTCCAAAGAATGAGTTTTAAATCGGGGTGAGTTATTAAGGCATTGCCTTCAGCTCGCATTGAAGAAGGAGAGCGGGGGCTGGGGGTGAGGGGTGAGATTAAGGAAAGGAGAAACAAAACAGAAAAGAAAAGAAAAGGCATGTGGTCGGTAGCCGGGCCGGCTGCGGGACTGAATGGCACCTGTCACCGGATGATAAACGACCTCCTTTGCCCTTCAATTCCCGCCGCTGTCAGTCAGGGTGGGGTCATTAATCTTCATCGCAGGCTTGTCAGGTCAGGCAGGCGAGTAGAAGAAGAGTAGGAGAACAGGACAGGGCCGCATCAGACAGGCCTGGGTCAAGATGAGACGAGCAGGCCCCCGAACAAAACCTCGGAGCTCTTATTGTCAGCCGAAGGCCTCGTTTGCATAATTTATTATGATTCGCTGAGTGGCCCCCACCCATCCGATGGATCTGCGAGGTGAGAATAAGGTCTGAGGATGTGCAGACAGATGGATAGTGGGCCGTAGCTGCCAGCCACATGGAACCCCGACCAATCAGAGATGGGTCGCAGCCCCCACAACCAATCACAGATGTGGCACTTCAATTACAGCGTAATAAAGGAACATTCATCATTCAATTAGGCATCTGTCATGAATCCACAAAAGGGGGAAAGTTCCAAGCCAAGACATGGTTTGGGGAAGCAGGGACAGGGACAAAATCTACTTATAGCTGAAGTCTGGGGGGCGAGAGAAGACAATATTGAGGGAGTTAATTGCAATGCCATGGCAATGACAGTGTTATGACTGATGTGCAGCTGTTATATAATGAGGCTGACATCAAGGGTCGCATATGTGAGTCCACAAAAAAGTTTCATGAACAAATAAACAGGAGAAAACCTTACATATACAAACTATGATGGAGGATCCTTCTGTCGTCAGATTGACTCTTATTGTGAAATATAGATCACCTCATTTGAAGGACCAGATAGATATTCAAACGGCAAGTTGAAATTCTTTTTCCTTTTTATGCATAAGTGCAGCATCAGCAGTGCCAAACCGAATTGCGATCTATTTTTCCAAACAATAGAAGACTGGGGGAATGTTTGAAACTTTTTTATCCACTGATAATCCTTCAGTCATTTGTGCTTATGTTCAGATACAAAATGGCGGATTTGGATGACATCATTGAAACCAAGCAGCATTGGATCGCGTCACATGATCAATCACAACATATTACAAAATACAACAGCAAATTATTATTTTTTTAGTTATAGCAGAAAGGAAAATAAACGAAATATTTGCATAGATACTGAAACATGCATAATTAATTGACAGCATCTAAATTGTTAGAATTTTACTTTCTAACAACATTTGTTACATAAACAATTGTTTATGAGTGCTTTAAGGTTCAAGAAGAATTTATTTAATGTATTTATCTGGTTTTACATTATGTATGAAATATGTATGAATAGTAGATTGTGACAAAAAGTATTGTCCCTGTAAATTAATCTGCCTATTAAATGTTTTATATTGTTGAGAAGAGGTAAGGTTTAGGATACACTCTTAAAAATAAAGGTTGTTTTCACAGCGGTATGCCTTAAAAGATCCATTTTGGGTTACCCAAAGAACCTTTCACTGATCAGTTCTTAAAATAACCTTTTTTTTCTCTAAGAGAAAAGAATATTTATATAATCTGAAGAAACAGTCCTCCTATAAACATTAAAAAAAAAAAAAAAAAAAAAAAAAAATTGTACAATATAAGGAGAACCTTTCCATCCTTTCCAGAGTGTTAGGGTTAGGGACTCAAAAATATCTACAGAATTGTTAAATGTACCTTATAAAAATATATTATATAAAGTATGCATATTTTTTTTTGAAGCTGTGCAAACATAAACACTTTTAGATGTTGTCGATACATCCATATTGGACGTTTCACTTTTCAAGCTACGTGTAAATGTTATGTGCACATAGTAAAGCAGATTTTACTGTAAAAAGAAACTAATACGGGTTTGGAACAACATAGGGGTGAAAAATAATGACAAAATTTGGAGATGTTGAGTAGTGATTTCTATCTTCATCTCAGCAGACACACGACGACTCAAATTTCCGGCATAAAAGTGAAACTTCAACATTATAACTCTCTCTGCATTCCCAGCTTTGCTCTTCCAATGAACATCCAATAAAAGTGTGAATCTGTCATATTGCGTTTCCAGCTTTTTGTTTTCCCGCCGTCCCGCTGACAATGGGCTAGGTAACACTCAAAGGCCCAAAGATGAAAGAACAACCAAAGCTAGACGGAAATTCAGACCGGCACCCATCTGTTGAAGAGACGAAACGAGTCGAAAAGATGAATGGAGAAGCCAAATGGAAGAAACAGACGAATAAAACAAACTGATGAGAGTAAAGAAAGGGTAAATAATTGATGAGCTCTGGGTTTAGAAGAGACTGCTCATTAATATCCTCATGTAGCTTCATTAAGGAGCGAAACAACAAGCTTCAGAACAATGGTCCTTGGTATTCCGCTTAGAAGTCAAACGCTGCCCTTTCTCTCTCTCTCTCTCTCTCTCTCTCTCTCTCTCTCTCTCTCTCTCTCTCTCTCTCTCTCTCTCTCTCTCTCTCTCTCTCTCTCTCTCTCTCTCTCTCTCTCTCTCTCTCTCTCTCTCTCTCTCTCTCTCTCTCTCTCTCTCTCTCTCTCTCTCTCTCTCTCTCTCTCTCTCTCTCTCTCTCTCTCTCTCTCTCTCTCTCTCTCTCTCTCTCTCTCTCCTCTCTCTCTCTCTCTCTCTCTGATGCCAGGTGCTTCAAAATCCCAACGGCCCGTTCTCCAACCTCCTGTAACCTCCCAGAATTCCCCCGGCACACATTTACCTCCCCAGCCAGGAGAATGAGACCTTGTAAATAATATATCAAGATAAATGATAATTGGTGCGTTTTTCGAACCCATCATTTAATGAGCCCCATTAATTAAAAATGAATGCAGCTGACAGTGTTTGTCGGAACACATCTGATGTAAACACATCGTGGCAGAGACACAAAAAGCTCTACATTGGGAATAAATCCTTCTTCCGTCTGCCTCGACACTTCTCGTTTCTGTGCTATCGGTTTTGCTGCACATATGAAGATGGAAACTATCTGACCCTACGACTAGCTTGTCTCTGAAAATGACATGAAGACAAAAGGGGTCATCTGAATTACATGTGAGGCCTCAAGGACTAGACGTGCTTCGCCATTTTACTCTGGTACAAATAAGCCAGCTGGATAAAATATCACATTGTTATTGGATCAGCCTGCATTTCCATAACTGTTCCTTGAAAGCAATGTCAAAGCAACCCGAAATGCCGCTGCAGGCTGCGACTGCGAGCCGGGGTGAACTTCAGTGACTGAGTCGCGTCACCGTGTCCCCGTCAGACTTCAAACAGCCCCTTGGACATGTATCGCATGCAGGACCCCCGAGAGACCGCTGATTGAATTCTGGCAAACAGAACTAAACATCTGCTTCAAACAAAAGACATCTGCATATTTCAGATTTGTTTTTCATAAATTAAAGCCGCAACCTGCCAAAACCTGGGCGCAGTAGTGTGTTCTTGTGTATAATTAGATAAAGTTTACAAGCTTTGAAAGTTGGAAATTAGCATGAAGCATCAGGGCTCACCTGGGAGCCGGAGTCCCACAATGGGAGCAGTTTTCCGCCTCGCTCCTCTATCATTTCGAGGAGGAGGGAAAATGCAACTGAAACCTTTTTACCGTGTCTCCTATTCAGTCGAATATAATGTTGTTTTATTCTAAATAAATAATGTTGCTAACTTACTGTACCATGGTATAGTAATGCCGAATTTAGAGGAAACCAGGGCACTGTAGGCTGAGTTGTCACAATTGACATTAAATATACTGTAATTTGTTACATCCAAATTTATGTTTTTCACAAAAATAATATTAAAATATTCCTTACAAGACAAAAACATACAAAGTTAAAAGATTATTTATTATAAAGACCTTCCCATACTTCATTAATATATTTATTTAGACATAACCCAAAATGCTACTATTTAATTTGAACTTAATTTTGCCATAAAAAGCTAAACTACCATATAAAATTAGGTTTTACTTAAGATAAAATTAAAAACATTAATTTACGTTACTTACTTTGAATAATGACAACTTAAAAATACTTGTTTTTGCCCCCAATCAGACCATTGTAAAAATAGGCTTAAAATAAATTCCTTTTTCAAACACATGGCAAGTTGCCTAAATATGACATAAAATGTAACAACATGCCCAAATTTTAAATGTACCTTATTATTCAGTCATGTAAGGCAATTCCCTTCAATATATAAAGCCTTCGTTGTTACCTAAACAGCCTCAGCAAAAAAATATATATAATTTTTTTTTTTTTTTAAGAGAATAAACCATTAAACTCCACTGACTTTTCACTCAACATGCTAGAGTTACTAAGCTTTATCTATTCTCTGCCTCTAAAATGGTTTAAGGTTCTTCATAAATTACATACAGACAATATAGCAAGTCATATGCTTTCAAATAATATAAATTACATAATCTTTCCAAGAATAATGTTGTAAAAGATCTATGACCCTCAAGCATAACATGAAACAAAAAAGCAATCATCATTGTGTCCCTTGTCTACCAAATGCAAACATTGTGTTATTTGTGCCGAGTTGAATCCCTCTCCCTCTCTTCCTGCAAGGCTCTGATAGTCTCTTGTACTCACTTTATGAGGTCAGATAGCGGGCTGTTGCCCTTGTAAAAAGGGCTTCAATTATTCAGTGAAGTCAAGTTCTGGTTTATCTCCCACTTGTTCCCAGGCCTGAGAGGGATGGTGCGCGGGGTGGTAGAGAGGGGCATTGTGGGCCATGTCCCTCTCAAAGCCCGCCTGCTATTGGAGTGTCTGTTCAACAGAGCTCCTGCCTCTAATTACCAGCCTATTTGCAGTGGCTTCAGATATAAATAACTCAACAGCTGCTCCGAGTGGGTAGAGGAAAGATAACAGCAAGTGTAGAATTATAAAATCAACCCCCCCCCCCCCCCCCCCCAAAAAAAAAATAACACGGGCCCTCTCCATCATCATCCTTGATGTGGCCGTGACAAGTTTCCGTCAAACCGGAAAGTGTCTGTTCACACTGAAAGTGAAAATGTTGCACAACCAAAGGGAGTCAGAATATATTTGATGTTTAATATAGAGTTGCACCATATCCTAACCAGACATGACACAGTAAAGTGACAACTGAATAAATCTCTCTCTTCGATGTCATTCTGAGTTTTTGTCCTATCCAGCCATGATCACAATGACAGGCAGTGTTTGTTTTTTGTTTTTTTGTTTTTTACATATTTTTGTTTTAGTCATTGTTTTTTGACAAAAATATTCTTTAAAATTTAGTCAGTATTTCATCATGTCAAATTTTACTTTACATTAATCATTGTTAATATTTATCAACAATACATTTGAATAAACAAAAACCATTACAGTTTCGTGGAGACTTAAGCATTTTTGTATCCCCCCCACGAGCAGTCGGATCGACAGAGGGTTATTAATGCTGCCTTTATGTGCTCTCTGAAATTTCCTACTTCCCACTTTGTCGCATTCAATCGCTTTGTTGTTGGAAAGAACAGGACTCATTTAGGACACCAGGTTTATTGTTGCCTATTTATTGGGACAATCTTATTAAAGCCAAATGGACATTTAGCATTTCATTCATTGACAATTAAACATTCACCACACTATCTATAGTCATCTTGCTGACGATTCTGGGATTTCAATCAAATACAGGCTATTTTTCCAGTGTATAAAACATACAATACGCTTCAGATCATCCATACGTGTAAATATGCACTACTTTAACGACAAGACAAGCCGATGTAGCAGTTGTGAAGAAACAAATTAATAAAGAATAGCAGTCACAGCAACAATTGGTTTCCCCTCTGCCATGTTTTGAGTTTATGGCCCACGCAACTCGGGAACTTGGGTATCAATTATTCATTTATTCCCAGCATCCCAGTGGAAAATACGATGCTGAGCGTTCAAAAATGAGCGTTCATGCAAAAATTTTAACTAGGAAAGCATATTTATGATAATTCCGATAGCATGTGAAGGCAGCATAAACAGTTATTGAAATGGTAGGTTTATCATTGAAAATTGTATCGTACTATGTCGACTCTTTAAGCAGCGTTATGGTTAAAATGAAACCCTATGGCAACAGCTTTCTTACCTGTAGCCGACAGCGTTTGGCGTCGAGGGTTGGACTGAACTCACTAAACGGCAGTTTCTGTCAGATTTTCCCCTCCGTTTGGCCTAAAACACTGTGTTTGTTGTCATCCAGTTTGAAATGTTGACAACAAACACAGTTTTTTCAGATTTCCCATTGTGTCGTCTCTCCGTATTCTATCCCGATTTATTTGCAGCCTTTATAGCCACGCGCTGGATACTTCACAGGAAACCGAAAGTAACTCACTTCCGCTAAACGCTTACTTTTTTAATTCTTGCACCCCGGAAGAATACAAGTCGACACCATGACTAAAAGTTTGCTAAGAAGTATCCCCTACTAAAGCAAGGAGCCTGGTCAAGCGTTTCCATAGCAGACTGGTGGAAGTGGCCTTGAACGGCAACATGCCTGGTGCATTATGGGTGTTGAAGTTTTCTTATTTGACAAAAGTGAAGACAACAGTATTTTTATCTTTATTTTCTATAGTCAGGTAGCAACTATTTTAAAAATTGCTTTTCTACTGTATAGGCAGCCAATTAAGTTTTATCGAAAGCCCATTTTGCCAGAGGTGAAGTACCCCTTTAACCATTTTGCTTGTTTAGGGCACTAAGGCCCCTTTCACACCTACCTTGTTTGGTTTGGACTTTCGGACTTTTCAGTTTGGTCAAAATTACAGGTGTGAAACCTCCCCCGGACCACGGTCCGGACCAAACAGATGAAATTTGGTCCGACGAAAAGAGGCAGTCTCGGTCCGGATCAAACTGAACAAAGGTTTGGTTCGTTTCTAGTGTGAACGCATTTCTGTATGGTTTGGACTTTCAGACCTTTTACAGGAAGTTCCGGTGGTTCCCGCTTAGCCGAAAAAAACAGAAGGTGGCAGGAAAAATGAGCCATTGTACGGTGGTAGCACATGGGGAGAGGAGGAGACGAGGTTAATTGAAGTATGGTCTGATGACATAAGAAGTCAACTCAATAAAATGTTCGCACGACGAGGACGTTCATTTGGCGAATTTGAACTAGCCTTGTGTATAGTTGGTGCCGCAGGTAATTATGCCAGAAAAATAACAATATAGTTGCAACGATATGGGTCTGTTCATTCATGTTGTCAGTTACCCGCAGCATTGACAACACGCTGACGTCAGACGCACGTCCATTTACAAACCAATCAATGTCTTTTTTTTTCTTTTTTTTACAAACCAATCAATGTCAAGATGCAGCCTACATAGATGATGACGACAGGATGCAAGTATGTCACGTAAAGTTATTTAGTGCGCTCGCATAATTGCAGTGTGAAACCAAACCAAAACTTTCATTTTAATGATACATTTAAACCTTGGTGCGGACTTTCAGGTGTGAAAACCAGTGAAAATCAGTGGATCATGATTTTGGACCAATGGAATTTCACAGGAGGCTGAGGTACCCAGACAGCACAGAAATCAAAACCAAGTGACCAACAAAATGTCATGTTGCTCATCACAGCTGATTAAGACTGTGTGTGAATGCTGTGGTAAAACTGACACATTGTCTTTTATTATTCATGTTTTAGCTCCTTGAAAATGCACATACTTTCATTGAGATTTCGTACAGTATTGTATTCTGTCTCCTATTGGATCCTCTAATTCGAGCTAATTGCCAATAATAAATTAACAAGAGCTGGCATCCTCTTGCCCTCCACTGTGCTTGAAAGCCTACAATGATATCCAAAGAAACTGTGGCATACAACATGGCGATTTGTAATAAAAGTCTGGCTGAGCGTTCTCCCCAGCTCGGTGATATGCCTCCAAGGGAGAGCTACAGGCACCATTTAATGCATGTTTGCAGAAAACTACTCTAAACAGGCTCAAATTGAGAGGTGATTATATGGACGATGTGGGACCTGTTATAATTACTTCAAACCGCTGTGTTGGTGATAATCTATGGTAATTGCAAATTTCTGAGCTTGAGCGCCACATGTATTATCTTTATGATGAAAGAACGAGATACACATCCTTGGAGATGCTTAATGCATGATGCTTGCACTGGAGATGTAATTGTTTCACCTTGTAGAAAACATCAGAAAAAGCGGTCAATAAACAAATGCCGTCCATGTGGACACCATTGCAATCTTCACTCTAATTTAATTCAAAATAAGATTAGATATGTTTGTTTTAATTAGATCAGTTCGTATTGCTATAAATG
This sequence comes from Rhinichthys osculus, assembly GCA_029959095.1. Taxonomy (NCBI): domain Eukaryota; kingdom Metazoa; phylum Chordata; class Actinopteri; order Cypriniformes; family Leuciscidae; genus Rhinichthys; species Rhinichthys osculus. The sequence continues at coordinate 32,821,431 of JARWKJ010000001.1, read as the reverse complement.
GCATAACGACACTTAACATAATACCTATGTAATCTCTAGAGGAACAACCCACAATTTTCTGATGATAATGTGAGTGGTGCTTACCTGTGCAAAACTCACCGCCACAATTCAGGGTGATTTCCGAAACTGAAGAACCTGATTTCACCAAGTACATTTTCATGGATCAACATCTTTGTTGGTACTGGAACAATATTCCAATCCACCAATCAGGTGTGAGGGACAAGTTTACAGTTTATGTCAAATTTAGGCTTACACTCTAAAAAATGCTGGGTTGTTTCAACCTATGTTTTGGTCAAATATGGACAAACCTAACCATTGGTTTAAATTTTTAAACCCGACGGTTGGGTTTGTCCATAATTGACCCAGCATTTTTTAGATTGTACAAGTCTATCAGTGTTATTCAACTATCATTTCCCTCTGATTTTAGGGATACGTATGGGTAGGGTTAGGGATATGATTCAGATACAAATTTCAGACATCCAGGAATGTTGTTCCAGGATCAACAAAATATGTAGTTGATCTACAGGAACGCGTCTAACTCGGCAAAATCAGGACGTGCTCCAAGACCTTTCCTAGGCCTAAAATGGTGCATTATTTATTTATTTGTAAAATAATGGATTGATTTGAGTTTATAAGTAACATACACAGTTGTTCTAATTAACAATTCATTTGCATTGATTCAGCTGAGGTATTTTATGTAAATTAATGTAATTAATTAAAATATTCTAGCCTCTGGCTCAGGTCTCTTGTCTATGTGTAAGTCTATGGGATTCTTGTGCCCATTGTATCAACCTTTTGACAAAACCCATAATTTTTATTGTTTTGCAAATTAATAGCACACCTCTCAAATAGGGTTTTCTTTAAATTGATTGGTGCAGATGCTGTATATTCTTCGACAAATGGGTATTTGTGCCCCTGAACAATACTTACAATGATATTTGCCTTAGCAAACACCACTAATAGTAAACACAAACACAAAAGTTGGCCAATTAAATTGAAAGAGTTCAGCGATTCAGTGTTCTCACTTGAGCAAATTAAGCTTTGATCTTTCTCCTTCTTTAAGCAATGCCAATTACTGTGATTGGCCTACATTAAGGAGACATTCTTGACATTAATTACAAGAGAAAAAAAGGAGATAGTCCAATTAAGATAATAAATTACATTGACCGCCTCCCAACAAATGCTGAGTTTGTCAAATTTGTTATTTTACGAGGCTCTGATGGCTTTTATACGTGTTCTCTCTCCTTCGCAGGTGAAAATGGCGTCAAGTGGCTCTCAAATCAAGTGTGCTCATTTATCAATTGAAGGACATGTTGATCATTATTACTGTTTCTTAATTCCCCTGCATTAACAAACAAAGCTTCAAGGATATATGTAGGATGAATAAAAAAGGATCATCCATTTTTCCCCTATTCAGGGGTCTAGCCAACTTACATAAAACTTAATTCACTCAATAAGGAAAATATGTTGTTATTTACACATTCACATGTTTCTAAACCCATATTTCTATTCTATTTTAAGCATTTTGTTCCGACCACATCTGTCAAGCTCCAAAAAGGTACATGCAAGAGCTAACAGAGTTGTCAGTGGCATAATACATGGTGCGACACCTCAGAGTGTTATTTTTCAATTTGAACATGGATGCAAATGAGATTTCAAAAATGACTTACATTTCACTTGTTTGTTAATAAACTTAGGATTAATGTTAACTGTTTTAACTTGAAAAAATAAGCACAGAAAAAAAAGCAGGTGATTTAAGTAAATTCAGGTAAAAAATAAGGCAAAATTATAGAGGGATTGGAGCATTGTGTTCCAGTTTAAGGATGTCAGACAAGCGCAGAGCGCATTTCAAAGTCTAGAGGAGACGGTGTGTTTGTGCATGTGCGAGGGAGGGTGGGTTCGGGTAGCACCCTGGGATTCGCCGATGACAGGATGCAGGAATCGGAATACGGTCCCTCCCGTTGTCTGAGAAGTGAGGGTGTTTGCCATATGCTCGTCGTTTCCCAGGGAAAAGGAATCAGAGGATAAAAGCGACAGCAGCTATGAGCCTTTTCAATATGTTCAAAGCCCATATGAAAATTACTGTACACAAGTCTTCTACAGAGGCCAATTTTAGATCAAAGCCTGAACAGACAAGAAAGTTACAGATGACGAGGAGAGAGAAATTCCAGATAAGTTGTGCTGTGCTGTTTGTTTGAAATAATAGAATTAGTCTTACAAAATAAAGACAATGAAAGAAAATTATTCCCTTGAAAAAGGAAAGAAAACAAGATCTCAGTCTTAGATAATAGTCTTCTTATAGCAGGTCACTATACCTAGTCGTTGCTAAGACATTACTAGTTGGTGACTATAATATTCTAGCAGTTTGCATGGGGCATTGCAAGGTGGTTGTTAAAGTGTTTTGGATGGTCGCTTAGGAGTTGCTATGCAGTTGATGAGGTGTTCTAGGTGGTTGCTTTGGTGTTGCCAGGCCAACATGACATCATGACTTTGCGTAAACATACACGCCACTTTCAATTCAAGTGGCGTGCTATCTATACGCATTTTGAGCTATCCGCGTGTATGTCCACGCCGAAATCTTTTGCGTGTATGTCTACGCCATTAAACGTCCGAGTGATTCCGCGTGTATGTGTACGCCGTTAAATGTCCGAGCGAAACGAAGCAAAATCTATATCTACATCTGTGGAGCGATATTTCTTTTCCTAGGATGGTAGGAGAAGACTCATAAATGGTATTAACCCCAGTGACGAGTAGGTTTAGGGACGGGGTTGGGGTAGGTCATATATTTATACATAATACAGTAATATAACGTTAAGTCAAAGGCGTTGATAAACACGCTGAAAAGCGATTATGCGTGTTAATAGCACGCCAAAAATGGAAATACGAATTGGCGTGTCATACATACGCCATTTCATGAGATCAGTCTGGCCAGGCAGTGGCCGAGGCATTGTTATGGTGTTAATAGGTGGTTGTTGTTCTGGGGCGTTGCTAGGTGGTTGATAGGGTGTTACTAGGCAGTTGCAGGGGCATTGCTATGGTGTTAGTAGGTAGTTGTTGTTCTGGGTTGTTTGTTAGGTGGTTGGCTGTTACTAGGCATTTGCTGGGACATTGCTATGGTGTTAGTAGGTGGTTGTTGTTCTAGGTAATTTGCTAGGTGGTTGATAGGCTGTTACTAGGCATTTGCTGGGGCATTGCTATGGTGTTAGTAGGTGGTTGTTTTTCTGGGTCGTTTGCTAGGTGGTTGATAGGCTGTTACTAGGCATTTGCTGGGGCATTGCTATATGGTGTAGGTGGTTGTTGTTCTGGGTCGTTTGCTAGGTGGTTGATAGGCTGTTACTAGGCATTTTCTGGGGCATTACTATGGTGTTAGTAGGTAGTTGTTGTTCTGGGTCATTGCTAAGTAGTTGCTAGAGTGTTACTAGGCAGTTGCATGGGCATTACTAGGGTGTTAGTAGGTGGTTGTTGTTCTGGGTTGTTTCTAGGTGGTTACTAGAGTGTTACTAGTCAGTTGCAGGGGCATTTCTATGGTTTTAGTAAGTGGTTGTTGTTCTGGGTCTTTGCTCGGTGGTTGCTAGATGTTGTTCTGGTTTACTGCTAGGCGACAAAAACTCCATGGAACAGTTTAGAAAATGATGTGTGATCATATATACAATGCATGTCATTCTAAAGACTTTTAGGTAAAATGTCATATATGATGACTAAGGTCTATTGCTCAAAGTTCCCTCTTCATTCAAGCATCAATTTTGTTTCTCCTAAAAATACAATTAAACATATAAATACATTAAGCAATTATTGACATTCAATAAAACTATGCTGCTTTGGAAGAATTACTTGAACAGAATAAATAGTAAGCAGCACACACACACACACACACACACAAAAAGGTCAACTAAATTAAATATTTTTTTTTTTAAGTTTAACCATAATGCTGTCCATGAGTAATGACTGAGATATTAAAGAAATGTTTTTTTTTTTGTGTGTGCTTTTTCTTTCCTGTAGAGACCGTTTTCACTCACCTTGAATGCAGTGCAGTTGGTCGGGTTGAGAGCAGCCCACTCTGCCTCGCTCTCCTGCACCATCTGGCCTAGTTTTTGTCATTGCTTCCCCTGGAGAGACTGACCTGAGCAGGAAAACTCTGCAGGAAGCAGCTGCCACCCTGTGCTCACCTGCAAGGAATCCACACATAGTGACAAAAGTTTTGTTGGCAAAACAGAACAATGTAGACTTTAGGGTGTGCAATAGTAAGAGTAACTTTAAAAGTGAGCTGCTTCCATTGCCATCTGTTTGCTCGACAGAGAAAAATGGCTGGATTTATTAAAAAATAATAATGTTTCATAATCCTAAAAGGGTTGTTCAAAGAACAAAAGGAAATGGTGATGTACAAAAGTGATGTAAAACAGCTGTGCACATTGTCTTTAATCAGAGGGGCTTGATTTCAGATTTGGGATTATGATTTCCTTCCTTTAATATGCCTGTCGACAATTCTCAAATTTGGGTCTGTTTCTGTAGGAAACCACCACATCAAAGCATCAAACACGTTATTGTTTCCTCACACATCAGTCGACATGCTAATTTCGCAAAGAGGCAATTAGAATTGGTTAATAGCAAGCACACTGTGTATTAATCTCAATGTCTCACCCATGGCCTGCATATTCATATAAATATAACATGACTTGTCACCACTCCTGAAATTTATTGGTTTTCCACCTTCACAAATTAAGAGTTCCAATTTATGAATATTTTAGCACATGTGCGCTCTGCGGGACATTTATCACCGGCGTCGCTATTCTAAACAGAATAAATGAGCAGTCAAGCTGCCGCGCAGCCGGACGTTCCTGTGGACAGATTAATGAGAGAGCAGGAGCAATGGGGCAGCCGGGCAGGTTGGGCCTCCCTTGGAGGGGAGAGGGTGGAAGCACTGTGAGTGGAGGACAGAAGAGAAGAGATACAGGAAGAGCTGAAAGCGCGACTGAGATCCACGCCAGAGATTCTCGTCTGATCTACATGCACTAAAATGTTGCACGTCGAAGACCTCCACAACTGTCTAATTACCCACAGTTCTCTTTGTCTAATTGCATCACCCATTTCTAACCTTAATGATTTTCTACTGATGTTATGTCAAAAAGAATGCTGAAATGTCAAAGAATAATGTAACATATAAAAAATGAATCATCAAAATGTTGCTATACCAAACAATTGTAATGCTAAAATAATGTCAAACATATTGTAATGTCAAAAGACTGTTGTAATACCAAAAAATATTGATAAAAGAAAGTTAAATAACAATGTTGTAATGACAACGTTTTGTAACGTCAAGAATCGTGCAAACTTAATTTCAAAAGCATGTCGCAATAGTAAAAGAATACAGTCACAATAATGTTTAATGCTGTTATGCCATAGATTTTTTTGTCAGATAAATGTCATAATGCCAGAAGAATTATATGTCAAAACTGTCATAATCCAAAAAACTTGTAAAGCCAAGTGTTGCCATTCCAAATAATGTCGAAAAAAATCTATTGAATACCAAGAAAGTTGCACAAAAAGGTTGCAATGACAAAATAGTGTAACGTTAAGAATCTTGCCTTCTTAAAATAATGTTGTGACACCAAAATGTCGCAATAGTAATTTAAAAGATTTTCATTATTATAAACAAATGCCATAATAATGATGCAATGTCAGATGATTGTCAAAATCGTACAAGAATGCTGTAATCTCAAAATAATGTTCTAAAGTCACAGTTTTCACAATGCCAAACAATGTTGCAATGTAAAAGTCCTTGCTACATATGTTACGTGTACTTACTGTATAGTATAATCAGTAATTATGCATAATTACATGCAACCAACTAGGGCTGTAACGATACGCGATATAAAATCGAAATCGCGATACTCAGGTCCACGATCCTGTATCGCGATTAGGGTTGCCAACCGTTCCGTATAATACGGAATCGTTCCGTATTTGACAAATAAAAGGCTTGTTCCGTATTGAAGTGATACGGAACGCACTTTGTTCCGTATTTTTGAGAATCAATTCAGTGCAAATCCATGACAGACGCATAGCTTCCGATATATATGTCAGACAGACTATGATAAATGAACGAAGACCCGCTGCTATAATGGCAAATTCGGGGACTTGGCGCCACCTTGACGGGCTCTGACGTGTAATGACGTAGAGTTGGCTCATTGGTCGCACGTCAGAGGCGCCCGCGCCATTGGATGTGCTGCATGTGCAGTTGCCGCAGCCTGAGCGAGTTAGGCCCTGTCCCAAATCGCACACTTCATGAGCACTTTCGGTCTTGTGGACTTACAATGGCTGCCGCGTGCGCGTGTCCGTTAAGTCCGTGAGACCGCAGTGTGTCCCATTTGTCATTTTTAGATCTCAGAAGGGTGCTCGCGAGCGCCCCCTCTGCGGTCGATTTGCGCCCTTGATGCGCACTTTTGCCGAGCCCGCGCTGATGCGGACTCCACAGCAGACTTCTTCCCGACATTCAAAGCGGCGTTACGTCGCGAAAGTGCGGACTCAGAGGAAGACCGCGAGTGCTTAGGGTTCCATTTGGGACAGGGCACCAGACGCTCAATGTGCAAGCTGTGCAGCTGCAAATGCATTTTACAGGCTTCAGTAAATCGAGTAAAATGTGTTTCCGAAGACATTTGTAGGCTATGATAAGAAAAACTACTAAAAATTGTTTAAAAAAATTTTTTGCACCGGAAAGAACATTCTAGAAGTCTAATTCTATTGAATAAGTTCGCACAAGGCTACAGAAAACTGTTGTGTTTATTTTTCTTCAAATGCAGTCTAAGCCGATGAGTTTCGAATGTTATATGTTGTATTTGTTTAAGTTAAAAATAAAACGTATTATAATCTAAACAAATACATGGTTTCATTTGTGGCAAAATGATCATGATAGCCTTTATATATCTGTGTGGTTAAGTCTTGTATATTGATTAAGCCTACTTTGCTATTCTATAAATATATAGGCCTAATAAGTTGCATTCTAATATGATATAAAATGTATGAATTTCAGGGGGCATGTCACTACCACATACTACCACAAGGCAGGCATCAAGCGCTGCGGCCATAATACACACTCGCGTTTAGGAGTCGGGACTATAGACTGTAAAAAAAGGGACATGACGGAATATTCACTTGCACAATCGGGCCAGCAGTGCATCGTGACTGAAGTCTTTTTAAGTCTTACCAGTTTAAACATTCAAGCGATTTTAAACTAATCAGTGCTCGCGCGCTCTCTGAGATTATTTTCCATGCGCACATTCATTGAAAATCCGCCTCAAAAACAGCTGGCCTGTAACTATTTTTCGCGGATTATTTTGCTTTAACACGCAAAATTGTCAATTTCAGTCTTTGTAAGTAGGCTATACTCTAAATATAGTCGGTTTTGTCTTTAATAAGCATAAAACGCATGCCAGTATAATGAACACAGGATCCGTGCACTAGCTCTTAAAGTGACGGCAGCCGTATATATCTGTCATTAATTTTGTTGTCAAAACAACAAAAGATAGCTTTAAGTTAAAGGAATCAGGATTAATAGCCTGATGTATTTAATTTATTCAGGACTAAAATACTACCCAGTGTTATTTTCCATTTGATTACTTTATTCAGTTTCTGTATATGAATACTAGTGTTAGACCTATTCAAAAACTTTTCTCTTTAATTGTCTTTATTTGTATCTTTATTCTATTGTATTTATTTGTGCTACTTTTTTCAATTTAATTAAACAATTTAAATCAAGCTTCCTTGTGATGTGTAAATTCTTAACAACAATATTACCCCATTGTAAAAATGCAATGAGTGCAAACATTTAGGCAAGATAAATGTAATAATTTTGTTTGTAAAAAATTTTTTTTTTTTTGAAAAAAAAAAACATTTTCCAAAACGAAATTCAGGCCCTGAGAACTACCACATCTTTAAATTACTATTAGTATTATTTGAAGTTAACATTATAAAATACATAGACAGACCTACACCACAAAACTAGTTGAGGATAAATTATTTAAAATTTGGCAATTTCATGGACGTGAAATTTGCAGCCAAAACTTGAAATATAAATTCTCAGAAAGTGCATTAAATTAATCCTCAATTGACCGGCAACACGTCCAACATGCAGATGCATATCCCACGGCACCATCCCGAAATCAATTTAGTTGGAGTACAGAACACAACCCAAAAGCAGCTGCCTAGTATAGTTTAATAATTTGCATAGTTATTATTGTTATTTGGTGTTTAGATTATACAGGTTTTTCCTAATGTTATTTAATAAAAATACCGGTATTTTTTCTTCTTCTCTCAAAATCTCTTTTTTTCACCACAAGCCCCGCCCCCTCAAGCCCCGCCCTCGTGATAGAATCGCGATACGAATCGAATCGTGGGTCAAAAATCGTGATACGAATCGAATCGTGGGTTTGGTGTATCGTTACAGCCCTACAACCAACCCTAATCCTAACCCGATAGTAAGTACATATTGTTAATTCACATTACTCAGTACAAAGTATAATTACACTGTAAAAATAACACCTTAAAATAACGTGTAACCTAAAAGGCATTGAGTAATGCTAAAAGAATGACAATGTCAAAAGAGTAAACTTAGCCAAGAGGTGTCTTGTCATTATATCATGTTCTGCTGCTTTTGAGAAGCGGCATGAAGGCATTCATCCATCCAGAACAAGCTGCCACCATGCGGAACAACGTTCCTAAAGTTTACTTTGTGAAAAACCCATCTGCTATGGGAGAAAGCATCACTCGACAACAGCCTCAGCGGTGACTCAAAACTGTGTGCCTTATTTCACAGACTCCCACCCAAAACACCTGGCACAGACAAGAGTGAGATCATTTAGATAAAAGCTGGCAGAGGATGTGCATCCTGGATCCCTTCCATATCGCCGAGTCCCGCCACATGCTTGGTGTCATCCTCAAGGTTTCGCCTGCCTTGGGGAGCGAGAGCCCAAGATAAGAGAAAGAGAAGCCCTCGGTGGTGGTAATTATTTCTGCAGCTTCAGTTCTGTCCCGCCCCGGAATGCTCTCCGCTCACCTGGCTCTCTCTACCACATCAGAAGGAGGACGAGAGCTCGCTCTCCTCCGAGAGAACCGCAGATCCGCCCGGCTTTTCATAAACACTGGCAGCTGCTCCGGCAATTAGCCATGCGCTCCGTACTTTTACAACAATGCAATCCTCCCTGATCTCCACAATTAGCCTCTTAATTGGGTCTAAACAACCAAGGCGGAACAGATAAATAAAAAAGCGGAGGAGAGCGGAGGGGTTGGGCCGGCTGAAGCTCCAGAAGCCAAACGCTCTCCCTCTGCGGCCTTTGGCATTTTGCCGTCTGTGGCGGAAAGGCGACGGAAAACACTGCGGATGAAAAAGAGAAAACAAGAAACTCAGCGTGACGCCTCATATTCAGATTGAAAGTGACATGTCTTTGCCCTTTACTTCCTCTTTAACTATCCAGCTCTGTGAAATGCTAACATTTCGTGTGACAGAGGGTGTTATGGTGACTTTTAAACACGCTGTTCAGTGCCTCGTGATTTTGTGAAGATGGCTTATATGACCCGAAAAGCACACTTGACAGAACAATAACCATGTCTATATATATCTTCATATGGGGATCCGATTCTAATCTGTTAATTAATGATGCTCGCATGTCATTATAGAGCATATTCCTCATCATCCCTTAATTAACATTAATTTAATGTCTAGACCCACACTACAAATTATGATTTTAATAGTTTTATACAGCTTTCTGTATTTGGTGAATTGCACCAAATCTGGAACACCAAGAACATATTTGGATCGTATTTCACCCCTTAATTTTTTTTCAATTATATTTTACATTAAGAAAATAAAGCATGTTTTTGATCCATTAAGACTTTTAGCATTGTGACAAGCACGTTTCCCCATTCATTTTTATTACTATAATACAAATTTTATTATAGGGTGGTGGGAGCTACATTCTCATTACCCATTTTATAAAAGATTATTTAATTTGTAAAGTATTTGCAAATATTTAAGTAAATGAGACAGTACAGTAATGGGATTTACAAAAAAAAAAAAGTTAAGTGTACTTAATTGTTGTGTGCTTAAATTATGTCACACTGGTCCTAAAATAAGCTTTATTTTATATATGCAAAAATACAATCTATTTCTTTTTTTAATGCAACCTTGACTTATTTTTGTGAGATTAATTTACAAGGTAGGGTTTGGTTCTACAGTATAGTGGGCCCGAATATTGGATCACTAGAGTTTCCTTATATTATTACAAATAGAAAAGTTGCAGGCACTTAATATCAGTCGCTTATATTGCAGAGGCACATATTAATGCCAGAACATCCATGCTGCGTAATCTGACAGATCATGTTGTTACAGTGCATTAACAACAAAGCAAAATGCAACACCAGAACTTGTCCATGACACACTACTACTGCAAGTTCCCTTGCTTTCATAGAGGCCTTTTCTTGTCCATTTATTCCTGAGGAGCATGTCTCAACTAAAGGTTTTTATTTTGACTAGTGGTTCTTCTCAGCAGGTAGAGTTTGATGCATGTGTGTGTGTGTGTGTGTGTGTGTGTGTGTGTATGTGTGTGTGTGTGTGTGTGTGTCAGCTGTGAGTGCTGACAGCAGTGTCTGGCCCTCACACACACCACTCCAGCAGGGGAGCCCGACCGCACCGTACAGCATTTCTATATCAGCAGCACACTCAGTGTGCAGCCTCCACAACATTACAGACACACACACACACACACACACACACACACACACACACACACACACACCTCTAATAAAGAATACAGGCACCATCTAGTGCTTTCAATTGGCAAAGACTTATAAATACAAAAATACACATTGCACAAATCAAACTTCAAGATATAGGATCTATCTATCTATCTATCTATCTATCTATCTATCTATCTATCTATCTATCTATCTATCTATCTATCTATCTATCTAAATTACTAAATTCTCTATTGAATAGCTAAATAAAGAACAGTATAGAGAACAGCTGTTTTACAAATTCAGACAGCAATATTTACAAAACAGAAGCAGTCTAACGTCCTGGAATAATCCAGCTTCTAAATAAATCTTATAGCTTCAGGTAGTGTAGTAACCAGCGAGAGTATGATGGCATATTTGATGAACTTTACATAGTCATTGAACTGAACTGAACTGAACTAAACTGAACTGAATGATCACCGAACTGACCTCAGCTGACCAATGACACTATTATCTTTTTAGAGCTACTGTACAGCAGAAATAATCTCGGTTTGCATCATTATTTTCTGTTTATCCATGTAAAGCTGTATTGTATAAAGGGCTTTATAAATAAAGGTGACCTGACTTGACTGACTTGCTGAGGGATAAACATCTCAATGTCTGAAGTGTGTCGAACACAGGCATGTAATGCTCCACTGAGGACAACCAAATGGATGGAAATGCCATTTTAACTAATAATTGTAAAGAACCCTTCACTTAAATACTGATATTATGTTTAACACTGCAAATGACTGTTATTTTTAGTGAACAAAAATCAAATAGTGTTGTCTGATTCTACAACAAATGACTCTCAGTTGATTATATTAAGTTCTGTCAAGTTAAAAATAATTTAAGATATTTTATTAACATAAATAAATGCAATATTTTTACATTATAAATAATTTATTTAATAAAGAAATGACATGACATATTTTACCAATTACTTTTTATTATTTAGCAATTACTGTTTTTATTATTATTGATAATAGGAAATTTAGTTAGGCGATATGTTATAGGCCTGGCTGGCCTATATATTAATTATAGCAAACCTCACTCATCATTTTTACTAGGCCTGCATCAATGATAGGCTACTCCATCAATTCCTTGCATTTTACTTTTTTATTAATATTTTTTGTGTCAGCATATCTGCTATCACATTCATAATACACTGTTTACTCTTTCTAAGGCCAAAAGAGTGTATGCACGTTATATTAACTTACCTTACACATTTACAGGATGGATTGTTCATTATTAGGCCTACTTAATATTATTTTTCTTATGCCCCCGACAACTGGTTTTAATATTCTGTACGTGGTCAAACTGTTTGTGGTCTATTGCAACAAAAACAAAAAGTACATTGAGAATGTAAAGTCTCACGAGATGTCGCGAGATTCCAAGAACCAATCAGAGACGCGTCTTCGTGTAAACGTACAGAAAACATGGCGACGATGTAGGAGAGCACTCTTACCTGAGTAGCCAAACACTTTTAGTGTTTAAACCAAATATCGCAAACGTTTTGTAGCTATTTCAAACAAGTTATGACTACGGAAGCGGTATTGTTCATATTAGTTCAAATAAACCATGACCGACAAGAGAAACATAACTGCGCGACATATATCAGATGCGAGAGAAAATCAGAGCAGAACTCTCAAACTTTCCCAGAGGAAAATGAAAACAAAGACTGGAATGATCGGACTCAAAAAGTCACAGTCTCCGTCGTATCACACTTCATACAGCTGTCGCAAAGGTAAGTAACGTTATGTTTGTAAGACACCAGAACGCGTGACAACGCATCGGAAAGCAGATGTTTATCCTACAGAAGTAGCGTTAACTTACTGTTGAAGTGTCATGGTGCATTACCGTACGACTGAACGATTTATGTATAGCTAATCTTATTTGCATGGCACTCCAGTGTGCTTCAAAGAATAGCGTTATTCTACAGTGGTGCATGTCCAAAAAAAAACTCATGCTGCTACTTGTTAGTGTCCACGTGATTTTTTTTCATACAAAGTAATAGTGTTGTTGACATTTTTATCTTAATTATCAGATTTTACAACCCCAAAACGTCGACCAAGAATCAGATTCAACGGTTGTTACAGCGGAGATTCGCCTAATGAGACTGAATCCCCGCAAGACATCATCTGGGATCCCAACTCACCCACGCAAAACGTGAATGGCAAGTGTGATCAAGAAACTTACACTAGTCAGTATTTTATTTTATTTTTTTTCAAACTCTTGTATAGCGATTAGGGGTTGGTGGTATGAGCAACAATTTTGTATATGGCTTGTTTTTATTTTTTTTTTTTATTTTTTTAAGGTCACAGTAATGATATATTTGAATATAGCTGTATTCTATGGAAATTAAATTAAATAGTTTAAATATTAAATAACCATCTGGTAATGTCTATTACTGGACAATCTGATTTAATTCTCAATTTAAATCTCATTTGTTTTTCCTATTCATTTTATGGACGCACAACAAAAAGATTTTTCATTACTAATGATGTGACAGAAGTGCAGCAACAGTTGCACATTACATAAAACTTAAAGTCGTCATGAAATCAAAAAACACACTATTTACTTTGTTAGCGCACACTATTATTTTTGTGGTGAACAATTAACCCATGCAAGTTAATACACAGAAAAAAATAGTTTGTTGTGATAATCTTTTATCAAAATCTAAAAATGTGCTTCAGCTCTGGAATGGTGTTCCCTCTCTGATGATGTCAGTTTGATAGCTTGGGTAGAATATCCTTAACCGCTTTCCTCCAACCATCAGTCTTCTATGAGCGAGAGATGGCGGTGCCGTAAAATAAACCCTGCCCTCTCTTCAATATTGCGTTTCACTTGAAAATGTCACGACCACACTCAGTGTAAAGTCGGTTGCAACTTCCGGTTCACACTGACGTGAAGTTCAAAATTGTAAAATTACAAGCTTTTTACATCCAGCTCTGTTTGTTTGCATTACTCCATCGTTGTAAATAGTATATTGTTGTATAAAATCCAACTTTAGATACATTTGTGGATTTGCCACTGTGCATAATACCACCTTAAACGGATAAATGTCACTCTCTTAATCAGTAGCAGTACTAAATATTTGTAACCATTCACAGGAAGAGGAAATGCGAAAGTCATTGAGATATCGGAAATTGTCAATAGGATTGCACCAAAAGTAAGTATTGAACAATATATAGCCAAATAAAATGGAAATGATGTATGTCATGGTAATGTTAATCTAACAGTTATTCTTTGTTTAAGGTTGAGAAGTCTAAAGAAAGGGACTCGGTGCTCCAGTGGATTGGAGACAGTGCCATACCCTGCACTCCAGAGATCAGACAGCCCAGAGTCAGGAGAATCTCAGCACGGTACGTGTCCTCTAACCACTAACAGGCTCAACACTTAAAAGGTGCTGTAAACCTTTTTTAGACTAGCATGCATACAATGTCTCTATTACCTGACAGGTGTGCTGCAACTGTATGACTCTCTTCACCATCTTTTCCCATTTCACCACTGGATCTGTGTTCGCAGTGACTTTGTGCGAAATAATGTGAATATTCTGAATGATTATTGTATCGTAATTTTTTGTTTTATTGCACCTCCGAGTCATTGAAAATTGAGTATGTGCCGATAACGAGTTGCGATCCGATACTTGTATTTTTCTAGTGATTTTAAGTTATTAAATTCAATCCACAGGGCCATGCAGAGAGTTTCTCAGGGGGAGGAGCTCAAATGTAAAAAAGTCTATCACTTTAAAGTAATGTCAATATGACAATAAATACAGTATATTTATATTATTTATGTGCAACAGGTAGAATAATTGCAACAAAAAGGAAAAAAATAAGTGGAGATAAGGTTATAAAACATGATCGCGTTGTCAATGCCAGTCTTGTCAGTCATGTCCAAAGCTAGACGCAACCCATAGCAATGTGTCATACCATAATTGTAGCTGAGACTGTAAGAGTTTGGTTCGTGTTGTCAACATGGAGAGACGATGCTGTTTTCAGTGCTTCGAATCCACTTTAGCTGCTTTTCTACCGTCGGGCCAAACCGTTCTCTTTGCTTAACCGTTCCCTTCCGTGCTGATCCGGACCAACCGGTACGGATATGGTACCTTTCCCTCGTTTTCCGCCTCTCTTTTAAATCCTTTACGGTGTGTGTCCACTGACGCAGATTGAGTGCTTTCTATTAATTCCTATGGAAGCTCAATTTAGGAATTAGCGGCAATTCAGGGGTGCCAATTGCTTGTTTTCCTACATCTTGAAACTTTCAGGTTTATAAATGGGGGTAATCTTTGAAGGATGAACAAATAATGTTTTGGTAATCATATTAAAAATAACATTTAAATATACATTTATATAATATTTGAGTTTAAGTGCAACATTAAATCCATGTTCATTCACGCGCACAATGTTTCTCCTGGTTCCCACGTCAGCTCTGTTTAATCTAATAGAGATCTACGGTTAATAACGGAGAAATTTGAATGCTTCTCACTAGATCTCGCAGCAATGTTATTACTTCAGTGGCAAATTCAAATGTTTTCTTCACTGGATCTCTTAGCACAGTGACGCTTGTTCTCGCGCTGCACAGATGTTGCTGGTCAGAACTGATAAATGGTCCGTTAAGCACAATATAATGAGTAGCGCAGTTTCGTTCCGCTTTCATTATGTTTCGTTTGCCATTTTGATGTTGCGCAACGTTGTGGTGGTCGCGCCAGCGCGGATTTTGTCTGCAGGAAAAATGGTCCTAGGAATCGTTTGGTTTGTATGCGTACCGAACCGGAAGCCTCGTACCGAAACGGTTCAATGATTACGAATACATGTACCGTTACACCCCTATTTTACATATATCCGAGTCCTGATCAGGAGGTAACGTCCGATTCCGATCGAGTCTGAAACCATGTGATCGGACCGGGACATCATGCGCTTCATGGATTCTCGTCTGTGGAATGTGCCACTTCTGGTATTTTGCTGGTTACTCAACACGGGTGAATTGCAATCGAGGATTTTTTCAAATCGAGTACTTGACTTTAATCGAGGAATCGTTACAGCCCTACTACTAAATCTACTAAAGAGCAGTGAGTGATTTTCAATGTCTTTTGTTGATTAACATTAGTGACATCAGCGTAATATTCCTGCTGCTATCTAAGACTGAATGCACTGATCCAATATACTGTTACACATGCAACTTATTCCCAACTGTTTATGTTCACATAAGACATAACCAACCATGTTTAAGCGAATACTCACCAAGCCAGGCATTTTCACATATTTCTGTGTGTATTTAACTGTTTAGGCAGCGAACCCGAAGCTCAAAGTTCACTTTTCTTGTCAGTGATCCATTCCGTCTTGGACCGCACAGAAAGCTAATATAACAGTTTCACTTTCGCAGCTTACTGCAGTTTTAATAACTCTTTCTTATCGAGCACGTCCAGCAGTTTAGCAACAGTAGACTGCATTTTACGACAATCACTGATCTAGCTGATCTGGACATCAAGTTTGTACTTTTAGGGAGGAAAGAATGCGCTGTGAAGGAAAGAAATGCGCTAAAATATCACAGACCTAGTTTCTTGCTGTCATTGTTGTAGCGCTGCTGTCGTTGCAATGTATTATCTGGTAGAACTGCCAGACTGAAGCAATTTTAGTTGTGCATAGAAAAATCTCACGAGTTTTGTGTCATATGATCGGCCTTTATAGAGACCACCGATCAAACTATATAAAGCTATTATCAGCCAATAACAATCGGCGCCCAATCAATCAGTGTACCATTATTGTTTTGGCATATACACTGATTTCAGAGATTTGATTTTTCAGATTTACATTAATTCGCTATCTTTTTCCTTTAGGCAGAGCAGTGTTGAGGACCTTAAGAAACTTGCCAAGCAGTTTGACATCAATATGACTCGTCAGGACAAAGAGAAACAACAGGAGAGCACCGAAAAAATAAATAAACTCAATAAGCTACAAAGTGATGGTACAGCGACTACAGAAAAATCCACATCCATCCCGGTCTCGTTGAAACAACTAACTGGCTGCTCATCTCTAGCCCGCCAGGAAGAGGAAGAGCTTCAGGCGCTGTTTGATGGTCCCACTCAGCACGTAAGTGGGAGACTGAGCCCGCCATCAGCAAACTGCACACCAGAAAGCAGTGCTGAACCTGTAGCTCAGGCTGGACAGAGCTCAAGTTCTGCAGCAATCAAGAATGCTCCTGTGGACGCACCTAAAGCTACTGAGGCGAAGTTTGATGATGACTGGGAAAACGATGACCTTCTGAATGACACATTTGTGCTGGAAATGACACAGAACCCAGTGTCTTTGAATGTAGCTCAGAAACCGAGCACTGCTCAGCCCAAGTCTTGCTCTAAGAAATGTAATTTTGAGGCCAAGGTTAATCCCTCTGTATCTAATGGCAGAAACATCTGTTTTGAAACTCAACAGAGCACCAGAAAAAGCAGCACCTTCACCAAGACACTCCCTGATGTCAAAACGTCTAATCGAAGCACTTTTAGTTTGAAGCCACCTGCTTCTGTCCAGAATCACACTACTGAGAAGCTGCTAAAGACTTCACCTGTGAATCAAGAAAAACCGCAAACACAGCCATCCCAGGGTACAAAACAAGTAGAGCTTGATGGAATGACCAAAGATGGAGGAGTTTCAAGTCAGTCCTCTTCTGTTCAGTTTGATGGGGTTTCAGAGGAGGACATGAAGTCTCTGTTTGATTCCGATAGTCTGTGGAATGACGAAGACGACGATGATCTCCTTTTTCAGGCTTGCGATGATGTGGAAAAGTTATCGGCCAGTCAAGAACAGCAAAGACGCAGCGAAAAGTACAAAAATCTTGCACGTGACAAATCAAGAAGTTTTGCATCTAAAGCACCTTCCTCTTCTGACACCATTTGTTCTCAGGAAATGGGCATCAACAGCAGGGGCCAACCACAAGAACCCACAAAATCCACACGCGTATTTGCTCGCTCAAACTCAGTACCGTGTACAAGTGGCAGCTCTGGATTTAAACAGGGCTACGGTGTGTTACCGACAACTAAAAGTTCCAGCTCTGTATTAGGGAGTCATAGTGCTCAGCACTATGGACATGCACAAAACAAACCGAATCAAGTGAAAAGTGCCTTAGGATCCAGGCCTGGTTCTGCCGGATCCATCGACACCTCAAAGACTGTTATGCCACACAGCGCAACAGTAGGGAATACTTCTAACTCCCACCATTACTCGTTCAAAAGACATCTGTCTGACTCCATGACACTAACCAACAAAGGTAAGCTTTGTACGCTGTGGCACTGGCACCTGCAGCACATTAGCTCTGAAATTGCATCATAGAATACTCCTACAGGAGATGACTGTAATAGGCAAGTTTGCTTAACCTGTTAAAAGAATAGTTCACACATAACTGAAAAATCTGTCATCATTTACTCACCCTCATGTTGAACCAAACCCGCATGACTTTCTTTCGTCCGTGGAAAATTAGGAATTTTTTTCAAGATTATTTACATTGCTCTTTTTCAATTCAACGAAAGCACAACCCAAAGGACCATAAAATTATCTTAAAAGTAGTCCAATAGATTTGTACATTATATGTATAGTACATTCCAAGTCTTTAACTGCTAAAAATGTTGGTTAATGAGCCATTTAAAAAAAAAAAAATTATCAGCGAGAACAAAGATAACGGAAAATATGCACAGTGACGATAATTAAACGCATTTTAATTAAACCATACTGTTTATGAAAATTACAAGAAAAAAATAACACTGCAAGATATTAACATTGCACAGATACAGTATATATATATATATATATATACACACACACATATTTTTATATATATATATATATATATATATATATAATATATATATGTGTGTGTATATATATATATATATATATATATATATATGCGCAAGTAAAATATAGTAGTTTTAGGGGCTGTTTACACCGTTTTCAACTAAAAACTAAAAACTTTTTATGCGTTTGGGTGCCTGAAAATGCAAACTTTTGAAAGCGGTCTCCGTTTAAACAGCAAAAACACAAATCTCTGAAGACGCGGATCCGTGTGAATTGGGGATCGTTTTGACAATGATGTCGTCTGTACGCGAAAAACTTATCAGTATTAAGCATATCGTTGTCGTGTAAACGTACCCTTATTGTTACAATTAATCTAACCATGATCGGTAATTTTGGGAGGTCAATGACATTATTGGAGATGGGACAATAATGATTGACCACAAGTAAACTAAACTTGCTAGTGGGTTTAATTAACTTACCCAGATGTGTGCTATACATATGAGATTAATCAATACATTACAGGTTGCTTCTGCACAAAACTATGCAAGAGAACAAGTGAGTGTAAAGTTGAACTAAGTTACAAGGTAGTCAGAATGTGTAAGTCACATTATTTCTGTAACGGCACACTCAAATGGACAATGAATAACTGAACTAGGACTCACTATATTGTATTACAATAGTATACTCATCAGAACGCTGTGTTATCATGTAAATGCTGCTGCAATTTTAAATTAATATATAAAATGTTTGATTATTTGGTTTAATTATCATCAAATAAATGCTATTTTAGGTAAAGGATTCCATCCATTTATTTCATCACTTACAAAATTAGGACAAAAAAAAGTGATTATTAACTGAAAATATTGGCGTTGGCGTCACTCTTAAATCTTCTTTTAACTTGCACATATTCAAACATGGCTGTTCTTGAATGTTTGTGAGATACTCCAAAGCCGTTGGTGTCCGTATTTCAGTGCTTTTAGCTTTCTCTCAGAAAAGTTTCGCGTAGCGTTCACCCAATACAGATTTCAGTAAGTTGTATTGTATCTTTCAACATACCTTCTGGTGGTCATTCATTTTTATTTTGTGTTATAACTAGTAGTAAAGCGAATTCGATTAAAAAGGAGGTTCTCTGGATTTAAGAATTGATATCGGTTCATAAAAATGACTATCGAGAAATCGCGCTACTTGATTATGTCCTTGGAAAAGAGCAATGAAAAACATTCTTCATATATTTTTTCCTTTTCTAGGATATGACTGATCAAGAGGTTGAGAAAATGATATTTTTATTTTGGGTTGAACTGTTACTTTATCACATTGGCTCTGACTGTCTTCTAATCTACTCCGAGATTACAATTCATGCTTTAAAAGTTTTACATGTCCCAGTTACATTCCACAGAACCGTAACCCAACTTTGTTTTGTTGTTGTTTTGCAGTTTTTATTTCATCCCATACGACAGCCAAATGTTCAGCTGCCGAGATTGAGAGGAAGAAACAGGAAGCGATTGCGAGAAGGAGATTACGGATGCAGGCTAGTCAAAAAGATGGAACCCCGACATAGGACACCACAGGGAAGCTTGGACTGTACTGAATGTCAGGGATGTTCTGGCCTGTAAAGAACTAAATTATGTAATTATGACACAGTAATGGTAGCAATGAAGCCTGGGAAGCATATAGCCTGGAGTTCATATTTTAGTCCTTCAAATCCTAATTTAGAGTTGAACACTAATTTGTCTCTTTGAAGGAAATGTTACTTGAAGATTTCTCATGCTTTTCTGAATAATTTACTGCAGTGTCATATCTGTCTAACTGCCAAACTAAATGGCTAGAGTTACAAGAGAAAGCGATTTCTCGCACATTACGCTTCCGTTATTACAACCCAGTATTGTCAGTAAAATTTATGGCTGATGTCTGCAAGTCCTCACAATTTTTTTTTTTTTTCAAAATTTGATGAAGCATTTCTAACCATGTATCATCTGAATCGTGAAAGAAAAGAAACAGACTTTGGATTATGCCTCATTAAATGCTGTTACAAATGTAAGGTCACTTTCCATTGGTCAGTATTAGGTCTAGTTATTAATGGAGAAAAAATACTTGAATTTCCGTCTAAAGATCCTGGAGATCTTTTTTTTTTCTTTGTATTTGTTGTCTTTGTTCTATATTTTTTTGTTAAACACAATTGTGTCAGTATTAAAAGAAGCTAAAGTTATAGTGTATTGTTGCTTCCAAAAGTCTCGAATAAAACATTGTGAATGTTGACTGACTGCAATCTTTGAGTCTCTATCAGTCTAATGACATATTGAATCGATAATTAAATCCAGAAATAGCAGTTCATATGTCAAAACCTCATTCATAACTAATTACCTTCTTAATGTGTAATGCTCTTAAAATGTAATCTTTTAAAAATTACATTTTCTATGCTTATAATAAAAAACCCCATCCACACCTGGTTTATTGTGTGTCACAATGTTAGTCATTGTGTGCCTCGGGGAATGTCGGCATATCATTGGGATCCGGCCCTTCTCAGGTGGAAGCCACACAGGTGTGTGTGCGTGTTTGTACTCCGCCGGTCGAGGCGCAGCATAGCGTATTGTAGCATAACCCCCCTTCCACCCCTCCTCTCCCGCACAATTACTGTAAATCAAATGCCACAGTAATTTGGCAAGAGGACGAGGACTTTTTTATTACTGTGATTATGGTTATGATGATGACTACAATTTATTCCAAGCAGATGATGAAAATGCTGGGCCCTACAGGTGTTGAGTTCATACAATATAGAAGTTGGTGAAGGATCTTTCTGTAATGTGGCATTATCAAGCTGCTGTGGAACAGAGTATTGGGTGTTTCTGTATTTTTGCGTCAAAAAATGGAGAGCAATTACTGATTATTGTGATGGATCCGTGCCATGCAGCGAGAGCGTACTCTGGTATCAAGCTGTAGTAATTACGTCAAATTACTGTGTCTCGGTGCCAGATGCAATTTGCATTTCAGCATACTTGTTGGTTTGGGAAGAAACAAGATAACGGTTCTCAGACTAAGCAAGAAGGAAACTCTAACTGTAAATTAGTCCGGAGACTAAAATGTTCGTGAGCTGATGATAATATGGTGTCTTAAAGCTTAATGTACAGTGATGACATTGTGCTTTCTCAAAAACTAACAACACCTAATCCCTTTCACTCAATAGTGTCCAAGGTAGTGTCATGCCCCCACTTACCAAAGTCAATTCAGCCTGAGGGAGTTGACGAAAGCTCTGACAGTGTTATCTGTGCGTTAACAACATTAGGACACCGTATGGGTGAAACTCACCAAGTTTAAAGTTCCTTAGAACTTTCACGGCTTGGGGAATTATGGATCTTAAAAGGACAGTACATGCAAAAATGGTGTTTCTGTTATTCACTGTCATGTGATGCCAAAGTGCTGTTGGAACACGAAAAGAGACATTTTGAAGAATCTTTATGCAGTGCTTTTCTATAAAATTACATTTTATACATTCATTTTGTACTTTCATTTAATCAAAATGTTATTTATAGTGGGAAAAATGTTCTTAACATGTTCTTCATACAAAAAAAAAAAAATCTTTTAAGAACTTCGCTAAAATGTTCTTTTGGGACCTATGTATTGCTGCAAAAAAAAAAAGAAAAAAAAAACTTTTGGAACCCTTTTTTTTAGGGTTGTTTTTTTAGTCACCCTCATGTCATTCCAAAGCTGTAAGATCTTCGGGACTCAAATTAAGTTCTTTTTTGATGAAATCTGAGAGATCTGTTCATAAAGTGATCATGTCTCTTCATGAAATTTGGACTTAACCACTCAATTCATATGGATTAGTTTTACGATGTCTTTATGAACTTTTTGAAGCCTCAAAGTGGCAGTTGCGTAGCTGTCAATGGAGAGACAGAAGTCTCAGATTTCATCAAAAAGATCTTCATTTGTGTTTCATTTTGTGTCTAACAGGTTTGGAATTACAAAATATATATATTTTTTCACAATACACCCTTTAGAGTGTATTTTTCTATAAAACTACAGTTTATTGACCAGAAGTGGGCCATAAGAAGTAATGGCCCACTTACTTAATGTAACTTACTTAAAGACAATCCAAGTCTATATAAGGACTAAGAAGATGAAAATTGAGAAGATCATCAGTCAATTTAAATTTCAGTCTTCAGTCTTGTCCCACAAATCTTTCAAGTGACTTAAACGACATGTTCGCTAATTCTTACCCAGCTCTGTATTGTTATGGTGTCAGTAGTAAGTAAATGGAATATGTGTACTCTTCCTCCATGTCAAAAGTTTGCTGACAAATAAAAGAGATATGGGTGTAGGTAAAATGGTGAAAGAGTACTCATGTGTGTGTGATGCCAAAATCATCATATCAAGTGAGCTTTTCTTTTTTGGTATTGAACACGTAAAGAAAACATTACACAATAGACAATTAGATGGTATTCCCATTTCCCATCCACTATGCCATGCTCGTTGTTGTCATAGCATCGTCCGTTGCAGATTACGACACAAAGGTATGACTAATACACAAAACAGCGGAGCGGGGGGGCACAGGGGGGCTCCAGTTGTCATCAAGCTAAATGAACTGTGAATATTTTCACAGTGTGTGTCATTAGCAGCTTAGATTTGTTTCAACAAGGCTTACCTGAGGGCTCTATTCATTGGCCCCCAGGTATGAACGGGCTAATGCACACACTAAAGCAGAGCCTTCTCCCCTCCACAGGCATCTCCAAACTGAAAGAAGCCTCATGTTTTCTCCATTATGAGAGCATTCCTGCACAGACAGGTCGGTCAGATTGCACAAGGAACATGCTGAATTCACTCATTTGAAAAGACCCTATAGCTGTTATTCTAGTATATTTTTGGAAACATTTCTAGGATATGACAAACCTGCCATTGGTTGAACAGTTTTTGATTCTAACGTTTGCCTTTGCTTTCTGGATGCATTCTGCAAATCTCTTTTTGGTTCCATATTATACATGAGTCATTGCTTCTGCATATATAACCTTTGGTTGCTATAGTGTTGCGAGATATTAGTAGTCGATATGATTTGTGTGTTATATTCCAAGTCTTCTCTTGCGGAAAAAGAGCTTTAGCAGTTATGGAAATAATATAGGCTACTTTAAAATAATGTGTGTGAACTGAATGTAATGTTTTCGGGCACTTAATTGAATGTTAATCACAGTTAAATTAAAATATAGTAGTTTAAATGCATTTTAAATGCAAACAGTACTTAACTTATTTATATGTAATTTAAATAACTTTGTCTTAAAGTGATTAAAGTAAACTATCGAATGACCTGACAAGCATTTATAGTAAACTTGAATGTAAATGCTTTAAAATGTACTTTAATATAAAACTTTTGATTTGACATTATTACAAAGTGCGCTTTTAAATAGGGTACTTAAGTGTGTTAAGAAACAGTCACAAAAGTGTACTCTTACTTAAGTTGCCTATATAAACTTTTAAGAATTGAAGTGCCTTACAAGTGCGTGCTCAGTACAATTAAACACTTCTTTTTCAAGTCAAATCATCCAGTAAGAGTTGACAAAAGGTGCTAGTGTAACCTCTGACAGAGTGTGTTATCTGGATGTTAACATCAAGCCACAGTAAGCATGACATTTGCCAAGTTTACCATTCCTTAGAACTTCAACGGCCGGGGGAATTACAGAGCTTAAAGGGACAGTTCACCCACATATGCAAATGCTGGCCTTTTTTACTCAACATTATGTAGTTCTGAACCTGCGTGCTGGTATTTGTTTGTGAAAGACCAATGAAGAAATGTTCGAGTATGTTCACGCATTTACCATAAAAGTGGTCAATGTTACACATGCACTATAAAGTCTTCTAAGCCACACTAAAGCTTTGTGTGAGAAAAACAGACCAAAGTTTCTATTCACTGAACATCTTTCCGTCTGCTGCAGCTCTTAATTCTCTTTCTGCATATGCGAATTGGCATGTGGTGTTTTGTTATGACAAGCGAGAGCGCATGTTGACGTCCAATGTCAATGGCTTCAAACCCCGTGTGACGGATTGACGTATCATGAATTAGTTTGTCACAAATAAAATAAAATGTTTATCATTTATCAAATGAGATTCAGATGAGGGGAATATTTTCAGTGTTCATTAATTACTTAAACTTTGTTTTGTCCAGTGTTATTTTAGTATCATTGATATACTAATACTCTTACAGTTTTAGTTAATAATTTGAATTTTTTGTCTTTTTTCTATATAGTTTTTTTTTTCGTATAGTTTTAAGTATTTGGTTTTAAGCATTAGTCAACTTTAACTAAAACTATATATATATCTATATATATATACACTCACCTAAAGGATTATTAGGAACACCTGTTCAATTTCTCATTAATGCAATAATCTAATCAACCAATCACATGGCAGTTGCTTCACTGCATTTAGGGGTGTGGTCCTGGTCAAGACAATCTCCTGAACTCCAAACTAAATGTAAGAATGGGAAAAAAAAGGTGATTTAAGCAATTTTGAGCGTGGCATGGTTGTTGGTGCCAGAGTATTTCACAATCTGCTCAGTTACTGGGATTTTCACGCACAACCATTTCTAGGGTTTACAAAGAATGGTGTGAAAAGGGAAAAACATCCAGTATCCAGCAGTCCTGTGGTCGAAATTGCCTTGTTGATGCTAGAGGTCAGAGGAGAATGGGCCAACTGATTCAAGCTGATAGAAGAGCAACTTTGACTGAAATAACCACTCGTTACAACCAAGGTATGCAGCAAAGCATTTGTGAAGCCACAACACGCACAACCTTGAGGCGGATGGGCTACAACAGCAGAAGACCCCACTGGGTATCACTCATCTCCACTACAAATAGGAAAAAGAGGCTACAATTTGCAAGAGCTCACCAAAATTGGACAGTTGAAGACTGGAAAAATGTTGCCTGGTCTGATGAGTCTCGATTTCTGTTGAGACATTCAGATGGCAGAGTCAGAATTTGGCGTAAACAGAATGGGAACATGGATCCATCATGCCTTGATACCACTGTGCAGGCTGGTGGTGGTGGTGTAATGGTGTGGGGGATGTTTTCTTGGCACACTTTAGGCCCCTTAGTGCCAATTGGGCATCGTTTAAATGCCACGGCCTACTTGAGCATTGTTTCTGACCATGTCCATCCCTTTATGGCCACCATGTACCCATCCTCTGATGTCTACTTCCAGCAGGATAATGCACCATGTCACAAAGCTCGAATCATTTCAAATTGGTTTCTTGAACATGACAATGTGTTCACTATACTAAAATGGCCTCCACAGTCACCAGAT
Source organism: Rhinichthys osculus (assembly GCA_029959095.1). NCBI lineage: Eukaryota > Metazoa > Chordata > Actinopteri > Cypriniformes > Leuciscidae > Rhinichthys > Rhinichthys osculus. The sequence continues at coordinate 32,795,596 of JARWKJ010000001.1, read as the reverse complement.
CTCAACCCAATAGAGCATCTTTGGGATGTGGTGGAACGGGAGCTTCGTGCCCTGGATGTGCATCCCACAAATCTCCATCAACTGCAAGATGCTATCCTATCAATATGGGCCAACATTTCTAAAGAATGCTTTCAGCACCTTGTTGAATCAATGCCACGTAGAATTAAAGCAGTTCTGAAGGCGAAAGGGGGTCAAACACATTATTAGTATGGTGTTCCTAATAATCCTTTAGGTGATTGTATATAGTTAACGATAATAGCCCTGTTCCTCACATATTGTTTGACTTAAAGGATAATTCCGGTATTTAACACTTTGAGTCTATTTTCTAGTTTGTTTTGGATGTACTAGAGTGGTGAATTTAGAAATGTTGACGATGGGTCCTGTCTCGACTTTTTGACTATTTTAGAATCGCCTCTGACCGCTTCAGAGTGGATGTCTATGGGCATGCTCAAACATGTCCTTAAAACAACCCTTAAAGTCCCCGTGAACCGGAAGTTGCAAACGACTTTTCTCCAGTGTTGTGACGTATTTCCGAGAGAAACGGAATACTAAATGAGGCAAAATGGTGGGCGTGGCTTTTTTCCCAACTAGCACCTGATTGGATCTAGAAAAGTAGGTGTTTTCATTCAGCCTGTCTATTGTCAGTTGGAGGGGCGTGATTATGGATGTTAAGAAGACGCCCAAACCGTGAAACCTACGTCATCAGGCAAGATCCTCCAACGCAGAGGGGAGGGGAAATTTCAGATTTTGATTAAAGATTACGAAGCCAAAAAATTTTTTTGTGTGGATTGACTTGCATGGATGAATTGTTCACCACAAAACGATCAATTTAGGCAAACAAAGTAAGTTTGGTCAATTTTGAATTCATGGGGACTTTAACGTTGGTTTTCAAAACTGTGCAACTCACCGAGTGGTTAGTGGTGTTCATGGATGATTAAAAACAAATATATCGGCGCAATGTATGCTTTCAATCCGTGTTATTTGCTATAGTGGAACTATTTTTTCAGATACCTCACAACCGCGTATAAACTTCCGCTCGATATTTGATGACCACTTGATGGCGACAACCACTTTGCCGCAGTTGCTCAGCTCACGCTAGCCTTCTGAGAGACGGAGAACCGAGCGAAAAGACTACAACCAAATGTAAACAGAGCCCTTTCCGTTTCCGGTAGCGCAGTAATATCAACGAGCACTGAGTCCTCCAGCAGACATCAATGCGATTTTAAAAAAATGGCAAATAAAACACGACAGAAACTGTATTTCGCTGCGCTACTTGTTTTGGAACATCAACGAACACCACTAACCACTCGGTGAGTTGCACAGTTTTGAAAACGAACGTTAAGGGTTGTTTTAAGAACATGTTTGAGCATGCCCATAGACATCCACTCTGAAGTGGTCAGAGGCGATTCTAAAATAGTCAAAATGTCGAGACAGGACCCATCGTCAAAATTTCTAAGTCCACCACTCTAGTTCATCCAAAACAAACTAGAAAATAGACTCAAAGTGTTAAATACCGGAATTATCCTTTAAGTAGACTTAAATATAGTGCACACAAGTCATATGGATTCATGTTGAATCCCCTGATTTGATAAGACCCCAGTCGCCATATTTATTTAAAAACATTTTTTTTGGGAAATGACAAATATTTAGCACCAGTTGAACTTTTTCCACAACAGATTGCAGGGCATGCATTGTGTCACTCTCAGAGTTTATTCTTTGTGCGTACCCATGTTCCTGCAGATGGGCTGCAAACCTCTTCTTGGCTCTCTGTCCTGCATGAGTCATTGCTTCTTCTCTAGACTGTAGCTTTTGGTTGCTAGTGTTTTGAGGTTTATGTTTTTCTTTCTGTCTTTATCTGATTCCTCATCAAGATATTCCCCTATCTAACTCTATTAGGCTTACTGATAAGAACCCACAGACCGAAGCCTATATTTCCCTTAAACATTTCTCCATTGCACAAACTCTGTCTAACAAATAACCCTGTCACTGCATTCCTTAAGCCTACATCTGCCAACACCTTCTCGCTACAATGGCCTCAGTATTTTTTTTATTTTTTTTTGGCATGCCATCATATGGCGGCGTGGGCTGTAATGGTGTGCTGACAGGTTTAGGGTGAGGTAATTTTTTTTTTATACACCAGATCAGCCCCTGAGGAACTGAGCAGGCCTGTGGCCTTCAGCTTTTAATCAAACTGACTTATTATGAACTAATTGTTGATATAAACTTTTAACGGATTGGACAAATCACTTTCCGTTCAGCGCATTGTCATTTCTGACGTGTCTTTCCAATGCACATTTGGTTTTGATTGCGTGAGCTGTGGTGTGTGTGTTCCGTAATGATGCTTAAACACTGGCGGTGTGTGTGAATAAGGCTTGCTCATGCTGAGCAGTGCTTCAGTTCATTATGTGTTAGAAGACTGCATAAAGAAGTCTCTGATTGAAATCCCAGCTGTCCGTTACACACACACACACACACACACACACACACACACACACACACACACAAACTCCTTGGAAAATGCACCAGTGCTCAGGTCCGTGGGCTTCCCGTCTGCACTCCTCTGCTTTCCTCTCCGGTCCTCTTTCGCTCAGGTCGACTTGACTCCCATGTCCCACCTGGACATGACACATCCTGTAACACCTCCGTGTGAAAGCCTCTTCCACCTCTCCAGTCTTCCATCAGTGGCAGCTAATGGAGGTATTTGTTACTGTCAGCTCATCTGGCCTCCATTACACCCCTCAGTATTTGCTCTCCTTTTGGCCAAGGCACTGTTTTTGTTTTGCAGCTTCATTATGCTCTGGTTTTGCAATTTTTTTTTTATGTGCATTTTCAGGACGTCCAGCTCTGGAAAAAGAGACGGGATTGTTTTTGATGCTCTCTTCAGCCTGCCAGCATTATGACCTTGAAAAGAAAATCCCCCTAAAATTAGGTCTATGGTTTATTATAAAGTCACAACACGCACTTGCGTGCTTCGACATGATCCTGATGACCTACGCATAGTTTATGTAGCTAGAGGTATCATGCTCATTCAAATAAGCTGACTGTAAATGTATATTACAAAAAAATGCACATATATATATATATATATATATATATATATAGGTTAGATCTGGCTGAAATGCACATACATGTGACATATGCCAGTGATCATCATGCATTTTGGTCCTCTTTAATGCTAAAATGTGTACACTACACTAGTGCTGTGTGGATTACTTACAAACTGTAATCCATTACTGAAAACAAATTACATTCTGAAAATTTGAGTTAGTATTAACATAAGTTTTGTCATTTTTATTCTTTTTTTTTTTGTATTTGGTTTAAAATATAAGTCAACTTAAACTAAAACTATATATATATATATATATATATATATGTATAGTTAATGATAATAGCCCTGTTCCTCACATATTGTTCGACTTAAATATAGTGCACACAAGTCATATGGATTCATGTTGAATCCCCTGATTCGATAAGACCCCAGTCGCCATTCGCTATTACACATTACATTACACATTTTAGGTAATATAATCTGATTACTTTTTGATTACTTTTTGAACATATTTTAAAATGAAAACAATTAGATTAAAACACTTACTAAAATATATGTTACTTGCTGTGTGACTTCTCAATTTTCCATGTAATTATAGATGTACAAGTTTAAATTAATATAGATATATATAGCCTATAAAAGTAATATAAATAGGTAAAGCTATAAAAGTGACTATGTAAGCTTAAATGTTCAATTCCCTCTATATACCTATATCAACTATAAAAACTAACTTCACAACTTTTACTTGCACTGATATAGCACATTTTTTTTCTTTTAGTTGTCCTCTTTTATGGCTGTGGACAGCTCTTCTTGCTGTGTAAATTTATTCTTAATATTCTATATAGATAGAAGTGCATCCTTAATTTGCACACACACACACACACACACAGATAGAAGTGCATCCTTAATTTGCACACACACACACACACACATTTTTTTTTTTTGCCTAAGCCATCAGTGGCTCAATCAATCAATTGATCAATCAGTAAAGATATAAACATGCATGAGGCCCCTGAATATATGTGCATCCTCATGCACAGACATATTCCAACGCACAGGGGCACATTATTCACACACACACACACACACACACACACACACACGCAAGGCTGCATTCCCCTTCCATCAAGTAAGCCAGTAAAAAGTCTGTGACTATGATCAATGTTTATTGCTCTTGGCACTTCGTCAGAAGTTCCCTTACCTGGATGTGGCTAATTAATCGTGTCAGGCACAAGAAGTGCAAAGCAACTCATATATGGAGATGAGATCAGCAGTGGAGCAGAGCAGAGAGGAGACGGGCTGGGCCGAGCTCTGCTGACTGGAGATCAGCCTCTGCACCTGAACAAAAACCGTGGCCTTACAGGCAAAGCGGGAGTTCCCAGTCCAATTACACAAGCTGCAGCCTCATGCAAGTATGCACTAACAAATAAACAAACGAGTCTGCGATGCTAATAAAAGCGCTGGCTCGGTTAGAAACTTTTTAGAATCACTTCTTGCCATTACAACTAGCAGGTTAAGAAGAGTGTGATCATTTGTCATGTGTATGAAGGGCACTTTCTGTGAATATGTTTCACTTTCCTACTCTCCCATTACATTTTTTAAAAGCTTTAGAGGCACCATTGTTGTATTTTTAGTTATTTATTTTGTGAACTAGATTGAGGCCCTTAAGATAGTGATTTCAGTGTCCCACATTTTACATTCAACCTTGTTACCATTGTTGTGACCTAACAATCATCTATCATTGTAAAATATTAAATTCTATTATACTACAATGTTTTTGTCTTTATTGAAAGCATGTACAGTGCTGTGTAGTAACTGATTACATGCAATCTGGATTACGTAATCAGATTTAAAAAATGAAATACTTGTAATTTGATTATTTTACAATACTCATGATCAGAATACAGTTACTTTTTTATTGATTACATGATATTATTCACACAATGCCAGTAGACATAATGTTTTATTGATTCTCCCTAATTCTTCTTTTTCATGTTCGAAATTTTCCTTTCCAAAAAAGCATATCGCTTACACACATTCATCTATTCAAGTTTTCTAGTTTTGTGAAATTGCAACATTACATACTATAATTATCACTCTTTGAGTCATTTAACCATGTATTGCATGTAATGTAATGTTTATTGTTTAATGCACTTCATGTTGTTGATAACAAAGAATGGACTATATTGTCTTTCTCTTTGTATTTTCATATTAATGTGGTACAGTATTATTATATATATTATGTTAGGTCAAAAGTAATCAAAAAGTAGTGTAATGTAATGGATTACGTTACTAACTACAATTTTTGTCTTGTAATTTGGAATCAGTAATGGACTACAATTTGTAAGTAATCTACCCAGCACTGTATATACTGTATAATATAATATAATGTTTGATTTTTCTTTAAGCGCCTCCTTTCACTGAACATTGTTGAAACAGAACAAAAAAGTACCATATTCAGTGGAATATGCTGGAGTCTGCATTAATTTATGTTTAGCTTTATAGACATGCACACTCTATAGGACCACATTAGAGTTTTACCTGGGTTTAATGTGTAATTGATTTTTTTTCTAGGCACTGCAGTAAGGATGTAGTTTGTGACTGCGGCGTCTCAGTTCAGATTGACTGAGGTGCTTTCAGCGCTCTAATGAGTGTTGTAAATTACCAGCCTTAAAGCGAGTCTGCACCATGCTGCAAGAGATGGTATTTTAAAGAAGAAAAAAAATGGCCAAGAAATTTATTATTCTTCTGTGATATGAATGAGTGTGACTACTTTCACGTAATGTTAAAAGTAGGTCCGTTGATTTACAACATCATGTCATTTCCCAACAAGAAGCAAAAGTGTAATTCAGGGATAGTAAAACACTTTACGATACATTATTAAATCGACAATTTAATGTACCAACTCGAAAATGTGTTAGCAGGGAATATACTCATATTTGAAAATACATCAAATAGGTTGCCCCTGTTGAACAAATGGCAAGAGTTGTCCCCAAAAAAATCATTCTTTTTTATTTAAGCAGTTCTCTATTGTAAATAGTCAAGGATATACTGCTAAATGACATTTTAAAGACACATTATTTTATTAAGCAAATTAATTAAAGGGATAGTTCACTTTGAAATAAATTTTTGGTATCTTTTAGCTTACCTCAAGGACATCCGAGATGTAGGTGTCTTTGTTTCCGCAGAAGATTCAATTTTGATATTTTTAGGTCAAACTGTTCTTGTCTGTCAGTCATATAATGCAGGTCTATGGTCACCACCTCAAAGAGCATGCACAGAGAAGTCCAAATTAAACATGATTTAATGACTCGTAAATGTAAGTACACATTGATGGCCTAAGACACGAAACGAGCGGTTTGTGTGAGAAAACCGAACAGTATTTATATCGTTTTTACCTCTTGTAACCACAGCCACGTCCAAGTGATCTGAGGGCGCGGGTGCTTCGGTCTGCGCAAGCGCCGGAAAGCACCGGAAGTGATCTCTTCCAAAAAAAAACAAAAAAATTCAACGTTGTCTGTTGATTTATCGAAATCGTCTTCCATTGCTGTGGCTGTGTTTACAAGAGGTAAAAACGATATAAATACTGTTCGTTTTCTCACACAAACCGCTCGTTTCGTGTCTTAGGCCATCAATGTGTACTTACATTTACGAGTCATTAAATCATGTTTAATTTGGACTTCTCTGTGCATGCTCTTTGAGGTGGTGACCATAGACCTGCATTATAGGACTGACAGACAAGAACGGTTTGACCTAAAAATATTAAAATTGAAACTTCTGCGGAAACAAAGACACCTACATCTTGGATGCCATTGAGGTAAGCTAAAACATACCAAAAATTAATTTCAAAGTGAAATATCCCTTTAAGCACCATCATAGAAGATCAGTTCTTATTCTACTCAAGACCACTTGAGACTATCAGTCTTTGAATCTGATGCTGTCCAGTGATATTCACTATATAGAGAGTTTTTACTATATTGTGTATTTTGGCACAGCTACCATACAGGATTGACCAATCAGCATCCAGAACGGCAACTATCCATTGTAGAATAACCATTGGGACAAAGCGGTAGGATACAACCCAGACAGCAACATGCCCAAGTGCAGCAACTCACCCAGATCCGGCCCACATCTGGAACACGTGGAATCCACATGTACCAGATGTGGCCCGGATCAGGGCCGACACTATATCGCGGTCTGGGAAGTTTATTATTTAAGCTTTTGATTATTTCAGGTGAGCATGTGGCATAATTCATGCTAAAGGCCCGTTCACACCAAAGGCCAGATTTACTAAACAAGGCAAATTAGCATGAGAACGCAATTCCAATAAAAGCGCAGATGGGAGTGGAAAGTTCTGCGCATGATCTACTGATGACGCACAAATTAAAGAACACAGACGCAGCCGGATCTTTTCCACAATGACCAACGCAATCCACTAAGAGCAGCGCAAATTAGTGTTTTTTTTTGGAGCGGTAAATAATGGCTCACATGCCAGTAAATTTGACGAACGCAATCCTTAGTAAATCACCTTGCATGATTCAAAAACGCAAACTATAAAGATAACTATAACGATATAACTATATTAGCATCCACACAATGGATGATAACATTGTTTATTATAAGCGCATTGCAGTTATGTCATCTGCCACTTTAAGGTTTCACAGACAGGGCTTAGATTAAGCCAGGATTATGCCTTAGATCAATTAGGACTTTTAAGTACCTTTTATAAACATGCCATAGAAAAAAAAACATTATTGGTGTGCACCTTGAGACAAAAAAATGGCACTGACATATTTTAAGAAATATCAGTAAAAGTTGCTTTCAATTGAAACAGCTCAAACATGCATTTTAGTCCAGGACTAGGCTTAAGCCTTAAGGCCTGTTCACACTGGGACGAATTTCGCACGCGATATTCGCCGACGTTGTGACTAAACAAAGGACGGCAATGTGAGTGTGCACACCGACGCGAAAAACGGCAGGCGTAAAAGCGTCATTTTTTAAAAAACGCCTCGGGTTCGTTTTTTTAGTTTGACGCGCCGCGTCAAAAACTATCCGACCAATGAGATTGGCGCTTTTGCTCACGTGTCTGGAGCTTCTGAAGTTACATAGACATTCTCTGGGAAAACCAGATAAAACACAACTTGGGGGCGCTCAAACACAAAACGGTCTTGCCGTGCACACATACGTAACGGCGAAGAAGACATATACGCCAAGTAGCGTCTACACTGTCGGGAAGAAATAAGACGAGGAAGATGCAAGGCAATATGAATGTATAGAGCTGCTGGTCTCGTTGCTGTCGGAACATAAAGAACTATATGACAAACGTGCGACAGCGACTACAAAAATCTTGATAAAAGAGAATGTTATGGAGTGGTATTGCAGAGCAAATGGGCGCCATCTAATGTCAGGGAATGAATTTGCATGTTCACTCGGCTCATCGTCAGCGAAAATCACTTGGGTGTGAACACAAAAAACACGTTGAAAAACGCTGGCGAATAACGCGCGCCGATATTCATCCCGGTGTGTACGAGCCTTTACCTGTAAAACCGGGGATAAATGCTCGAGGTCTTTAAAGTATATATTTTTTTCTCTCATAATGTTTTGATTTTTTATCAGCAGGAAAAATTCTGAAAAGTGATTCTAATGATACCGTTCCCTATCCTCACTAAATTGGACAGATTATTAAAACGTTATAGTTATTGTTATCGTTCTTGGCGTGAACTGCCCTCGATACTGCAAACCCAATCATTTTAGATCCGTCTTCATATGCTTTTGTGAATGATGAATTAACATAACGTGAATTAGCAAAATGAAGAAGTGTGCATTTCAACCTCAAAAACATTATTATCGACCACGGCCATCGCAAAAGCCCACCTTTCCGTTCTATGCATAGTATAAATGTATTAAAATACATTATGTTTACCATGCCCTGTGGCTGTAATGGAAATCACATGACTTTAATTGGCAGCTGTGAACGATAGCACCTGCAAACAACTTGGCGGTTGTTCTCGTGGTCTGGCGGGAGTCTTACTGCGCAATTTAAACAAAGACTGATCATTGAGGCAGAAAAAAAAGCAGGGTTGCGAGGAGAGAGGGAGGCCTGACAGCACATGATTGATGATTGGTCGGCACCCTAAGCCTGACACCCACCACTCACCCGTTCTGCATTTACAACAAAGTCACCAGTGTGTCGTCCGCCTGCGCCCTACCCCGGCGCAGCCAATCAATACGCTGCGGCCCAACACTCCAAATCACACTCGACCACATACTGCTGAGTAGACACAAGACACGGGAGGGCACATCGTACATGTAGATTACAAATCTGCCAACGGTAACCTTACACAGAAGACACGCACAAACACTCGCGTTACGCGCCAAAATATAGGTCTGCTCATGCTGAAATCAACTGAGAGATAGAAGGACAAAAATAGCCCCCAATGCCTGAATAATCAAACTCTCAGAGCAACTGCATTGCAAACACTTGAATTTATAAGTTTGTTTAAAACTCAAGTGTTTACTTTTTCAGAATATCACATGGATGAAGTCAACCCAGACCCACTGCAATCCAACGAGAGCAACTCTATCTATCTATCTATCTATCTATCTATCTATCTATCTATCTATCTATCTATCTATCTATCTATCTATCTATCTATCTATCTATCTATCTATCTATCTATCTATCTATCTATCTGTCTATCTATCTATCTATCTATCTATCTATCTATCTATCTATCTATCTATCTATCTATCTATCTGTCTATCTATCTATCTATCTATCTATCTATCTATCTATCTATCTATCTATCTATCTATTTGTCTCTCTGTCTGTCTGTCTGTCTGTCTATCCATCCATCCATACATCCATCCATACATATATTCTTTCTATCTATCTATCTATCTATCTATCTATCTATCTATCTATCTATCTATCTATCTATCTATCTATCTATCTATCTATCTATCTATCTATCTATCTATCTATCTATCTATCTATCTGTCTGTCTGTCTGTCTGTCTGTCTATCCATCCATCCATCCATCCATCCATCCATCTACTGTATCTATCTATCTATCTATCTATCTATCTATCTATCTATCTATCTATCTATCTATCTATCTATCTATCTATCTACAGTAAAAATGTTAATTGGTTAACTGACAAGCTATATGGTGAAAATCTGTAAATGGTTTAACATCACAATGTACGAATGACCATGTTTTATGAACAAGCCACTTATGATGCACTCTGATTTTCATGTGGCTTTCAATTGTGCCACATGTATTATCTGTACGTAAAAAAAAAAAAAAAAAAGCAGATTTAGGAAGTTTAAGTAGGTATATTACAGTTTTTCTCAGTCGCTTTGGTGCATTTCTCACTTCACTATTTACATTTGCACAACAGTTAATGCAGTTCTCAAAACAATTAGTACAAACTGTGAAACCTAGTTGATAACCTGCAAAAGCGTGTCACTTGCTCAAATTGGATAGCTCATTCCTCAAAAGCAAGTTTTCATGTCAATGAAAGTGTCAGTGTCATCAAGATGAAAAGTCCTGACACCATTGTTTATGAACAAGATAGTCAAATGGCTTTGTCATGTTTTCATTATGACAGTTTACTCTGTAAATGTTTTCCAATGCAAAAAAGTCAGATCTTGGTGACACTGCCTGAAAATGCTCAAGACAGCTCTATATACTATTTGCACAGCCATTTGAAAACTACAGTAAAGTTACACATTACTGTATTTAGTGAGGTAACCGAGTACAAGACACTGAATATGTATATTTCACATTTTTACTGCATATGCTTTTTGTAATTCTAATTTGTTCACAGCATTGTGCAAAAGAAAAAATACACCCTTATTTACAACAAACATAAACTCCCTTTGGGTAGAGCAGTGCACAACTGTGAACAATATTGCAGTACATATTGGAACTGAACATACATAGTACTGTAAATCATCCATGCACATCCCTTCTCATCAGTGAAAGCTGAGAGAAATTATTCAATTTAGGATAAAAAAAAGATTTAAAAATAAAAAAGATTTAAAAAATGGTAAAATTTGCTTGACAGATTTTGACAACTAGTTCAACATTTTTGTATGTGATGACTCAAGCAATGAAGTGAGGACTATTAGTTTTATATGGAATGACTATTCAGCATTCACAAGTATAGTTAATTTTGACTGCTGTTTTATAACATTATCATTTGCTTATGTCATGTCAGTCAAAATTAACTATTCTTGTTTATGCTGAATAGTCATTCCATATAAAACTAATAGTCCTCATTTCATTGTTTGAGTCATCACATACAAAAATGTTGAACTAGTTGTCAAAATCTGTCAAAGAAAATTTTTTCATCTTTTTTTTTTTCATGAAAATGTCTCCTACTGTAAATTGAACAATTTCTCTCAGGTGAACTTACTGTATGTGGCCAGACAGAGAGGAACGTCTGGATGTGCATGGATGATTTACAGTACTATGTATGTTGTATGTTCAGTTCCAATATGTACTGCAATATTGTTTACAGTTGTGCACAGCTCTACCCAAAGGGAGTTTATGTTTGTTGTAAATAAGGGTGTATTTTTTTTCTTTTGCACAATGCTGTGAACAAATTAGAATTGCAAAGAGCATAGTAAAAATGTGAAACATACACATTCAGTGTCTTGTACTCAGTTATCTCACTAAATACAGCAATGTGTAACTTTACTGTAATTTTAATAGTATATAGCAAATAGTATATAGTGCTGTCTTGAGCATTTTCAGGTATTGTCACCAAGATCTGACTTTTTTGCATTGGAAAACATTTACAGAGTAAACTGTCATAATGAAAACATGACAAAGCCATTTGACTATCTTGTTCATAAACAATGGTGTCAGGACTTTTCATATTGACGACACTGACACTTTCATTGACATGAAAACTTGCTTTTGAGGAATGAGCTATCCATTTTGAGCAAGTGACACGCTTTTGCAGGTTATCAACTAGGTTTTGCAGTTTGAACTAATTGTTTTGAGAACTGCATTAACTGTTGTGCAAATGTAAAAAGTGATGTGAGAAATGCACCAAAGCGACTGAGAAAAACTGTAAACTGTTTTCTATTTTTATAGAATTTAAAATGTAGTTTATTCATGTGATGGGAAATATGAATTATCTTCAGTGTCACATGATCCTTCAGAAATCATTCTAATATGCTGATTTGCTGCTCAAAGATGCATTGAGTTGATCAATAGTGAGAGTGAAGATTTATGTTTCAAATAAATGATGTTCTTTTGAACTTCTGGAGGATCATGTCCTAGTAGACTGGAGAAATTATCCTGAAAATTCAGCTATCACAGGAATAACTTACATGTTAAAACACCCAGTTCTTTTAAATTGTAATGATATTTTAAATATTACCGTTTTTACTGCACTTTTGATCAAATAAATGCAGAGAGCAGAAGAGACTTCAAAACTTAAGATTATTTTTAAAAAGTTACGTCAACCCTGTTATTTTATATATCTTATTCTTTCAAAATCACCGTTAAAAAAAGTCTTAAAGACATTATTCTTTAAAAAAGTGAATAATTCAGTCTTCTATTTTTATTACTTTAAATTATCCTTTTTTTGTCAGTATACGCAACAATCTTAAAATGTCAATGGTTTATTATTGACAAAAATGTATATAATAAACAACTGAACAACTGACAATGATAATCGGAAATTAAAATTCCCTTTCTATAAACACTTTGTAGTTTATGACCTTAAGCACAAGAACTGTAATGTCAAATTAAACTGCAGAACTGTCAACCCTGTTACCTTTCTTAAAGCGCATTATATCCCAACATATTAAAACGTATTATTTATCTTGTGAGGCGACGATGTAACTTATTAAGTCTTAAACACATGATTAATAAACTGTATCCTGATTAATAAACTGTAAACTGCACCTATCACATTTAGCTTTAGTTTTAGCTTCCTCCTTGTATTATCATGGTTTGTTGTAAAATATATTTTCAGGGTTATGATTCTAGTGGGTGACAGAAGAGATGGGTTTTCAATTAACTCCTGATCCAGGGACTGATGGTAATACAATCTAGTACAGATTTTAATCTTTTTCGCAAATGTTCAGATTTGTGAGTGTGTGTGTGTGTGCGTCTTTCTGCTAACTGTTATTATCAGCCATAAAACCAGAAGTAGTTATAAGATATATAACAGTCTTACTGAAATTATTTATTATCATGATTTTGTCTTTTATAGTTTGGTCATTATCTGCCAAACCAGACTAGCATTCGTATTTTGGCCATAATTCGCTCTCAGATTGATCTCCGCTGTCATTCAAGTCAAGCAGCCACTGACTCAAGGACACGGGAATCTAAATCAGCAGTTCGGAAACCCAGCATACAGCACAGAGATGGCTCTCATCGAGGATATGACTTCTGCTACAGTATTATCATCTGGTCATCTCAGTGCTTCAGGGACATGTCAGCATCCTTATTAGTGTGAAAGGAATAAAGCAGTAAATGGAGTTTTGTTTTTCAACACTAAACCTGCTGCTTCATAGTGCTGAAAGAAAAATAAATCTTTTGCAATAGAGTAAATCTGGGATGTTTCAACTCAACAACTGGACTTTGTTCTAATTATCTGTTTAAAAATATTTCATTCACCACCATTCAGTTCTCTCTGCTTCAAGACAAACCCACAGAACCATTTTTTTGGAAATGGTTGATTCCAGAAATAAGTAATATCTTGAAGATTATGAGAAAATCCATTTTAAATTATTAGGTAGCCTACATTATTTGCTTTTGCACAAATTCCTCTCCATGACTATACGAGAGCTCCAATAGTTCTTTTCTTTCATTTAAAGTGATGAGTGTCATATTAGCGTTGAATTCATTTTATTTTAAGATAAATGTATCCCATTACAATAACATTCATGTCTCATGAAAGGTGTGCATATATTTATTCATGAGCTAATAATGGAAAGCCTTTCCATCATAATTATGTAGCACGCATAACTATTTACGGTCTCTTAAAGAACATTTTAATCGTTGCTTTTCAATCAAAACTGCCAAAAAGCATCTCCATAATTTCCATTTTAATTAAAAATGTCATCACCTGAATGTATGAAACGATTTAAATCAATATAAACGGAGAGTTGTGATTGGGTAAGCTGTTCAAAGATGTTATAAGGCTACTCACACTGAGTCGTGACTATATCCGGGTCGGATATTAACTGGGGTTTGGGGCAAAAATGCAACCAAAATGTCCCTCAAATTCAAGGTAAGGTGCAAAAAAATGCCCCTGGTCAGTTAAGCTAGATCTATTGCAAATGTCACGATAAAAGTGAAATGTGAAATGAATGAAAAGTGTTGATTGCAGCATTACATTTACAGGTGATTTGATTATGTTGCGTCACATTTATTTTCAGGCGTGGTTTGCAGCGTTGAGCATTATAACCAATCACACGTTTCTGTTGAGCTTGTGAATTGCAATGTCCAATCAGAGGTGAATTGAGGTGAGAACGCCAGAGTTGTTCGATGCGCGCGCTGAATTCTGAATCTACACAAAGAGCCCTATCACACACCCAGTGCAATGCAGCGCCAGGCGCGATGCAAGTGTTTTTTGCCAGTTTCAGCCCGACGCAATTATCATTTTCACGTCCTGCGCCACGTTGTTTAAATAGCAAATGCATTGTGTGTTCAGGCAGATTGTTGACGCGTTACTATTTTGAGGCAACTGAAACAGACTGAGCCATTGACCGACTGAAACCTGGTCTAAAGTCAATGGCACATTTTGTTTTTGTTATTTAAAGAACGCGTTAGTAATGTGCGTCTATAGGCACAACGCGTGTACACTGCTTATTACACACACAGGGACGCACAGCAGCACACAAACATGTCAAATATTAAAAATAAAAGGATTACAATGTAAAAGTTTATTATTGTTTACATAAAGATATGGTTGTCCCGTATATGGTCGCGCACGAGCAAATCCGTTTCCTCTCTGGAGACGCGCTCATTCTTTCCACTATCAAATTCCGTAATTTAAATAGCGAATACGCCATGGCACAAGCGCAACTGGATTTTAAAGGGAATGGGAGATGAGACTCTGATTGGTTTATTGCACGTAACGCCCAAACACCCATTACTAATTAAGAGAATAGAGACAACCCTTTTAGACCACGTGCCGCGCACGCCGATCATTTTTCCCGTCGTTAAACTAGCAAAAGTGGATTCGGACACTCCCTAAGTGCACTTGTGCCGTGCGCTTTAGACCATGCACTTAGATTGTTAAAATAGGGCCTAAAGTCTTTGATCCTCATTCGCAAAGTCTCTCATCATCATCATAAACAACAAAGGGCAGAAATGATGTAAGTAATGGATTAATTTTGCAGTGATTATAACAGGAGTTTTTTGCGAAAGTGCATAACTCACATTAGCCTGAAGTCAAGACTTCATTGTTGTTTGCTAGCTTTGTAATAACATGCTAGGCTACTCAAATACATAGCCATATGAATCTTAATTTTTATCTTATCCATAAAAAGCAATAAACAAATTCGTAAACGTCTGTAGCCAGAATATGATTTGCTTTTTCCCCACAAATACCCCATAAATTATATGAATCGACATTAATAATCATTACGATAGCAACAGTCAAAAATAACGATTTTGTGTTAATATTGCAGCTTCATCCTCGAATGGGCTCCTGTTTTTACCTAGCCTACATTATGCAATTGTTGTGTGTAAATGCCTGAACATGAGCTGCATTAAACAGTCTGTGAAAATTTCTTCACAAATTCCTTGTGAGATGCAAAATCTGTTCCACCTTTGCAGTGTAAAAATGGCTTTTGTTGGTGTTAAAAACCATTTGATTGATAATAGCTAATGTGATTGATTAAAGTAACTGGTTAAATGTAAGTATTTGACATACAAAGATAAAAATAATAAAATAAAATAATAATAATAAAATACCCCAGGAAAGCATTTCCAGGGAGGAAATATTGCCCCTTACTGGAAAAGTTAATTTCGGACCCCATGATGTGTATTAACTAATTGCCTGCAAGGCAAACAGCCTACAGAAGAATATTTTCTGATTATTAATATTAATGAATGTAAAATAATATTAATAATAAAAATTTAATGTTAATGAACATTGGTGTCTTTTATAATATTTCTATTTCATAAAAACAATAAACTACATAAAGGGATGTTCTTTTTTTATTATTATTATTAAAACAAAATACATTTCTAGTTATGATGTGGTTTTTCGTTACTTCTCTCTCTGTTTGATGTGCTGTATTTCCCTGCTCTGTCCCAAGGTCTGAGTGTAACACAAGCTCTGCATCAAGTTACAATAGTGACATCTAGTGTGTCTGTTCATATTTCCTTTCAAAAGCAAGTACATGCAAGGGCTCTACCGTTTACACAGAAAGCATCCCTCCCTGACTAATAATGTTAATAAATTAATTCGAATTTCCTGTATAAAATATCAGTGCGTACAGGGTAACAAAAGAATAGTGTCCAAGGTCTAGAACATATACAAAGCAGATTGGCCGAGGAAAATCAATACAGTGCCACCTTTAAAACACTGTAATGTACATGATTATCACATTTACATAAAGGTCGACATACAAAGCATTAACCTTTATGCATCTTCGTAATAAAAATGCACCAATCAAAACAAAAAGATTTTGTATTAAACATGTGCATTTGTTTTTGTGTGTGATCCCCTTTGCGTATGTGTGTGTTGTCTGGTTAGCAGCAGTCTAAAGTGGTGGGCAGTATGCATAATGGAGTTCCCATGCAGCTGTAAATAATTCATGCAGCAGGAAAAGAGGGTAAGCATTGACCTGCTGCATTTTCATACATTAATCTCGTCCTGACTAATGGCAGAATGCACTGAGCTGAGAGAGAGAATGAGAGAGAGATCACAACACACACTCCTGCTCGCAGACGTCATGTGTTTTCCGGGTTGCTAATGGAGGTAAAAATCAAATATCTTCTGCGCTGCTGCATGTGTTGTGGGGATATTCTATAGGAAAGGAATGATGAGTTAAAAGCTTCTCATTTCTTCTCATTTGTAAATAAACATGAATAATTGTTTATTCTTGTGTACAGTCACATTATACAAAAATAACGGAAATCAATATGCTAAAACTGGAAATCACTCATCCGCTCTGTACCAATCTTTAGCCTCTATATAAGACTGAGGATTCTCATATATTATTTATCATTTCTAGAGTAGGCATCCCCATACAGTGTATTAGCAGGAGTTCTCGGTAATTCAAGTAAGTATTAATCTAATTGCATTTTTTGCCCTGCACATAAATAGAAGCAGCATTAGTGATCACTAGAGATGAATAAATATTGCATCAAGTCTTTGTTATTTGCGGAGAGCAAGAGTTCCTAATGGTGCACTTTTCCATACGATCATTTATCCATCCATTAAAACAAAAGGTTACATTCCTGAGATGATGCCACTCCATGCTGAACATTTTAAGGCATCATTCACATACTCTAGACACAAAGACTGTTCCAGAAGGGTCAAAACACAAAATATTTTTGGAATGCACAGACCTCCGAAATTATGTGGGAAGAAGCCTGGTTAAATCCATGTACATTTTGTATTTCAAACAATGAAAAAAATCCATAATCAATGCCATGGACATTGAGAATAAATGCACTTCTTTCTTTCTTTCTTTCTTTCTTTCTTTCTTTCTTTCTTTCTTTCTTTCTTTCTTTCTTTCTTTCTTTCTGTAACTTTCATCTGACTCTTAAAAATGTTTCTAAAGTTAGGCATAAAGATTTGTTATTGTGGCCAAATTCTAAGGCAGCATCATACGTACCCTTTGCAGAGAAGGTAATCCCAGAATGCACTGCGACAAGCTCAGTGGAAAAAACAAAAAACAAGATGGCAGACAGTTTGAACATAATTATTTCAATAGGCCTACCAAATAATATTGATTAAAAAAAATGTGGTCTGATAAAAAATAAGTAAAAGTAAAAATGATAAATAGATTATCATAGCCTAGATCTCTACTAAACTCTTTATCAATTATGACTTTGAATCTCCAATTTGATTAGTTTTTTCCTCCATTTCAGTTATGACGCTGTATTAGAAGGCAGCTGTATATGTGGGCTGTAGACAGTAAGGCAGGTTTTTGAACAGAGCCAATGTATATGTGTTTCCTTTGACATACTGTATGTCAGTTTTAACTTTATTCATACCCACCATCACAAATTACTTATTTGCTTTTGCGCATGACGGGACATTATAAAACTTGTGAGATGCCATAAACCAAACCTGCAGGGACAGCAGAAATCCACTGAGGATTTCACTCACAGAAAGCCCCATCAGTACAATCCCCCATAAGCCTTCGGTGCCCAGTGACCGAGTGTGCGTGCGAGGGTGTGAAGGATGGCCAGGATGTGTCTTCTTTGTGGAAATCCTCCCAATACCAGCAGTCTAAGACCGAGAGTCAACAAGACTTATTCCAAAAGCCCCACAGTATTAATAGCGTAGCATTAATAAATCACAGCGTCAAACGGCTTTTATCTGAACCACTACTTTGCCTCAAATGGAGGTTTTAAGCTCACAGCAACGACTTGAAAAGAAAAGTTCAAGAGAGAAGAAGAGCTAACGCAAGGCAGATACCCCAAAGTAAAGGTCGCCAATTAACCAAACCCAGCCCAGATCCAGATCCTGGATTGGTTCCATATAGATTTATCATGAACGAATTAACAAACATACTGTACTGCACATAAAAGAAACCAACAGGTATATTAATCGCCATGGCTCTGACACACATCTACACTGGAAGCGATCAACGTGTTGCAACACAACAAAACTATAAAGCTCTTGTTATAATCAGCGGAGCTAATCTGCAAGCAAACTGATGATCTCATTTTATAGCCATACGAAACATACTGGCAAACTGAAACAATGCAAGTTGTGATTATCCAGACCTTTTCTGGGAAGGAAATGCATAAACATCTAGAAAATAATTGAATACCCCTGATCTAAATGTGTGGTTGGTGAAAATAAATTATATTATTAAGTGAATTGATCACCTTTTTTTAAAGAAAAAAATGATTTTTTTTTCTTTAGAATTCAATATACAGTTTGTTTTATTTCCATATCACCATCTATTCAATCAAGCTTGTCCATCAGTCCGAGGCACAAACTACATTCCCTTTTAATGCACTAAAATAACATGTTAAATTCTGCCGAACTGAGATTGGCTCTGATGTTTTCAAATCCAGAGGCTGTGAAAAGAGGAACTGTTTATTCGGCGATGAGGTCATGGATGTGGTATGCGAATTCTCCGATCGATCGTCCGTGTGAACAATAAACATTTTGTAAAAGATAATTCAGCCATTGTCCACTGAGATATCAGCAATAACTGTTTGTTTAACCTTTGAAAGGCCCTTGCCGTTGTTTCTCTTTGGTGTTCAGAGGTGAAACTCAATACCCAAGCAGAGCCTGTTTATACCTGGTCGTCACAGCAACTCCAAAACACAGAACTCCATGAATGAAATTCCAACATATCATCAATCATCCCTGACAAAAGAGGGATTGTTGTGGTATAACGAGCAGGGGAGGATAAGTCTATGTGTGTGTGAGTTTGTAGGCATAATGCAACATGCCCATGGTCTCCGAGCCAATTCTTGTTTCCACGGTTGTCACTATCTAACCACAGCCACCGTGAACGACTCACCACTAATAATGCCCTGCATATCAAAGATAAAACAACTAATGTAGAGTTACTCAACCAGGGTGCCCCAGGGAAAGATGCAGTTTCTAATTGGTTCCAGAAGAGTACGGTTGCAAATTGACCCTCTTGCCCACATGGCTAATCCACCAAGCTGTTGAGAGTGGACATGCTGCGGTGGTGTGTTCAGCGTTGCGGTATACGGATGGAGGAGAGATATCAGCTATCTGACAATGTAGCTTAAAACACCTCCCATCAGCCCCCCTCATTTTGCATTTATAAATGTTAATGAGGCTTTACAGGAAGCAGGCCATCATAACCCTCTGCATCCTAAAACCCAAATTTGGAGTCTGGTTCACATTTGTACCCCTGTGTTGATTCAGTATGGTGCGTTCAGGTTCAAAGCGGAGCCCGCAGAGAGGTACCATTTCAGCATGAAAGAAAACCTCTCTAACCGAAACAGGCACTTTGTGCTGTGCCTCATTGGTGGTGAAAAGTAAATAACTTTCGAGAAAAACCACAGAGGCTGTGGAGCTTTAATGCAGATGACTCCAACTAACAGGTAGACAAAAGAAGAAACTATTACTATGTCAATTACTATGCGCCCCAAACCGCCGAATCGCATAACATGCTATGGCAACACACAAGTAAAACCTGCTTAAACTTTTGTTTTTCCTGCCAAAAGTGTTTAAAGGAGTCAATAATAGCTCTTAATGACACATGTTGATGGACAGGCGTACTGTGAGAGTGTTAGATGAGGGAGGTAGACAATGCCGCCCTCTCCGCCCTCTCTCTGATGTTGTGTGCATTCAGCTGAGCTGCTTCCTTATCTGTCAACCTGCTGTAATTTAGGTCGGCGCTCTGATCACAGCCCCAACCTGCCGGACCTGTTGACGGTGCGCAGCAGTAACGCACACGGAAGAGACACCGAGACAAGACATCATCACTCACTTCCCTGACCCCACCAACAAAGCGCTATGCTTTTTCAAGGACTCTTCCCATTCAATTGCACTTAAAGCACTCTTTAGTGCCTCCACTCGCTTCTCAGCGAGCCGATCGGATGTCTCAAAGACGGAGGGCTCCGTTTCCCTCGCTTGGCTCCCTCTCATTTACCCAAAGCAATATGTAACAGTTTCCTTATTTTCTCCAGCGGGACGGCCATGACAGTAAATCTCTATTACTAATATTCTTCCATATGGTCGCATGAAAATTTGATGGTGGAGCGCCCGAGGCTGAGGTTGCAGCTGAGAAGTGGTTGGGTAAATGTAGCGTTGTGCAAGCCAGCCCAGGAGGGGCTTCCTCAGCTACATCTGCTCTGGGACGTTGAGGTGTAATCAGAGAAAGGCAGGCCCCAGAGCTCGGCTGCCACTTTTATCGGATCCTAGCTCGGAAAATGAGAGGGATCCATCATGGCCAAGGTGTTGACAGCATGTGTGTTTGGGTGTGTGTGAGCGTACGACCTTGTAATTATGTTCCCCAGCTCATGGCACACACACTTGGCTTAGAGGTGATTTCCCTGAATTGGAGAGAGTTTGGATTTTGTGTCAAAAAATATAACATTGCACAATATTTTGCGTAACGTCTCTGCTATGTCTTGAAATCCCAACCTTCATCTCCTCCGTGCATTTTATAACCAGAACAGACAAGTAACCCCGAGGATGTCATTACCCATTAACGCTAAAATTTCCTCTGCAATTGAACATTGGCCAGAATAAGGCTCACATTGCATTGACAGTAGATTCTAATTGCTTGCTGGTAACACTTTCATCTCTAAGGTACAACTGGAACAGCTTGCCAAATCCAAGATGACTGTGCCACCCCGAGGCTCCTATTGAAATGGTGTGAAGCCACAGGAAAACCAGTTGGCCTGATCTGATAAAGAGCCACATAATGTGCCTCACTGGAGTTCCCTGTGGAGAATACTGCATGCACATACTCTGTACATAAAAAAACAAGAATCAAAATGGCTTTGATAGCCTGCATAGCTCTATTTAAACCTAAAAAGGTCTATTTTATAATACTATAAGCTATAGTTTATTTTTGGCGACTCTATACTGTAAACTAGTGCTGTCAAACGATTAAAATATTGAATCGCGATTAATCGCATTAATGTCATAGTTAACTCGCGATTAATCGCAATTAATCTCACACTTTTATTTATTCTAAATGTCTCTTGATTTCTTTTGTCCCATTATTTTGTTCTCATTTTAATGCTCTTATCAACATGTAAAAGTGGATCGGCTTGCTTTGTGCAAATGTTTTTTTTATTGAAAACAACATTGACATATACTGTGTTCAATTTCACACTAACATTCTCACTTGGAGCAAATAATCTCTCACACAATGTAACACTGTCCATCAATAAAAGGGTGAAAGAAATACTGATGAGGTACTGATATTGACAAGGGGATGGAGAATTCGCATCAGCTGTGTGTGTGTGCTTGGTCATCATCAAGTGGTATTTGGGTGTTTCAGACTGGACGTGCTGCGATGATGATAGCTCAGTTCACAACAACAAAACACACAGATCACTTTGGTCTTGTCAATGGAACCATTTGGCAACTTTTTAAAAGTAAACTTTCAATTCAGAATCTTATTGGCATCCATTTCGGCGTATCGTAACGTTAACCTACTATTTGGCTGGCTCGCAAGCCCAATCAAGTCTGTGCGGCGTGCCTGTTGTTTTGTTTCCGGTCTAGCTAGATCCGCTTGCGCTTTGGTTGACGAAGCAACAAAACGTCCTCGCGCAGCGCAAGCCATTGACATGAATGGGTTTCATAGCGCAGCGCCGCGCATGCCACGTCCTGTTGCAAAAGCATGTGAAAAAAACTACAAAGTTTGCTAGGCCAAAAAGACCGTTAATCGCACGATAAAAAATTAACGCCGTTAAAATGGGTTTGCGTTAACGTCGTTAATAACGCGTTTAACTGACAGCCCTACTGTAAACAAATACACGTAAACCACACCACATGTTATCGTCACAACCAGACCCTCAGGCTTTTGGTGGATAGCTTTAGCAGTTTTTGCCCTTGCTGGTGAATACCATATTAGGCAGATAAAAAGCACTAAGGTCCCCTCAAAAGAAATAAGCGGCCATTAAGCAAAGATGACAGCATTCAGGTTGCTTACTTCCAGGGCTGAATGCGCCAGCTAAGCAACTATCATTGAGATAATTGGGGATGTTAAGGGATAGCTCTCTCAAGGTAATATAGAATTCTTTGGTCACAAAACGCTCCATTGTATACATTCAGAAATCTGTTGAACAACTAGCTGACAAAAAAAACCCCACAATATAATAGCTAAAACAAATCACAGGTGTGAAGCGTTTCACTCCAAGCAGTCCTGATTGGGTGACAAAAGGGAATGTAGAAAGAGGTGGGAGGTAGGTATATACACACATGCACCTCTGCATGAAAGATGCATGCAATTAAATGTGATGTGGCACCACAGGCTGCCTCCAGCCAACTCAATCCATCATGGGAAACTTTATCAGTGGGTGTCCGTCCCTACATCCACCCCCCACAGCTTCAGCGCTAACCTTCCATTCCAGACTACCCTTGGCCGGGCCTACAACCTAGACGCCATAACCTGATACCCCAACTGCAACTCTTGCACCAAATCTTGTACAAAACATTATGGGTTTGGCTATAATTGCTGTTTTTCTTTTTTCTTTTTACTGCTGCGATAGTTCTATGCAAACACAGGAAGGATGGCTTCGTCTAGAATTTCATGAAAAATGCAGTAATGACATGTTTATTTATGTGCAAATAAGTATTTGCAGACACCGCGTGCTTTACTAGGATGTTCTGCAAAAAAAGTTTCATTCTTTGAACCATTTCTAATCTCGTCAATTATTTTTGTCATTTTACCGTTTGAGTAGCTTTACTCTACAAGTTGTCATTGCTAAGAGCTATCTGTATTTCCCCACACTTGAAAAGCACCAAACACCAATGATACCCATGTTATGACGCTAAAGCTCAGATAAACTAAGGTCAACAATACTCTGTTACTAGACAAAAGGTCATCTTACATGCAAACCCGGGGTGAGCTGCTGTCTTTCTATTCTAATCAAAATTATTCAGCATGCTGTGTACTCTGTGCTTTCTCTGGGAAAAAAAGATAACATCTAGTAATAAAGCGAGATGGCTGGTATCTCTTTTACATGGATCAGGTGGGACCGAGACACGGCCTGCTCAGCCTTGCCGAACATAGTCGGTCCCTATGCTCTAAATGAGGTGGTTGAGAGTACCGCCAATGACTGATTATTCTATCCCGACCCAGAGGAATGCTGACCTCTGGAGAGCACTTCATTAGCTGGCTGGCACTAGCCTGTGATTGAGATATCAGCAGTAGCGACGGAAAGCCAGCCAAGCCAGTAGAAAGGTGAGTCCCTTTGTCCAGAGACAGGTGTGTAACTGTAGCTAACTGACAGAGTTGCAAATCAGCGCCACTGAAACGCTATCTGAACAGGCTAACCGTGTCCAGATGGTCCTGTATCCATGACTATTTCTTTCTTCCTTTGTCTCCGTTTCTCATTCTCTCGTTTCTCAGATACACAGACAGTTTTATTTCTCCTCCATGCTGACGATGCATTATAAATGCGCGCCATCCATTGTTCATGTTTACTTTGATTTCCTGCCCTCATGCATATTCATTATACATCATTAATTATTTTAGTACTAATCATTTTTCAGTATTAGAAAATTTCTCTGGCAATATCTACCATCTTGGATTTATTTCCGGGGTGCTTCTCTAACGGAAGGCTGTGTCCTAGTAAGGCTGCATATCTCGGCTGCTACGTCATCAAGCGCTGCCAAAGGCCGTCGTAATTTGAGGGATTCTTGGAAGGCAAGAATTGTTCCTTGTCCTTAAATCACTCAAAATCCTTTGCACACATTCCAATTCGGGGGAAAAAAAAAAACGGACGGAAAACGAGTTGGCACTGAGCTTGTCTGAGTTCATGAAATGTAACGCAAAAATAATGTTTTTGGAGATGAAGGCATACATGTTATCTTTTGTTTTAGTGAAAATTAATCACCTAAACCCTAAACCGGCAATAATGTAAACCACCGGGAGACCACAGACGGTTGTCATTCTCTGTATTGCATTCATAGAAAGACTTATTTAAATTTAAATAGTTTTTTTCCAAAATAAAGTTTTAATAGGATTTTCGTACCGTGGGGGCAGGAACATGTCACAATTTTTTATATAGTGCTTTTTACAATATAGATTGTTTAAAAGCAGCTTTACAGTAAAAACTGGAAATTAATGCAACAAAGATTGTTTTGGCTGTACAGCAGCTCTAGAAGAAAGTCATTGTCAGTTTAAGTAAGTTCAGCATTGATTCTTTTCCGTTGTAGGAATCATTGGTTATTAACTTGCACTACACCATTTTCAACTGAAAAAAGAAAACTTTTAAAGTGTTCTTGCCGTTTGTTTACATGACAACAGCGTTTTGGTGACCTGAGAATGAAAACGTTGAAATAGATTTCAAAGTGCAAGTTTTTTAAAAACAGTGTGTTTTTCTGGGCGAGTCGAAGTGAACTGCGGCGCTGTCTCATGAACGTGCAGACGAGCACAGACCATCGGCCAAGGTCAGGATTTCTGTAAAATAATACATAAAATTTCATAGCATACTGTATATCACCAGAACACTTGACGTGTCGCATGGGATCATTCTGTGATATTTTTCATAGTCACTGCTAGTCACTGCGATTATATGGACGAGCGGGACTTTTTTTTTTTATTCTCCTGTCGTGGTCATAAAAAAAAGGAGGGCATACAGCATTAAAACAACACCAGGGTGAGTAAATTAGGAATTCATTTTCATTCAATTAATTTTCACTTTAGGATGAACTATCCCATTAAATGTTGTTTTAGGCATGTGTGTGTTGTTACGCATATGTTTAAATTTGTTTTTAGGCTCCACTAGTTTTGTTTGAACAGTTTAAAAAAAAAACTGTCTGAATGTGTTTGTCATGTGTGGTGCTAGCATTACTTTATCTTATGGTCAGATTAGTTAGCCGCAATGTTTTATGTATGCTATTCTGAATGCTTAGCATAGTCCAAATGTATTTTATTTTCACAATTTCTACAAGCTGTGACGGAATGTTTGCGGGTGCGGGCGGGAGTGGAACATACGTGTTGCGGGAGTGGGCAGTAATGGTCAGAAATTCAGCAGGAACGTGATTAAGAAAACAGTCCCACACAGGCCTCTACTAAGAAGGACTCTAGCCTACAACCCTTCAAAGGACTGGACATTGAAGGACACTGCCTACAACCCTTCAAAGGACTGGACATTGAAGGACACTGCCTCACTAGGATGCAGCCTTGCGTTTGAGAAGCACCCTTCCACTGATCTTGTTGCATTGAATTATGGGATTGCCTTTTTACATGACAGATAGATGCTGCCTTGGAATTTTAGAGTTTAAAGTCACCATAAAATCAAATTCTTGTTTTTTAATGGAATATTCCAGTATTTATTATAAATTATTTGTCCGTGCACATCATTATTTTGTAAAGATTAATGTTCCCCCTTAATTTTTTATCAAAATAACTTCTCTTCTCTTTTCTGATGAGATGGTTACTGATGCGAGGGCGGGACAACCTGTCACATGAGATCACAGCAATAGCAAACCACAACAATCCAACGATCCAGTCAATTCCTGATGGACAAAATCAAGTCCCGTCCTACATTTTTTCTTGTCCGAGAAGCCGTTTCACTCAGAAATACGTCACAATGGGGAAGAAAATACGATTTTATCCCGACTTTAAAACATGTAACCTCACTTGGTTTAAGAACAGAGCATATATCCGCATCCACTTTTTATGAATTTAAAGTATTATTCTGATCAGAGCAAAGGCTGACCTTTTTATATCGTCCGTGACATGCGACTCCCCAGAAGCTGTTATCTTACGGCCCAGGCTGACCCTTTAAATAGGATGTCTGAATGTGTTATTGAGGATATTGTTTCCTATAAACATCTAGCACTCGGGCAATAACAATCACATCAGGCAAAATGAAGTTATCTGAGAATAGAATTAAACTCCAAATGACCCTTTGCTCTGCTTCACAGCCCTCCATTAATAATTTCTAATCTAATCAGGGAGGATAAATGTAGCCTACTATCGCCGGCCACGCCAGGCACCTTGCCAGGAAGAGGGCCATTCAGCGCGAGCTAGGCCTCGGATGAGGGGCGAGAGGGGAAAAGAGAGACATCTTTTCAGGGGAGGCCACTGCTTGATTTCCTCCTTTGTTAGCTCTCTCTTGGCAAAGTCATGTCCTTGTAACTGATAGACATGTCTTTTTGTAAATAACCCGGGGTTGACTGATAAAATACGGAAGAGAGAGAGAGAGAGGGGGAAATAAAGCGGGTTCTCTAAATTGGCAGACATTACTCATCCGACCTAGAAGTCGACTATGTCACATCCTCTGAATAATCCCTCTCATTAGAATTAGGTATTACTTTCATCAACATCCCAATAAAAAATCATGCACACACACACACACACACACTACATTCAGCCTATGCATGGAATATGTCAGTGCATTGAAGTTTCTACAATTTTAGACCAACAAATAAAATGTTAAAGTGTTCAATGAAGTAATGCAGTTTGAGAGGCCAACGTTATATTGTGAATACAGTCATCACAGTTATAGGGTGTTGGCATTTTTCAGCAATCCCTCACTCTACAATCTACGGAGCCCCTAAAGGGACATGGTGGGGCAAAATTCGGGATGGGAGAAACATTTTTTTTTTCAAAGGTTTAGCGTTCCGTCGCAAAACTTTTGCATTCCCTCGTGAAACTTTTGCGTTCCCTCGCAAAGATATTTTCGTTCCCTCGCGAAGATATTTGTGTTCCCTCTCAAAACTTTTGCGTTCCCTTTGCGAAGATATTTGTGTTCCCTCTCAAAACTTTTGAGAGAGTTTGAGAGACAAGTCCGAAAAGATCTTGCATCTGCAAAGTGCAAAATCCAAAGTTTCTTGGGGGAACGCAAAAGATTTGAAAAAAAAAATTTCTCCCATCCCAAAATTTTTCCACCACCAAGTCCCTTAAGGGGCTCCGTAACTGTCACAGTTTGCTGCATTAAAATATAATGTAATGTCTGTCTCACCATTGTATATTTTATAGCAGTTTTAAACAGTTAACCAATCAGATTTTGCAGTCAGGACTATCCTATGGCCTCATTTGTCACTATTTTAATGACAATCTCCAACCTCTTTTGTTTTTTTTAATAAATGGCTTTTAAGCATGTTTGGCTTTTATTTTTGCATGGGTGAAAAAATAAGTCATAGTTAATTTGTGCAGCAGTATAACATGAGCCCCAGCCCCTGAGCAATAAGGTAGTAAAAAAAAAAAAAAAAAATTGTTTTTTTTCTGTTTGGGATAAGCTTGTGTTTCCATTGTAACATGTGGACATCAAAGCTTAAGCCGAGCAGACGAGTGGAGAATGTAGGGAGCTATTAAGAAAGAGTGGAAATTATTAAGTCAATTTGGTGGAGAGAGGGTTCAAAAGCTGCCATCAAATTGTTTCAATAATGAGCTGTTTCCGTTATTATTGAGTGGGAAAAAAATGACGTTTTCCAACCCCTCAAAGATCTGCAGATAATTGGATTGGAATTTCAAATGAAAGCCCTCATCACGGCCATCCTAGTAAGAGACCTATTTCGCGAAGTTAAATTTACTCTGAAACCATCTTGTCGCATACAAAATACATCAATGAATTAAACTCACTTCACATAAAATACACCTGGCATCCAATCCAGATGATCTATGCCACTGCTAAAATGAAAGAATCTAACGTTTTCATCCACTTTTATGAGAGGATTATCAATCTGAGATGTCATCACTATTAGACGTGCTAATAACTGGCTCGCCCATTCATTTCAAGTTTGCTCAGTTCCATTATTCCCACTGCTACCATATCTAACCTGTGCCGCATTGAGTCATCATGCATCATTTATGACGCCTTATCTCTGTATCTGAGCTCTTGTCTTTTATGAGCCCTGCTTTAAACCCTCTCATTAGCCTTCAGTAGCTTTGGGAACCTTCCACTATTGACATTTCTCACTCAGTAGCAAGGTTTGTTTGATGGGAACAGCATCTCTATTGACAAACTGATAGCCGAGGGGGCACTGAGACCCTGACAAGGCTCCACGCTGCCTGCTGCCTGTCCAGGCCACGGGCACAGAGAGGCTTGTGATAGTCTTTTGAGGATTTTTTCCAGTAATGTCTCCTATTTATGCGTGTGAACTGAAGAGTGGCTCCACAGTATTTACCATGCTGAAACATGAGTTAACTCACTTGATGCTTCAATGTGCATTATTTATGATACAAACACACCACCTGACCAAACAGAGACTAAAAGTCCTCACATAGAGACTAAATATCCACATTTTGAGCCTAAGGGGAAGGCATAGAGAGTAAGGTGAAAGGCCATAGAGACTAAATGCCGGATTTACTAAAAAAGGCAAATTAGGGTGAGAGCGCAATCCCATAAAAGCGCAGATGGGAGTGGAAAGTTCTGCGCATGATCTACTGACGACGCACAAATTGAAGAACACAGACGCAGCCGTATCATTTCCACAATGACCAACACAATCCACCAAGAGCAGCGCAAATTAGCGTCTGGTTTAAGACGTGCTTTTTTGGGGGGCGGTAAACAATGGCGCAAATACCAGTAAATTAGCGAGCACAAACCTTAGTAAATAACCTTGCGTGATTCGTCTGAAAGGGAAACTACAAATGCATATGCATATGTCAATGCCTGTTCAGCTGTAATTTTTCACTGCGTGTCTTTAGTAAGTCCTGACAGTAGTTTTTTAATGCCAGGGTTTTCTATGCTGCAAGCTGTTAGTAAATCTGGCACTTAAACATCCTCCCATAGAGACCGAATGTCCTCACATAGAAACTGAGATGAACTAAAAGTCCATATATAGACTAGATTCCCACATGACTGAGATGCGACACGACAGCTATCGGCACTGATCCTCAACAAACTCGTCTCAATACCCGTGTGATGACTCCGATCTTCAACCAGATGGAACTTGATAATATTCTGAATGTTCCAATCCAATCTGACTTCTGACCTGTAATGCTGCCTGAATCATAATCATACACTGTTCGTTCATTGACCAGAGGAGGACTGGACCCCCGACTGAGCCTGGGTCACCTGATGGAGTTTTGGTTCCTTGCCACTGTCGCCTTTGTCGGCTTTGGCTTTTGGCTTGCTTAGTTGAGGACATTTAATTTAATATTCAACAATATTATTGATCTGCCTGCATTGACACCTTTATATGGGAATATGGGAATGACATGACAAAACATCCTCCCATAGAGACCAAATGTCCATGCATAGAATCTGAGATGAACTAAAAGTCCATATATAGAGTCTAAATGCCCATATGACTAAACATCCTCCCATAGAGCCAAATGTCCAAAAACAGAAACTGAGATGACCTAAAGGTCCACATATAGAGACTAAATGTCCACACAAACTAAACTTCTTTGCATAGAAACCCAATTTTCACACATAGAGACTAAATGTTCACACATGGAGCCTATATCAACTAAATGTCCATGGAGACCAAATGTCCACACATAAAATTAGATTGCTGCGATTGTTCCCAGCATTGGTCTGATTTCACACTCATCTTGATTCTATCGAACCCTGGTGAATTTGCGTTATCTTACGTCATCACAAGTGTGCACATCGCATGATAGAAAACAAAATGCGGGTAATATATTGTGCTTTTCATTAATTTATTGCTATTATGCGCAGCTGAGTAAATGACACTTGGGTTTAGTGTGTGTGCGTCGCTTGAAGGAGGCTTTCTGCTGCTTGCAAAATGACTCTTTTGAGGAGACAGTGGATTGGCATTAATTTGCCATGCTGATTGCACTCGCTATGCGCAAATACACTGCAGGCCCACTCTCACTCATATCCAAGGTAAATCATCAACACCATTATCCATTACATGTGTTTTATTGAACTAAATACATTGTAATCGGCTAAAACACATGCGCAAGTTACTTTACTTCCTGAAAAAGCATGCATCCGAGTCCACATTGCCTTTACATTCACTCACAGTTCGAGTGCAACCGAACTCAGATTTCCTTTAGATAGTCTCGTGTTCAGTACCTCGGTGCACTCCCAGGTCCGCATGACAGCTTTCACATTAACATTTTTTCATGCGAACCGTGCCCCGTTCCGAACTAAACTGCCAATGTAAAATAAATAAATCTAAAAGACCATAATAGAGAATACAAAGGCTATAGGTTAAAGCAAAATAGAAAGTAAATGTCCATATAGCAAAGTTGAAGTTCAGGGAAGAAGGGGGCGGGAACCGGTGAACATTCAACTAAAAACTTTAATCATAAAATAAATAACAAAAAGAAAGTAAAGTAGCAGCCCCTCATACATGATTGCCGCCTAAACTAAAACAAAACAACAACATAAAATCGCAGGCCTGGTCCTCTCTCGTCCTTCACTGTCATCACTCCTTCTTTTATCCTTCTGGAGCTCCTCTGTGGGACTCCGTGTGGCATGCAGGTGACGAGGAGAGAGGCAAGAAGGCGGAAGGATGAGGAGAGACAAAGACGAGAGAGGGGAGAGAGAAAGAAAAAAAAAAACCCTTCTTGGTCCGGTTCCCCAACCCGATCACACTAATAATAATAATAATAATAATACATCACACTTGTATAGCGCTTTTCTGGACAGTCAAAGACGCTTCGAATGAGCAGAGACACTAAATGCGTCTCTATAGCACGCGGTGTGTTTATCGTGTAATTTATATGCGAAAATGAGTTTTTACATGCATAGGATACGCATGGGTTGGTTAGGGTAGGTTTAGTAGTGGTGTGGGGTGCATGTGTTTTATACGTTTGTGTAGAATTAGTGGTGGGGGGTAGAGTCCTGCGCGGGACTGTTTTCTTCATCCCGCTCCTGCCCGTGCCCGTTGAATTTCTGACCATTACCGCCCGCTCCCGCAACGTATGTGTAAGGCCGGAGACACACTGGCTGCGTGGCGTGAGCGTGGCGTTTCTGTTGCGTGTCAGCTGCGTGGCGGCTGCGTCGCGTTTTCTGTGTCTTTGCACACCAGAAGCGTGTCTGACGCGGCGCTGCGTGGCGTACACGAATACATATTCGCTATATGTGACAGAGGGAGGGCGCCGACAGACCAGTCTACATTTGGATTACTGTTGCTCTTGCCTTTACGACAACAATTTCAACTTTTATCACGCATCTTCCAAAATCCGAAAAATGGGGAAACATGCGGCTGTCTGTTTATTTGAATAACATTTACAAATTTTGTGTAGCTTTAAAGAGCCTATATTTAGCCTACCTGATGTTGGACCGTCACTCAGAACACACACTACGATGTTATTGTAGCCTATCCTAACTTTATATCCTCCTGAGGCCCAGAAAGTTTTTTTCAAATAATGTTTTTGATTTTTTTTTCATGTAATCACATTGTTAAGAGCATTAGACACAAATGAAAATATATATAGGCTATATTTTATTCATATGCTATGACCTCTGTAGTGGACACCAGGACTCGACTGTTTAAAAAATAAAATGACATGAAATTATATAGGCAAAAATAATGGGATAAAAAAAAAGACATTTATATCCGAATTTATGTCAAAACCTAGATTTTCAAACATCAAAATGTAATTTATTAATATGTATTCGTGTACAAAATGACATATAAACATCTTTTCCTATACTATTTTGCCTGCAAACGCTTCCAACACGCTTGCGTGTCGCGTGAAAAATAGGCGTCGGTTCTAATTCTAGCATGCACGCGTTTTCCGCGCGGCTCGTGCCGCGCCTGAGACGCGCGTGTCACGCAGGCAGTGTGCAAGCTCTAAGCTGTTAACATGGGAGCCGAAATAAAAACGGACACGCCACGCAGCTGAGACGCTCACGCCACGCAGCCAGTGTGTCTCCGGCCTAACACTCCCGCCCGCTCCCGCAATATGTATGTCCACTCCCGCCCGCACCCGCAAAACTCTGAGAATTTATTCCCGCACAATAATAGAGATGCATTGAGTTTGTGTCTTCTCCCGTCCCGCAGGAAAAAAACACGTATTTGTATTGCTGTTATTAAAGAGATTCATGGGGTTGTTTGTTTCGTTTCCCTGGCCTGCATGTATTCTGACGCACTGATCAGGAAGATGAATAGTAGTCCAAATGTCAGACTTGCCTTGCTTAGGTTTTGTGCTGTAAATACCTCGTTTTAGGTTCTTTTCCACATCATTGACATCTCCATCATGACGCTAGGCTACCTCCCGATCCCGCAGTTTGTTTTTTACCGCCCGCTCCCGCGAGATTTGCGTTGGGTCACGCGGGACCCAGCGGGACTCAATCCCAATGCAGCCCTCTAGTGTGGGGTGCGTGTGTATTACACGCAAATGAACTGTGTGTCAAATGCACGCGAAAACTGCGTATCATGCACGTAAAAACTCATTTTCGCGTATAAATTGCACGATAATACACAATGCGTGCTATAGAGACCCATTTACGTGAGAACAGGGTGGGTTCCCAAAATGCACTGCCGCTCGGCCCTCAAACAGTCGGTAGAACTTCTTCACAATGCCTGGCGGTGGCCCTGGACAACCCTCGGTGGACAGCCTTAGACTCCTCCACCCCCTGTTGGACTGCGACGGCTCCTCCAACGTCGGGCGCCCGACAGCGAGTCCCCATCATGGCGGATGGCCTGCTTGCCACAGTTCACACATTGACATTCTACTAATTATAAGTACCTTTGTAACTACATGTTAACTAACTCTCATTAGAGTATTAGTAGACTGTCAGCTTAATATTTGCTAACACTTTATTTTGATGCTCCTCAGCAGATATTCTACTGACTATAAGTAACTTTGCAACTATGTCAACATATTCCTCTAATCTGAGCCCTAACACCTAACCCTAACCTAACAGTCTACTAATACTCTAATAAGAGTTAGTTGACATGTAGTTGCAAAGTTACTTCTAAAGTTACTACTTGCAAAGTTAATTCTAATAGTTAGTAGAATGTCTAAAGTGGACCATCAAAATAAAGTGTAACCATAGTTTGAAATAAAATTACTACAGCGAAAAATAAAAATAAAACTACATGTCCATATAGAGAAGATGCATTTCTACACATAAGTGTCTGTATATGAAGACAACATTTTCACACATAGAGACTAATTAAATGAAGGTTCAAACAGGGATAAGCACCATTATGTGGTCACTTGGTCATTGAATATTATAAACTTACATCAGTGCTCTCATTTTAGCACCTCATTGGCTCTACCGTTCTTCATCACCTTTTGCGATATGACGTGTCTTGGGTGATTTTCATACCTGTAAATGTTATGTATGAATACCGATGTATGACCAATGAGACTGGGCTGAATAATGTTACCATTTACCCATGGTGCAGTGTTGTTGTTTTTTAATTGCAGACTGCATTCCTTTAGAGATATGAGAAAAACGTGTTCAGTCGACAAATAACATATCACAGTCTGAAGTCTCTCAAAAATCACTTCAAACTTAATTGAACAAAGCTATTGACTGAATCAAATTGAAAATAAGGAAAATGTGAAATGTGGTTAGCACGTATCCAGTGATTCTCATTGGCCGCCCCATGGCTGGTGATTTAATATAAAACACTGTTGATCTACTGAGCTATGTGTCAGACGCAGGTTGTTCCATGTCACAAAGGATTGATGACGGGGAGAGCATGCCCTTCATGTCTTGACATAAAAACAGCCAAATGTATGGCCCGTAATACCATTATTCAATCAGCTGATTGATTTTGTACTTCTGTTTGGAGTTATAAGTTCAGACTCATCTCCCTTATTGACTCGTACAGCAGGACGAGGGCCTTTCTCCTCTCACAGTGGTAATTGCATTACAAAATCAAAGTCCTCTTCCTTTAACTCCACAGGGCAGAATGATAAATCCAAGCTTACATCCGGAGAGAGACGGGTGGTTGGGGGAGAGAAGGAGACGAATGAGTCAGTGCAGCATTCAGGCTGGGGCTGATTGCTCCAGGATTTACTTCATTACTGTGTTCTTATCCAGTTAAGAGCGAGACCAGAGAGAGGAAGCCATTACAGAGGCCTAGCGCTGTGAGAATGCTGAATCTGCACTTTCAGTTCACTTAGCAGCCACATTCTACAGCATTATTTAGAAGCAGCGTTGAGACTTTTCTGTGCTGATCTAGGATTAGAGTTTAACTGGTCAAGATGTGTGTTTTTAACACCCAGGTCCAGCTTTTTTTAAATGGTCTTCTATATGTTAGATATTACAACAACAATGTTACAGTCGACACACCACTGCTCCACAAATATAGAAATTTGACAGACTCTTACAAAGGTGACGTTTTGAGCACATCAGGCACATCAGATGAATATATTTGATATTTTTAGTTATTTTTGGCCGAGCACCCACTTAGTACAATCTGCCAGTGATGTGCGTGCTTTTGTTTTGTGTTAATAACAATATTACAACAAATAATTATTTAATAATTATTATTCCTATTAATAAATATTATATTATATTATAAATATTATCAACGCATTCTCACCCCAAGGCGTCACTAAAATGACAATTTTGACCATGCTTCAATATTCGACGCTTTAGGCACCCTTTAGCGTCAGTTACATGACGCGATCCTAGGGCGTCATCTTACTGACGCTTTACCTTTAGCGTCAGTTAGATGACGCGGGTAGGTTTAGGTCTGGGGTAGGGTTAGGATTAGGATTAGATAGCGTCATCTAACTGACGTTAAAGGTAAAGCGTCAGTAAGATGACGCCCTAGGATCGCGTCATCTAACTGACGCTAAAGGGTGCCTAAAGCGTCGAATGTATGTTAAAAATGTTTGCTTGCTGTTAGAAATGCTGTTATTTCTTTCATAAATGTGTAGGCTTGAGTAGACATAGCTTGTGATTTGCGGTGTAGAGTGTGTGCAGTCTTGTGCAAAGAGGTAAAACCTTATTGTATTGTGTTTTGTGCTTCATGGTTGAGTAAAGTGTGTCCGTCACAGTTCAGTGCCGAGCTGCAATGCCGTTTGGCAGGCGACAGGTGCGTCAGCTGCAAAAGCAACCGCACACGTGCGAGAGTATGCGAGCGTTCATGTGCATGTAGGCAGGCGGGTTCTGATGCCGTTTGCCATGCACCTTGTGGCTGCCCATTAATATAATTAAATTGCACTAAAAACTTTCCCTTTGAAACTAATTAATTAAGATGCTATTATTTAGCCATTGAGAGGTTAATGACCATCATTAGAAACAAAGGCAACATCCACCATCATTAGCCAAACTCAGTTATTTTGTCAATTTTGGTTATTTACTGGGCAGAAGATTAATGAGGCCAGATACTGGCCCAGACGCTAATTAGCTTTAAAAACATAACACAATCCATCACTGCTTGTGATTGTTACAGCGACACACACCGACACAGACGTAGACACACACAAATAGAATCACATATACACACAAAACGCATATTCGTACTCTCCCCAACAGCATAAAAAAATCGAATTAATTAAGAAACGTTTAAATCATTACAATATGTACTTACGGTATACAATGTACACTAAAATTCCAAGTAAAATCCACTCTACTTATCAGAATCCTCAGCATGGCTATAATGCTAAATGCGGACTCCCTGTAATCCAATCTAATCGAATCTAAACTCTCTCTGGGATGGTTTTGAAGGAGTGATTTTGTAGTGATTCAGCAGATATCAGATTCAAGAAGTTACTATAAACTATTAATAAGCATGTAGATAATATTTTCTCTATTAATGGCATGCACTGCAAAAATGCCTGATTGAAAATGAATCGGTATGACTAAAAATTCTCATTGGATGACACGCATTCCAAATTCATTTAAAGTCAAAAATTGGTCAGTTCATGTATTTTTAATCTGTGCATATTTTATTATGTGAGAAGAGATGTATATATACCAGCCATGTATTGGCATATACTAGCCGTGTAAGAATCAGTTGACAACAATTAATTATACAATTCAATGACCAATCAGAATCGGGTATTTCCAGAGAGTCATGCAATAATAGAAAATAAAGTTTTGCATCTGCCTGCTTGAAGTGCTTGGAGACCAGGGCTGCAGATGAATGAGCCAGTTTAGGAAGTCATGAAGAGGACACACAGGGTCATAGCCTGTCCCACTTCAGTCAGCTGATTGGTGGAGATGAGAGGGCATGACTGCCATGGGGAGTGATCGCATGGCAGCCATATGAGTAATGCGTTGAGCTCCACAGGGCATTCAAATGACATTGCAGAAGATAACGGAACTTATTGTCAACCATTCATACTGGTGGGAATTTATGACCACACCATAAATGTTTATTAGCATTTTTCTATTTATAACTTGAAAAAACGGAGACAGCTCTCAGTGCGTCTGTGTGTCTTTGGTCTTTTTATGATCTGTGTGCATAGCAGGCCCCGCTCCTCTGGAGCCTTCTTAGTGAGCATGTGAGAGCTCTGCTGTGCCGCACATAGCCAGTAACTGTAGTGAAGAAGAGAGAGAGCACAGATTTGATTTAAGACACACTGGGCCTATGACTGTCTTTTATCTGAGAGCCGGTAAATCATTCAAGCTGTACATCAGCAGGAAACAGCAGGCCTCTGGGCAGCCCCAAACACACTCCTTCAGATGTTAACCTTGCTTGAAATACTCATGTTCTCACACGTCAATGTGTTCTAAGAGAAGCTGAGGGGGCAGTTAACAATAAGGTCAAAGCTAATGCACGGACATGGTTTGGGGCCAAAAAAATATTATAGCACCTCTGTTAGCTGTTGATGTAGGCAGAATTGTAAGGCATAATAGGCACTCTCGCAATGCAAATCTATTCTAAAGGGTAAGAAACCTCCTTTTGGCAAGATTCTGGAGGTAGCATCACTATTGTTGGCAGATAATTCAATCCCATAATGCATTGTGACACTCCATCCAAGACTAAGCCATTCTAAATATAATTAATTCAAAACTAAAAAGTATCAATTAAAAGTTTTAGTGTAAGTTCAATATAATGTAAAACAGACTATTAACCAAATATATTAATGTATGTTTATACTTCTTTGATCAGAGTGTCACATTGCTAACTGTAAACTCTTTTAAAATCATTTGTAAGTGACCCATGCACTTTGTGTGAGGAGCGTCATTTGTATTATGGAGGTTGGAAGGAAACAAGGCGGTGACACTTTATTTTGATGGTCCCTTTTAAACATTATGTTCACTATAAGTAACTTTGCAACCACATGTCAACTAACTCTCATTAGAGTATTAGTAGACTGTATATCTGCTAACACTTTTTTGTGATGCTCCCCAACAGACATTCTACTGACAATATGTAACTTTGCAACTACATGCCAACTTATTCTAACCCTACCAGTCTATTAATACTCTACTAAACCTTTAATGCGAGTTAGTAGACATGTAGGTGTAGCATTACTTATAGTCATCAAAATGTGTTAAAGAGAACATCTAAATTAAGTGAAACCAACAAGGCACATCCATATCAAATGATCATATCACATCCTGTCATCTGATTGTTTTTTGAAGGCAGCATTGATGATATCCCACAATCCTGTGCGTGCAGGCCCGTTAAAAAAAGTCCGTCTGAAACTTGCGTTTGTCTGTGAATTTGTGTATAAATAAATTGAGTTCACTTCTAGTCAGAAATTAGTACATGTAAATATTCACTTGGTTATCACCAAAGTTCTCTCTATATTGTTGTAGTGCATTAGATGCTGCCTCAGAAGCCCGTTCCGAAATCAGTTTCGGAAAAGTACCTTTGGACACAAATCCTGCCTGAGAAATCATTGCCAGGCTTATAGAGTAATGGCAACAAGTCAGCTGCATAAGCTTTCGGAAACAGCCATGGAGTTGATGCCTTTGTAGAAATTTGATTAGCTACCTTAGTACATAGCAGCCTATGTAGACTCACTTGAAGTAGTTCACTTGAAACAGAACCACTGAGTTTGAGTTAGGTTCGTGAGAAGAAACCGGTCTGTTAAGCAAGCAACTGATCAATATTCTGGCACAAGAAGTCCTGTCATCAAAATCCGTCTGAAAATGCATATGACACAAGATCTGTGCATGCATGCGTGACAAGCTGACGTTGCAGTAGTGGACATGTTTCCTCAAGGACCAAATCGAGTATGCGTATCTAATTTGAGCCAGAGTGTGGCCAAGCTAAAAAGCCCCATTGGAATGACATTGTCCTAATGATTTCCCCGTAGGAAAGGGATGTAGTCCCAATGGGAGGCATTCATAATTTTGCGTGTCTCGGGATCACAGACACATGGCATTGTGGGGTCGGATGTAATCCTTCCAGAACAGAGCATCATGCTGTTGTGTGGTTTTAAGCTAAGCCTTGCTCTGCATGGTGTACGCACATGCTATATTCCACTTAAGTCGGAAAGTCCGAATTTCCAGCTTCCTTCGGAAAAGTGCATTAGAACGTCTGTTGGTCCAACTTTGAAGGAAAAATTACATTTCACCAGTATGCATCATGTCACACAAACATGGCAGCATCAATGTGCAGGTAATGATAAACATTAACGTTTAAGCAAATGATAAAACACATTAACCAACCAAAGCTAGTTTAGTTAGCTAGTTTAACCAAGCAGGGGTTTGGTGTATTTGTCAACTGGTCATGCTGGGAGACTGCTAAACTCCACCATGGAGACCAGCATAAGCTAGCTATTATGCTAATAAGACTAGCAAACCACCTTTGGCCAATGCAATCGTATAACTGCAAAATCAATGATAGTATTGCGAGGCATTGTTTATCTTGCACAATTCAGTAGCAAGAAAACTTCTTAGATGATAATCAAACTACTGCAAAGCTAACAGTAGCATAGCATGCCCTTTTGTTTCCATATCTTCCGGGCATCAGTCAATGCAAGGCCTTTGTGGTCGGAAGTTTGAGATCCCACAACCAGCCTTGAATGGAACGCAGTGTTAGAGCACAGAGAGGCCTCTGGAAGGGAACCAGGCATAAACATGTAGCAGCTGGCTTCATGTGCAACCAATGCAACCGTTTAGTGCACTAAAATGGAAAGGATGCTTCCGTGTTCTGGCCTTCATAGAGGAAACAACAAGCATATCACAAGTTCCCCGCTTTGATGCACTGGCTTCCAGTTCAAGACATTGGTGCTTGCCTACAGAACAGTCACTGGCTCTGCAACCTACAGTACCACCTCCTCTCTCAGTTATGAGTCTACAACCCCTCCAGAAGCCTGCGGTTGGTAAGAGAGCGGCGGCTTGTGGTTCCATCGCAGAGAGCCACAAAATCACTCTCAAGGACATTTTCGTTCACTGTTCCTTGCTGGTTGAATTATCTTCCCAACCCCATCCGGATAGCCGAATCCCTCACAATTTTTAAGAACTAGCTGAAAACTCATCTCTTCCATGAGCACTTAACTGCATCCTGCAAAAAAACAACAACTATTTCTTCTTCTATGCTCTCACTATTCCTTAATCTCTCCCTGTTCTTGCTTCTACTATATCTTGAACGATGACTGAAACTTTGTATTACTAGCACTTCTTATGTTTATTGCCTTCTTAAGATGAATCACTTGTTGTATTACTCAACTGTAAGTTGCTACGGAAAAAAGCATCTGCTAAATGAATAAATGTAAAAATGTGATCACACCCATTGCTCTTAGGGCCTGAGCTATGAGGTCCAGTGTGGCGTAAAATTCTTCACCTTTTTACATACGGATATAATTTGTACTGCGGACAGAGCTGCTAAAATAGGCAGTTGCCTTTCTGTACAATAACTGATTAATTAAGTCTGGTTGAGAGGCAGGATGTCTCGGTGTCAGGTTCCCGCTGGTGTACCCATCGCTTGGCCATGCCGAGTGTTCGTACAATTTGATGTAGACATGTTATTCTCTCCTGGCTGCCTGCCGGCCACACTCGATCACACCTCAGCCTTTAAAGTGCAAGCCAAGATCAGTCATCTGCTGGGGCCGAGGTGTAACTTTATGAAATAATTACTTCACTGGCCTTTGGAGTATGCAGGGGGCTGAAAATAAACAGCGGTGGGTTGTGCAGGAAGAGAAACAGTGTGAGGAGAAGAGATGCAAGGGGCCATAGTGTGAAATGAGAGCGGCAGCAGCAGAATTTATGGCTGACATTCATGTTATGGCAGCAGTTCAGACGTGACCTCCTCACTCACTCGGCAGCTGCCTGCTCTTCACTGCCTTTCTCCACCTGTCCCGAAAACACGCCACTCTCAAGGCTAGACCAGATAAATCTGCACGTCTCGAGTGAACACTATCAGTCTGTTGTACCTAGTGAACTGCCTATAGGCAACATTTTAATGCATCATTGGTGCGTTAATGTCACAAAGGCTGAACCAAAATTGAACACTTCTGGGCGTGATGCAACACATTTGTAGCAACATTCTAGTGGACATGAGAGACAAGGGACTCACAGTTATAACCAAAACCAAAGCATTTATAATGCTTTTTTTTTGGTATAGTCAAGCTACAGTCTTTGTCTAGCTGTCAAAGTATATAACACGGACGCAATGTGAGAGGAAATGAGGGAACAAACAAATAATATATTGTGAGAGCAAATTCTTAATTTGCGGCCATGACTTCTTTTCACCACATGTCGTGCAGTGCACATAATCAGTGCACGTCTGTTTTTCGTGGTATGTACACAATGGCAAGGCCAATTCCAAGAAGCTCAACATAGGCTCATTGGAACCACATGCCTCCACCTATATTTTTGCAAACCTCCTGTAAAACATGAGTCATGACTCTTGATAAAACAGCTCAAAGACTTGTGTAAGCAAGCTAAAATGGCGTGGTTGCTTTAGCAAATGTATTTGTATTTCATGTTTGCTTTTTGTTAACGCTATCATTTAGGTTTATTGTAGGGTTTAGTGTAGGTGGTACTTTATTTTGGAACGTGATAGAGCATTAACCTTTTAGCGCCACTCACCTGACATTTCAATCTCAAACTGCTGTGATACTTATGACAACCAAGGTAATGAAATGCTGCCACTTTCACATTCTGTTTCGGGGGAAATTTTAATTGTTTTTAGAGCCACGCACTGGACATTTGACTTTGAAAGTGTCATGTAACATGCAATAAGCAACAAACAGTAATCATTTAGCAGAAATTTTGCCATATCGTATTAACGTGTTAACATTCTGGATGAAGCCAAGCTACACAAAGTTATATCTAATTCAGGGGTTGGTCCTAAAGCACCACTGACCTGCAGAGTTTAGCTCCAACCCTAATCAAACACACCTGAACAAGCTAATCAATGTCTTCAGTATTACTAAGGCTATAGGCCTTTGAGGTTTTTTGGGGGGGGTTGGAGCTAAACTCTGCAGGACAGCGGCTCTCTAGGACCGGTGTTGCCTGATCTAGGTCTGTAAATCCTTAAAACTGCACAAAAAAAAAAAAAAAATGGACTGGTGCGATTTCAAATTTTGTTTTAGTTTCAATTATTTTATTAAAGGTGCAGTATGTGAGATTGACAGCTAGTGGTTGAAATGGATACTGCAGTCCAAATTCAAAATACTGGAGAGAGTTGTTTCCCCCGCTCCCTCCTGCTCAGACTCGACGCTTGGTTGCCAGATTGAGGACACGCAACAGGAACGAGAGCAATTGACAATGGAATGCGAGGAGACTTACACACTGTAAGTTGATGAGTTGATTTATGATGAGTTGATATCGCATTTTAATTTTCTCCGGTTCATAGAGTTTTTTAGATGAGTGTGGAGGCTTTTTAGGTCGGGTAGAATCTGCAATCTTTGACCCAGTTTGTTCGCTGGCTTCCATGGCTGCAACATGCTGTGTTTTCCGCCAACTGGCAAGCTGTGGTGGCAAAAATACTATTGGGTAAATTGGCAACGTGCGATATTGCACAGACTAAAACAAAAACAGACATACCGACACATTTCAAAGTAAAATAACAGGCTGTAGCATTGTTTTTCAGAGAAACAAGTATGTGAACTCAGCATGATTCCTAAATATCTGCAAACAGATTATGGTATTTGTATGCTTTAGTACAGTCAAAAACTTATATTCAGCACCTTTAAAGTACATGTCAACATACTGTTCATATGCCAGAAGGTAACAGTTCCTCGTCACTGCTGTCATTAAATGCTAAACATACCTCTCCTCTCACCAAGGCCCCTTCACCCCCAAACAACCCCCACCTGTTTACAAGCCAATTGCTTATGTAGGCATTGAACAGCAAGACTAGGCTTTGAGCTTATTACTATTTTCTTTATCTCTTTTTCTTGCGTTCTGTCCTACCTTCTCTTCTTGGAATGAGTTTTCATGTTTTTACTTGCTACAGGTATTATACCACCAATCCGCTGAAAGAGTCTGAAAGGAAGAGTAATAGGGAGAGGGGGTAGAATGTGTGGGGTGAAGTAGAGCCCATATCTCAACAGTGATTTACAAGTCTGACTTGTTAAAATCAACACAGCTTCCTGACAGTGACAGGAGATCAAACCAACAGGAACAGCATAATCAAACACTCTGGCACATGTGGAACCTTTATGTTCACATGCATACACAGGCATGTCATAGTTCCACAGAGCATGGCAGCTGTTGATGCTACTGAGAAGGTGTTAAAAGGTCCAGAGTTTGTGAGAAAGAGACAACACTTAAAATTGAACACTCCATGAAAATCATCACATATACTTAGCTAAACAAATCAAGCCTTGTTTCAGTTAAAACAAGTCCTTTATTTTGTTTAGTTTGAACCCTGACTGACTGAACCCTTTATTCTCAAAACTCTAGAGAAGGGGTCTGGAACCTTCAACATAAAGAGCAATTTCTGCAACTAGAATTTATTATTTGCAACATGTCTTGGAATAAAGGTCTGATATTGACCTTGATAAGCCTTCAAGTGGATTTTGTACAATAGTGTTAATTTTTGGTATTGTATGTGATCGTAATGACATGAGATTGTAATGACATTTTTCACATTTTGTAGAAAAACTCGGATGATCCTTGAACTGGACACAAGTCCTAAAATCGTAATCGTTCTCTTTGCATGATCCCCAAGCGATTCTTGGTAAAAAAAAAAAAAAATGTGTTAAAGTTCTAAGTGCATTTCCCATCTATAGCTTATGATAGTATAAACTGATCTGCACTGTATGCTCGAAACTCAGTGTACGAGTGATCT
Source organism: Rhinichthys osculus (assembly GCA_029959095.1). Classification (NCBI taxonomy): domain Eukaryota; kingdom Metazoa; phylum Chordata; class Actinopteri; order Cypriniformes; family Leuciscidae; genus Rhinichthys; species Rhinichthys osculus. Next base: position 32,751,664 of record JARWKJ010000001.1, on the reverse strand, counting down.
CCTGCATGTCAGAATGTGAGTTATTTCCATCATTTGTAAAAAGTGTGGTGGAGCTGTATTTGTAGACTTGATCCTATAATGCATTGTTGTCCATCTCCTTCAACTGAATGCACTGGTAGTGTTGCCTGACTTATTTTAGCACATTGCAAATATATTATATCATTATTAGTATTAGGCATATAAATGAAAGATTTAGAGACAGATGTATAATAGGAAAGAGGGTTGGAATCAGGTGTGTTTTAGCATAAAGGCAGTCTATTGTTAACCTAGTTTGTTAATTTGAATAAAGATATGAAAACAATGCAGGTTCCAATGCTGTCATCTTAAATGCTTCATAAAATCAAACTTTTGCTAAGCCCTAACAGGCTTTACATTGTAATATGAGCCCTACTGATGAAAAAGAAAATGAAGATAAACTTGAACTAACTTTTACCCCAACACTAATACTTAATAATTATTTAAACATAACCTAACCCACAATGTTGAACGTATGTAATTCTAACACTAGCCTAACCCTACTGCAAATTATTACTAAACCCACAATGTAGCTTGCTTTGCTAAACCCATATTAGAACAGCCCTTGCAAAAATAAGTATAGTAAAGTATAGTATATTTTTAAGTATACTTTATGTAGTAAGTATACTAAAATCGATATACTAGAAGTATACTTGTAAGTGTACTGTTTCAATTCTACTTTGGACTAAATTGACCCACTTTTTAGTGTATGCAAGTATACTTTTAAGGATACTTTAAGTATAACAGTAGTCACCTTTGAGTACACAATTAGTTTAGAACTAAGTTTTTCATTTGTACTGCAACTATACTACAAGTGAACTTATAGGTATACTGATAGTTAATAGGCTACTCAATGAAAGGAGTAAACACAACTACAAGCAAAGTATACTTAGAATACTTAATTATACTTTTTAAGTATATCTCGATCAAAAGATTGAGTACAAGTACAGGCCAAATATACTTTCTGTCAGTATAAGTCAAGTGTACATTAGTGCCATTTTAAGTATATTTCTGTCATGACAACTCTCGAAGTGATTGACATGGTAATGGGCATGACAATGTTGTATGTTGGGTCTTGGCGGAATAGATCTGCTACGCTTCTGCTGCTGCTGCTTTTATTGCTGCTGCTGCTGCCGCAGAGCAAGTATGGGACTTGCTACTGCCAATACATACACAACACGCTGCTGTGGGCAAGTATAACACAGTCTCATCCCAAGACGTCATATGACTGACGCTTTTGACCATACGTCAACATCCGACGTTTTAGGGTACCCTTTAACGTCAGTTAGATGACGATCCTAGGGCGTCATTTAACTGACGCTTTACCTTTAGCGTCAGTTAGATGACGCGGGTAGGTTTAGGTCTGGGGTAGGGTTAGGATTAGATAGCGTCATCTAACTGACGTTAAAGGGTACCCTAAAACGTCGGATGTTGACGTATGGTCAAAAGTGTCAGTCATATGACGTCTTGGGATGAGACTGGGCTGGCAAGTAAGACATGCTGCTGCTGTACAATTTAGCGTACATGAATTACCCGTAGCAGATCTATACAGGTGGAGCTGGGGAAGGTGGAGGATTTCTGAATCGTGCTGCACTGCTAAGGCAAATGCTACCCAAGTATTTGAAGGCTGAGCACGCAAACTCATTGGCTGACACAGGAACCAATAGGAACCAATCAGCTGCACCCCATAGACAACGATGTGATTATGAACAGGTGAGTAAAAGGAACTATTAGCCTGCACCATCTAGAGTTTCATGCCAGAACTTTGTATTTGTGAGAAGCACATAAAAAGTAGACTGGAGGTATACTTTCTTACTTTTAGTTTAAATGAAGTATACTAATAGCACATTTGAATAAACTTCTTTTTCGTTACGGAGTGCTAGCAATAGATATAATACCAACAGCATCTAAGTGGTACTCGCAGGTACCCTGTGTAAGGTGTAACAGGTGTACAGTGGGAATTCCGTAATCCCGGCTCACGTACCCCGAAGTGATAAAATAAAACAAAATTCTGTATTAAAATTTATAGGCAAGAAAAGTAGTTTGTTTAGGCTGGGTTGTGAATTACAAACCTGCGCACATATTTTAAAAAGCACATAACTATAGAATTCTGAATGAGCATGTGAACGCCGTCTGCGTTAATCACAGGTTCGCGTTCAAAGTCTGATCATTTCGACGGAGGTGAATCAATCAAAGTTAACTTTAGCTGGAAGTAACATTATTCAAGAACCGCTATAACGCCAAAACAATCTGTTACCTTAAATTATATATTTATCTCTGTAAAGCTGCTTTGAAACAATCCATTGTTAAAAGCGCTATATAAATGAAGATGACTTGACTTGACTACAGTGTATGTACCGTGAGCACTCCGACTGATCTGAGAAACTTTCTCAGCACTTTCCCTGCGAAAATTTCAAAAGTTGTTTGTGTTCCGTATTTCCGACGACTCAATCAGCAATGATAATCCTTTGTGAAATTATCATTCTCTTGAGTTGGTTCTTCCTTTTCAGTGAATTGACCAAACGGCTTTGCAAAACGGTCTGAATCAATTCACATTAGTTACGATCACTCTTTCACAGAATCAGCTGAAGCCTTTTTTTAATTCAGTAAACCAGAAAGTATTGCAATAGCCTGCTAAAGAACACAGAGAACAAACAGCGCTTGATGAAATGGACATTCACATATACCAACAATTGAAACAAAGGATACTTTTTGAGATGTCACTGAGAAAATTCAGCTACTGCTGTCCCATGTGAAAAAGCAGCCATTCACACCGAAAGTCTTTTTGTGTCTGCCCACTGTAGATGGGTGTATTTTTCTTTTCCATTTATCTTATCTTATCCATTCTTATCTTAATTGTCATTTATCAAGGTGCTTACAAATGAATTAAAATGGAAATGTGCTTACTGGATGACATCATAAAATGTAAGTTTCCACTCACTTATTTCTTCAATCAGAACCCATTGTGGCCTGGAAAATGTGCAGCATGAGATTGATGCAATGGCTTGTGCTGGTGGCTGTGGTGAAGAATAGGGCTTTGGGCTGACGCTGATAACTAATGCAGGCAAAATGACATGCTGCCACAATCACACTGTACATTAAACTGACCACAGGGAGATGAATGCAGAGTGCTAATGAGTATGACAAATAGACTTCCATGCAAAACTGCAAAGGTAAATTCCAACACTAAATGCATGCGTGACAGCTACCGTGTGGACAGTGGTGATAAATGAACACTAAGTGCTCGGCTTGGTCAGCCGAGACCCGAATAAATTTCCCCCTTTTCCCTCATCCTGTGTTTTCCTGCCTTCAAAACAGAGAGAAGTTTAAGCATATTGCTCTGTGTAAATCATATTAAAAGCTCTGATGTGATACGCAATGGTGTAAATTAACCTCAAACCTTTAAGCAGCCGATTCAGTGGCATTTAGCTGAGTGAAAGTCCATCTGGAGTGGAACTATTTTAGGGGACACGCTACGTTTCTACAGGAAGGCATGTGTCTGGTTGACTCTGGGAATGCAGGGAATTATGGGAGCAAAGAGACTTGATGTCCCTCTGTTTGTGAAGGTTAATGGTAACTGTTAGACGCAGCCTAATGAACGTCATTAATTAACCACCAAGCCTTCCTCGCATTTCAATTACTCTGAGGACTGACGGAGTGCCAGAGGTATAAAGGGGAATGTACTTTGTTAGATATCCTTCCCTACGGGTAGGACTTGGATGTGAAATCACATTGCTTTGTTACAGCATGAGTCCAGACTTACCCAACCCCAAATCATGTTCACACTGCTCTGCCACCACAAACCACTGACATGAAACACTAGAAGTGACATAGTTGTGGGAGCAAAGATCTAAAGGCTTTGTGGTGTCAAAGCCAGGAATGTGTGGCCCTCATACCTCCTCTTTGTCCCAGGTAGAATAGTGAGACTTCATCAATAGCTGTTTGCCAGGTACATTAATGGTTGGGAAGTGCAGAGGGGTTGACCTGGTAGGGCGGAAGTCTGGCGGTGGTCAAGTGTTTCTCTTTGGTCTGAGGCACAAGGATCGGGGGCTTCTCCTAGTGGGTCAAACTACCAGCAGAATATACCAGCATAGTTAGTCACCAGCATAAATTGTGTTTCGAATGGTGGTCCTCCGCATGTACTGTTAAAATTATGAACCTTACTGGGTATGGTGGTGTGGTTAGGTGTTCAACTAACCCAGATGAGTATTGGGAGGCAGCCGGGTGTTGAGTAATCAGACTGCCTCAGGGAAAAAACTGTTACGAAGTCTGCTGATGGTGGCACGGATGCTCCTATACCTTCTGCCAGATGGCAGAAGGGTGAACAATCCGTGAAAGGGGTCGTCCACAATACGAATGGCTCTGCGGATGCAGCGGTTGTTGAATTAAGCATCTATAGTGGGTAAAGAGATCCCGATGATCTTTTCCGCTGTCCTCACAATCCGCTTTAGAGTCTTACGGTCAGAGGCTGTGCAGTTCCCGTACCACACAGTGAGACAGGAGGAAGTTTGTCTCTCCTCAGCCTCCGCAGAAAGTGGACACACTGCTGGGCCTTCTTGACTAGGCAGGTGGTGTTAAGAATCCAGGACAGGTCTTATGTGCATGTGCAAGTCTTATCAACATTAAGAGATAGATTGTTGTCTCTACACCATACTGCGAGCTGGTACACCTTCTCCCTATACGCTGACTCATCATTATTGCTGATGAGGCCCACAACTGTAGTATCGTCAGCAAATTTGATGATGTGATTAGATGTAAACTTAACAGCACAGTCATGGGTCAGCAGGGTGGGGGGCACCAGTGTTCAGTGTGATGGTGCAGGAGGTGGAGTTGCCGATCTTGACAGACTGGGGTCTCCCGGTCAAAAAGTCCAGGATCCAGTTACAGAGGGAGGTGTTTAAACCCAATAGGCTCAGCTTTGTTGTCAGTTGTTGTGGAATGATTGTGTTGAATGCTGAACTAAAATCTATGAACAGCATCCTTACATAATTACCTTTGTTATCTAGCTGAGTCAGAGACAGATGTATGGTAGCAGATATGGCGTCCTCTGTTGAATGGTTAGGACGATATGCGTACTGAAATGGGTCCAGTGTGGTGGGAAGACTGTTCTTTATGCGTTTCATGACTAGCCTCTTGAAGCACTTCATGATGATAGGTGTAAGTGCAACAGGTGGGTAGTCATTCAGACAGGACACAGATGATTTCTTTGGCACAGGGATGATGGTAGCTGTCTTGAAGCACACAGGAGCAACTGTCTGGCTCAGAGAAATGTTGAAGAGGTCCCTGAGGACATCTGCAAGCTGATCAGCACATTCTCTGAGCACCCTGCCAGGTATGTTGTCAGGACCTGCAGCTTTCCATAAGTTAACTCAGGATAGATAATTCCTAACGTCTACTACAGACAGACGCAGTACGTGATCGATAGGAGTTGGAGTGGTCTTCCTCGCTGGAATGTTGTTCTGTGCTTCAAATTGTGCGTAGAAATCATTCAGGGTATCTGGGAGTGAAGTGTCGTCAACACAGACAGGTGGTTTTGCTTTGTAGTCTGTGATGGCCTCAATGCCTTGTGTCCTTGATGTTTGTGTAGTTGTCACAGGTCGGGGTGAGTGCCAGCGGGCCGCCCACCCCCAAACCAAAACACCGCCCCGAGGAGCAGACCGTGGAACACATGAGGCAGACAGGCGGTTGAAATAAATTACAATATTTCTTAATTGAATTATAAAAAGTATTTTTTTTAAAGTTGGCTCCATAGTTCTTCATTACTGGCGATCGAGACTGGACAGCAGAGGATCAGTAGCATCTCTAAGCTTTTCATTCGCTCACCAGCTCAATGGTTCCTCCAGGTCTAGACATCAGAGGGTCAGCAACAGCTCACAGCTTCACATTCGCTCACCGGCTCAATAGTTCCTCCAGCTCTGAACATCAGAGGGTCAGTAACAGCTCACAGCTTCTCATTCGCTCACTGGCTCAGTGATTCTTCATTCCTGGCAACAGAGACTGAACAGCAGAGGATCAGTAACAGCTGGGACTATGAGTGCAAGTAGAATTTAGAATTTCCCACACTCGTGCAATCAGCAAAACACTCGAAACTTCAAACGTGCTTGTTTCCACACTAGACACTGCAATCCACAATACCTCCCAGTGAATTAAGCCTCCACTCATATCTCCGCCGGGATCCTTCATGCCGCTGGCTTGGGGTTCTCCAGACTGTGTGAGGAATAAACATACCACAAGTTCTCTCCTTTCGCAGCTTCCCTCCGCTGCCTTTCAGTACCTCTCTCCCTGTGTCCTCTTTCTTGTCTCTCTTCCAAATGGCCTTTTTATACTAAACTTTGGGAGCATGTACCCCAATCACCGCTCTAGCTCCTCCCCCTCCACACCTGCCGCTCATTTTCTTAATAATCACCTAATCACCCGGTGACATAGTGACTGTGGATTCTTTCTGCGTAGTTGCGCTTTGCCTCTCTAATAGCCCTGGATAGATTGTCCCTTGCTGTATGGAGGGCTGACTTGTCATCAGACCTGAAGGTAGAATCTCTGGTTTTCAGCAGCAATCGCACTTCAGCAGTCATCCACGGTTTCTGGTTTGCACGTGTGATGATGGTCTTGAAGGATGTCACATCGTCTATGCATTTGCCGATGTAGCCAGTCACAGATGCTGTATATTCCTCCAAGTCTGTGATGTTGTGATATGTAGCAGCCTCTCTGAACATATTCCAGTCTGTGTGCTCAAAGCAGTCCTGAAGTGCTGAGATGGCTCCCTCAGACCAGGTTCTCACCTGTTTCAGAACTGGTTTGGCATGTTTCAGAAGTGGTCTATATACTGGGTATAGCATAACAAAAATGTGATCTGAGCTGCTGACATGGAGCCCGGGGTGTAGCCTTGTAAGCACCCCGAATGGCAATTTGAGGGATCCCAAAATGGACGTGCTGGTGGAACTTTGGAAGCAGTGATTTCAGATTCGCATGGTTAAAATCTCCGGCAACAATGAAAAATCCATTGGGGTGCATTGTCTGTAGGTTACTGATAGCCCCATAGGGTTCACTTAGCGCTTCTTTCGTGTTATTGCCGGGTGGAATGTACACCGCGACAATAAGCACGGTGGTAAACTCTCTAAGCAAATAATATGGGCGGCATTTCACAGTCATAAACTCCACCAGAGACGAACAGTAGCTTGAAACCACAATGGCATTCCTGCACCATTCGTTGTTTATATAAACACACAGACCACCCCTGCGAGTCTTACCAGACAGTGCTGCTATCCTTTTGGCGCGATGTGCAGTTAGCCCGGCTAGCTGAATGGCTGCATCCGGAATGCTGTCGTTGAGCCATGTTTCCGTGAAAATTAAAACACAGCAGACCCTGATTTCACGCTGGGAAGTTAGCTGTAGTTGGAGTAAGTCCATTTTATTACCGAGAGAGCGAAGATTGGACGGCTTGGGTTAGCTTTTAGCTTAGTACGTATACCGGCCCACTTTCCGCACTTCCGCAGCCTCGCACACCGTTTCTGGCGCCCTCTCTTCCGGCCAGCGGCTTCAAGCAATACCGCGGTCCCAGGGCCTGGTTCGCGTAGTAGCCCAAGGTCTCGTAGCTCGTCTCGCAGTCCGTCGTTTATTCCTCCTGAGCTTTGTTCTCCACTGTTCAGCAGGATTTGGCGATGGTAGACATGTACACAAGTACTACCGATGTGCATCTAAAAACGTTTCCAGTTCACTTTCACAATGCCCTTTTTGCAAGTGACAGAAATTCGAACCATACCAGAGTTCGTTTGGAACTGGATCAAGATAGTCCAGAGAAGTCCGTACCGGCCTTCAGCTGGGTCTCGGAATGGTTGTTTGGTCCTCACCCGAGTGCAATTCCTGTATTTACACCTGCCCAAAAGATCCGCACCAAGGGGGGAAACGAACTTGAGTTTGATTCAATCGAACCAAACTAGACAGGTGTTAATACACCCTTAGTTATTAAAGAACTTACAAGATGGAACCCATAAGTTCCTGCAAGAACTCTAAAGACTCTCAATAGTTCCACCAGTAACCTGATTTCAAGAGAAAGGATTTTAAGGCACTTGAAATATATATTGCATTTCCTTGAGTACACAATATGATATTTCAGGCACCATTAACAGGGTTCCTAAAGGTTCTCTAGAGGGTTTCGCCAGTGTGGCACGGAACCAAAATATGCCTTGCATCATTTCACTTTTACAGTGTAGGATGCAATTGTGATGGTGTCCCTACAAGGCTGGATGTAGGGTACGTTTACACGACAATGAGATGCTTGAAACTGAGAAGTTTTTCCTTTAAGTTTTATGCGTACAGATGACACCATTGTCAAAACGATCCCCATTCACTCGGATTCTGCTACCAGGATATTCGATGACGATGAAACACTATAGACTGAACATGTAATATGCATGTGCATGACGTCATTGTCTTCAGAGATTCGCTTTTTTTTTTTTACACTTTGAAACCCGTTTCCAAACGTTTGCGTTTTCAGCCACCCAAAACGTTGTTGTCGTGTAAAGGAGTGACCAAAACGCATAAAAAGTTTTAGTCTAGCTCATAGGTTGGCAACCCGCGGCTCTTAAGCGCCGCCCTAGTGGCTCCCTGGAGCTTTTTCAAAAATTTGAAAATGGAAAAAATATTTTTTGTTTTAATATAATTTCATGACAAACATTCTTAAAGTTTTTCAACGTTGTAAAAATGTGTATAATAAATATTTAATTTCAACATTTCTGTCAACGAAGAATTTACGTCATAGACTGTGACACACGTGTCTGTCAGATCGGCGTGATGCCAGACCGGTGGCTAACAAACAAACCGGCGGGTGTGTCATGGGCCATGGATCCCAAGGGGAAAAAGAGAAAGATAGCTGAGCACTCCCAACGCAATCTAGTGCGGCGCGGGACTAGATTTGATGGCCGAGTGCGAGCGTGGGCGCGTGCGGTAATGCACTCACTCTACTAAAACCAAAATAGAAACGATTTACAGGCCAGAATTTCTATTCATAACATGTTTGCAGCGTTGAGCGATATAGCCAATCACAGACATATGTGTTGATTTCTTGAACGCAATGGCCAATCAGAAGCATTTAACTCTCTGGGGTCGGCAATCACGCCGGCGTGATCTGCTCGCTTTTTTTCTTATCAGTGCAAAAGAGACTCAAAATACTCGGTTGATTTTGATCTTACATTTAAGTGTTATACATCATTAGATCCTGTTAAGTTTCTATTTTTTTGTGGATACTCACAATAAAAACAAAGTGTTGTGCTTTTCACCAAATAAAGAAAAACAAACATGATGCGAGTTCTGCGTTCTCTCTGTCAGTGAATTCTGAAACGCATCCTAAGATTAACTGTAACTCCGCGAATACTTGTCACACAGGCACAAGAGATTTTTCTTTATGAAGCTTGAATTCTCTTCTTTTAAATGAAGTAATTTATATAAAAAACAAATATTCTCAGTTTATGCAATCTGTATGAAAAGAGAGTGCTGTCAGTATTTTTTTTCCCAGCTCATTACACTTCATTACGCATTAATCTGACACGCCCACGGAGGACGCGCGCTATTCAAACGCAAATGTCGAGGCAAGCCATGACAATGCTCACATCAGCCGTTCCACCGCGGCGGTAAAATGTGTGGTGTATTTGCTGCCTTTTACCGCTAAGAGGCGCTACAATCATAGACTCTGAAAAGTGTTTGTTTATTCCGGTTTATTCTCTCTAATGCGTAATCTGCTGCCGCACCACGGCTGATTCAGAGCGATTGAAAGCTGGTAGCAGATGTATTCAACAAGTGAAACGTAGTTAAAATAATTCATAATCACAATACTGAAATTAGGCTACTGAAATGTAATTGAATAAATAATGAAAACATTTCAACATAAAACATTGCAATAAAAACATTTAGGCTACATCAATGAGGCTTTACAACTTTAACAGCGTAACCTACAGACGGTAGCTCAATGATCAACGCAACAACACGAGCTTCGAGGAGCTTCAATAGACCCGAGATTGAATCTCAATGTAGCATAGGCCTACATGTTGTTAACCGATGTTGTCCTACAGCGTTTATATTTTCCCACCTTGATGCTTAAATAGGTAACTGTTTATATCTGTTTACTTATTTAAAGTCAAGAGTTTTGTTTGATTATCATTACAACATAAATTTGCTACATTCCTGTAGAACCGCAGCCGCTGCACAAACGACAAAAACTGATGAAGAAAGATTGTCAGCCGATTGCATCAGAAAATGAAAATGAAGAAGCTCGTCTTTAGTCTGCTAAATTATTGTGTAATGTAAAAGAACACTAAAATTACTTAAGTTTGAAACCAAGTTCGAACATTTCAAGGTTTAAATTTTTAAATTTAAAACAGGGTTGCATCGGGTTTAGAGTTTATTTCTTTTGCGATGCAAAATAAGAAACACTAGCCTAATCTTATTCTTGCGACATTTTAAATTTGTATTGCCAAAGAAATTACAGCTAAATTAAACAATTAAAACAGTACAAAAAGAAAATTGTCCAAAGAAACATAATTAAATTAAAAACATGCGTTTCTCTTTGCCTCTCTCGCGCTGGATCTCTTTTTAACAAGTTTATTTAGTCTCCCTCGCTGCACGCGCTGGGTATCTCTCGAAATTAAACATTTCAGGGTAAAAACACATCATACAGCTGATAATACTGTATATGTCGCTACGTGTCAGCCAACGCCTACAAATCACCAAAAAATTATTTAGCCTTTAATTGTTGCTTCAAAGACACAGCATGCCTTGTTGAATTCACCTTACAATAACTTCAATTGAAATTTTGTGTGAAAAAAACTTTAAATAGGCTACAATAAATAAACTACAATATTTATAATTTAATAAGATATGGGGCCTACATTTGGACACAGATTTATCCTTACAATAATTTTGCCTGGCTATCCGACACTCTCCATATGAAAGAGGAACATTAACACCTTTGTCCAGCAACTGTCCCTCCAACCCCCCCACAGGCTATCGGAGTCTGAGGCTGACTTAACACAAAGAGAAGTCGCAATTCACACTTAAATCGCTATTCTAGACAGTGTTGATAATGAAGGAATTAAATGATTTAAGTTACATGTAGCCTAGTGATATTTCTGTCATAAAAGTTTATTACTAAATATTTCATTATTTCAATAATTGATGAAATAAAACTGGTTTGGGCCAGCTTTTTCCAAGCAAAACTAAATATAATCTGAAAAAACACATGTTAATTTGTTGTCATGAACAAAATATTCAACTCAGTATTAAAGTCTACAGGGATCTTTGGATCCTTACAACCAGGCATGCAATTTGTGAATTAAGTTTTTATTTTATTTTGTATTATTCAAATAAATATCGAAACACGGTGCTTCGTGGTAATGCTGCTAAATTAAATAACATTTATAGAATAATTATGTACTTAAATGAAACAATATCGCAACATTTCGACAAATACATTATTTGATCTGTTTTTACATTTTAATTCAGGGCGATTTAGCCTACATTTAATTAGAGCGAGATTTTCACCCTTGTCTTGTCATTTTGTCATTGGGAAGCGCTTACATTACATGTTTGAGTAGATCCTCTGTACCTCTCGTTTTCATATGGATTAGCCTACACAATCAGATAACATTTATTAGCCTAAATATTTAGACATTTAAAGGCTTTAGACATAGCCGATTTCTTATCGTGACTGAGCTGAAGTGGCTTTCGGTTCATTTTTGTGACGCGCAGTTCCCGTAGACAGAGACGACAGATATACTGTTTTTGTCGTTAGCCTATATGAATACAAGTTTACAGTTTTGAACGATGTAAGCTACTCTACTCTTATCTGTATGACCAGTAATTAAAAATAATTCAGCAGAAGCAGGGATGTTTAGACCAGAAGGAAATCCCAGTCCCCCTGGCAAATCACACTTTACTTAAAACCATGTTTTTAAAAACTCTAGGTTGTAGGGAACAGACCTCTCTGCCATGCGCGCGCACGGTTTGGAGCACAATATCTGTCTCGCATGCATGCTCGCTCTAGATAGATTATGGGATATTTTAACTAATTTGCGGTATAACTAGTCGATCACGAGTGGCTCAACAGGTAGATCTATAGATAAACTATTTCTTTTAGGAATTTGACCGACCGGGTTGACACTTCAGCGTGAGAAATCGGGGGTGTGGCGTGAGAGCGTGAGATTTGGGTCAATTGCGTGAGTACTCTCACGCTCAATGCGTGAGAGTTGGCAGCCCTGAAAAAAAAAAAATATATATAGTATATATATATAAAAAAAAATTTTACAGAACGGCTTTTGAAATTACGATTGGTAGCCTATTATTATACAGATGCAAAGTCGTTCTGTTGGATACTATTTTGTTCCTTAGTGTAAAATGGAAATGCATGATATTTGTATTTTATAAATATAAGCAAAAAAAACTGTATGGTGTAACAGAGTTTTAGAGCTAGACAAATCTAAATAAATATAAAATTTACAGCAGATGTTTGTGCGGGATTTGAACCCGTGTCATCTTGATGATGAATCGGAAGTTCTACCGCTCGGCTATGAATTTTCTCACTGAGAAATACCCAAACGTCTGTTTCTCACAGAAAACGTTTTGTCTTTAAAAACAGTTTTAAAAGATTATATCTTATCTGTATGACCAACAATTACGGAGTAGGCTATATAAATGTTTGTTGTAGGCTTATTTGGAAATTACCATAACTTGTAGTATTTCATCCTTAGGCTACAGACATTAGCCCCACTAAATGTCCCTTTGCGCCAACCTGTCGGTCGTTTCGCGAGCAACTTTGAAATGCGACTGGTTTATTTTTACCGCGGTGGATGGCTAAAAATGGTATGTGGATGGCTAAAAGGTGTGACTAAAAATGTGCTTTTGGCTTTCATTTATATTTTGATTGTTTGTATATATATATGTGTGTGTGTGTAAATATTTATTTATTTATATATGTTACATGGATGAAAGGAGATGAACCCAAAACAGACAGAGTGCAACGAACGGGGGGTTTATTGGAACAAAACAGGAAAACAAAACCCACGAGGGGGCAAAACACGACTAAGACAAGGAAAGGATGGCAGACTAGACTAGACAATGACTGTACAATAAACTGACAAAACTTCAAATAAACGTTCACAAAGACAAGACTCTACACTAAGTACTCACGGGTAATAAATGGCAAGGTATAGCAACAAAGAGCGATCTGACAACATTCAGCATAGATAAAGCAATGAACCGACACAAGACAGCAAACACAAGGGGATTAAATACCAAGAAACTAACGAGGGGAACAGGTGACGCTGACAAGGCAATCATGACTAAACACGGATAACAAGGGGGCGGGGTTACAAGACGAGACAACACAAAACACAAAACATTGGTTCTGTCATGATCCTGCCACAAGACTAAGAATAATCAATAACATGATGGCAGAATCATGACAGAACCCCCACTTTAAGGAGCGGCTACCAGACGCTCCTCAAAGAGACACTAAGCACAGGACAAAACGGAACGAGACATAGACAAAAACCAACAAAACATGGAAAACACTAATAACGGCATACATGAATAAACAATAACAGGGTTGGGATGGAACAATAAAAACATCAAGCATGGCAGGGGAGGTGGAGGAATAACAGAGTTCATGGGGGGTGGTCCAGGGAGGATGGGTGTGCTGGGGTTCTTAGGTCCATGGGGTATTGGCAAGGAACGAGGAATCCGGGCAGGCTTGGAGGAAGACAAACGAGGATGGGACTTGGGCGAAACAGTCCGGGGTTTAGTGGTGACAAGGGGAACAGTCCGGGGACCAGAGGCGACAGGGGGAACAGTACGGGAACAAATGGCGACAGGGACGAACGGGGAAACAGTCCAGGGATGAGACGTGACAGAGGAGACAGGGGAAACAAACGGATGACCGGAGACAGCGGGGACTGCAGCAGCAGGAAGTGGAACGGAGACAAGGGGATTATCAGGTGGTAGGGGGGTGGGAACAGGAACAGAGCTCCCAGAGGTAGACCCAGAATCAACGCTCCAGAACTCTGATTCAGTGACCGCCATAGGCTCTGAAACTGTACCCTCAGCGGCAGGCTCGGGTGCGGGGCTCTCGGCGGCAGGCTCGGGTGCAGCGCTCTCGGCGGCAGGCTCGGGTGCAGCGCTCTCGGCGGCAGGCTCGGGTGCAGCGCTCTCGGCAGCAGGTGCGGGGACTGAGGGCGAGACAGGACGGACAGGGATTTCGAGGATCTTGGCTAGACACGACAAATACTCAGACAGGGTCCTGGCAGCTATGATGACAGGCATCTCATGTTGAGACGAAACAGACTGTAAAACTGCACCAGCCGCTCGATCGGCCGCGGCTCTCACGGCAGGCTTCACTGGAGGCTTGGGTGGTTCGGACGCAGTCTTCACTGGAGGCTTGGGCTGTTCGCCGGCAGGCTTCACTGGAGGCTTGTGCTGTTCAGGCGCTGGCCTCACTGGATCAGACCTCACCCTCTCAACCGCGGGCTCAGGAATCACACTTCCAGCAGCAGACACAGGAGAAGCGCTCACAGATGCCGCCTCAGAAACAGTGGTCACAGCTGCAGACTTCGGAACAGTGCCTAGAGCTGCAGCTTCTGGAACAGCGGTGGCGGCTGCAGATACAGGAACAGCACATACTGGTGCAGCTTCATTAACAGCACTCGCCGCAGCAGACTCAGGAAAAGACGGCGATGGGGAACAGGAAGCTCCCTTCTTTCTCCTCTTCTTCTTTGGCCGCGGGACAATGGTCACAGCAGGGCTCGCGACCGGCTGGCCGGGCTCAACGGAAGACGAAACGGGAACAGGGAAGACCACTTCTGGTTGGGTGAGCTCAGATGACGATGACTCCGAGGGGAATCCCAAGAAACCCGTCTCCCTCGTTTACCACGGAGGTCAAAAGGGGTGGACGGAGCTCTAGGAGTCATGGAAGAGTCAACCGGGCTTCCAAACATCGCGACCCCTATCCGGAGACCCTCAGGGATAACCGGCAGTCGAGCAGAAGGTGAAGACGATGACTCCTCATGACCACCGCCTCTACTGCGGCCTCCGCGGGTCCCACGAAATCTGACCAGACGGGTTCCCTCAAACGAACGTCCTGACATACTCTTGGCCCGTTCTTCTGTTATCTAGTTATGGTCGGTTCATTCTGTTACATGGATGAAAGGAGATGAACCCAAAACAGACAGAGTGCAACGAACGGGGGGTTTATTGGAACAAAACAGGAAAACAAAACCCACGAGGGGGCAAAACACGACTAAGACAAGGAAAGGATGGCAGACTAGACTAGACAATGACTGTACAATAAACTGACAAAACTTCAAATAAACGTTCACAAAGACAAGACTCTACACTAAGTACTCACGGGTAATAAATGGCAAGGTATAGCAACAAAGAGCGATCTGACAACATTCAGCATAGATAAAGCAATGAACCGACACAAGACAGCAAACACAAGGGGATTAAATACCAAGAAACTAACGAGGGGAACAGGTGACGCTGACAAGGCAATCATGACTAAACACGGATAACAAGGGGGCGGGGTTACAAGACGAGACAACACAAGCACATGGCCAAACAATTGGCCATGCGCTTGTACACAAAACATTGGTTCTGTCATGATCCTGCCACAAGACTAAGAATAATCAATAACATGATGGCAGAATCATGACAATATATATATATTGTCCTTGCATTCTTTCTTGTGTGACACCCCTGAATGAAAGGCTCATTAGTATGCAGTCTGCTCAGGTGAGAACTACCTAATTATTCATGAGGGGGTTGGGCCGTTCCGCCCATCCCCCCTTTTTTTGCCTTTGCAAACAAAAAAATGTTTTTCACAATTTAAAACAATCTATTGTTTTATGTGAATGATTAGGCAGAATGATTTTCAGACCAATTTGAAGCAAAAACTCTAGGCGACAACATCCACTAGTCAAAAGTCTTGTGGACAAATATTTAGTATGTTATTTGTGGCCTTATTTTAAAAACTTTATTTTTTAGTTTTTTCAATAACCACGCATAAACAATTTTCTCTCAAAAATACAAACATGTACTTACATGTTGCTCACATATTATGGTAGCCCTGTGTGTGCTATATAGAGTGTAATTTCACCTGTGCCATTAATATGTTTATAAGCAACTGAAAAAAGCAGAAATGTCACAGCATGCCAAAACATCTCAAGGACCCCGAAAACACTTCAGACCCCAGAGGGTTAAGATAGACTCCCCTCACGCTCAAAACGGATCAGTGCTGAATTCTGTATGCTGGCAAATCCTCCAATTATAACGAACAACGTGTGGATATTATGAAAGATTCATTGTGCAGTCAGCTTCATTGATAATAACAGAGATGTGTGAGATCGCGATGAACTGTCAGCTTTTTAGGAATTATTAAGAGAGCGCGCATTCAGTCATCCCAAACCATGCACGCATAGTAAACTGCTTGCTTTTATGTTAAATTAACAGTGGTTTGTGTTTTAATGCTTTAATAACGAATAATTTATCAGGAGGATGTATGGTGGCGACACGTAGGCTAACTTGAAAGTATTTGGAGGTACAGCAAAAAGTCTATTTGCGGGCGGGAGCGGGACAAAACATAAATGTTGCGGGCGCGGGAGAAAGAAAGTTGAGAACGTCAGTTATAACGACCCACGCATTAAAAAATGGTCGGGTTAAAATTGGGCTCGGGCTCATAATTACGTTTAATGTGTCGGGCCGGGCTTGATTTTTTTGGGCCCGATCTAAGCTCTAATTTGTAGCCTACTTATCATTTTGATACTAGAGGGCTAATATAACACTTACAGCATGTGTTGCCTTCATTATAAGGCTTATATAAAGCTTTTAATTTTTTGCGGCTCCAGACAGATTTTTTTTTTTTTTTGGTCCAATATGGCTCTTTCAACATTTTGGGTTGCCGACCCCTGGTCTAGCTAATGCACTTGTGTGTTCTAGAGAAATGAGGTGCTGTATTTACCATTAAGACAAATGGTTCTTTTAAGGCAGGACGTCATTTCCTAAGCAGCCATATTAAGTGTTGTAATTTCTACTGTTCAAGTGGTTCATATCCATCTTCCACTGTCTTTAAAGGCAACTTCTCTGTGATACCTGGATGAGGTCAGGGATGAGAAAGGGTGATGATTCATTCCTGTATTTGCATGTCTAACATCCTGTGTCAGAGCGTTTAGTTTTTCTTTGCCAAGTTAGCACACGTTTCCTTTGGTTATAGCCACAGGAGTGATGTATCCTATTCTGAAGAGGGATGACACACCTGTGTGTTCACTCTCTCAGTCCACAGGCTTAGACACATGCTGTGGAATAATGCATATCACACAGGTAGTGAAACAGCAGGCCCTACATACCCACAACAAACCAAGCCAGATCAAGTGACTGTCAGAAAAATACAAACACATCACCTTAAGTTGCCCTAAGGATAAGTTGCCTTTTTTGCATTTTGAGAAGATTAATATGAAATATTTAAGGATGTGTCAAATCTCCTATCATGTCATCATTTACATTGAGTTTCAGGTTCAGGCTTATATAATTTTCTCACTATATACCACTTGTACCATACTGCTAATTGTGGCAGGATGAAATAAAAACTGTTTGGAAAAGGGTGGTTTGTTGCCAGAGTTATAAGTGATAACTTTATGTTACTGTAAACCAATCGCTAATAAGGTATTTTAGCTATGCCAGCATGTATTTAAAGTTGAAGAAGCTGAGATAGAACAAGTAAGCCATCAATATTGCCTATGAAAGGGTGCATCTGGATAGCGTTGTATCCTGTTTTAATAATCTTGTTTGAATACAAACATCTGCTAAACAACTTAAATGTTGAATTTACAAATATTCTTAATTGTAAATGTGAATGTGTCCATTGAATCTTGTCCATGGCCAGCAGCTTCTCTTAAAGATTTGATTGTCATCCTTTTGAAAATGGACTAAAAAAAACCGCTTCAAAAAGACATCTTGAATGTAGCTGCACTATCAGGGACAGATATCATGTGTGCTTATTATGTTGTTCCAAACACATACAACTTTATTTTCACTGTAGACACAAATTTAAATGTGCACTCTTTTTCCCCAAAATAAAAAAAAACTTACATAGTTACCCTTATCATCAAGCTCCAAAAGGAGAAAAAATAAACAAAACAAATAAACAAACCACCATAAAGGAAAATTTTTGAGAAACAATATCATGGTGGGTCATCATGTTTTTGGTGAGAAGTACAATTTTAGTAGAAACAATTGAACTATTCAGTACTTTTAATAATATTATTTGTTATTGTTATATTGTATTTTTTCAATTACTTGTTTTGTGTATGATTTGTATGTAAACATACAACTAATATTGTATGTAAATACATACAACTAATATGTAAACATACAACTAATATTGTATGTAAATACAATCATGCCAATAAAGTACTTAAAATATCATAGGGCCAAAATAATCAAAAATGCAGTTTCAAAGACTACTAAAATTTTCTTGATCCCCTCACCATTGGGAAATTGATCTTCTACACTGACCGGGCGAAATCATAAACAACAGACATGTTTCTGAGAAATGAGAAAGAGAGGGAAAGAGAGAGAGATGACTGGCAGGATTAGGGTGGGGTTGTGTGACCGCTGGAATCCAGCGCTGACAGACAGGCCTTATTAAAGCGCAGAGCTTCAGCCCCATCACTGCCGTCCATTGAAGCCTGCGGCAGGACCGTGCTTTAGACAGGCCCGCAGAAGAATGGAGCGACTGTGGGCCGAGAGGGAGGATACCAGGCCAAAGAGAGGGGACTAAGGGGGCTCCTCTTATTTGTCTGAGATGTATCTGATTCCTCAGTACAAAGAGTCGAGGAGGAAGACCTGCACTGATTGTTCATTCATACGTGCATGAAAGAGAAATAAGTCCTCATTCTTTCGATGCTCTTTTCTGATGAGCAGGGGAATGTGTAATCTGAGCATCACCACTTCTAAAGCTCATCCAGCACGCAGAGGAGACTGCGGAACATCTTCACTTTGTTTAATGTATAATCCATTAAAAATGCCTGGAATCTCTCCGCACTGATCCGAAGAGACAGTGCCAGTACATAACTAACTGGCAGTGCTCAACAGAGGTCCTCTCTGTATTGCAACGGTATTCATTTAAAGTAGAAGCAAGTATTATTCTCAAATACACGTCCACATAAGATTAAATGAGCTTTAGTATTAGGGGATGATTAATAGCATTAATGTGAGACGATAAAAAAATATTGCACCACAAAATAAAAATTCTGCCAAACCCTGTTTTTATCCCATGAAACAATTTGAGTGATCTTGATGAATTTTTATCATTTATCAAAGAGGACAAAACAATATCCATAAAAAGCAATCCATACGAGTCGAGCTTTGTGCTAGGAACAGACTGAAATTTAATTATCTGCCAAAAATATTCTTCTCTCATATTCAACAGTCATGCGCTGCCTTCAAGTGCACCTGATAATCCAGCCCGATCTCATGAAAGTGCGTATCTATACCACGAATTAAATTTTTTCGTGTCATTTATACGCCAAAAGTAGTTTTTGCGTGTTTATGATACGCAGTTTTTCGCGTGCATATGATACGCATTATTTAGCGTGTAATACGCACGCACTCCCCATCCCTAATCCTACCCAAGAGATTATAGTGCGTAGCATATGCACGCAAAAACCATTTTTGGCGTATAAATAGCACGATAAATTAAATTCGTGGTATAGATACGCACGTTCATGAGATCGTGTTGGATAATCCAACTCGATCTCATGACAATACACACGTATTACGAGGTGGCTAATTCGCTGAATTCATACGACCTCACTCGTATGAATTCGTACGATTTTTGCTAAATCGTACATATTTTACGAGTTACCTAAGTAATGTGAATTCGTACGAATGACCTATCCCTGACCCCGCCCCTAAACCTACCCATCACTGAGGTTTAGTCAAATCGTACGAATTCGTACAAATTGATCGTGAGATAGCGTTGCGTACTTCGGATTCGGAACTACAACATGTCACACATTGAAGTCAGAAACATAACATAACTATTTTGTGAACAATAAACCAGAATAACCATATGCATTCAAAATATAAGTATTGAGGCCTAAGTATTGTGGTATTTTACCATGTTTCTCACTGACATGCCCCCAACTCTAATAGATCAGGGCTCGAGGAAACCCCCATGCTTCCCATTGGCATTTACGATTTTGTACTGATGTTCATGTGCGTAAATACGATCTTTCTGACATGACTTGAACACAACATAAGCTCCAGCTTGTCAGTGTACCATTTTTGTAGTCAACATTGTAAGAATTGAGAAATTAGAAAATGCCGGGCAGTCTAGTTGAGGAACGACCACTCCCCGAGAAGACAAAGGACCTTTCTGGAAATTAACATTTGAACTCTCTCTTGTGAATTTAGCATCACCATTCGAGACGCAAGTCTCACCTAATTATCATCCTAATCTACATCTCTTTCCCTTGACCCCCCATTCCTTCTCTCTCTCATGCTAAGATCACCTGAAATTCACCCAAAAATCTATATGGTCAATGTGAACATTTATCATACAACACTATACAGGACCACAACGCATCCCTGAAGTGTCAGCAGAGATTGTGTCAACTAGACTCTCTCCTGTGAAGGCCTCATAGACACGACAGCCATCGGCACTGATCCTCAACAAACCCGTCTCCATACCGGCCTGACTCCAATCTTCAACCAGATGGAACTGGATAATATTCGGATTGTTCCAAACCAATCTGACTTCTGACCTATAATGCTGCCTGAATCATAATCATACACTGAGAACTGGTCCCCGACTGAGCCTGGTTTCTCCCAAGGTTTTTTCCCCAAGGACTGTGATGCTATTTTCTTCTGGAAACAAATTATGGCTTCAAATTTGTTGCATTATTTTCCTGTTATCTCTGTAAAGCTGCTTTGAAACAATCTGTACTGTAAAAAGTGCTATATAAATAAATGTGAATTGACTTGACTATACATGTTTGGTATCATTTGGAATGTCTCAATGCGACTGGTACAAAGGTATCATCCTCAAACAAGTAAAACAAAAGGTAATAAAGTTTTTAAGAGTTTAGAAATATCTTGTCTTCCAGGCAAATGGCCTCCTGCTCTCAAAAGGTGTAAACTCTGAATGCAAATTCCCATTGTTAGCAAATATTTCCATTCTATATAAAGAAATGCAACGAGAGGCTCAGGGCGATTTGTAGCTCAAATTAGCCCGTGATGCGGAGTGTGGGCAAGACACTCAGCATCATGTATTTTCTAATGTCAGGTTCGCATCTTTTCTCTTTATTCCAGAGCATTTGATGTTTTGTATTTATTATCTTTGAACTGATTATGAAATTGAAATGACACATTTACCAGACATTGTAAACATTTGATTTTATTCTGACTAACTCTGAAATTGTCTTCCCAAGTAGACTAAACTGATTCATATGTTACCGCAAAATCTGCGTCAGATTAGTAACGACTAATATTTGGCACTAATTCAAGTGTACTTTGAATTTACGTTTAGGACAGCAAAATGCTGCTTGACCAACCTAAATTTGGGTGCATCTTACCTCTGTTTTAATTTAATGTTACTTTAGATAAGTGTACGTGGGAAACCACGGCATGGCCAATCCAAAGCTATTATAAGAGAGGTAATGTTGGTCAACTTATATCTGTAGTAGTGGCCATGAAGTAAACGTTACTTTAAATTCAAGTGTATACAAAAACCACGGGGGCTATTCAAAAGTATCTTTGATTGTGTAAGCGTGAATGCGACTATCTCAGGTATATAGCCAATTACTTCTGGTTAGTGACCGAAAACTGACGACTTTGTGATACCGAGACCCATGTTAAACAGAAGGAGTGAGGACCTCAAAGCGACATAGCTTCCTAAAATGAACGGGTAAAATATAAGTAAAAGTTGAAAAGAATAATCAGTAATGGAAAAGACAGTAACACACAGAGACCTTCATGTGCTTATCGGAAACTGTCGTTGGATCGATTGGGCGGGCCTTACAACATGATTTTGTAGTCCATTTCAGGGCTTTGGCGAAGATTGTCAGAGAATTTTAACTTTGCTTGTCACACAAAGCCACCGTATGGCTTCGGAAGTTGGACTACTTTTAAGGTATTTTAGTCTGGTTTTCATATGATTGACTTGAGATTGTTAATGACAAAATCTTCATTTTTGTGTGAACTATCTCTTTAATTCGGTAGATCTTGTGAGCTTTGGCCCAGAGCAAGGCAGGCCCATACACTTATCCATATAGACCAAGTACTGACCTGTTAAAGTAAGCGCTGTAGGTTTCTAATTTCTCACAAAGAATGTGTGTACCAGCAGAAAGAGACACACAAACACACACACACACACACATGTAGCTCAGTCAATAGCCGCTAGCACAAATGATCTCATTTCCTCTTGTTATCAGAGCCGAAAGTCCTAAGAACATATTTGTTTAGAGATCAATGTGAAGGGTTTAAAGGAAACTAATTTAGCATTGTTATGAATCTCATAAACATTCACTTTGCTTTTTTTTTGTCCACATCAGCACTATAGAAGTCAGATATTAGGTCATTGTAGTTTTGCTTTGTTTTCTTTCAATTTATGAATCTTAAAGGGATAGTTCACCCAAAAATTCTTTCATTAATTATTCACCCTCATGTCGTTCCAAACCCGTAAGACTTTCGTTCATCTTTGGAACACAAATGAAGATCCTCCATTGACAAATGCGCAACTACCACTTCGATGGTTCATAAAGAGATTGGAAAACGAATCCATATGAATTGAGCAGTTTAGTCCAAAATTTCTGAAGTGACACAATCGCTTTATAAGATAAACAGATAGAATTTAGGCTTTTATTAAAATAAACATTCATTAACTCAAATATACACTCACCGGCCACTTTATTAGGTACACCTGTCCAACTGCTCGTTAACACTTAATTTCTAAGCAGCCAATCACATGGCGGCAACTCAGTGCATTTAGGCATGTAGACATGGTCAAGACAATCTCATGCAGTTCAAACCGAGCATCAGTATGGGGAAGAAAGTTGATTTGAGTGACTTTGAACGTGGCATGATTGTTGGTGCCAGAAGGGCTGGTCTGAGTATTTCAGAAACTGCTAATCTACTGGGATTTTCACGCACAACCATCTCTAGGGTTTACAGAGAATGGTCCGAAAAAGAAAAAACATCCAGTGAGCGGCAGTTCTGTGGGCGGAAATGCCTTGTTGATGCCAGAGGTCAGAGGAGAATGGCCAGACTGGATCGAGCTGATAGAAGGGCAACAGTGACTGAAATAACCACTCGTTACAACCGAGGTATGCAGCAAAGCATTTGTGAAGCCACAACACGCACAACCTTGAGGCGGATGGGCTACAACAGCAGAAGACTCCACCGGGTACCACTCATCTCCACTACAAATAGGAAAAAGAGGCTACAATTTGCAAGAGCTCACCAAAATTGAACAGTTGAAGACTGGAAAAATGTTGCCTGGTCTGATGAGTCTCGGTTTCTGTTGAGACATTCAGATGTTAGAGTCAGAATTTGGCGTAAACAGAATGAGAACATGGAACCATCATGCCTTGTTACCACTGTGCAGGCTGGTGGTGGTGGTGTAATGGTGTGGGGGATGTTTTCCTGGCACACTTTAGGCCCCTTAGTGCCAATTGGGCATCGTTTAAATGCCATGGCCTACCTGAGCATTGTTTCTGACCATGTCCATCCCTTTATGGCCACCATGTACCCATCCTCTGATGGCTACTTCCACCATGTCACAAAGCTCTAATCATTTCAAATTGGTTTCTTGAACATGACAATGAGTTCACTGTACTAAAATGGCCTCCACAGTCACCAGATCTCAACCCAATAGAGCATCTTTGGGATGTGGTGGAACGGGAGATTCGCATCATGGATGTGCAGCCGACAAATCTGCGGCAACTGTGTGATGCCATCATGTCAATATGGACCAAAGTCCCTGAGGAATGCTTCCAGCACCTTGTTGAATCTATGCCACGAAGAATTGAGGCAGTTCTGAAGGCAAAAGGGGGTCCAACCCGTTACTAGCATGGGGTACCTAATAAAGTGGCCGGTGAGTGTATGTTGTGGTATATTGAAGCTCAAGCATGTTTGCTTGACGAGCGAGAGCCAATGAGGTTCAAATCATATAATCATTAAGTAAAAAAAATAAGGTAACAATTTACAATAAAGTCTCATTAGTTAACATTAGTTAATGCATTCACTAACATGAACTAACAATAAGCAATACATTTTGTACAGTATTTATTTATCTTTGTTAATGTTAAATCCAGCTCTTCATTGTTTGTTCATGTTTGTTCACATTGCATTAACTAATTTTAATAATGTATTAGTAAATGCTGAAATGAACATTAACTAGGATTAATAAATACTGTAGAAGTATTGTTCTTTCTTAGTTCACGTTCACTAAAGTAGTTAACTAATGTTAACAAAAATAAACAACTTTTTCTTGTGTTTTACAAATATTTTATATTTTCATAGTGTTCATGAGGTCATAACATTTTTAAATTGTAAACCTAAACTAACCTTGTCATGTCACGAAATGAATATTTTAAGAGACAACAAAATGGCTTCCTTCATGTCTTTCACACTTCCATAAATTTTAAAATATAAGGTCCTTAACACAATATTGTTCAAAGATTTATATGTAAAGGTTTACTTCCAAGAAATTTGACCTTCTAATGAACCATTCGGCCATTTATTATTATTATTGTTATCATATTTATTAATAATAACCAAATATAATGGTTTTGATTACTCGAGAACACACAAATTGATCCACATGTATTGTAAGTTGGTAAAACCACCTGCTAAGTGTGTAAATGTAAACTTGTTGTATTATTATTGTTTTTTAAAGAAATTAATAGATGTCATGTCTTCTACACTTGTAAGAATAATCCCATGAACGACACTGATAATATTACAAATAAAATAACTGTAATTGTAACTGTAAGAGTTTTTAAGGCCAATGGTGATCTCCGATTGACCTGCACTTCATGTTCAGTGTTTTTCTTGGAAAGGAAAGGAAACTTTTATAATTGAAAGTCTTGGGTTATGTTTTATGGTGACTTCCTAACATGTCTTCTACAGTCTTTACAATGACCTACGGCTATAACTCCTTTATCACATCTCAACATTCCTCCAGAACACACTACTCTATATGTTGACATTACATAAATATATTTCCATATACAGCTGAGACACTGAGCATGAAATATAACATTCCGCCTTTGTCTCTTTCGTATTCCCTTGAAGCCTTTTGCTAGGTGTGTGAGATTTATGGCATACTCTAATAGATGTGGAAAATGTATTATTTTTCCTTAGAGCAAAAAACATATGAGGACTTTATCTATGCCCCCCACCAAACCCCCACCTGCCCCCCCAAAAAGAAGAAAAAAAGAAAGAAAAAAAAAAACTTTGGGCGTGTTTTTCTCTCTGATTTTTGGAGGAAGACAACATAAATCATGGAAAGGCCAAATCCGCTGGGTCTCTGGCAGTGAAACGCAAAACCAGCCAAGGTTAATGGAAGTGCAAGTGAAGATTTATTTTAATTGCTACATTGTAATTTTTTTTTTTGGGGGGGGGGGGGTTAAACAAAATGTCCTCCTTGTTGAAGTGAAACACTAAATTATTCCACATATGTATGGAAAGTGTAAGATGTCACCCAACTTTTTAGCCCATTGAACGGGTGGAATGAACGGGTCTAATCACTTCGCTTAAAGAACAGACAGTTCAAACACAAAATGTCTGTCAATAATGTTCTTTATGCTTTGTGATATTTAAAAATAATTTGATAATAGAGAATATAAATTAGAAAAGGAAATTCAGAAGTAAAACAATTGAATGATGAATAAATACTACAATTACTACTACTATTACTAATAAAAAGTATTTGAGCAATCAAGTCACAGTTGAAAAAGTCTGTCTTGTTTTCTAAAACAAAATACATTTACATGAAAGCAAATTTGTGAATTATATTTGTTGTCAGAAAATATATAATTAATTAAGTGGTAATAAATGTTGTTCATTTATGTGGTCCCACTTTATGTTAAGTGTCTTAACCTACTATTTACTAACATCTAAATTAATAATTTGATTCAATGCACTTTAACCCACCCTTAAACCAAACCACCAAACCTGTCCCTAAACTTACCCGTATCCCACCTCAATAGCAGCAAAAGCGTTTTGAATACAACATGAACACATAGGTAATTATTGTACCTAATAATTATTTGCAATTATTTATTTATTATTTATTTTATTACTATTATTTTATTATTATTTATTGTAAGTAGCCTACATTGTAGTTAAAGGCACCTTACAAAGTGTGACCATTAATTTACCATTTGTCAATAGGTTAAAATATACAGGACTTATTTGTATGTATATCTTAATATCTCATGCAGATTTTACTCAGGTAAAATCATATTGTTTTACGGATGTTGAGATATTTAATATAAAACAAGACAAAATGATTACAACCTTCTTTTTTAGGGAAATAAAGCACAGGTTCACTTTTCTATAAAAACAGTCCAAGTATTTGTATTACACAGTGTATTAAAAATGTAATATAAAATAAATAAATACAAATAATAGGTTTCCATATATTTTAAAGAAGCAATAAAAGTGGGGTTATGTAAGTACATAGGTAACACGTTAGAGAAATCACATATCAGCACTAGTTAAGGTTCTAACCCAAGAGCATAATTTTCACATACGAAGATTTATTAGGACCTCAGGAGGTTTCTAGAGAGGGAATATGTATGTGTGCCCTCGTTGTGTTCAGCATGTGTGTTGCCTTCAGGAGCAGCTAGAGGGGCAGATCTCCAGTTGGCTTGTGTGTGTGTGTGTGTGTGTGTGTGTGTGTGTGTGTGTGTGTGTGTGTGTGTGTGTGTGTGTGTGTGTGTGTGTGTGTGTGTGTGTGTGTGTGTGTAGCCGCCCTTCAGATGAACACAGATAATAAAACGATGCAGCAGCTTTTCTCAAGACACAGTTAATGGTGCCTCCCAGTGGAAACATTTTGCAAAGGTTCTGAAATACAGAAGATATATTAAACTAACACACCATCAGTAATTTTGCCGTGGCAACAAAACAACAGTGATTCAGTACCTTTTCAACTAATATATATATATATATATATATATATATTATATATATTATATTATATAATATAATATATATATATATATATATATTAGGCATCATCTACTTTTTCCTTGATGCCTATCAGGAAGGAAATTAAGAACAAAGCTAAAGTCATTAATTTCTCAGAGAGTGATTGAAAGCTTATACGTGTGGTTACACTTCAGGTTATTATATTTTTTATCTTATAAAAAATCTTTTGAAATGTTGATATTATACATATATTGTACTTTTATCAAGCAGGATTGGATGTTTTAACAAAATCAGATGGCTAACACTGTGTAGAATGTAAAGAAATATGTAATATTAAAAAAGAAGGATGGAAAGAAATAAGACGGATAATGCAATAAATTGAAAACAAGTGTTTTTGTTTTAAGTGTTTGGATTAGAGAAGAGTAGAAAAAAATCCTTTTAAATTTCTTAATAACTTGCCATTTTTTCATGTTATGAAATGGCAACATCTAATGAAATTAAAGTAGTAAAATTATTCACTTAATTGTCATATTGTGATAAAAGAAACTTACCTAATTTGATGTTCCTCTTTAAAGTGATTTTAATATACTATCCATTATATTACGACATTTATGATGGAAAAAAAGTCATGTTTTATGAACAAATTTGTATAATATAAAGCTCATCATGACTTTTTTTGTCCATGTAGACACTGACTGGCTATAGCTCCCTAAACACACAGCTGTGAAGGGGCTATTTTTACAACCTCAAAGCATGCTGGGATATCTTGACACCCTGCATCAGCATGTGTTTCCCCGGGCTGAGAGGGAGCTGATGATATTATTACTTATTATTGAAATAACCTACCGCCACCTGTCTCCCAGCCCACTGCTGCCAAAGTATACCTATAAAACACCTCTCCTCACCAACCATCACACCCGCCCTTTACATGTCTAGTGTTATATTAAATATTGACTGAATACTAATTTTCTCAGGTAATTAATAAATCTGTGGATCTGGTAGGTTTTCCTTGTCGCAAGATCCTGGTATTTACATGATATACTATGGAGATGTAATAGTCAGGCATTTAGGATATAGGTAAATAGATTTGGTGAAATAAACTGAATTTAATAATATTTCCATTGAAAAAACAACCATAAAACATTGATGAGAATGAATACTGAACAGAAGGAACTCAGGGCTTAAATACACAGGAAGGGTTATCAACTGAACAGAAACAGGTGCGTGGTCGAACTAATTAGCAACCAAGGAAACTAACTAGGGAACACAGGCAGGAAAAATTGGGACAGAATACAGTTAAAACAAAACCAAAATGTATACACGTTACATTACACACCCCTCCCGGAAGGTGTGTCCTCACACCGTAAAAAAAGTCCAACTGAGTAGGGAGGGCTGGGTCTCTGTAGGAGGACACAGAGCAGGCGAAGGGCAGGAAACCTGGGGAATTGACAGAGGGAGAGACCAGGGCGGCAATGATAGTGGGAGGAGCCAGGACGAGGTCCCACAGAGCAGCCAGGATGATGGCCCATGGCGGAGTCGAGGGAGGGAGAAGCCATGGTGGAGACTTGGCTGACGAAACCTAGAGGACGACCAACAGAGACTAAGCCGACGGAGGTGGAGACCCAGGCGGAGCCGCAACAACAAGCATCCAAGGTTGAGCAGGGTGCCAGAGGACTGAGGCGGAGCCGGTGTGACTGAGGACCAAGGTGAAGCTGGAGGGAAGGTGGAGCCCGACAGAGCCGAAGGGGTGGAGGGTTGAGGTGCAGCCGGAGACCCAAAAGTCTGTGGTTTAGGCAAAGCAATGTCTGACCAAGGCTGAGGTGGAGGGACGAGGGAGCTCAGTGGAGCCTTAAAGGCGATGGTCCCAGTTGAGCCGAGGGAGGGAGGAGCCAAGGTGGGGCCGACTGGTCACCGAGCTGAGTTGGAGTTATGGGCTTGGCGGCTGGAGACGGAGCCAAAATATCCTTATGCTGAGGCAGAGCAGGAGACTATAAGGCCTGAGGCAGATCCGAGGAGCAGAGTGTAGTCAGAGGAAGATCCAGGGGCTGAAGGGAAACAGAGGAACTGGCTGTTATTGGAAGAGGAGGTGGGAGAGGGAGGCTGGGTGGGATCCTAGGAGACACAGAAGACTTGGAGCTGGGTGGGAACAGTGGGAACGAGAGAATCAGTGAAATATCCTCTTCCATTTCCTCAAAATACTGGCTCAGTCTCACCGGTGGGAGTGTGGCCGGGGCTTTCCTCCATGCCCTTTGTACTCCGCATGCAGTCCTACGGTCATGCACGGTATTGCTGGCTCATAAACCTTGTCAGACTCTTTGTGAGGCTCATGCTTTGGGGCGATGGTTGGCTCAGTCTTGGTTTCTGGCGCTGGCATTGCGGCAGGCCCTGGCTCTCCGTTTGTGGTGGGCTCTGCCATTTGCTCCGTGCAAGGCATGGGAGGCGGCTGGCTGGGCTCTGGGTCTGAAGTGAGGCTGGTGACATCCTCGTTGGGGCAGATGGTGAAAGCCGATGCCTTAAACATCAGCGCCCACTCCACAAATGTGACGAAATCCTCACCGGACCAACCCCGGACAGGCGTTCCTTAAACTGCTCATTTAGGCTTATTCGAAATAATACTCTCAAGGAGCGGTCGGGGAAGGTGGTAAGGCAAGCCAGGTCTAGAAATTTTTGTTTCCTTGCTCTAAACCGAGCATCTGGATGGCCGGTAAGTCCATCTTGTTTCGGTTTGGTCTTATGTCATGGCTTGGTTGTAGTAAATCGCACTACGCAGGAGATTCTGTGAAATAAACTTAATTGTATAATATATCCACAGAAACGGTGATAACTGTGTGAAACATAGAACACAACCATAAAACATTGCTGAGACCGAACACTGAACACAAAGAATGTAGGGCTTAAATACAACTGAACAGAAAAAGCTGTGTGGAAATGAAAGCTCTAGCGTAAGTTCTGCCAGAAAGACTCAACTGTTACGTCACCCATTACGTTTTGGTCTAACCAATCATTATCTAATACTCGGAGTATAAAAGATCGGTACTTACACATGTTTGAGATCGCAGATGATGGAGCTCGTTCTCATCCCAAGGCGTCATAAACTGACGCTTTTGACATTTCGTCTAAATCCAACGCACATGGCACCCTTTAGCGTCAATATGAGACGCAGATATACATGGGCCAGAAGGCGCCTCCTAGTGGTCTAACCAGGGCCGTAGCTAAAGGATTCGGGGCCCCCTGAAAAAATATTGATGTGGGCCCCCACCTCCACCAATATCATATAGGCTACTGTACAATAGATGAACATGGAGGCCCACATAACAGAAGATGGTGATGTTGTTGTAAAACCTTTATTTTAAAAGTTAAATGTTAATTTAAAAATTACAACTAATAAAAACTAACAAAAAGCAAGAAATTGTTAAATAATAATAAAACCAATTTTTAAAAAGTAATACATTTTTTCCCCATCAGTCTGTTATTATTCATAAATCAAACAGTAAACATTTAGAAATTGACAAGAATGCAGTCTAATTAAAAAAATAAAACCATTCATTGTCTTATTATTAAATAAAGCGAATACATTCATTCATCCAAGTGCAGTGTGTTGTATTCGTGTTTTCTCCATGTTTTAAATATCATCAGCCGACAGGTCAGATGCATAATGCACTGCGTCGTGACTCGTGTATTTTTTTTAAAACTCTATTTACAATAGTGTAAAAAGACAGGAATAGACCACGTAATCATTCGGTCGATTGTGGCGCGCACCGATAATAAAAAATGACTGTACACGGCAGACTGTAGACGGAAGTTTTCTAATTCCCAGCGAAATAACAATACATAACCGGTCTTTAAGAACGTCTTGATCGACTGGGATACAACCACTCTCCTTGCCTCCCTCTCCGTCTTTTCCTGGCATTTCTGGTACCTGATTTATCTTTTCTTTTTTCCCCGACATTTTTCAGTCAGTCAGTCTCCTGCTCTTCCACCAAGTTCATCGTTATCTTCAGGCTGCCGCCTCAACTCTGATTGGTTCTGTTCACGAGCTGGGGTGGGACTTACAATTTTATTGGGTCCATCTGATGTTTGTCACTGACTCTGACTGAATAATTAATAAATACTTTAGGTCGGACTAAACCATTTTTATGGAGGTAAGAGAAGCAGATATTTGGAAAAATATTTACCCAAATTGCACGTTTTTGTGGTTTTCATTTAAATCTCAGGCATACAACTAATATAAATATTAGAATTATTCATACAACAGGGGCCTAAATAGTATAACTGCTGGATTTTGTGGGGCCCCCTGGGCAGCGAGGGCCCTTATAATTGTCACCACCTTTCACCCCACTAGCGACGGCCCTGGGTCTAACCCTAACCCTACCCCAGACCTAAACCTACCCATAACTATATTGACGCTAAAGGGTGCCATGTGCGTTGGATTTAGACGAAATGTCAAAAGTGTCAGTTTATGACGCCTGGGGATGAGAATGCGTTGGATGATGACACAAACATTCATCCCCATCCTCCCCACCACCAGGATGGTCTCTGCCCATACCTCCCTAGGGGTCGGCTGCGCCCCTGCCTCCATCTTCAGGCAGGAAATGCAGGGTCCGCTACCCTCCGAATGTGAGCTATACGGATGGGGCCTAGGCCAAAGAACTTTATCATTAATATTTTTGCTTTCATTTGCTGGTCTATAAATTAATAAATGTCATTGTGATATCATCTTGCCTTCCGAGTCTTTCTGGTAGAACTAATTAACAAGCAAGGAAACTAACTAGGGAACACAGACAGGCCAAACAGGGACAGAACACGGTGAAAACGAAACCAAAACTTAACATACACATTACATAAATATATATTGAAGGGAAAATTAAAGTTAGACCCTTAGAATTGGAGCAGGAGGCCCCCATGCAGTTGTTCTTTATTTAGTAATAATTATTATTATGATTCGATAATAAATACAATGATTATAATAATATAGACCAATTGAATTATACTTTAATCTTCTGCAAAATTCCGATAACAGCTGGGATAAGCACTCTGGAGGTCTTCTTGTCTCACAAGGCCCTCTTGAAGTGATTTTCAATTTCGTGCTATAACAATTAATTTTTGAAAAAGTTTCCATTTATTTCCTTTAATAATATTTTGGATGTTGCATCATTATCCAAATCATCTCAAAGAAAATATGTTAAAGTGAAATATTAAATTTGAACAGATAAATGTAAACTAAATATAACCATTAACAAAATATATAATTTTCGTAAAACAACTAAATCCTAATTATTCAACCCCTATTCAACATAGCTGTATTAACATAAATCACTTATTAGTATGGTAGGGTAAAAATTGGGTTAAACCCAATTAAGCTTTTGGAAACTCCATAACAACACTTAATTACCTTGAGCTGTTACACATGCATAAATATAGTCCAATCATGTTCTAAAGCCGAGTAGCAAATGTGGCCAAGAAAAAAAAGCTCTCATAAAAACTACAGAGAAGTTGTTTTGTTGCATTAGAAAGTCTATGGCTACGAGGGTATTTCCAAGATTCCAATGTTTTGCACCACAGAAAAACCATCCGGGGCTCATCAACTTCACATTCAAATGTGTGTTAATAATTTTTCTATGCTGGTTTACTAGTGCCTTAGCTGACGTGTTTTCATTACATTTTGCTTAGCAGAATGTCTTTCTAATCAGGGGATTGAATCATTTTGATTGCATACATAGCCTGCTTCAGCATAAAAACGGCAGCATGATTACTGGCAGATGTTAAACGTTTGTTGAAAGTTGTGCTTCAAAAGTTTACAAATGCTCAGTGAATCACCTTTACCAATACAAAGAGATTGAAAAGAGCAATTGTTGCCAATCAGACAATTAGTGCTAGCTAACCATTCAGATGTCCATCACAAAGAGGCCTCTACATGAAGTGTTTTTGAGTGACCTGTCACACCAATCAGAAGCTAATCCCTCCGTATTTTGAATAAAGGTGTCTGCCAAATCCCTATTTACTTCAGGGAACACAAGCCCTGTAAGTTGTGGCCACTCCTCTTTGATACACCCCATCGCGCCGCACCTTCTAAGAAAACACAGTGTCAGGCAAATCGCATCTGCATGTTTGGAGAGGAACTGGTGCCAGAGCACTTCAGCAGAGCCGCTGATCCACCACCTCATCCATCAGAGCTGTAGAAAGGCCTGGCCAGAGGCTGACCAGAGCGGCACGCCAGGCCACCTGCCCCTGACTAAAACACTTTCGACACTGTAAAGTCAAGTTATTAGTCCAAGCATAAACCTCATTCATCATCACCAAAGCAGCGATCGCAGTGAATGAAAGTGCTCGTGGACAGCACCATAGCCTTGGCTGGCACTAGCCGTCAAGTCTGTGTTAACCGCCGCGGATGACTTCACAATGAACAAAGAGTGCTCTCTTTTTCTCAACACTGACACACATGCTCCTTTACTCTCCGTCTGTGATGTCATGTATTATTTCAGCTCTTTGAAGAAGGGTATTTCAAAAATCACAAGGAAGCTCCGTTCCGCCATTGGGAGTCTTCTAGCATGAGTACAGGTTGGGATGGATTGCCGATCTTTTAATACTTTTATTTAATAATCATTATACTTTGATATTTAATGTAATAAAGGCCGATTTACAATGTAAGCTATTCTGAAGAGCCGCTGTTTTTTAAAAACAGTTTAGTGGCCCAGTAAGTTATGAAAATGTTATTTCTGAATGTTCTCTGAATTTTTTTAATGTTTTAAAAATGCTTTTTCTAGGTTAAGCGAACGAATTTTGAAAACACACGACACTTAACTGGCTTGAGCTGTTGTACATACATAAATTTATCCCATTTGTGTGTTAAAGTTTAGTGGCAAAAGGGTGTAAAAAAGGAGAAAGTCACAGAATTACATTAGAAAGTCTATGGGTAAAATGATATGGTCACATTCAAGTTCACAGTTTCATTATCTTGGTCTGTTTAGGTTCATTGTCACTCTCTTTGTCTGAGTTCTCGTTTGTAACCATGGTTTCTAATTAGTTTTCACCTGTTCCCTTTTTCTTCGATTGCCTGTATCTGTGTTTATAAACCCTCTGTTTCTTCAGTTCAGTGTTCTGCGTTGAAGTTTAGGTAACACTTTATTTTGATAGTCCACTTTAGACATTCTACTATAAGTAACTTCGCAGCTACATGTCAACTAACTGGCATTAGAGTATTAGTAGACTGTCTGCTTAATATCTGCTAACACTTTATTTTGTTGGTCCCGCAATAGACATTCTACTGACTATAAGTAACTTGGCAACTACAAGTCAACTTATTCTACTAACCCAAACCCTAACACCCAACCATAACCTAACAGTCTACTGAAAGTTTACTACAGTCTACTAATACTCTAATGAGAGTTAGTTGACATGTAGTTGTAAAGTTACTTATAGTTAGTATAATGTCTAAAGTGGACTATCAAAATAAAGTGGAACCGAAGTTTATAGTAGATGTGTTTGTTCTCTCATTCTCTGTGTTTATTAGAGTTTCTTGGTTTAGCGATCATTCTGCGTCACGCGTCTCTCTTTGGATTAAGCTACACACACCCACCCTGACAAATATTTCCAAGATTCCAGCTTTAATTTATTGCACCACAGAAAACCTTCCGGGACTTATGAACTTTACATTTCTGGCCTCTCTTAAATGTGTGTTCATACATTTTTTATGATTTATTCTGTGATTTTTGTTTAGCATAATGTCTTTCTGGTCAGGGGTTGAATAATTATGATTGCATATATATTCTGCTACAGTATAAAAATGCCATCATGATTACTGTGGATTGCATGATTACACAAGGAAGCTCTGTTCCACCATTGGAAGGCTTCTAGTCTAAGAACAAGTTAGGATGGATTGCCTCCAGTTCCAAACTAAGTCAACCTGTCAAGCAAAGTGTGAAAGACGCATGGCACCGATATGACAGTGGAGCACACAGTGGCTGTGGTCAGGTCTGGAGGATGTAAGATTAAAGGGCAGACCCAAGCAGCACAGCATTGTTGTGATTTAATAGCTCTGAATATGAGCCCTTTTTGAAGTGGAGATCTTTAAGAGCACAGACAGAGGCCCCTGGCAGACAAGCAGGCCTCTGAGCATGTAATTACGGGCAAGGGCAGGGCAGGGACCTGGTGGCGCGGGGCTTTGAAGAGCGCAGAGGTCGCCAGAGGTTAGCCCCGGGTCTGACAGGAGCGAGGAACGCACACAGGGGTAATTCATCGGACCTTCCTCAAAAATCACCAATGGTCGAGGTGAGCTATCAGATCCAGTAGATGCCAACAAAATCAATATTTATACTTTTTAATTAACTTAGTCCTGGTCTTATTGTACACAATTTATCAGTGTGTTATCCTAAACAAAACAAAAAACAAAAAAATGTTTGGCTTTTACATTTAAATGTTCAGCTTAACCTTTATTGATAATAGGAGAGATTCCCCCCTTCTATGTAAAGCGCTTTGAGTGCAGAGAAAAGCGCTATATAAATGTAATGACTTATTATTATTATTATTATTTATCAAATTTAATACTTCTTGTACTACCCGACTCTTTTATGGTATGTGCGTAACACCAAATTTTCAATTGAATATCATGTATTACTCAACACACTACTGTTAAAAATGTAAGGTTGATTTTATTGAGCAATGATAAAACAGTTTTTTATTGAGCAAGGCTGCATTATATTGAATATAATATTATTATTCATTATATCATAATTGTTATATCATTATATCAAAAGACATTTATAATGTTAAAAAAAGTTGCTGTCTTTCTGCTCATAAAAGAATCTTGAAAAAAAATGAATCATGGTTTCCACAAAAATATTAAGCAATACAACTGTTTATGACATTAAGAAATGTTTCTTGAGCATCAAATCAGCATATTAGAATGATTTCTGAAGGATCATGTGACACTGAAGACTGGAGTAATGATGCTCGAAATCCAGCTTTGATCACAGGAATGAATTACATTTTAAAATATAATTGTAATAATATTTTACAAGATTACTGTTTTTTTACTCTATTTTTGATCAAATAAATCAAAAGCTTTGGTGAGTTCTGAACATTAGGACTGATTACAGAAATGAAATTGGTTTTATGAAAGTAAATGTCAACATACACACATCTTACACATTTTATTTGAATGCTAATGAACTATATTACTTTGTCTTTGTGGAAGTGTTTATATTAATTAATTTAGCAGATGATTTTATTCAAAGTGACATTGTCTTTCATTTTTTTTACTGTTGCAGCTGTTCTATAAATCATTAAGCCACTCGAGGCTGTACAGTGTGTTACAGTGATTATACCACTCTTCATAAGTAACAATACCCCTTACCTGTGGTAAAACCCCTGGAACGCAGGACCTTGACTATAAGTGACAAAGAATCACCAAAAATCCCTTCCAATCAACAGTGTTAAATTATTTGTTGTCTAATCATCTTGGTTCTCTGTTAAGAAATATTCATTGTACAGTGTTTTTACTTTAGGTTTTAGTCCAGGTTTCCAATCCACCACATCTACAAATGCACATAACAAGGTTAGAGAAATCTGATTACAGCACGGTTTGAAATTAGCCATGTATGTTATCAAATCAAACAACAGGATATATAATCAGAGAGGGGAGGGGCCCGGCTCCTTTATCTAATCAGAAGGCATCTGTGCCAGTGCCAGTGAGATCCCTTCTATAGGCTAATGTGCTGTATTTCCTCTAATTCACTTTCTTTTATTTATATGCTTTGTTTTATGTGCAATACCTGATCATGAATAAAAATGACATAATTTAATTTCATGTTGTTTATTGAACTTGATTCAGCTTAATTTTTTGCAGGGTGATAAATTGGAAGGAGACCACAGGGTCAAAATGCGGACGAGAGTGCAAGAGAGAAAGAGAAGTGTGCTGAGTTCAGTTGGGTTTCTCTCAAACCTTTAATAGGCTCATTCTAAATAAATCTTACTGTTGTTGAGAACGAGGGCATTGCTCTATCCCCATAGTCTGGGTAACCTGAACCCTACTGTAAAAGTCCAACTGCCATTACACCATCAAGAACCAAAGTGTACTCCTCTATTAAAGTCATAAATTAAGTAAAAAGACACAACAGTCCTCTTGTTTCCTAGACCTTTCTCCTAAATCTTTTACATAAATCATGAGTTACTTATCAGCAACCTTGACCTTTGTGTGACTGTGACAACAGAGCTGGTCTCAGCCTCAGCCTTTACTGACCATCTAACAGGGTCTCGTGGTCTTTGAAATCCTGGATATATGGAATTTTAAATGTTTTTAAAGTTCACCAAAATTACATATTTAAACGTTTTTTCCTTGAAAAAAAAACTTTAAAATAGCTTGAATGTAACTCTACACACTTGCCTCATTTAGTATACACGGTTCTATGAATATGCTAATTAACCCCGCCTCCACTCACTCACACCCTCTCAGAGGTACACTCATTGACGATCACACATTGACTTGATTGGTTACAAGGTGGTTTGGGACTTCAGAAACACCAGCGATTTCAAATGGCGATTTTGAGACTGTCTTTGGTTCACTAAAGCCTAGTTCACACTACATGATTTTAAGCCCGATTTAAGCCCGATTTGCAAATCGTTGAGCTCGCCGACAGGTCATGGTGTTATCGCGTGCAAATCGCGGGGCATTAGCGGGAGATGAACGCTCGCCAATCTGTTAGTATTTAAGAGCCAACAACGCATCAAAGACGCTCGCAGACGCCTCGCACACGCGTCGCCGAGCCCAGAAAAATATCTAGCATGCTAGATATCCAGAGCTGTCGCACGACTCAAGCTCACGTGATGTCATGAGCTACAGTCAATCAGAGCAAGGCATGTTCGCGTGTTGTGTTCTTCTTCGTCTTCTTTGCTGTTTCGCGTCATTTCCGGTTCGTTTTATCGCGTGATTTTTCGTGACAAAACTTGGTTTGTAGACAAGATAGAATCGTTGGGTGACAGAGTTGTTGTCAACTCGTGTAGTGCGTTACCTCCTGTTGCGGATCAATCACGTTGTGCCGTGTGGTGTGAACTAGCTCAACAACTTGAACACTCCTGATTTCACAGAGAGCAAGTCATGTAGTGTGAACCACACAGTTCAGCCCGACGTTTTAAAATCATGTAGTGTGAACTAGGCTTAAGGAGAAAATACTCAGCATAACAGCACCCACTCCGAGGACCGTTCACTGGCAGGCATGCCTTGGATTCATCATTTCTGTATCATTGCTGACTCTGTGATGATACAGAAATGATGAATCCAAGGCATGCCTGCCAGTGAACGGTCCTCGGAGTGGGTGCTGTTGAATAACGGATCAGCATTCACCATCTGCCACGCTGAGGACGATATCAGCAGCCCCACTCTGGACCCAGAGCCCAGCAAGCCACCGCCCACACACTGCACGGAGCTAATTCCAGAGCCCACCAGAAACGGAGAGCCCGAGCCCCACAGAGAGTCTGACCAGGTGCGTAAGCCGCCAACACCATGCGTCCCAGTGGGAGTGCTCATGGAGTACAAGTGCATGGAATGGAGCTCGCCCACACTCCTAAAGCTAAGTGTGAGCTGCCTCTGGGAATTATAAAGAGGAATTAGAAGAGGACATTTTGGAGATAGAGCCGATGAAAATTAATTGATAAAATTGTTTAAAAAAAAAAATATATATATATATATATATATATAATAAAAAAGGTAAACCCTGAAAAACATTAAATTATAGAACCTTTAAATATTGTCTGAAAATGAGGGACCTCGGAGTCAAAAAGCTTGAAAACCAATGGATTAGACAGACTCTTTCTGTCTAAGTCTTTTGTTCTTGCAAAAGAATAAGCTGCAAACTGGACCATACTGACTTTGAGTAGATAAGAGCAGTGTTG
This sequence comes from Rhinichthys osculus, assembly GCA_029959095.1. Classification (NCBI taxonomy): domain Eukaryota; kingdom Metazoa; phylum Chordata; class Actinopteri; order Cypriniformes; family Leuciscidae; genus Rhinichthys; species Rhinichthys osculus. Next base: position 32,712,568 of record JARWKJ010000001.1, on the reverse strand, counting down.
GGGGTAATGCATTGGAAGTATCGCAAGTTACGTAATCAGTTATCTTTTTTTAAGTGAAGAGTAAAGTAACGCATTACTTATAAATTTATAACAAAATATCTTTTCAAATTAGTTACTTTTTCAAATAACACAAGTTACTCTATTTATTGAATGACACCTCTCTTGACCGCATGTTGAGAGAAATCAGGAGTAATGGTGCATTTGTCCTCGGAAGTGGAAAATTCCTGGCCCCAGTAGGAACTTTTAATTAGAATGCACCCTCAAGTAGGATTTGCGACTGGGGAATTCAGGGGAAGCACAACGACCAGACTTCAGCATCCAATATGGCTGCTTAGCGCATCAAACATAGTGAAGTAGTAAAATATAGTTTATTAGAACTACATACTCAATAAACTCAGTGGTCCACACAGTACTAGCCAACCTCTATTTGTGGACATACTTTGGCATTATCTGTGCCAAATACAGAATTTTATGCATTTATATTCCGAATGAGCAACAAGCACAACAAAAGTTTAACTGGATGCGTCCATCTTAGTTTTCTGACCTGTTTACTGGAACATGGTCAACTAGGGTGTGACATCATTCCCAGCCCCTACATCTCATAAGGTGCAGAGGCATTGTGAGGTTGTTTTTGTATTTCTAGACTAAATATAACCATTGACTCATCTTACTTGCACAAAAACAGAATCACTATTCCTCACAATGAATAAAAACATGGGAATGCAAACTTAGATTTTTAAGCAAACCTGCAATAATTAAATGTAAAATCAAACAAATACGCAGTGTTGGGGAAGCTACTTTGAAACTGTAGTTTGACAAGCTACAAGCTACTCGTTAGTTAAAGTAGTTAAACTACAGTCAAGCTACCCTTTTGGAAAAGTAGTTAGCTACACTACAAGTTACGATCGAAAAAGTAGCTAGCTACATTGAAACTACTTTTGATTTTTTTGAACAACATATATTATAAATAACTGAATAAGTGTCTGAGGAATGTTTTAAGTAAAATATTTAGTATTTAAAACAATGCAATACAATTATGATTTTTATTGTTTTATTACACACAACACTCAAATATCTCAGACTGTTTGTCAAAAGTGCAAAATTGCAACAAATACAACATTGCAAGAACAAAATATACATCCAACGTAAATTGCATGTATAGACTTTCTCAAAAATACCGATTGTGACTGTGAGATGGTTGCATTTTGGCAAGAAAATACATTGAACAAGCGCTCACATGTGGCACTGACAATGCACGTTAAACTCGCTCACATGCAGTGATGGAGCTCGCAGAATTTACTGTGAAAGAAGAACCTGAATCACAAGTTGCTTGTGAGCACAGTTCGGTTCGCTCTGAAACCAGTCACAACAAATCTATACAGCAATTTAATTAGATCAAAGCCTTTGTCGTGCGATAAACAAACTAAGATTACATTTTTTGTTCAACTGAAACACGATGGCGCAAACTTTAGTGGTCTTTTATGTTCATTACCAAACGCGGACAGATCATGGCGGTTCATTGTAATTAAATCAGAAATAGAAATTTGATGTAACATAGAGAGCAATAAAGCAGGATAATTAATACATTTTAAAATGCCATTAATCACCTGTATGTGCGTCCTTAAATTTGTGCTTGAGGTCTTCTGTACGTCAGTGAACCGTTAGCCGCAAGATGCGTGAATAAACAACAGGTGGCGGTAATGGCAAAACAAATTAGTTTGTAATCTAACAAGAAGAAGAATATCCTTGCATCGCGCTGATTCGCGCAGGCTCAACAAAACACAATGTAGCTTTTGCTCGCGCTACACCGCTACTTGCTGCAAAAAGTAGTTAGCTACTGGAAAAGCTACACTGTTTAAAAAGCAACTGAGCTACTGCCAAGCTACTGAAAAATGTAGTTAAGTTAGTAGCGTCGCTACTTGTAGTTAACTACTCCCCAACACTGCAAATACGCTTTATGTATTTAATCTCACTTTATTAACCAAAACCAAAGTCTTTAATGCTGACCTTCAATGATCCAATTCAACTTTACTAATAAGAAAAAGTTACATTAGTTAAACATCACATTTGTGATTCATTTGTTTATTACTGAAGTAAGAGTGTTATTTATTCTCGTGCGTCCTATTCTTCAGCAATCCAGAATGGGAGCACAGCTGAAGGGTTTGTTTGAGCTGCACCATCTACTGTACATATATGAATTTTTTAACCTTTCCCTCAGCCTTAAGAATATTCATTTCACTTTTGGTGTGAAAGGTGAGAAGAAAGAAAAGAAACGGAAATGGAACTTAACAATGCATTACTGTTAAAAGTAACTTTCCTTAACAGTCTGGCTACACCAAATTATCATTATTTTTTCAGCCTGTCCTGGGACAAAGCCTGCATTGTAGGCAAAAAGCAAAAAACCAAGCACAATGGAGTGGTGTAAATAATGTATGGTAGAGCGGTTTTATATAATCCATTCGATAAGCTGAAAAGTGAAAATAGATCTAAATAAAAAAGTATGATTGCGATGTTAGCTTAGCAACAAGCTAATGTCAAACTTGTGTTTATTTTTGAATTATCTAGGGTATTTTTCTGGAGAAAGAAACATAGGCAAGAGTCATATTTTCTCTCATTTTCATCTTCGAAATAACTGAAAAATGTGATTTGTCTTTCCTATGTGTATACGTCAAACGTTTTTTAGAGGCAGTGGAGTATAGAGAGACATTAAGAGAGAGAGCATTTGGAAGAGCCATCTGCCAAGTCAGGGCAAAATTTGGGCACTCTACTCGGGTTAACATGGAACCCCTTTATTTTTGGGCCAGTTAATGGCCCAGATTTTTAAATTGAGATGTTTAACAGGGTCATATCCCACTGGCTGACAACGCAGAAGTTTATGACTCACTTAGTTATTGGGTCACCCTACTTGCACTAGGGTCAGAATGTGAGCGCCATTAAAATCGCAGACAAAATGTCACAGTCTGTTTTGGTACGATGAGCTTTTTTGGCAGCCGATCATAGGACATCTTGTGTTCCTGATGGGTAATAAAAAGCATAAATAATTAGGCATAAAAAACATGTACAGCTCCAAATCTCTCAAACAGTTATACACCCACTCTCCTGTTTATGTCTTTATGCTTGACCGAAGCCAGACTGCTGTCTGCCCACATACTGGCTATTAATTTCAATACCAAATATAGAATTTGTTTCTAAAAAGATCCCTGTGAGCTTAACTCGCAAAGGGGAATTTCTAAGCTTACTTTGCTTAAAAGATCATGTGGACCCAGTATTGTTTACATAACTGTCTCTTTCTTTGTCATAACCTACTTAAATTATGATTCACCATCCCCGAAGAATGAGACCAATATGTATGGGTCAAAATGTGTAAGGCAAATAAAATATTAAAGTTCAGGTAATTGTTTTGGTTAGTAGTCAACCAGTATGGGTTAAACATATACATATATCCAATTTTGTTGAGCCTGTGTGAATTGTAGCCTCAGTTTCCTGTTCTTATCTGACAGGAGTGACACCAGTGTGTTTTCTGCTGCTGTAGCTCATCTATTCAAGGTTCGACATGTTGTGTGTTCAGAGATGCTCTTCTGCAGACCTCGGTTGTAACGAGTGCTTATTTGAGATAGGCCTAGTGTTGCCTCTCTATCACCTGAACCAGTCTGGCCATTCTCCTCTGACCTCTGGCATCAACGAGGCATTTTCACCCACAGAACTGCCGCTCTCTGGATATTTTCTCTTTTTTAGACCATTCTCTGTAAACTCTAGAGATGTTTGTTGCTTAAAAATCCCAGATCAGCAGTTTCTGAAATACTCAGACCAGCCCGTCTGGCACCAACATCCATCCCACTTTCAAAGTCACTTAAATCACCTTTATTCTCTATTTGTTATGCTCAGTTTGCACTTCAGCAGATCGTACTGATGCATGCCCAAATGCATTGAGTTGCTGCCATGTGATTGGCTGATTAGATATTTGCTTTAACGAGCGGTTGAACAGGTGTACCTATAAAGTGGCTGGTGTGTACTGTAAATATATTTCCAATCCATCATGAAACTGTATTTTGCAATTTTAAATATCATTTTTTTGTCTATTTATTTAAACAGTAAACATGCGCTGTACACTCTAAAAAATGCTGGGTTGTTTTAACCCAATTTTGGGTCAAATACGGACAAACCCAAACGTTGGGTTAAAAATGTCATTAAAAAATGGGTTTGTCCATATTTGACCCAAAGTTGGGGTGAAACATCCCAGCATTTTTTAGAGTGTGTATACTGTATACATAACATTTAACATTTAATAATTCCATTATTAAATGACATATTATTTAATTATAGCAATTTAGACACAGATTTATTTATTTAAATACAAATGTCGAAATGGGCAAGGTTGATGCAAAATGTCTTAAAATGCCAAATATCAGCCAATATTTATAGACCTTGCCGATATATCGTTTCAGATCATGTTTCCGCTCACACACTTCTCCATTGAAGCCATACTGTCGGGGAACCTGCGTGGGCTGGAATTGCCAGAGATCGCATTTCATGTCCAACATTAGCTTGTTGATCAGCTGATTTATTGCACAGAACAGGAACATAATGTAAAAAGATAACATAGCAATGGAACAGATACAAAGCTTGCTCATTTTTTGTGTGGGTTCACAATAGCCTAAAGCATTATCATTCCAATCTTAATCCCTACTCGTCTCCACAGCCTCAGTCACCAGTGTCTTATTACTGCTCCGCTGGCATGGCTTCTGTGTGTGTGTGTGTGTGTGTGTGTGTCTGCCCTTCTTGCCATGCAGACCCGAAGTCTTACACTGCCCTCTGCAGCAGCAACAATACTCGCTCATATTCACTGTGCGCAGCCGAGTGCACAAGCACATTCCGAATATATCAGAAGTTGAAGCACACTAAGGCCAAAAAGAGCTCAGGTATCACTGAGCTAATTTTAGCTCGGCTCAGCACGCAGGAAAACAACCAAAAAAAAGCTTTAACAAGGTCCATAAATCTGAGCAGTAACTCAGGGTTTTTTCCCACTAAGGATGAAAGACATATTAAAGCCACAGCCAAATCTACGGATAGAAACGGACGAAGACAAACACAGAGGGTGAAATGTGTGTTTGTGTTACGCTCCTCCAAGGCAACGAAAACAACAAATACACACTGGCTGCTCTCAACCCGACGTCTCACAACGTTAATAACTTAACCGCAATTTTCCTACAGAGTGGATCTCTCACGTATTAATAATGAACTACCTCACGAGGTGGATATAAACTTCACCAGAGGAAACCTGCAGAGAGGGACTTTTCCAGCTGCACGGGACAGTAATATGATACCTCCCTCTTTCCCTTCAGCAGTGTCCCATGTGAGAAACACATCAGAGGAGCTGTAGAAAGAGAGAGGGATTCGTCCGAACCCTCGGGCCTCTCTCCTCCCTCATGCTAAACCGCAGCCATGCGCTCTCCTCTGAAGCTCAGTCTGGTTCTCTAAGCGCTCTTCCAGCACCCACAGGCTGACCACCAGGTCATCTGGACTCCGACACAAACATGCAGATGTGGCTCTTTTTGTCCAACTATTTTTCAGGGCCTCAAAATACCATTGTACTCAACTCTTCTCTGAACTCTGTGACACAAAGGCTTCGTCACAAAGGCTTGTTCTGTAACCTTTTATAAAAATGTTGTCCTCGTTATACAGAATGGTAGTTTTCTGGCATTTATGAGACAACGCTTCAATTCCAATTAACAGAATTGAAAGAGCTTTGGGGGTGTTGACTCATTTATGTTTTGATCATCGTTCTGAATCCGATCTTGACAAAAACGCCGTTTTCTCAAAATGCCGCTTTTTTTTTATTAAACTTACCCATATTCAAGTGTTGATAAAAAAAGAATGCATGAAGCTAGAATACAATGTTTGTTGTTTGCTTAAAAGCACATAGTCTGTTCTTTATTATGATATATTGCATGTTCAGATATTCATACAACAAAGTATTCTGGGGCAAACCATGAAACTTTTGTGATAATGATCAAAAATGCTGGCGCTGACTGGCAACTTTTTTTTAAAAACCTTGGCGGGGAAAGTGTTCATATTTAGGTCATATTTGGTGTGACAGCTTTTAAATATATATATAGCCTATATATACATATTCTTCTGCCTTTTCTATATTTATAGAAAATTTGACTATATATTTGCACATTAAATATTTGCCTTAAAATTGCTTGAAATTATTTTATTTATTTATTTTACAAAAAATGAAATCAAAGGAACAATAATTTCATCGCTTAACATTATTCCATATTTTAAAAACAAACAGAAAAGCACAAAAAAATGAGAAAATTGCAACTTTCCGACTGCCATTCATTTTTTTTAAAGGAATCATCATTTCATCCGTGAAAAAGTGTCACGTTTTCAATGTGTTTGAGTTCTGTTTTGTGGTCTTGGTTTCCCCTGTCTTTGTGTTAGTTCAGTTTTGAGATCTTGTTTCCCCTGTCTTTTGTGATTTTGGTTCAGTCCTGTTAGTTTTCCCGCTCTGTCTAATTAGCTATTCCCTTCACCTGTGTTCAGTTAATCTTTCCATTAGGCCCTGTTCATTTAAGCCCTGTGTTTTCCCTCAGTGTTTGTTGATCGTCGTCTATGTATGGTTGTGTTTTTCCTGAGTTCCTGCATTTCCCTGTATCCTGAGTTTGTTATTAAATTAGCTGCATTGAAATGATGTTTCCTCGTCTTCAGTTACCTGCACAAACCTAACAAAAAGTCTTGTATTTCTTTCTTTTTTTCGTAATTTTTAATAAAAAAATCTGCTCTGCTTCTCAAACTCCATTTTGGCTGACATCACAAATTCGTTTTTTAACCCATTTCAAATCCAAACTTTGTCTCACAATTTTCAACCTACTAAATTAATCCTTTTCCCAATGAATATCCACAAGAAAGGTGACAGTCCTGTATAACAACTATAGCATGCACAAGTCAAAGTCAACATGAAATGCAGCTTGCAACCTATTGTTACATCCACAATTTGATGTATTTTAAAACTGTGCAAAAGGATATTCGCTGAAAATGTTTTTTTATTTTATCTGTTGGATATCTACAACAAGATCATTAGAAAACTTGCATTGAAATTCATACAGTATATTCACAATTTTGCTTAACTGTATTGGTTCTTTTACCAGAATAGTTATTTAATATATTTATAGTATTACATATCACTCAACCCTAGTAGATAGTCATGTGACACAGATAGTCAAGTGTCTTGAGATGTAAATTACCTTGCATTGGATTGACTGGACAGGACCTGGAGGTTCTTTTTGGAGGGATTTGGTTGCTTTGACTGAAATTAGACAGAATGACTCATTTTTTTGCAAAGAAAGACAACTAATTTGCGTGAAATATGATCAAATATTTGCAGTCTAAAACTGTTTAAGCAAATGATTCTCAGGATACTATGACAACGAGCTGTTATTGAAGTATAGGGTTTAGGCTTGAAAGCAGAGCTGTAGAAGAATCTATCCAAGAGCCACAAACTCAGGCTTTTCTAGTTTTCCATATAGAGGCAATGGCTTTGTTGTCTCCTCTGAGAGCTTTCAGGCAAGCTTTCATCCAATTTTATAGTTGAACAAAGCCTGCAGAGCTTTGTTCAAAATCTCAAAGCAGCTACACAGCTCTGGAGAGCCACATAAAATATGAGTGGAAAATGAAAACCACAGAATAACAGAAAAGCAGACACAAACATAAAGACTTTTTATATTATGCAAATGCGTTTGAATCCTAGATTGAATTTGTCAGTTGAAACATGAATTTCACTTGTTTATAGTTTTAAACATTCATATTTATGATTGTTGTGAAATATTCTCCATAGAATCAATAGCCTCCATTGGAAACATGGAAAAATATGGCAGTGACTTCAAAATAAATTAAATAAATGAATAAATACCAGGCATGATTTTAACTAAAGCAAGGTCATAGGACACAGATCCGAGACAGGAGTGTCAGTAACAAAACATTTGCTTCAAATGTAATTTGAAGAATTGCATGATGGCATTAACCTGCACCTCAACCGCTTCCTAAGAGTGATACGCTGAAAGGTATCACTCAGACGGAACATCTACAAACCACCTCAGTCCGTTCACTATAACATCTAATGCATGTTGCACGAAAAACTGGACAGCACTTAAGAAAGATGCAAGCTCCAATCTGGCTTTCCGACTGCAATGCAAATTCCAGGAGTTGAGGTGCCTGTAAACAAAATGAAGTTTGAGAGGAAAAACTGTATATTCCACTAAATAATCACTGCTTATTACATTTGGATGGACAGAAATCCATCATAAATTCTGCACACATTCAGCTAATTTCTTTAGGGATCTCCCTTTCCCTATCTGTCCATAAAAAGAAAGCGTAAAACAACTGTAGTTGCAACCTTTTTTCTAAGTAGGCGGCTCTTGGCAAGAATAAGCTGCAAACTGGCCCAGTCAAAAGTTATGCAATGAGAGACTAGGTATCTGCATGGGCCTTAGTTAGAGAAGAAGATGTGTATCTCTTTTAATTTAATTGGTTCCCATAAACAGGTACACATCAGAAAGCAGCTGTTTATGTTTCTATTAAAAGACTTGTTACTTTTCCAGCAGTGCTTAAATGACAAAACCCTTAAGGGTCAGCTCAGCACCTCCACTCCTGTTCCTTTTTCCTGTTTCTACTCTTGCACTGTCATGGGGATCAGGATTATTATTGTTAACTATTAAAACTAAAACTGTAAAAAAGACTAAAACAAAAAAATCCATTACATGAAACAAAATAAACATCAACTGCATAAAAATAAAACTTATTGTATTTCAGCTCCTTGCCAAGGCAACATTTCCCATTTCCTTAAGTATATTTTGAAGAACTAAAACAACAAAAATAAAAACTATATAGGCCTAGACGTTTGAAAAGACAAGTAAAATTAAAGTGCAAACAGAAAATATAAGCATAAAAACTCATTCAAAATATTGCCAAAAACTATATATCAATAACATTTTTTGGGGACTCCCTTATGCTGTTATGGACAAATGATCTTATGATAAATATAGAGTGTTTTTTACACATAACGAGCAGCATTTATACAGTGTTTAGTATTGACTCACAGAGACACATAAATGTATTTACACAAAATGCATTCGCCTCACTTCCTTTATCAGCAATAATATTACACCATATTAGTACTTCTTGAAGACAACAACAATAAGAATGTGTGTGCATGACATCACTGCTTGGGGACGGGGCCTTGTCTTATAGTTTGTTCGGGGGTGGGGGGTATTTGCGAAGATTTGCAATAAATTACTGACTCTATCTCAAGCAAAAAAAACTCAAATACACCATTAAAAAAAAATAGGCATTAATTTGCTGTTATGGCACTCAAACTTAAACAATGAATGAAATGAGAAAAAGATCCAGAAGCTTAGTGATCAAGCATTTAATGATGGAATTATTTGGCTTCTGGGATAAGGATTAGGCGATAAATTAAAAACGGATTGGTGAAGTGCATCTAAAGCCCCAAGATATATTAGAGTTCTTGTTGAGGTTTTACACCACAAAGAAAAGTGAGTTGTAAACTAGAATAAAGACAAAAACAGTTCTCGATCTGGACACGTGCCAAATATCCATAGGGCATTAGCAACCAACTGGTGAACCTCATTAAAAAGTAGAGAAACCTATAACCATTAAAAGCCCATTAAGCAGCATGTAATTTTGTGGAACTAAATAGCAGAGAGTAATCAAAAGCACATGAAACCCAGCTGGGAAACTAAGCAAATTGTTTCGATTAGGGGAGAATCCATCATCAACATCACTAGGCTGTTTTTCTGACATTCAATTCGTTCTCTCTCGCTCTCTTTCAATTTCCTCACTAATGACATGGATTGATACAGATACCAGGCAACAGTTTGTGACCCAAACACGCATAATACACAAAACAATTTCAATATTAAAACTAGAAAAAAATGTAAAAGAAAAATTCTGAATCGATGATTTTTATGAAGATAACTGCATTCTTACAGAACACTGTACTAAAATACTCTGACAGTGTTTCTGCACATTCAGTGCAGCTGCATCACTCCTGAATCAACTGAATTAACAAAAGAAATGTTTTACAAAGTTTGTGGGGGGAAAAAAAACATTTTGAACTGAAACTTAAGACTCATGAATTGAAGTCAACAACAACAATGTTTATTTATAGAGACATTTAAACACAATATAAATTGATTCAAATTGCTATACGGTGTGCCGAAGCAAGTGTACACAATAAAAACAACAATTACAGGTTTCCAAAAGCTATAGAAGAAAATATGATTTAAGAGCGGATTTAAAAATGTAAAAATGAAGGAGCAGACCTTACATGATAGGGGAGTCTATTCAAAGCCTGGGCCCAGCCACAGAAAAAGGCCAAATCACCCTTCGATTTGTTGCTACACTGCGGCACAGTTAAGAGTAATTTGTAATTAGAAGATCTAAGTGCCTATCAGGACAGGATGGCTGAAAAAGGTCACTAATGTATCTTGATGCACTGCCAGACAACACCTTATATACAAACACAAGGATTTTAAAATCAACCCTGAACTCAACAGGAAGCCAGTGGAGGGATGCTAAAACAGGGGAGATATGGTCCCTCTTTTTAGACCCAGTCAAAATAATTTGGCCGCGTTTTGTACAATTTGCAATTGAGATAATGATGATTAAGGGAGACCAGAATTAAGAGAATCACAAAAATCTAATCTTTATGTGACAAGTGCGTGAAACACTATTTCTAAATTTTTACCTCAAAGAAAATGCTTCAACTTTGCAATAGATCTCAAATAAAAGAAGCCTTACTATAATAAAAGCACTAATTAGTTTATCAAAAAATAGTAAAGGGTCAAAGATGACACTCTTACGCTGGTTGAGATTGGACCTAACTGGGCTTCCAGAGCAGGGGGTGAATTTGCAGTACAACCTACAATCAAAACCTCTGTTTTATCTTCATTAAGCTGCAAAAAATTATTTGTCATCCACCTTTTAATATCATTTACGCATTTCCGAAAAACATAGAATGAAACAGTGGTGTCAAATCTTACTGGTAAAACTGAGAATCATCCGCATAGCAGTGTTATGAAATGTATTTCTGAAAAATATGGGCCAAGGGAAGCATATAAAGGGAAAACAATAAAGGCCCCAAAATGGATCCCTGGGGCACTCCACACAAAAAAAGGAGCAGATAATGAGCAAAAGTTTGCAAATTTACAGGAAAAAGTCCTATTCTCGAGGTAAGAATAAAATCAGTGTAGTGCAGTGCCCTGGATACCTACATTCAAGTTTTTCAAGAAAAATGTTATGGTCAATGGTATCAAATCAATTCCGCGGTCAAGTCCAACAGAACCACCACGACACAAGAGCCTGAATCCAGAGCAAGCAAGATATCATTTGTAACCTTCAACAGAGCTGACTCAGTGTAATGATCTAAAACCCGATTGGAACATAAAAGAATTCAAATAAGATTGAAGCTGTGAAAAAATCATTTCTCCAGAAGCTTAGCGATGAAAGGCAGTTTAGAGATTTGCTGATAGTTACTGCACATTGCCAGATCAAGTTTAGGTTTCTTCAACAGAAGTTACACAATTGCATGTTTAAAACTAGCTGGTACAACACCTTTGGCTAAAAAGCTGTTTACTATAGCTGCTATACCGCAGAAAAAAAATAACCTTAAAAAGATGAGCCAGAATAACATCCTACTTAAAACCAAAAAAGATTATAGTAGAGATTATATCAGCTAATCGAAGTGAAGAAACTTGTTGAAGTTGGGGAGCATTCTCGCCAAGAGGCATTAAGTCACCCTGTTTTAACCAAGTCTCAGTTACAAATAAAAAGACAAGAGAGTAAGATATAAACAAGTCATTTAGAATAAAAGATTTATTCGATATTGACCTTGCATTCACTGAGGCCATCTATGACAAGAGGACTTCCGAGAGCTGAGAGGTGCTTGTTTGAGCGTAGTATGTTTCCCAAATTGATACTCTGCCTTTTACCATTTGACCCAATGGAAGAGCGGTGATGTGATGACCAGATGACCAGGATGTGATCTTTATCCTGGTAAGGCCTCAAAGTCCTCACATAGGACTGGCGAATGTACCCTGGAGAGGCGTGCAATTCCCAATGCGGAACAACAGTTGTATATTCCGCCAGGGAGACAACAGGAGTCTCTGTAAATCCACCAAAGAGTTTTTAAGCACCATACTGGGAGAATAGTTCACACAGATATCAGGAAACAGACCCCACTTTGAACAAAGAACAGTAGAACTCCAGCAAACCAGTGTGTAGAAGATGTAACACCACATTTCAATCTGGAATTAGTCCTCCATGTGCAATTACGTCTGAGTTCATGCATTATTTGATTGAATCATCTAACAACTCACTCTTTCCCTCATGTTGCTGTTCATGACTAACTGATCGTATGCAATACGAAATATTGAAAATTGTGTTATAACTTGCTGGTTGTTCATTTGACAACACGTTGTTTTGTATTGTTTTATTTAGTACATATTATAGTAAGGAGGCTACCTCAAAGTAAATAATCAATAAACCTCAAAGTAAAGAATCGTTAATAATTAATAGAAACATCAAGAATTGTTAATTGAATCATTAAAGAACAGGGTTTGATTAATTAATTACATTTCCCATTCCTAATTAAAACATAAATGTTTGCAAAGCAAGCTTGGAAGTTCATCAACAAAATATTTGTACAAAAACCTTGTGGTGGAATGGAGAAATGGTCTATTCATAAATGTCTTTAAAGTGTCTGGGTTTTGAGGCTCGTAAAGAGAATTGTCAAGCCACAGAGGACAGACATACCTCAGTGTTAAACGTGGCCGGGACCACGTTTATTATGTGTAAAATGTCGTTACATGCGTCAAGAGGCGTATATCTTATCCAGATTCTGAAGCTCAAGCTTATCGAAACTATAACAGAATTTGCGAAGCGAAATTTCACCTTCATGCAGAAACAACTTGCAATTCTTTTTGCGCATACATTTCTGGGGGAATTTACGGGAGGGTATACACTCTAATTTGTTGATCATAAAAGTGGCCATGAAAATAATAAACTAAGCTGGGATTGGAGATGACCATGATGACCTGCTGTCAAAAGTCTCCACAATTTCTGCATGTTAAGATTTCTTTTCATTTGAGTTGAAATGTTTCGCTATGCTAAAGCACTATTTTGCTGATGCCAAACAATGAAACTGTCACCTCTAGCTAAAGAATCGGGTTTAGATTAAGATTGGGGGTTATGCTTTGATATGCAACCATGTATATGAATGATTGTGTTGTGCTAAAGACTGAATAAGGGGAAGAAGCATCACATTTAAAGGCCTGTGGCTCATTTCTCAATACGGCTGAGATCAAGAGGCTGAGAGTAAATCCAGCAACAGCCGTAAAGCACTTTGTGTGCGAGGTACCGTTCCTCACAGCAGACTCCTCTTTCTCCGTGGATGTCAACTGACAATGGGACTGCTTAAAGGCCCTTAAAAGCACATTGTGAACCCTTCTATGGACTGTTAACATACAGCAAATTCACAGGTATTGTAGCCAAATGTAACTCACAGAAAGCTCTTTCCATCAAAGCAAAGCGTATTGTCATGGCTAAACTCTTGTAACCAGACTTTGAATTATATAATTTATTCAAACATGAAGCAACAAACATGAAACATTATATCTGATGATGATGCCTTTGAAGGGTAATATAAACATTTTAGTGCTCTACCTAATGTGAACCAGCTGAACTGACCCCATCATGACCGTTTCAGTCTGTGGTTTTTATAGTGTAAGCGCTGGGGTGCGTGGGTTTCTTCATGGATGTATTTCTGCCCAGTAGCAAAATTTACGAGAGGACATACCCTCTATTTTGCTGATTAATAAAAGAGGCCCTGAAAACAATAAGGCAGGGGGATTGGTTCACTTATCAGGAAGAAGTTGTGCTCCATTTAGAATGTAACACATTTTCTATACACATTTTCATTTCAACAATTAGTGTAGTTTTCTTAATTATATATTTTTCACTCATTTCCAGATTTTCAAAGTTTGCATCTGTGCATACTTTTCCCACAAGCCCTTGTGCAACATCTTGACATAATCACTGCGAGTTGTTTATTTCCAACTTTTCTTAGAAACCTGACTTCAAGTGCCATTCTATCACACTTTTCCAAATAGGAGATTAGAATTGGATTGATTTTATCACACATATTTAAAAGTACGTACTATCCAATCACCAGTAAATAGGGAGGCATGTGTCTTTCACAAGTCAATATTGATCACTCACTGACCTGCATTAACTGTGATGCCATGGACGGGTCACGTTGTTCCTATTGCATTGTATTCTATGGCATTGTTAAACACTCTGATTGGTCAATGACTCAGCATTGTGATGTGAACTGTGTAGTTTCACCTCCTCTGTATGCTTCATTTACTGTGAGGCAGCACTCACCTCTGACACCTGACACTGGGAGTGAGCATGGGGGGGCTTCCGGCAGGCATCGCTTTCAGCAGAGCCACTCATGGGCATCCTACCATAGCATGCTGGTCATGGGTGGGTGTCAAGGTCACCTGACTTCAAATTCATTCCTCCCGAGGATCTGTAGATCTGAAAACAACAACTGATAAGTCTGTAAAAAAAAAAAAAATAAAAAATAAAATCTTTCGACTGGTCCATCTCAGGTTTTAATTAACCCGCTGACTTGACTTTGTTTGTACTTTCTGAGGCTAATAGCATTGTAACATGCATACTAAGGTGCTCATCAGATGATATTGCCTTGTGAAGAGCTACAGCAGAGCATATAACATTAGCATTCTGCATTCTGACTAATAAGATCAAACCCTGCACTAAACAAGCTACATTTGCCCAAAGACACTCTGGAGCCCTCATTAAAGACACTCATCTCTACAGAGTAGGAGGCCTTAGCGCTCTCAGATTTTTCGCAGACATTTAAAGTGAAGGACATGGAGGGACTGACTGAGTAGAGGCAAGACCACATCAGTTCAAATGAGCTAGAGAGTGAGATACTGTAGTTAGACCTTTAGCATTAGGCCTGAAGAAAAATCATTACTGAAGAAGACAGACAGATATAGAGATGCGTCACATCAAGGTTAAAATAAATTATACCAAACGGTATCAATGAATATAATAATCATTAATAAATAAGGATATCCCAGTCGATCAAAATTAGAAATCCATATGCCAGTTTTTTTTAATTCATGTTGGTTTCATACATTTAAAAAAATTAATAAATGAATAAAGTACCTAAAATAATAAATACATAATATTTAAAATATATATTTTTAAGTAATAAAAAAAATGAAATGGCTCTAAAATGCCAATTGGTGTATGAAGTAAAGAAACACTACGCGCCTATAGACTGAACACGTAATGACGTCACCGTTTGCACAAATTCACGTTTTTGCAGTTTACATGGAGACGATAACGGCAGTGGCGGAGTGGCAATCGGGAGAGTCGGGAGTTTTCCCGGTGGTCCGGTAGTGTTTCGAGGCCGCAAGGGCCGGTCTGATAAAATGTATTCATTGCAAGTTCGCCATGCGCACTTGGGGCCCAAGCGAGGGGAAGAAAACATTTTTTTTTTACATTTTCTATAACGGAGCGTATATATTTGCACTAAGTGCCTGTCTTTATAGCAAAAAGACGCCGTTACGAAATAGCTACAGTGGCGTAGGTCGTAGGGCGTGAAGTGCTTGAAAGCAGCTTTTGATGCGCTCGACCCGAGTTCGAATCCGCCTTTTGCCGAACTCTCTCTTCTCCCTTTTCCCAACACATATGTAAAGATGTAAAATGTATAACCTAAAATTAAGGTCTCTAGCGTTATATTTTGCCAACGAACTAAAATTGAAACCATGATATGGCTTTGTGTCTTTATAAAACAGCAGAAGACTTTAAGAATAGGCATCCTGTGTGTGCTGGGTGATTACTTTGCTCACGCGATCAGCATGGTTATCTGGTGTTTTCTCCTAAATAAAAGCTCAAGGGTTTATTTCTTGCAAGTGAAGAAATTAGGACAAAAATATTTTAATTGTCCTATATTATAGTGTAATGTAGGCTAAAATATACTTTTGAAATATTCATTTTCATTTAGTACATTTATAGGCTAAATGGATTTTACGTCATAGGAATAATTATATAAATCATTATTACATTATTATAATAATTGTTTGGCCCTCTTTATTGTCCTGGTACAAATCAATGCTTTTTCTTTTTTCAACGAGCAGTTCATAGGTTGAAGCTCTTAATTTTGATCTCTCAAAGAGCACGAGATTGATGCATTTAACCTTAAAATGTAAAAAAAAATCTTGAGGGGGAGCATGGCCCCGAACCCCCCTAGAGGCACAGAGGTCCACCCAACATAGTTTTAAAAATGACTATGGGAAAGAACGACCATTTATGAACTTTACTCCAGCATAGTACAACAAAGTTACTTTTAAATCAGTAAAACTGTAAATGCCGTATTAAAATGTCCCTGGACAAAATATACATTTGGCCTGCCTAAGAGGGGACCTACAAGACATTGTGCCCAGGGGGCTTTTAATCCGGCCCTGCCGGCGACGAGGGCCGGTGGTCTACAAAATTTCCTGGTAGATTGTTTGGTCCCACTCTGCCCCTGGATAACGGTATCTTTTACAAAAACTTGCAATTTGAAACCCGTTTTCAAAAGTTTGCAATATTCAGGGCCCCAAAATGCTGTTGTCATGTAAATGAACGGCCAAAATGAATAAAAAGCTCATCGTTTTTAGTTGAAAATTGTGTTAAAGCCCCTTAAGAGAACGTTCTACAGACACACACACACACACACACACACACACAAAAGGGAGATGCCCATGGTCCCTGATCACCTGCATGAACATTGTCCTGCTGCACAGAGGCATGAGGACTGCAGATGTGGCCAGCGCAATAAACTGCAATCTCTGTAACATTGACAGAGCAACAGGGAGACAGGAAGGACAGCTGATCATCCTTACAGTGCCAAATCATATGTCCGCCCAAGACGTGTTTGAGAGCTTGCAATGCCTTGGTGGAAGAGTGGTGTAACATCTCACAGCAAGAACCTGCCAATCTGGTGCATTCCTTGAGGATAAGATGCAGTGTAGTCCTTAAAGCAGCCGGTCACCACACCACATACGGACTGCTACTTTCAATATTAAACCCCCCTTTCTGTGAATGAATTGCATTCTTAGTGTATATTTAAAAAAATAAAAAAAGTGTTCACAGATCAGTCTATTGAATTAAAAGTGAGAATGGCAAGACTTTTCAGCAGTTCCTTTAAGATGTCCTTTGATGACCTAAACCTTGGCCTGTACATCTCACTTAGCCTGGACTAACTGTATATGTGAGCCTGACATCCACAGACAAACAGAAAGTCATCACATACATATTTGTTTGCTCACTGAGACTACTTTATTGTGATCACTTTTGATAATTGGAATTCGAACAATCCAAAAGTTCAATACCAGTACAATAACCTGTGTCGTATATAATTTTTTTTTTTTTTTTGTGAGGTGACTTACTAAATACATTATGTTTCATATATAAAATACTGTGAGTGAAACATTATCGGTTCATCTCCTCATTAGATCGGCAGTCAAGTGAATCTGCTTTCAGCCCAAAGAAATGTGTCCACACCCTAAACGTAATGCTTTTATAATGGCATACATGGCTACTGAAGGACTGAGAATTATCCTGCTTCATGTCGGCTTTCATCACTTTATCTTTTCAACAAATGAAGTTGGAGCTCTAAGTTCCTGAAAGGATTACAATAATAGTTCTTATGAAACTGGATCGGATACTTTTGGACATTGCGTACAAGCTGTTGATTTTTCCAGACTATTTTTCCTCCTGCACTGCTGTTTCAGCTCTTGGGTCAGTGCAACTCCCTCTCTCCTCCACCCTCTTCTGCGATCATTGGTTGGCTTGGAAACATGATCCTGAAAGTTTCTTCCACTATTCCTCATTTTTAGCTCTGGTCCGAGCCTTAGGATTAATCTCCAATATCAGCCCAGTGGCAGAGGGTGATGTATTCCTCATACACCTCAAACTTATGCATTAGTCTGGCTCCCTCTTAATCCAGAGTGACTCCCAGTCCCCCCCTGGAGGGTTTTCACACACAGATGGATTTGATTTTGGTGCTACTCAGGTGCATAGTTTCTGCACGTGCTTGACTGACGAGAAAAGCCACATGTATAATGAAAATATCCGTAAAAGATTTTGAGATCACAGCACCACCAAATGCTCTCCATTACATGATATCATGGTCTCATTCTGAACCGACAGATGGAACAAAATCACAACTAAAATCTCTTTGACATCTCAAATTTTTTGCCTAGTCAGCAAATGGAGACTTCTGCATAAGACTCATGGTAGATTTTTATTTCAAGCCCTTGTTAATCTCACATATGTCTCCTCTAAATGATGTTTTATAAACAAAGTTCGGGAGGAGCACGTTCAGTTAATTAACACGAGTGGAGTGAACTCAGCAATCAATGATAAGAGGTGTATATATATATAGATTCAGCAATCTCACCTCACTCCATTGATAGTTTAGCAGCATCCCTCCACCGCCCCTTCTCCACACTTCCCGTCCTAAACACTTACATAGGGGGGAGTACTCTGGGTCCGGGCCAAACTCTGAGCTCGGAGCCCTCCCCCCGGACAGCACGCCAAATACGCATTAAATCTTATCCACTCTAATTATATGTAAGTGTGAACTCGTGAAAGAGTATTAAAAAATGAGATCTCCTTAATATCTCATTTGTTTCTCTTATGAAATTAAACTAAGACCAAATGGAGATTGTTGCTAACAACTCCTACTGCTCAGATTTTTTTCTCCTGAGAAACATACCAAAGTATTTTCTCATATTTGTCTCTTCTAAAGTTTTAGATCTCAACAAATTCTCCAACTGTGCTTGGATATTCCATGATATCAGTTCCCTGAAGTGCCAGCAGAGATTGTGTCAACTAGACTCTCTCCTGTGAAGGCCTCACCGACACGACAGCCATCGGCACTGATCCTCAACAAACTCGTCTCCATACCGGCGTGACTCTGATCTTTAACCAGATGGAACAAGATAATATTCAGAATGTTCTGATCCAGTCTGACTTCTGACCTGTAATGCTGCCTGAATCATAATCATACACTGTTCATTCATTGGCCAGAGCCTGGGTTCTCCCAAGGTTTTTTTCTCCATTCTGTCGCCTTTGGCTTTTGGCTTGCTTAGTTGGGGACACTTAATATTCAACAATATTATTGATCTGCCTGCATTGACACCATTGTATGAGATCTGATCTGAGCTGGACAATGACATCACTGTTTTTGTCCAGAGCGCCGAAACAAACAGTGTTGCATTATTTTCCTGTTATCACTGTAAAGCTGATTTGAAACTATCTGTATTGTAAAAAGCACTATATAAATAAAGGTGACTTGACTTGAAACATAACTGAGAACTTCACTAGGTATAAAAGAGCAAATTGAGCAATAAAAAAAAATCCTCTAAGATCACTGTTGTCTTTCCTGTCAGTGACGGCCATTATTTCTGCCTTCTTCATCACTTATAAATTCACCTCATTATGAGTTCATCGCTTCCCTAATTCTGGAAAAGGATAAAGTGTCTCAGTTCACCCATGGATTCCTCCACTCCCCTCACTCTATCTCAGAGAGGGAAACCTGATCATGGAGGTTTTCCTGCTTTCCCTAAATCTTCATTCCTGCTGTAAACTGATGACCTGGAAAGAGAGTGTGGATTCCTCATTGGCTACTCTAAGAAAGAAGAGGCTGATGGTACCCAGAGACACACTCTTGGCCCGGTCTTTCTATGCATCAACAAGTTCCCACAAGTCCTCGCAGCTATCTGACACCATAGCTATGGAATAGTTGCGATTCTGAAATCTTTAGGGAGGCCGCATATTCAACATGACACCTAATACCCCCACAGAGCCCTCCAACGTGCTCAGCATGCTCGCCAAGCAGCACGTGGTCATCCGCATGTTGAGCTTGTGTATTAGAGCTGGGTCATACTCAGCATCACGTGTTGGTGTTGCTAATTGTTAATACATGTCAGCCTCATTGTGAGTAATACTTCAATGTGGGCTACATCATAATAGGTCAAGGTGAAGGAAATAGAGCATCACAGTCGCGCCCACAGCCGGTGCCGGAAGTAAGAATTGAATACAATTTCTCCATTGACAGTTGGGGTATAAGCCATAAAAACTTAACCGTACATGGTAGACTTAAAACCAGCTATGCTCATATAAACGCCAAAAGTTCATGGGGCACTAACCTTGTTTCAAGATAAATGCCTTTTATTCGCAATGTCTTGGATAAGTACTTCATTACCCACAATCCTGAACAATCCTACAATCCCACAGTGATGCATCTGATTGGTGGAAGTCGTGTAACTGTCTAGTTAAACCCCGCGAAGGTCCGTGAAGACTGAAGATCGTGTAATGACGTAGGGCTAGTTCATTGGTCGCACGTCAGAGGCACCCGCGCCATTTTATGTGCAGTTGCCGCAACACAGCCTATGAGCGAGCCAGATGCTCAATGTGTTAGCTGTGCAGCTGCAAATGCGTTTTACATAAGCTTCAGTAAAACCGAGGAAAAAGGAGTTTCCCTGCACATTCACTATTTAAAATTCACTGGAGGAAAAGGTTCACGTGGCCGTCGTCAGATTTGGAAGTCGCTCAAAAGGCTCTTTCGCGGTTGTGGCTTCAGTCCACTTCAGTGAGGCGCGGTGGTTTATGGGATGAGTAGTTCCTTCGCTCAGAAATGAAAACATGTACACAGTCTTGTACCTTTGACTTTTTTTGGATTTTCTCTTTGTTTTTTCACTCGAAATGATATGTTGTATGCTTATGAGTTCAGCCATAGCTGGTTATCCTTAGACATGCTCTAAAACTCTTTAGATACGGATTTTCCAAAACGTCAATGGGAGAAATGAATGGGAAATTTACTTCCGGCACCAAAGCTCTCTCGGGCTGTGGGCGGGACTGTGATGCTCTATGAGATGGAAACAGATCGACTCCCAGCCTCAGCCTGTCCACAGTCCTTTAAAGGGCCCCTATTATGGATTTTTGAAAATTACCTTTCATAAAGTGTGTAACATAGCTCTAAGTGAATGAAAACATCCTGCAAAGTTTTAAATCTGAAAGTGCACCGTATATAAAGTTATTGTCTTTCAAATGTAAGAGTCAACTCTGAGTCAATGAAATGAATCGTTTTTCAAATGAGTCATAAGCTGTTTTGTTGTGACGTCAAGACGAAACATTATCATATTGCCCGCCCACTTATTGCACTCGCAGACACCAGGGAAAACTTGAACCTTAAACCGACAGCTGATTCCTGTGGATACTGGATAGCATCATGTCGAGAAGACCCTGTGCTCTACAATGTGAAGGTAGGCTAAAGCCAGTTTTTTTTTTCACTGCCCAAGGACGAGCATGTGAAGAATCAGTGGTTAAAATTAATCTTTACCACGATATCACAGCAGTATAATCCTAAACTTTTGCGGAGTTCCCTTTATTTTACTGACGACTGCTTCTCAAATCTCTGAGTTGAATGCAGGATTCGCAAACCGCTTGTCTTTCGGTCTTACTGAAACACTTCTGCTAAGCAGCTGTGGGCCACTATTACCTAAAACTGTGTCTATTAATGCAGATTATCTGTTGTTCTCACTACTTTGAGGAAAGATTAAGCATGGAGCAAGATTTGTTTTTACCAACGTTTATGTTACATCAGTCATTCCCGCTAGAGCTTGGCTAATGTATACATTGCATACATGCACTGTTATTGATACAGTTTCCACGTGTTCACTGCAATATCTTCGAAAAATACTCTGTAAATAAATAAGTACAAGTAAAAAAATCGGTTAGTTGATGGACATGTAATTGATAATGCTGATGGTGAGGAATTACAGTTGCAACATCTCATAATGTACCTCAAACTGAGTAGCGTATCACTGAGAAACGTCCTGCTCGAGTTGTCCTTGCGATGGAGGTGTGGGTTTAATGAATAGTTCTTCCAATGTTTCATCTTCGGACTCGCGCTCGCATTGATATGCAGAGGTGTAGTGCCAATTTCTCAGTGATGGGTACAAACCATCTTGCTGGGCCCCCCGCGACGGACTTTTAACTTGAGCGCTGGGCGTTGGAGCGACTTCTCCAACGGGGGAGGGGGGGTGGACATACTTTTGACTTGAGCTCGGCGACTTCTAGAGCAGAGTAGCTTGCAGAAAGGAGGGATTTAGAGAGATTGATTCATCTGACGAGTCGTTTGAGAATCATTGAAAATGTGGTGATATGCAAATGTATATTATGAGGAAATGAAACAGTTTTTTTTTGTTTAGTTTTTTGTCTGAACGGCCCATAAAACTTGTACATCGGCGCCCCATTCGTTTAGTTTTGTTTTGCTTAATTGGCGGCGCTGGGATCTTTGTGCCAGTGTAATGCATTGGACAAAAAAAGTCAGCCTTGTTTTGTTTTTTTCTCACAGACCAGCCCATTAAACACGTAGATCAGCGGCCCATTGGTTCTTTTCTTGATTGACACTGGGCTGGTCCAATCACATCTTTAAACACCTCCCCCTCTGGGCTCTGAGCGAGCGTGCAGTGTGAGTGTGTATCTGTCAAAATAGTCCGAGAGATGGAGAAGAAACGCAAGGAATGTGCAGAGAAATAGCGTGAAAAAAGAAACAGGCTATTCAAGTGGCTGATGAGGATAGTGAGGAGGATAAGGAGAGAAATGAGTGAGTGTAGAGAACTGCGGTAAGCAGAACTAGCAGAACACTTAGGCAATGAGTGTAGGAACCCATTACCCAGTTACGCATTATTTCCACATCTGCATGTTTGACGATTACGCATTTAACTAGAATTGTAATGAGACGTGTTTGTAAACCCTGTTTTCCGCCAAAATAAAAGCTTGATGCAGTTTCCGTCAAAATAAAAGAGCATGTGTTTATCTCTTTCAAGTATAGAAATGAGTACAAAACTAATTATGAAAGTTTATTTTATTTTTCAGTGCATTTGTTTTACAACATATGGCTGTTACTGCCATGGGATTAATATTATAACTATTATTATGTAGTAGTGTAATGTAGACACTAGATCACAACTAAAAGAGTTTTGAGTTTTTCTTTGTTCAATTTGCACACTGAATATGGTTTGAGGCTCTTAATTTTGAACTCTCAAAGTGCACCAGATTGATGAATTTAACATTAAAAAGCAGAAAATTTTCTTACGGGGGAGCATGCACCCGAACCCCCCTAGAGGGACAGAGGTCCAGTCACCACAGATTTACCAAAAATCCTTTGGGCAAACACTGGTATTGCTATGCCAATGCAGCTTATAGCTTGTTTTAGGATTCTCACTGTGGAGTCTAGTTCAATTGTATTTTACAATTAGTAGTTATTTCATCTGTTAACTCTTACTCATTCCTACTCACTCATTACATGGTGAATATAGGCGACTATATTCTCTGAAGGCGAAGCACTGCTACTTGGGCGGAGTGATAACCGCAGCACCTGAGACGCGCCGTGGTGAGGAGTAGAGAGCGCGTCTCAGGTGCTGCGGTTATCGCTCCGCCCAAGTAGCAGTGCTTCGCCTTCAGAGAATATAGTTCCCAGTATTTATACGGTTAAAATATGTCTGTGTCTCATGTGACTTCGTTTTTTGTACACTCTGTGACTATACAAATCACAACATGTAAATAGGAAAATGTTTGCGCTATTTTGTCACTTATTTGGATTAGTATGCTAGCTGCAACCATTTACATCCAGTCTTTGTGCTAAGCTAGGCTAGCGGTGGGTGCGTCAGATAGAGTTACAGCACGCACGGAGATGAAAAAGGTATGTATGGACTTATCTAACTCTGGGGGATAAGGTGAATAGGCTAAAGTTTCAAAAAGTCGGAGTGTTCCTTTAAAACTTGCCATAAACATAACCTATTAGCAAAGTTATCTGTGGTTGGTAGTGTCATGTAAGTCAGACTGTCTCTTCCCATCTAAGTGGGCAGTTTTTGCCCAAAATAACCTGCAATGTGGACCAGATTTTATGCTGTTTGCCAACAACAAAATTCCCTATAAAATCAAGGATGTAACCCAAAGGCATCCAAAGGTAAAAAGTAAAAATTGATAATAAAAATCTATAATGTTCAGCAACTGCTACATGCTAATCCTGTTCACTACACTACAGTATATTAAATAAATGAGTGAAGACAATAATCTTTGATGTGAATAAATACAGGCTTTTACAAAAGCCCTGAAGGTTAATGTATAGCACTGCTGACTACTCCCACCTGTCTGTTTAAGGCTTGATTTATTTCTTACACATGACAGGAGCGACTCTTATTTTGACTGATCTTCCTGGAGCTGCTGGGGTCAGTATCGAAAAACAACCTCCCGCTGCAACGGGCCCAGTTACCCTCCAATACTCCAAACATTTGTGGATGAATTTCAGTTGTCCTCGTATCACAAAGCACTTTAAATTAAAACAAGGCATCTAGCCTTGACCATGTCTCCCCCCAACCTTCTATTCCCCCTCGAAAGGACCCCCCACTGTTGTTTATTTCTTTTGGATTTTTATTTATATCACCGCATACTATAGGAGGTGAAGCTCACAAGGCAGAAGATATCCCGCGCATACTGGGAAACAGCTGCACCGTGAACAGAGAGCCACATATGCCCTCCATGAAGCGCAGCCGTCATTGCGCGATCACCGTGATCAAACATGACGTCAAAGAGCAGGTGCTAATGGAAGCCAGTTATTGGGATAAGTGGCAGATTGTGAAGGGATCGAGGTGATGATGGCACAGCAAGCATGCGGCCCTGTGAATAACTCTTAGGGTAATTAATGAGGGGAGGCTGGCATCCCCTTACAAACTGGTAGCTTGAACCACATTCTAACACCTACTCCTTCTTACATCTCTCCTGCACACTTCTGTCTAATAGTATCTGCATTCTTATTGAAGTAGCTCTATTAACCCTGTAAAGCCTGTCTGTTTGTTTGTCGTTTAATTGGAACAGTTTATTAAACCGTTAGACAATAAAATAGTATAGGATCATATTTTGTTAACCTCATAGCAAAATTGCCTAAGTCATATTTCAATGTCTTTAGAAAACAAGAAAAAAACACAAAATGACTTAGGCAATTATGCTATGAGGCTAAGATACATCAGGCTTTAAGGCTCATATAGGCCTAATATGATAAAGTGAGAATATGAAGCTCATACTCGAGGAGAAAAAAACACCTCAGTTCTTATGCTTTATAAAAATCATTAAAGATTTCACATCATAAAGACAAGTGCCCCTATTATGCTACTTTAAATGTTCCTAAATTTGTTTTGGAGTTCTCCTACAACAGGTTTACATGCATCAAATGTCAAAAACTGATTGGTCAGATCACCCAGTCTGTTGTGATCGGTCTACCGCTTACAGCGCACGTCGAAAACAAAACGAGCGCGAGTCCGATGATGAAATATTGGAAGAACTAGCTACTCAACCCGAACCTCCATCGCAAAGATGACTCAAGCAGGACATTTATCAGTGATACGCTACTCAGTTTGGCATTCATCATGAGATGTTGCAACTGTAATTCCTCACCATCAGCATTAACAAGTGTATGTCCATCAACAAACCGATGTGTATATTTATAATTTATTGCGGTGAACATGTGGGAACTGCATCATTAACTGGATAACAACACAAATGCAACACAACACAGGATAACAACACAAATGCTAGCCGAGCACTAACGTGAATGACTGATGTATCATTATTCAGATAACTCATAACAGAAAATCTGCATTAAAGGACACAATTTTAGGTAATAATGGCCAACAGCTGATGCAGAAGTACACTGAACAAAATTATAAACGCAACACTTTTGTTTTTGCCCCCATTTTTCATGAGCTGAACTCAAAGATCTAAGACTTTTTCTATGTACACAAAAGGCCTATTTCTCTCAAATATTGTTCACAAATCTGTCTAAATCTGTGTTAGTGAGCACTTCTCCTTTGCCGAGATAATCCATCCACCTCACAGGTGTGGCATATCAAGATGCTGATTAGACAGCATGATTATTGCACAGGTGTGCCTTAGGCTGGCCACAATAAAAGGCCACTCTAAAATGTGCAGTTTTACTGTCCAGGGGGGACCCTCCCGAAAAAAAGGGAAAAAACGTTGTTGATTGTGGCCTGTGGAATGTTGGTCCACTCCTCTTCAATGGCTGTGTGAAGTTGCTGGATATTGGCAGGACCCGGAACACACTGGCAATTACTCTGCAATGATAGAGATTTCTGGATCTATCTGGATTGACCAAGTTTCAAAAGAGCTGTTGCAATAGGACCCTCCTTATTACATGGAAGGCTGGTGGAATGTTACATTTTCAAGATCTCTGTGCTTAAGTAGTTTCCTGTTTTGGGTACAAAGACCAGCCTGGACCATTTCATCTGAATCAATTGCTGGTTCAAGCCCAGTTTGTGTCTCACCAGTCAAAAAAAAAAAATCAGCATCTCTTTCGTAAAAACAGCTGCCAAACTCACTGGCCAGGTTTCTATTTGCTTGAGTTTGTCATGCGTTGTTCATTAGGACATGAGTCTCGGAATCAATCTTATTTTACAGCACAATTCAGGTCGGCGGGACACGCTCCGTAACATATTGCTCCCAGAAGGTCCTTCTCCTTTGACATCTAGCGCAAATGTAATCCCGGGAGTGTCTTTTTAAATTTCTCATTGGTGACATGTCTCTCTGATGACATATGCATCCACTTTTAGATTGCATTCGTCATTATGGTACTAAATAAAAACCAAATGTCTCTGAGACTGCGATAAAATCTATTTTCATGACTCCAGGAGAGTGTTGTATTACATGTTTTTTCCCCCTGCTTGCTTGCTCTCTAGTCTTCCCTCTTTCTTTGGATGTAGTAATGGGATCATTTATACACATACAGTTTGCTATTAAGCGGCTGGCGGATCAAAGGTAATTACGTGACAGCGCTGGGCCCCAAATGCAGCAGGGCCCAGTCCATTCAGCTCCACGTTCCCACGCATTCCTAGCAGAAACGTCGAGTTTATTTGTGAAATGTGGTCAGTGCCTCTGTCAGATGCATTATTTAATCAGGCGGCTGTTTGATTCAGTGATAATTGATTCTGTGTTTTCTTACTTGGTTTGGAACTAGGAATACGGACAATAAACAGACTTTTAAAAAAGCTAATATTTTGCAAATCGGGTATTTATTTGAAAAGGCAAATCCTGCCAAGAGCTTGATTATTTGTATGATCAAAAAGCCATTTTACCACATTGCTTCATTCACCAGCCTTTCATGATGGGCCACATTTAAATAAATATGAAAAAAGGGCCTGAATGTAAAAATCACAAACAGATGGGCTGCTCCAGTGAAAATCACACTCTTTAAAACGCCCATGTGCTAGCCAGCACAATATGAATGTGATTTTTAATTGCTAGTGACTGGGACTCGTGGTTTCCTCTCTAGGTGATCTCAATTAAGGCCATTCAGGAAACAGTGAGAAATTGTGGAAGGAAAAGAGTTTGACTGGTTGGTAGGCGCTGTATGCACACTTAGTGCTGGAGCAACAAAATGTCATTTTGTATCTGATCCTAGATTTCTGTTTCTTGTTTTGTTTTGTTTTTTCCATCAAAGTCCCCCACTGCTAAAAACAATCAGTCCAGAGATTGAAATCAAATCCCTTGCTTCGGAAAAGTTCAAATACTGGTCTGCAAGTCCAGCATAATCAGAGCTCTATGGGAGCAAGTATTTGGTTTCAGGGAGCATTGGCATATTCGTGACGCTGAATGTCCACACTCTCAGGAAATAAGAATAACTTCAAGGACGGCAACTATACAAGCACCCAAACAAGCTAAAAGTAGCACCGATTTTCAAGCAAATGAGCACTTTTAGTCCATTTGATGAAGTGCACTAAACACAAGTGTTTTGCAAACCTAAATATAATTCAAGAATAATTATAAACATATTCTATTAAAAATCCAATGTGATGATGGTGTATTTTTATTGAATATTTTTTGTTTGTATATGCAGTTATGTCTGTATCAGTCATATAATTTTTTTTTTATATATATATATATATACATGCTTGATAAAGTGTTTTGTTCTTGTTGTTTCTATCCACACTCTCATTTGACATTCATAATTGTTAATTCGATGATGGATATGGTTCAGCAAACATCCACCCTGTCACATTAAAATGGACAGAGAAATAGGAGAAAATAATGCCTTATAAAATTAACTTAACCATATCTGGTACAGTGTTTCCATATGGCAACAGTCCTTGAATAAACCAATAATATGCCTTTTTTTAAGCCACATGGCATTTGATTTTCATTTCAAGAAAAGCTCCTCAAATTAAACATTTTCTGTACATTTCTTCTACTGATTTTTAGTCTGTATCTTCTTTAATAAGTTAAAAAGATGTTTCTGTTCACAGATCAATTTGATCTAAGTTTACTGGAAAGAATATAAACGTCACCATATAGCATTTCTGTACCACAAAGAAATTAAAGTAATGTATTTCCTCACTGAGAATTTAACAGTAGATAGTGGCATCACTTATATTACTGCACTTGTTTATTTTAAAATACTTATTGTAATATAATTGTGTTAATGCATAGATAACACAATTCCGATTTATGTTCAGAAATTGTTATACTCAACAGAAAGGCCAAGAAAAGTGCATAATTGACCATGAAAGTAAAGATGAGCACAGCTTTTAAGAGCACCATTAAAGAACAAACGATAATGATTCCCTCAGTTTGAGTATGGAAAGTCGCAGCATTCTGCATATTTTAATAGTACTCCAGATGGAAACAGTTCATACTATCGATGTCTCTCCAATCCTCCCTTAAGCATAACTCAATCAATCCCTGCACTGTCAGGACCCATGAGAGCGAAAGGCTGCATACTAACATGCTCTCCAACAACACTCGCTGTGTACGTTCCCATAGTCTGTGTAAAACAGAGCACTCCTGTGTTAACGGCGCATGCTCGAGCCATGTTCCCGATGGCACCACATTAATTCACTTTCATGGTTATTTACAGGTCAGGGATGACGTGTAAACGAGCTAGAGTGTGTCTTTAGTCGTGAGGCTGAACTCCAGGCCTGGCTGCATGGTAAATAATGAGCTCCCATGGGTCATAGCTGTGCTGCCCTGGAGTCCATGTCCCCAAACTGCGGGCTCCTCATTACCTCACCAACAACCAATTCAAAAACTTGCCTGGTGCGATTGTTGAGGTAAGCCGAGGCTTAGCAGCTCTGAGGGTAAAGGCTCCTAATCCAGCACTAAGAGCTGATGGTAGACGTGACGGTTTCTGGCATTTTAAAATTTCATTGTGTTACCGTTGCACTGAGGTAAAATATATACGGTCTAACAGCATAATTGCCTAAATCCCCCCATAGCCTATTTCTGAATGGGCTGACAGGTTTGCTTGGATGAAAACAGAAAATTTGACAACTGCGACATTTTCCCCAAACTGTTATATTGCATGTATGGCTATACGAATTTAAATCAACTTGCAATAAAGTAAACATTTCACATAAAAATCTAACTCTCAACACTAAATATATATGTAATTAACATCACTGGTTCTTAACCGTGGGTCTCAATAAACATCCAAGGATGCTGCAAATGTCATTTGAAATCAGAATTGTTACAGTAAAATAATTTAACAATTAGACCTTTTCAATCTGGGATTGGAAGTAAAAAAGTATGTAATGCACTACATGACTTTTAAAAACTAAACAGATTTTAAACCACTACACTTGCCAATCTTGTAAATGGTAACAGAGGATCAAGATCATACATTAAAAAGTTGAAGTCCTTGCAACAAACAACCACACAGAAAGATGAACCTCGTTGCTAGGAGACGCATGACAAATGAAAACAATGTCTTAAATTGGCTCAAAATATCAAACATGTTTGGTATCCACTGACTGCATGGGTTCATAGTCTGAAGCTAAAAAATCTGTCTGTCCCCTTCATGCACTGTAGGGCTTTTCACACTGTGCTTGACCCCTGGTTGTCATCTTTTTAAACCCCGCCTTTAAACCATGTTAGCAATGTTTTTTTTACCAGAGCTGTAAAAAGTACCTAAAAACAATACTTGAGTAAAAGTACAGATACCTTACAGTGAAAATGACTCCAAGCCAGGATTAGGGCTTAGTTCAATTTGGACATCTAAGCAGCTTTTATAAATGTGCCTTTAAAAAAAAACCTTACTGGTGTGCATCTTGAGACAAAACAATGGCACTGACATATTTTAAGATATGTCGGTGCAAGTTGCTTTCAATTAAAGCAGCGTTTTAGTCTGAGACTAGGCTTAAGCCTTGTCTGTGAAACCAGGTATTAGAGTATCTGATTTTAACAGTACTTAAATATTTTAATCGCACTGAATGTAGGCTCAAAGATGCACCAGTCCTCAACACCTAAGAGGCATTAACACCTAAGATTAATTTCTTCCTCTGAACACAAAATAAGACATTTTGAAGAATGGTGGTCACCAAACAGTTGATTTGTACTATGGAAGTCAACGGGGTTCATCAACTGTGTGGTTACCGACATTCTTCAAAATATCTTCTTTAGTGTTCAGCAGGTTTGAAGGTTTGAAACCACTTGAGGGTGAGTAAATGATGACAGAATTTTCATTTTTATGTCAACTATTCCTTTAAACGTCTACAAACGCTGAAGTCTCTGTTGAGCTAAAAAATAAATCAAATGATCTTTAAACGCTGCGCCGTTGTCTTCATTCACCGCATGAGCAGAAGCGCTTTAGTTTCACTATCTGTTCAATTTGACAACATTTTTTGACATCTGAGTGAAAGGCATAACGGATGATCAAACAGAACGCTTCTTGCTCTTAAACGCGCATAATAGTAACCAACTGCAGAGCCGCAGCGCTGATGATTGGAAAGAAGGAATGGTTTTGAGCACAAGACGTGGCAAAACGGTCAAAGATGATCATTTAGCTCATATTTAAATAGAAAAACTATTAAAAAGCTCACTGTAAACAGCGCTGAGTAATCACGTCATCTTCATAAGTCTTTATGATTGGCTCAAAGCAGACTTCTTATGTCATCGCGTTCTGACTTCGCACGTGCAAATACTGGTAATCTTCATTCCGCGTTCACACAGAGCACATTACCAGTAATTTAATGGCTAATGTTACAACTTCCCTTACTGGTAAATTGCCGGAACCAATTTACCGGTATTTTTGAAATGGTCCTGTTCATACATGATCTGTTACCGGTAAATTACCGGTAAAGACTGTATGTGTGAAAGGGGGCAACAATATACTGCAAATATCCAAATAAGAACGTTAACCCGAATTAATGTACTGTGTGAAACGCCATCTAATGAATACCCAGGATTAATTATTGTTAACCTCGGGTAAATTGTGAGCAATGTGAAACGTGAAGCAAGATAACCAAGGACTCCGTTTACCCAGGGTTTAGAATAACCCAGGTTAACTATTCAAGTGTGAAAAGCCCTGTTGTGTATTCCAGTTATAAGTCTGATCACTTAGAGAAGTAATAGCACATCTTTTCTCGAAAAAAAAAAACACAATAATTTATTGTATCATTACATCTGTAACACAAATAGTATGGGACAAGTTACCCATCAAAGTTGCATTTTTAGCATTATAGGTTTGTTAAACCCATGTGCGTGTGTGTGTGTGTGTGTGTCTGTGTGCATGCGTGCGTGCAAGACAGTTCAGGATGCATTTGTTTTGCTGCCAAAGCATTCCCTGTCCTTGTGAGAAAAAAAAAAACATGGGTCTGCAGCACCTGAATGCAATTCCTCAGATTGCAGATGATATAAGCAGAACATTTTCATGCCAGTGGAAATGTGAGCTCTCACCAGCTGGCCTGGCCAGACCTTAGCCTCCAAATTCTATCCATCTGTTAGCTGACTCCCAATCCACACTTCAAGGGCTCCTTCTGGGTAGTGTGGGACACTATGAAAAGCAGGAGAGAGACCGGCCGGCCTGATCTGGTTTTGATCTGGACTGAAAGAAAAGAGAGAGAGCCTAACTTTGGCATTGCACAGCCTCATCGCAACATGCATGCAGCCTGAAGTCATATCAGAATTAAAGTATTTTTGTGATGAGCGCACATGAACCCCACCATAATGACGCAATTACGCCGCTTTCAAGTCCTCCTGGGAAGTTCCTACTAACTAGTTCGGAAGTTGTAATTATAATGTGATTTAAGTTCAAGTGATATTAGTCGGAATTCAATGGATTTGCTGCAGCTATTTAATTTTTCTTTCTCTCCTTTTCAATTCCTCACAAAACAGGAAGTTGTCAGCTCTAATGAAATAAAAAAAAAGCAAATATTGCGCATTCAACGTGTAACTGATGTGTTTAATTCCTCTCATGCTGCCTGTCACCTCATAAACTGGATAAATTGGTATTATTACACCATCAGAAATTACCCAACATTTTATTTGACTATAATCGCTTCAATACACATCAATATGTAAGACTCCCAAACCCATAATCAGGAGCTTCCCAGTAGGATTAATAAACATTATGTCTCCTTCACCTTGAGAGGCCATGGCAGGTGTAGAGAAGGTCAGCAGACCTCTGGTTCTCCACAGAAGAAGACATTTGTTCTGCGGCAGCTGCAGGAAGACTTTGCAGATGTTCAAACACAGAATAAAGTGAACAAACAGGGGGTTAACCTTCCTGGTTTTTGTGACAATCTGTTTCCACAGAATTTCTGTATGTTGTTACTGCTATGAAAGATTCCAGTATTGTGGCAGTGCCATGATACTTTGATTTATAACATGGTACTGAATGGTTAACAGATATTTTCATGGTAACCCATGGTATCATGCTTAACATGTAAGCGATGAAATCAGCAGTATACATGTACATATATATATACATATATATATAGTATTAAAATAATGTCATGAAATTAGTTAACTAGTAAGTTTGTAATTTTTATAATTATGCATTAGGCAACATTTACATTTCATATCACATACATATTTTAAACAGTATTTTGCTACATTGTTGTGTCATGACCTCATAAATTAAATGTTTAATTAATAGATTAGATTAGATAGAATTGACAGATAATATTAAATTAGATAAAAAAAAATTGATTAATTTAAAATATCGAAAAGACTGCCGTTCAAAAGTTTCAGGTCAGTATGATTTTTAATCTTAAGAAAATAATCATTTTATTCTGCAAAGATGAATTAAATAGATCAAAATTGACAGTAAAGACTTTTATATTTTTACTAAAAATCTTTTACTGTAATAAATATTTTATCAAATAATTTTTTTTATAAAACATAACTGTTTTTTTTATATATTTTACACAAAAATATTAAGCAGCATTACCGTTTACAACTGTTATAATTATACGAAATATTTCTCTTTTTTCTAATTTCTTGGCTGCTGAAAAGAAATAAATTATTTTTTATTATTATTCTTGGCCATCAGAGATAGCCAATACTTTTGATCAAATAAATGCAGCCTTAGTTATTTAGCATGAGAGACATATTTGAAACACATAAAATCGTACCAACCCCACACTTTTGAATGGTAGTGTATTTTATCCAATTTTGTTTATAAAGGCTTACAATTTGGCAGTCTGATCAAATAAGAATCAGGAAAGAAATATAAATCACAAATGAATTTGAAACGTTTAACATTCCTTTCAGTTCATTCACACTAAAAATGGAAGATCGCGCAAGATCTGTTATACTGCACATTTTGACAAACACTGCATATTATATATACTATTTAAAGTCAAAATAGTACGAATAGCAGTATGATATTCTGAACGTACTGTAGCCACTGTTTGGTGAAACAAATCTCCCTAAATGTACAGTAGCTACTCAAACTCATGTGAGACAGAAAACAGGAAATGTTATGTGAGGACATGAAGACGTTCCATTCATCCATTCTGATTTACAGTCATAATAATAATAATGCTCTCTCTCTTTCGCTCTCAAATGTAATCTCATTTGTGGCGTCTGGCTGTTCCTACGTGTCAGGCCACAACAAAGCCCACTGTTTCCTATAGATTTATGACAGAAGGAGAATTTGCCATGAAAGAGCATTTCTTTCCTGACCTGGTGCTGGGAGTCAGTAAATGATGAAGCCCATGTGTGTTGGGTTGTATAGTTTTGTGTTGTTTTTTCCAGTAGTGAGCAGCAGCAGAAGTGGGTTCTCCACACAAGCCAACAGTATGAACTGTGTGCACTACTTGAGTTTGCTGTGGAGGCGTGACGGTGGAGGAAATGTCCATGCATTCATGACCTTGCAGTGCACACACACACACACACACACACCTGTGTGTGCTCGGATCCAGATCATCATAGAAAGTAATTTATCTTTAAGTACATAATATGGAAAATAATGTCCATGGAACAAGGATCAACAGATCTAACATTGTGTATTCAGGCCAGATGTTTTCAGATGTTTCTGTCCTCACTGAACAGCAATACAACACAATCATATTTAATGTTTAATGCATAGATGTGTGGAGGATGATTTTAAATTTCACTGTGGGCAGCATTACCCAGAAAAATAAGTGACAGACCATTTTTCTTATTATTAATATAGTTCTTTAAACAATAAAGATTGCTTCAAAACACCTTCACGTTTAATAAACAGAAAATAACAGTGATGTTAAAGTTACCATGAAATCAAAATTCAATTTTTTTCATGCAATATTGCATTCTTTATTATAAATTATTAATCGGTGCACATAATTTTCTTTTCTTCATGTGTCCTCGTTATCTTCAATCAAAATAACTTCCCCTCCCTCTTGCAGCGACATCTCTTTTCTTCTCTGATGATGCGTTTACTGGAGCGAGGGCAGGGCAACCTGTCACTCACATGTGATCGACCAATAGCAAATAACAATGATCCAACAATCCAATAAATTCCTCATGCACAAAATCAAGTCCTGCTCTACATTTCTTCTTGCCCGAGAAGCAGTTTTACTCAGATATACACTCACCTAAAGGATTATTAGGAACACCTGTTCAATTTCTCATTAATGCAATTATCTAATCAACCAATCACATGGCAGTTGCTTCAATGCATTTAGGGGTGTGGTCCTGGTCAAGACAATCTCTTGAACTCCAAACTGAATGTCAGAATGGGAAAGAAAGGTGATTTAAGCCATTTTGAGCGTGGCATGGTTGTTGGTGCCAGACAGGCCGGTCTGAGTATTTCACAATCTGCTCAGTTACTGGGATTTTCACGCACAACCATTTCTAGGGTTTACAAAGAATGGTGTGAAAAGGGAAAAACATCCAGTATGCGGCAGTCCTGTGGGCGAAAATGCCTTGTTGATGCTAGAGGTCAGAGGAGAATGGGCCGGCTGATTCAAGCTGATAGAAGAGCAACTTTGACTGAAATAACCACTCGTTACAACCGAGGTATGCAGCAAAGCATTTATGAAGCCACAACACGCACAACCTTGAGGCGGATGGGCTACAACAGCAGAACACCCCACCGGGTACCACTCATCTCCACTACAAATAGGAAAAAGAGGCTACAATTTGCAAGAGCTCACCAAAATTGGACAGTTGAAGGCTGGAAAAATGTTGCCTGGTCTGATGAGTCTCGATTTCTGTTGAGACATTCAGATGGCAGAGTCAGAATTTGGCGTAAACAGAATGAGAACATGGATCCATCATGCCTTGTTACCACTGTGCAGGCTGGTGGTGGTGGTGTAATGGTGTGGGGGATGTTTTCTTGGCACACTTTAGGCCCCTTAGTGCCAATTGGGCATTGTTTAAATGCCAGGGCCTACCTGAGCATTGTTTCTGACCATGTCCATCCCTTTATGGCCACCATGTCCCCATCCTCTGATGGCTACTTCCAGCAGGATAATGCACCATGTCACAAAGCTCGAATCATTTCAAATTAGTTTCTTGAACATGACAATGTGTTCACTGTACTAAAATGGCCCCCACAGTCACCAGATCTCAACCCTATAGAGCATCTTTGGGATGTGGTGGAACGGGAGCTTCGTGCCCTGGATGTGCATCCCACAAATCTCCATCAACTGCAATATGCTATCCTATCAATATGAGCCAACATTTCTAAAGAATGCTTTCAGCACCTTGTTGAATTAATGCCACATAGAATTAAGGCAGTTCTGAAGGCGAAAGTATTACACAGTATTAGTATGGTGTTCCTAATAATCCTTTAGGTGAGTGTATGTCACAATAGGGAAAAAAGAAAAATTTTAAAGCTAAATAATCAATAAATTACTTAATTAATTCAATGTCAGCTTAGGTCTACAGAAGATAATAGTGTCATTATTAAGCTCAAGTCAGTTCAACGTTGTTTCAATTTAGTTCAATGACAGTGTCAATGTTGGAGTTCATTGCACATGAAACAACTTTAAGTGAGCTAACAGCAACTCAACAGAAGACAATAATGTCATTATTTAGCTCAAGTCAGTTCAATGTTGATTCATTTCCGTTTACTGATAGTGTCAATGTTGCAAAGTTAGTGTCATTATCCAGCTCGAATCGAGTGTGTAAGAATTGTCTTTTAAACCCTTTTAAAACTTTATTTTGTGGTAACCGGATACAATGCAGTGGTAGACACAGCATATAATAATCAGTGGGTTGGCCATCTAATAATCAGGTGAATGAAATTAAGCCTATCTTTAGGGCAATTAAGTATAAATAAGATGTAGATTAGATATAATTACTTTTTTACATTATGGTAATGAGAATGAGGTTTTTTCTCATAATGGTAATGAGAATTGCTGGGGGAAATGTGCTTAATTATAATGAAAATAGTACAAAAAGTAATGAGATATTATTTAAACTATTTCTACTTAAATATTTTTTTTTGTGCTTTATATATAAGGGTTAAAGGGATAGTTCATTAAAAAATTACAGAGTTTTCATTTTTGGATGAACTAACCCTTTAAGTTAGAGTTTTGGCATGGGGAAAGATATTGAATATTAGCTATGTCCATAAATGTCCACTAAAATCTATGTTAGTCTCACCTGCAGTTATAACTGCAGTAAGATCATCCAATGACCTTTCAGAAAACTACATCTAATATCAGCCATGAAACAAAATGTTTGTTAGATAACCTATACTTCACATGTTAAAATCTAATTTAACTGGTTTTATGGTAATAAAATAGATATGGTAATAAAAGTCATTTCTAAAGCTCACATCAGATAGAAATAGCACATTAAAGGTAAAGAGTGTGCAGTATAACTAAACCATTTGTAAGTTAACTTCCTGAAGAGTGCAAAAACTGTGGCTCTATGGTGCATCATTTGAGCATATGCCTCAACCAATGGCATGGAACTACCTTTGTCCAAACCTTAAAAACCGAGGCGAACAATCATTGAGCATTATTCATGAAACACAAGCTGAACAAATTTCTGTGTAAGTCATTAAACAACCAGTTTTAAATAACCTAGGTTCATGACTCTACATTTCAGCAAAAGTGCAGACTTTTTACTGCAGTTTCCAGCTGAAATGAACATTATAGAGAGAGTAAAACACCAACAACTTTTATGGGCAGATTATTGATTAATAAAGATGCCTTTGCAATTTAACAGATCTGAAATGTTTTTGTGGGGAAATATTGCTAAGTGAAAATGTGCCAAGCTGATAGACTCGTATCCAAACAGACCAAGTGCTAATAAGATCAAAGGGTGCTTCAAGTATTAGTATGGAAGCTTGTTTCCGCCACAGAATAAAAAATTAAAAAGGTAACTGTGACTTTTTATCTCGCAATTCTGACTTTTTGTTTTAGAATTGCATGATATAAAGTCGCAATTGTGTGTTATAAAGTCAGAATTGCATGATATAAAGTCGCAATTGTGTGTTATAAAGTCAGAATTGCGTGATATAAAGTCGCAATTGAGTGTTATAAAGTCAGAATTGCGTGATATAAAGTCGCAATTGAGTGTTATAAAGTCAGAATTGCGTGATATAAAGTCACAATTGAGTGTTATAAAGTCAGAATTGCATGATATAAAGTCGCAATTGTGTGTTATAAAGTCAGAATTGCGTGATATAAAGTCGCAATTATCTTTTAAAATGTTTTATTCTGTGGCGGAAACAAGTTTCAATATATTAGTTCAGGGGGTGTGCACTTTTGCAGTTAGTTATTATAAGTTTTTTATTTTTTTTATTCTATGAAATGTGTCACTGGTTTTTAGTGGCAGATTTTACATTAAGCATGCTGATTAAAAGTTCTGAACTGATTTATCACAAAAACTAGCTGTTTTAACAGGGACTTTTATATCCATATTTCCAGTGAGTCTGGGTTAGTTTTAAATGTGAATATTATAGATTTTTCACAGAAATTTGTTCTGCCCGTGTTACATAAATTGGGTCCATTAATTTTACAATTCGGCTTGACGCCGGAAAAATTACACACTTCACCTTTAACGTAACAACTGCAACATGTTCGGATTTTACAGTGTTTCTAGACCTAATCGCAAACAATAATCCATGTAAAGTGTGGTGAACACAGTGCAGATATACACTCCTGCCTCAGTTTCTAGTGTGTGTGTGTGTGTGTGTGTGTGTGGACAGTGGCAGTGTGAGGTGGATTCCAGTGCACTCAGGGGAGCAGTTAGAGCAGTCACGCTCTCTCACAGCACCGCTGAAGCGCTCCCACTGTCTGTTTCACATTAAAGTTTACTCACATAGGACCAGAAGGCACTGCTTTATGAAGGTATAAATTACCCACATAATTACACCATATGTAGCCCTCCCAAAACAACGACAGGCTCAGATGAATATTAAACACCCTTCCAGCCTACTAAAAGATAGATACACTGTCTGTGCGCATATTCATTATATGTGCGTCATAAACAATGCATCATTGGTTGTGCGGTATAATATCTTATCTTAATTTACTACGTTTCATGATTCGGTAGGCTTTCGTGTAAACATTACAAAGGGTGGAACAAAGGCCACCCTTCTGCTGGGCTGATGTAAACAATATGATTTAATGTACACATTAGGAGTGACGAGTGATTGAGGTTCCAGATTAATACAGAATCCACGAGAATCACTCAACAGAGTTCAAGCTTTAGCTTGTTCGTGTTTGGATTTGGATTCTGAATCCAAATTTCCCAGCCAATGGAATAACAGTGTTTTTTAAACAGTTTAATATTGAGGAAATAACACAGACTTTTAGATGAAAAGTGGAGCTATAAATAATGTGATGTAAGGAACAGGAAACCCACCGGTGCGCGGAATCAGAGACATGTAGGAGAAATATGAATGGGAGAAATGATAACATTAATATGGCGACGTGTCCAGACTTTCAGTTAAAACTGCCTTTTTGGACCAGGGCAAAAAATAATCTTCAAGCCTGGTTTGAGCTAAAGAGCAAAATGTCATTTGAGAGCAAAAAAAAAAAAAACATTGTTGTCAGATTTTAGTAAATTTTTTAATGATTTTTACATGCTTTTATAAATGCTTTAGAAAAAAGTACAAACCTCATAAAATTGTTAAACTTATAGTAATGGTGTCACGTGTGTTTGCAGGAATTCGGTAGACGTAGAATTAAGTTCCAAAACACAAAGTATAATAATAATATTTCACAGGCAGAAGCAAAACACATATGTGTAATGGAGGAGTGCAGGCAAGGGTGCAGCTTAAACGTCCACTGAAGTGTCTTGGGACGCGCAGCTTTGACGTTATTTCCACTAAAACAGGAAGCTAAGGCAGGACATATTGAAGGGCTCCTCCCCCTTTTTAAAGTTGCCAATAGCGTTTAGTTTAACTCACAGACAGCAAGTCGTACTTTATAGCACCATGGAAGCGAATCCGAGCGCTGATGCAGCCCGTTCTCATCCTTTGGCGTCATACATGTGACGCTTGTACATTTCGTTGAAATCTTACGCACATGGCATCCTTTAGCATCAATATGAGACGCAGATCCCAAGGCGTCATACAGGTGACGCGCGTGTACGCACATGGCATCGTTTAGCGTGAATATGAGACGCAGATCCCAAGGCGTCATAACCGTAACCCGACCCCAGACCTAAACCTACCCATAACAGTGCGTGTTATATTGACGCTAAAGGATGCCATGTGCGTAAGATTTCGACGAAATGTCATATGGCGTCACCTATATGACGCCAAAGGATGAGAATGCGTTGGCTGATGACACGTTCGATTCTAGAGAGCATTTGATTGGACAGAAGATGTGAAGCTGAAGTCCGCGGTGATGTCATAAAAATCCGTGATCCATTTTAGCTGTAGTGAGAGACTGTAAGTTTTGAATGCTATCTCCTAAATGCGAGTTTTGTCATTGTTTTGGAACACACCAGCTTATTCATAACCTTAAGGCTAACATATTCATACTAAAAGCTAAAAAAACGTAAATTTTGATTTCAGGGGGCCTTTAAAGATGGACTCAAACAAGGTAATTGTCTGATCTAACACAGCCGAAACAAACAAATTCATAATGACGGTGACCATGGAAACGAGTGGCGGGAATACAAACAAAGAATATGGAGTAAAAAATTAATTTGTCAAAACTTCTCAAGCATCTTGGTTTAAGGATGTTCAGATATTTCTATTGGAAATCTAGACTAGTTTAATTAACTTCTAATTAAAGGAGTAGTTCATTTTCAAATAGGATTTTTCTCCATATAATGGACTTCAATGCTAACCAACGGTTTGAAGGTCCAAACTAAACGATCGGTCATTTAAAAAAAAAAAAAAAAATTATATACTTTTTAACCATAAATGCCCATCTTGTATCTCTGAGATGCACCACGCATTTCGTCATCACGTTGGAAAGGTCACGCGTGACGTAGTCGCAAGTACCGACCCAGTGTTTACAAGTTTGGAGTGGGAGGACCGTTCAAAGTTATGACACATATTTATATGTATTTGTGTCAGTTTATTGTTTAAAATGGTCCTTACTTACGTGTGCATATCTTATATCATATATTTCCCTCAAAAACCTTAATTTCTTTTCGACTGAAGAAAGAAAGACATGGACATCCTGGATGAAAGTGAACTGATCCTTTAAGGCTACATTAACCCGGTTACTTTGAAAATGGCGTTTTCAGACGTTTCAGTGTGGATGAGAAACTTTTGGAAAACTCCTGAAAACGCTAAATTCACTTTACTGCGCATGTGTAAAAGCACACTGCGATAATACAAACGGAAAAATGCATCATAAAGTTATTGCGCAATTCTTCTGACAGGATACTTTTATTTAGCAAAATATCTCACCATTCACTGATTCACCACTGATTCGCACTAGTCACCATGTTTGGTCTAAAACGTCCCTGCTCTCATGTTTTGCTGCAGGACTAAACTTACGTTATCATTTTCAAACACCTCCGGCTTCACAGTCCACACTACAACACAAAAGTTTTTGTTAATAAAAACGCCATCTCAGTGTGGACGGAAGGCCAAAATGGAGAGAAAAAGATGCGTTTTCAAACGAAAACGTATTAGTGTGGACATGGCCTAAGAGAATAATTTTTGCAGTATATTCCTCTCTCTGCTCATTTCTCTCTCTCTCTCTCTCTCTCTCTCTCTCTCTCTCTCTCTCTCTCTCTCTGCATTTGAGATGGCCTGCTGGTAGGGTCATTAGTTAACATCAAAGAGGCAGATGACGGCCTCCTGTGAGGTGCAGAGAAAGAGCAGAGATTGATTACAGCCACAATTAGCATGAGCAGCACCTTTAAGGAGCTCAGCCAGGCAAGAGGAGCAGACAAGCTAAAGCTAAACACGTTCACTTTAGCAGTAGGCATTTACAGCAGGAAGAAGTCACTGCACAATGCCCACTGATCTTAGATGACTTTGACAAAATAATTAATAATAATTTAATAATGGTAAACATTTCCTTTACCAGTTCAACCAGGATCTTGTGGAGCTTTTTAATAATTAATGTGACCAAAACAAAGGTTTGTAAAGTTGAATTTACATTTCTTTTTTCCAAAAAATTAAATAAAAAGAAGCAGCAATTTCCGTCACCATTAGCCAGTAATAGGGTATTACATGGTCACTTTTGACTCTGTGGATAAAATAAACACTGTTTACACTTTTCATATATATTTTCTCACTAGTTTAATTGTTTAACATTTTTACAAGTATTTTTGGATTAAAATGACTCATTTGTCTTGCTAAATCTAATTTCACAGCTAGTATTGTATGTATACAAATTTTGCATAATATTTACCTTGGTTTTTACTTCATGACTGAAAATACATCTCAAGTTCTTCACTGATGTTATTTCACACTTTAAATCAAAGTTTTATAATAGTTTTTAAAATTTAGTAAGTTTGTGGTATTTTAAGACGTTTAATAATTAGTTAATAAGTTTAGGACAACTATGATTACATCAGTATGTCCCCAATAGCCAATGAGAGACAAGTCTACAAGGAGACGGGAAGTGATGGAACTTTTGAAATGGCGACCGCGACAGCTGTACAAGTTCAGTGAACAACAGAGATGAAGCAACGGCTGGTGGAAATGTGGCAACAACAAGAGTGCCTTTATAATGTCTCCTCGTATAATATCTACAGCAAGTTGCCGCGACACAGTCTCCATTTTGTTTACATCCACTTCCCTGTGAGACCACGCAAAGTGCTAAATCTGGCATGATAATCTTAAAGGCACACTGTGGAACTTTTCAACCTTTATAATATATTACAAAAACCCATTGAGATGGTACATCGACTTACAATAGGTTGAATGACACGTCTGCCGTAGCCTGA
Source organism: Rhinichthys osculus (assembly GCA_029959095.1). Classification (NCBI taxonomy): domain Eukaryota; kingdom Metazoa; phylum Chordata; class Actinopteri; order Cypriniformes; family Leuciscidae; genus Rhinichthys; species Rhinichthys osculus. The sequence goes on along the minus strand of JARWKJ010000001.1, from coordinate 32,669,797 downwards.
AGGTGTCTGTATCGCTTTTCCTAGCACTATGTAACTTCGGGTTTCGGGTAGGAACCCGAGCACAAAAAGAACTACAAAATTCAACCGCTTTACGGCATACGTCACTTCTCCCACCACCCACAACTTCCTCAGATTCTGACGTGAGTGCTCAACTCGCGTTTGATTGCCGTCTGTATGTTTTCGTCATGGCCGAACCAACAGCTACAAGGAGGAAGGCAAAGGTTTTGTCAGAGGACACTAAAAAAAAGAAAAAGGCATAGTGACAAATGAAAAGCCATGACGAGGATCACCATTGGTCCAGCGTTCGCTCGCTGGCGTGAGCTACAGGAGGAGGAGGGGTGCCCGACCGATGCTGACGCTTGCCTGCACACAAATGCCGTTTCCAAGGTGACCCAGATAAATCATATAAGTAGTGTAGTATTTTCTGGTATTCCGGCCACAGCCGATGGTGTTATGAGTGTAATAAAATGCCCACAGCCCATTGTTCATTTCTACACACAAACACAGCCCGCCACAGTGCAGGGCTCGCACAAATAAAGTCGACTCATGTCAAATGTACATTAAATGTAGTGAACGTGCCCACAAACACTACACACAACATGTCCCACGGTTTCTGTAAAACGAAACCAACACACATAAGTTATAGTCAGCTCAGGCCGACGGTGTTTTTAGTGCAGTAAATGTGCCCGCCGTCCCGCGCCCACATTCACTCACAGACATGTTAGCACTAAGCCCCACGGGGCTCGCCCATAGACAGTATAAGACTCGCCCCGCTCGCTCTCTCTCAGCAGACTGCTATAAGGGAATCGAGCGCGGCAAGGCTGCCCGCCTCAAACACTACAAGCACACACAATCTAAAGACACGGGAGGCTGACCGGTTGACTGTTTGTTGACTTTTGCGACAGTGCTGCGGCGCTTGTGGCCTCTAGGGACGCTAGACGTGAAAGTTACAGGTCGAGCGCCACTAGTGGCCAAAAGTTCCGCGGTGTGCCTTTAACAATATCTTGTAGTTCGTGATGCGCCACGGTTTTCAAATCTTGTAGTGTGTGTAAGTTTGAGATTAGAAAGAAGAAAATCTGTGAAGATTCTCCATATTGTGTGCGTGATGCAACCAGATTTCACAATCGTTTAAGATGAAAAACTCCTATAGTCTGAGCACGGCTTTAGTGTACTAGTAGACTGTTAGGTAAGAGTTAGGGTAAGTCGAATAAGTTGACATGTACTTGCACATTTACTTATAGTCAGAAGAATGTCTGTTGGGGGAGCATCAAAATAAAGTGTTAGCAGATATTATCAAGCAGAAGGTCTACTGATACTCTAATGACTGGTAGTTGACATATAGTTGCAAAGTTACTTATAGAATGTCTAAAGTGGACAAATCAAAATTGTTACCAATAAAAAAGTTAAAATCGGTTTTAACACATAAATAATTGTGCCTATAGTTCAAGAACACAAAATTGTGTACTTATGTGCCCATTGTTAAATTATGGAATTATCGGGACAGTTAATTAACCCATAATGTGTTAATCAGAATTAAAATCAAGATTTTGGTTTATTTGGAAAAACTGCAGAAATATGACAAACGTTGCAAAAGTTCCATGTAGGTGGTGTGGTTTAGTGGTTCAGGATCAACTGAACACAGAACTGGCACGGACTTGTGGAATTGACTGCTTGACTGCAACAAACCTGTCTGTCTGGAAATGAAGTAAAATTATGTTTGCAAGATACCGGATTTGCCAGATTAAATCTTTAGTCTGAGACTCATGTTGGTTTGTAAACTAGATATCCACAACCAGAACTCTATATTCTACAGCAGACAATCTGGTTACAATGTCCACACATATTCACAACACTACACATATCCACACGTGTTCTCTGTCCAAATTCAGAGTCTAACACTCACAACATTATTATTAATCTTTTTTCATGTAGGTCTATTATTGTGCAACATATTTGAAATAAAACCACCCCGGCACTTAAAAACAGAACAAGCAGGGATTGTTTTTTTTTTAAATGTCAGTCAGACAAACTCTTCCAGTACAAAGCTGCAATGTGGACCAGACGTCACTAGTCAAAGGTCTAAGTAATGACAAAGTCCTTTTAGGCAAGTCATGCCACTCGGCCGCCATCTTGGCAACGCCTCCGGAGCAGCTATTTCGGACTAACAAGACCAGGCTCCTATCTAAATGAATGGGCAGAGAGTCAGAACTGCAGTTTCACTGGTCACCGGGACATAAAAACTGCATTTATAGAAACAGCAGTAAAATATGATAAAAATCGCTGAAAAAGTTTGATGACTTTGCCCCAAAATAAGGTTTAAAATGCCTTTTTCCCCACAGGTTATACTTTTATACGCATGCGCAAGGGTTCTCTCCCTCGGTCGTGCGCGCGCTACACAGTTTGAAGCACAGTATGTGCGAGCTCTTGATTCTGGGAGATTTTAACTAATTTGCGGGCATCAGGGAGCCGCTATCAATCTGCGGGAGACTTCTGATGTCTGATATTAAACAAATCACACATACACTGCATATCAAATCTGCCGCCTTTTCAAACAGTAACGTATTTTGCGCTGTCGCAAACCTCAACTGTGCGCATGCGTCAGTGGAACCAGACGATAGGCTTAAATGTTTCCCGGCTTGACTGTTAAAAGCAGACGATTGGGTTTCCAGCGGGAGGGGCGGGACATGTGCATACAACCGTCATCTTTGGCGTTACGGGTTTTCCCTATATAGTTGTATTAAGGATTGATGAAGTGGCATGTCTCTATATAAATAGTCTCTGGTAATGACCAACAAAGCAAACAAGTCAGGATAGTTTTTGGAGAAAAACCTTGACTTGGAACTGGGCAAATCCAAACATACACTTTCCTCATCTCCTTCAATCAGTACATTTCCTCTCTCTCTTAGCAGACCAGCGGCATGTCTCTGTGCTGACTCAACCTCTGACATTTCCACCACAGGATCCTTTGCAGTGGCCAAAACATGGGCTGAACAGCAGTGCCGGAATGTTTTGACTCCTCTTTGTTGTTTGTAATGGCACAAAGACACGCACACGCGTTCCACCACTCCGAATCTGAGCTAAGATTTGTTATGGCACCTGTTTCTACTGTCTACTGTTTCATTCATAGTGGTTGTGTTCTAGTCATTCAATAAGAGAGAAAAATGAAAGACAGCGAGTAATTCAAAGAAAGTACAGTAATCAGATGGCACTTTGATGCCATGGTACTGAGAGACCACCATATGCATATCATACTGGAGTAAGGTATTAAAAAACTGAATTACTATATCGTAATGTCTAAAACCCATTACCTTGGTACGAATTTAAAAAAAAAACATGGTAATACCTTAAAGGCTACCACATAAGGGAATAAAACATGATCTCTATTTTCTAAAACATACAGCTGCCTTCCTGTTTACTAGTTTAATGGGAAGTTGCCTTCTATAAGGCTGCATCCTAACTGAAGTAAAACTTCACTGGGGAATCTACTTACAAATTAATTTATTAGAGTTAGAGGGTTGCTAAGCTAACAACAAATAAAATACTAACAAAAAATACTCTCCCTTGTGAAACAGTATACTTTAGCACACTTTTAGTAGGCCTACTTATTATTTACGGAAATAATATACGCTTGAGTGCAAACTGAATGTAAAGTTTGTGGACACTTAATTGCATGTTATTTGCAATTAAATGAAATTGTATTACAGTATAACATTTATATTACATGCAATTAGTTGAACTTAAGAGTTCTACTTGGTGCAAAAATACATAACTCACACAAATTGGGTAAAAGATTTGAACTTGTATAGTCTAAAAAAGTGATGTTGGTAAAATTTTATTTTACAGTGTCCTTGTAACATATGTCACATGTACTCATTATATGCAGGTGTTAAGGAGATGCATGACACAGAGGAATGTGACCTCTCAGGGGTCTTGCGGGGGGGCTGGTCCCCCTCGGTTGAAAATCCCCAATACAATATTCCTAAAATACCAGACCACAGTTCCAGGACTGCATTTCTAGGACTCTAGTTTTTTGTGACAGCGCCACTAGCCAATTCTACACCAACAGAGTAGACCTGATTTAAACTTCAAACAAGCAGATGCAAAAACTACTCCCACGGAAATTAATCATTTTTAATGATCTTTCGATCTTATTTTTAACGTAAGAGCGGGCGTGGCCATTTTAAACTTGAATGTGCAAGGTCTCCAGTTACTTTTTAGCTGTGCAAAAACAGTTCATTGTGCTGGTATGTGGTGTAAACTGGTATTGGTTTTCAAATTATTTTAATTTATTAACGTACTAATAAACACACTAGTTTGTAGAGCAATTGTTTTACCGTTTACTGCACTTTAGGGTCACACATCAGACGTGAAGCGCCACGCTGAGCTGCGGCTAATGAACTGAAGTCTCGCACATACACATGAAAATAGTCTTTCTTTCCAAGAAAAATGAATTTAAAACCAGAAGATAGTTGCTTATATATTGAAACAAATTAGGTTACATATTTCAAGAGGGTTACCAATGGGTATGTTTAGGGTTAGGGATTGGTTAGGACAATATATAAATTACATTTATACAATTAAACAACTAAATACAGAATTTAATAGTAAGTGCTATAAAATAGTATGGGGGGATGGGGGGTAACTAGAACACTCTAAAGACTAAACTGAAACGGTAAAACATGAAACCAAGACAACTAAACAAAACAAAACCCTGACAACTGTAGTAAATTAACAACAGTAAATTATGCATAATTACAATTAAGTAACCCTAGACCAATTCCTAATCCAATTATGTGTATCCAGGCCTACTCAATATGCTCCGAGGGGTCTCAGTACTTCAATGTATAATTGCACTGTAAAGACACCTTAAAATAAAGTGTAACCGTGGTGTTTTTAAATGATATCTAAACTTTGTAGCCTAATAAATTAATTAGGTGCACCATTTCCCTCACTTCATCCGCCATATTGGATTGATCTCAAGCTTAATCGTTCAGTTTTGAAACAGCCTTTACATCTGGCGTATGCCTGTGATGACTTAAAATACTGACTATGTATGCAGCTCACTAGGTTTTTCAAAAACCGATTGCTGGTGACAACATAATAATGAATGCCCTTTCCTTCTCCTATTAACCTTTGTCAATGTATTTAATTTAATATGAGGGTTTGCTTTTAGACATGTTAGCTTCATTTATAGTAACTGTGATCCATCTGTTGGTCGACACATCTGACAAATTGAAGGACTTCCTTCTTCTGTATGCATTATTAATAGCAGTGGTGGCAGTAGCTGCTTACTGGAAATGTTAAGAGCTGAAAACACTCTGCGGTGTTAGCTTAAGAACTAATGTTTACACCACTTTACATTGGCACACTCAGACACGAGGAGCGGACTGCCACTGTTGGGATTGAAACCTGAGAGTGCCTTTGCCTCTGAGGGTAACAGTGATGGGGTAACACCTCCATCTGCTGAGCAACACCATAGATCCACTGCATTGTACTAATGAGGACAGTCATTATCTGTGTTTTGCATTGTGATTAATGCAGCACCCATTTTATCACTTGTTCTTTGGTTCAAAAACGACTTTGGTACAAATCCCATGTTTGTGGGGTTCATATAATCTAATAAAATAAAATAAGGATGAAAATGTGATAGTTTTGAACACATCAAATATTTGTATCCCCACACCCTTATATCTGTCCCACCTCACAGGTTTTGACTTTCACTGTATTGATATTCTGTTGAATAAATATAAATTGCATGATATAGAACTGATATCCACTGTTAAAAACTACCAATTTTAATGGCAAAAAATTTAGCTTTTATTGTTGAAAATACTAAAATCACACAAATCGCTGCAAAAATTGCAAAAATTGAAAACCTCATAAAAAATGTATAAAAAAAAAAAAAACATAATCTTTAGTTTAACCTCCTGAGGTTCTGAAGGTTAAGCATCTCCTTTCACTGACCATTTGTTGGGAAATAAAAAGTACTAAAAGTTTATTGTACCTTTTTGTGTAAAATGTTTTGTTTTTTTGTTTTTTTTTACATAGAAAACATTTTCTCTTCCCCTTAAAAAGTTAATGCTTTTTATTTTGCAACCATAAATATTCATATATGTTTAGCTGTATTTTTTAAGCTAATGGCCTAGAAACTAAAATAAGACAGCAAAATCCGTATCTCGTTTAAAAGCTTGCTACGTTTCTTGTCAACCGTAAACAGTCTGCTTTTATTTTAATGATCTATATTACTATATTAGGTACTATACACTGTAACTAACCCAGGCTCGGTGCAAAAATGAACCTGTGGCAACATTTCTGTAAAATTATATTACTATATTAAAAAAACTTTTTGTGAAAAGTCCAGTAAGTGGCTGTAAAAGCACATAGTTTTCAAAATAGATAAGCGTGAAGCTGGCAAAGTTTTATTATGCTGGTTGTTGTAAGTATTGCGGCAGGTTGTTAATGAAATGTCTGTTGAGTGGTGCTTAAAGTTTCATGCTCCATCGCATTTGAAAATAACATACCACCTACACACTAAACCCTATGCTAAACATAACCGACCGTGTAAAAACCAAACATTTTAGCCATGCCAGCTTGCCTCTTCATGTCTTTGATAAAACAATGATGTTTTGTTATATGCAATAGTAGTACTATTTGATTTGCATGTTCAAATACATTAGTACTAAAATGGTAGTGTAATCATTGAAGAATACCAATTATCATCATTGTAGCGCCCAGATCTTTCTTCTTTTGACAGAGTTCTGAGAATCCTGCTGATTGTCAGTCCACTTCCTGAATCAACAGGAGTTATCAATGAACGCAGGAGCTCATTACTACTAATATATTCTCTACGGAATGAATTTCCCTTGCATTCACCATCTGACACCGACTCCGTCCTGGCATCTGCACCTGCTGCTCACCTGAGACCAACGGTGGGTTCCAGAGGTTGTAACCTGGGAGTGGATAATGTGAACAACCGTCTGAAGAAGGTGTCTCCATGGTCTCGGTCAAATAGCAGTTGTTGACTCTCTCAGACAGAAAAGGGGACGGAGAGACTATCATAGACTCAAGGGAGGGCCTAGGGGTAACTTTACCTTTTTAGACTATAATATCTCTTCTGGGTGAAATTCAATAAGACAAACTTCTTTGAATTGAAGTGCTGGAGCGAAGCCAGGTCGATAACAATACAGTCTCTAAGCCAGAGAGAGAGAGAGAAATGAAGCTATTAGACTTATCCCTGAGCTTATAACCTACTTCCATAGTTGACACATTTCCACCCTCGATACCTGAGGCACAAGTACTATGAGGATTAGTGAAGTAGCCAATGCAGTGCAGTGGATCAACACACATAAGGAGGCTGTGACGGAAGCTGACCTTTGCCAAATAAAGCCGTGACAGATATTAAAACTAATATCTCAAGGTTCCTAAAGGATGAAAAACGAAATCCTAGTCGCGTAATGCCAGCCAGACCGGTTCAATTACCTGTTTTTATGTGTTCCTCAATACAGACCTTTGGGACTTGGGGCGGAAAAAGGAGAGAGCTGCTTCTCAAGACATGATCATGTTTTCAAAAAAGTGTCATCTAAGCTGGCAATCCCCTGTCTATTATTCCATCGGAGCAATATAGTCTGCTTAGCACCGTAAATATCCTGTCTGATCAGGGATTGAAAGGAGCAGGTGAAATGTCAAAGAAACTTGAATATGTTTTGTGTGTGTGTGTGTGTGTGTGTGTGTGTGTGTGTGTGTGTGTGTGTGTGTGTGTGTGTGTGTGTGTGTGTGTGTGTGTGTGCGTGCGTGCGTGTGTGAGATATCACGTTATAATTACTAAGCAGATATGTGCCTCATAAGTAAACATCCCACCTCTACTGTGGTATTTTTGTATGAATTTCCAGTAAAACAACCTTAAAACAAGGCAACCTATAGTAATAATAATAAATCCTGAATTATTTATGAATCTAGACGAACTTGTCATAAACATGGTCCAGGTCAAATTTTACCTCAACATCATAAAGAAATAGAAAACGTCTAAGGTTACTACTGTAACCATAGTTCCCTGAGAAAGGGAACGAGACGATGCGTCACTTGACGCTTTGGGAACGCCCCCAGCGTGCATGCGTCTGAGCATCAATGTCAACTAGTCCAATGGAAAGAATGAGCGTCACGGGCGGGTGACGTCATGACCAGGAAGGGATAAAGGCTCACCCGGTGAAACACGGCATTAGCTTCAAAAAAGTCGAAGCAAGCCGATCACAGGGAAGCAGGAAGTATGGCAGGGTGACGCATCGTCTCGTTCCCTTTCTCAGGGAACTATGGTTACAGTAGTAACCTGAGACGTACCCTTTCGAGGGAACTCGCGATGCGTCACTTGACGCTTTGGGAACGAGAATACCCAAAACGCCAGAATTCCAAGTGCCTGAGTGTCAGTCTGTTGGAACTAAGCACTAAGCACCTGAGAACCTGGGGCAGCATCCAGGTCCAAACTGTAAAACCTGACGAATGTGAGCGGTGAGGACCAGCCTGCCGCATCACAAACGTCTTGGAGGGAAACCCCAAATAACAAGGCTTTAGAGGCCGCCATACCCCTCGTTGAGTGAGCTCTGACCACCAAGGGACACGGATGGTCAGAGTACTCGTATGCAAGTGAGATAGCCTCGACTATCCAGTTGCTAACCGTCTGTTTAGAAGCAGGAAGACCCTTCTTAGGTGATCCAAAGCAAATAAATAACTGGTCGGACTTCCTCATAGAAGATGTCCGATGAACATAAGTATCCAGTGCTCGCACTGGACACAAGAGGTTCAGCCTTTCCTGGTCCGCAGATGTAAAAGGAGGAGGACAGAAATCCTGCAGCACGATAGGCCTCGGAATCAAGGTCGGCACCTTAGGGACGTATCCCTGTTTTGGATATAAGAATGCCTTGACCATCCCCGGTGCAAACTCAAGGCAAGTGGGGGAAACCGAAAGGGCCTGAAGGTCTCCAACTCTCTTAAGGGACGAAATAGCTAGCAGAAAGATAGTCTTAAGGGTAAGAAATTTCTCTGAAACTGAATCTAAGGGCTCGAATGGAGCCCTAGACAGGCCTTCTAGTACTATTGCCAAATCCCAAGCTGGCACCCTAGTGCGAGATGCAGGCCTCAGCCTCAATGTGCCACGAAGGAAACGTGTAATCAGGGGGTCTCGACCCAACGATGTACCCCCAACCAGGGCGTGGTAAGCCGCAATGGCCGCCACGTAAACCTTAAGTGTGGAAGGACATAAACCTGACGTAAAGCGCTCCTGCAAGAACTCGAGTACTGTGTTCACAGAACAGTTAACCGGATCCCACTGATGTCGGTGACAGCATACAGAAAAAACTTTCCATTTCAGCGCATATAGTTTCCTAGTAGCTGGAGCTCTGGAGCTTAGGATGGTCTCAGCAGCCTCAGCTGAGAGACCACTCTCTATGAGTTGGGCCCCCTCAGAGGCCAAACCCACAGGTTCCAAATCTCTGGTCGAGGGTGAAATATTGTGCCCCCGGCCTGAGACAGAAGGTCTCTCCTGATCGGGATCTCCAAGGGAGGACCGTCTAAGAGATGGATCAGGTCCGCAAACCAGATCCGACTCGGCCAGCGTGGTGCTACAAGCAGTAGGCTTATTCCGTACTGGCGGACTCGTTCCAGAACTCCTGGGAGCAGAGCAATAGGGGGAAATGCGTACAGACGTAGCCTCGGCCACGTCTGCACCATAGCATCCAGCCCCAGGGGGGCCGGGTGAGTAAGGGAGAACCAAAGTGGACAGTGCGTCGTGTACTGAGACGCAAACAGATCCACCCCTGCTTGGCCGTAAAACTCCCAAATTTTCTCCACCGCCTTGGGGTGGAGTCTCCAGTCCCCTGGCCTCAGCTCCTGCCTCGACAGGATGTCTGCCCCCACATTCTGGTCCCCAGGAATATACACTGCCCTCAGGGAGAGTACCTTCCCCAGAGACCACAGGAGGATCTGGTGCGCCAGTTTGCAGAGCGGACGCGACCGCAGACCCCCCTGACGGTTCAGATAAGAGACCACTGATGTGTTGTCCGTTCGTACAAGCACATGATGGCCCCTCAGGTCTGGGAGAAACTGTCTCAACGCATTGAAGACAGCCATCATCTCCAGGCAATTGATGTGCCACGAAAGATGATGACTTTTCCACAGACCCTGAACCGAGCGGCCTTCCATTACCGCTCCCCAGCCGGTGAGGGAAGCATCTGTCGAGATCGTAACACGATGGCAAAGAGCTCCCAATACCGGACCCTGGGTTAAGAACCAATGTTTCCTCCATATAATTAAGGCACGAAGGCACCGCCGCGTGACCTTGATCATACGAAGTGGGTTTCCCCTCGGGGAGAACCCTCTGGTCCTTAGCCACCACTGTAAAGGTCTCATGTACAGCAGGCCAAAAGGAATCACGTTGGACGCTGCCGCCAAGAGACCCAACAGTCTCTCGAACTGTTTCACAGTGCGTGACTGGCCTAGCTTTAGCTCTTTGGTGGCTGTCAGGATAGCAGCTACACGAACGGGCGATAGAGTGGCCCGCATCGTCACTGAATCCCATACCACACCAAGGAAAGTGGTTCTCTGTACTGGAGAAAGAACACTCTTCTTGGCGTTGAGCCTCAACCCCAACATCTGCATATGGGCGAGAACGACACCTCGGTGCCGAACCGCCAACTGCTCTGATTCCGCCAGAATCAGCCAGTCGTCGATGTAGTTCAGAATACGAATGCCCTGAAGCCTGAGAGGGGCTAGAGCTGCATCCAAACATTTCGTGAACGTGCGGGGTGATAAAGCTAGACCGGAAGGAAGAACCCGATATTGGTATTCTTTGCCCCCGAAAGAAAACCTTAGGAACTTCCTGTGCTGAGGGAGGATGGAGATATGGAAGTAGGCGTCCTTCAGATCTATCGTGACAAACCAGTCCTCGGATTTGATTTGAGTCACGATCTGTTTGAGTGTCAGCATCTTGAACTTGAGTTTCTGTACTGAACGATTCAACAGACGAAGATCTAAAATGGGACGCAACCCCCCATCCTTTTTTGGAACAATGAAATAACGGCTGTAAAAACCCGACTCTCTGTCGGGTGAGTACACCTGTTCTATAGCTTCCTTTGCTAACAGGGCCTTTACCTCTTGCTCCATTACCAGAGCCTGCTCGGGATGCACCACTGTGGGCAGCACCCCGTTGTAACGAGGAGGACAAGAACCAAACTGGATTCTGTATCCTTTCTCTACAATCTGCAGGACCCAATGAGAAATATTCGGCAGAAGCTTCCACGCTGCCAGAAAATTTACTAAGGGAACCAGCCTCTCGAGGCTGGTCTCTGGTGTTATCGAGACAGCCAATTCCGGAGCCTGAAACATAATGGCAGGAACTACCTGAACTGGCCGCTCTAAGGCCCCCCTCAGAGGGGGCGAAACCGATGCTGTGCCGCAGCATAGCATCAGCGACTCGCTGGAGACCGCTGCGCCCTGAAGCACCGAGGGTGGCAGGGTTGGCAGAACGGTCTCGTGAGGACCCCGAAATGGAACGGGCACCGTATAATGAGGTGTACACCGCTCCACTTCGGTCGGGGCTGTCCTCACAGGCCTGATGCATGAACATCAGGACCTTTTTTTTTTTTGAACCGAAGTCTTCTTCGCCTGAAGAACGGTCCTCAGATCCGGCTTCGACTTAGAAGACTTCGGTTGAGAGGGTTGCGTCCGTCTCCAGTCTCTACGTGGAGGTGCACGAGACGCAACACTCTCTTTCTGATGCACACGATATGATGAGCTCGACGGCTGGGGCTGCTCACGCCCAGCAGCCCCAGGGGGCTGGACCCGGCGAGGGATAAACTTTTTAAAAACGTCCGCTTGTTTCTTTGACTCCTGAAATCTCTCGACGACCGCGTGGACTGCGTCGCCGAAGAGACCAGAAGGTTCAAGCGGAGCATCTAATAAAAAAGCTCGATCTTTTTCTTTAATTTCAGACAGATTTAACCACAAATGTCTCTCAGTAGCTACCAAGGCTGCCATAGACCGCCCAATTGCTCTGGCGGTCTCCTTAGTAGCCCTGAGAGAAAGATCGGTAGCCCGACGAAGTTCACGAATATCGTCATGACTGACTCCCTCACTACTATCCAGATCCCCCAGCAGGTCAGCTTGATAAGCCTGGAGCACTGCCATAGTATGCAAACATGCTCCAGCTTGACCTGCTGCTGTATAAGCTTTGCCCACTAACACCGAAGTGGCTTTAAGCGGTCTAGTGGGCAAAGCCGAGGCTTTCAGAGACGATGCGGGACCAGGGGAAAGATAACTGGCTAAATTCTCTTCCGCCTGGGGCATCGCCTCATAACCATACTCTTTCAGCCCTCTTATTCTCGAATAAGTGTTAACATGAGGGCTGAAAAGTCGTGATGAGTAAGGTTTATTCCACGATTTAGATATTTCATTGTGCAAATCGGGAAAAAATGGAAGCCCTCGTGGTGGAGATAAAGTGGTGGAAGATAAAAAGCGCTCATCTAATTTGCTTTTAGGACGAGCGCCCTTCTTCTCAGATGGCCATTCAATATTTAATTTCTCTACAGCCCGCGACATAACATCCACCAGCTCATCATATGCTGGGGAAATAAATTGTGAATCTCTTTCCCCCATGTGTGTGCTTACACTCTCCAAACTCATCGCATCAACCTCCTCGGAGGAAGAGCAATAAAGTAATGGAGGGCTCTCTCCCCGGGCAGAAGAAACCGCAGAGCGTGCTTCCGACACCGGGGAGAGAGCACTGGATCTCTCGGGTAAGGAAGGAGAAAGAGCCCTCGGATCCGTCTCCAACCCCTCCGAAAGATCCTTTTGCGATCCCCAGGAATGCATTCTCCGCGCTGCCTCAGCAGACGCGGGTCCTGATCCCTGTGGATCGCGAGCCTGCCCACTCTCTTTATCAAAGAGTGACAGGCGAGAGCGGAGCATGCGAAGCGGTAACATCTCACAATGCTGGCACTCAGCCCCCTCGAAGGCTGAGACCGCATGCTCCACTCCCAAACAAACGTCACAAAGCTTGTGTGTGTCCCCACCCGTTAAATAACGCGGGCAGGGAGAAGCACACTGTTTGTACACTTGTTTAGTTTCCATCCTTTTCCGCAACAGACAACAGTAAATAGACAGAGACAAAATGACACAGATCGCTTGCTGAGACACAGAAGCTAATGCCGCGTTTCACCGGGTGAGCCTTTATCCCTTCCTGGTCATGACGTCACCCGCCCGTGACGCTCATTCTTTCCATTGGACTAGTTGACATTGATGCTCAGACCAGTGGCGTAGCCACGAGGGGGCCTGGGTGGGCCTAGGCCCCCTCATTTAAATGTCCGGCCCCCTCAGATTTCTGATTGCTTAAAAAAAAAAAAGTTTAGGAGGCAAAAATATTTTTTAGTGATTAAGGGGTGTGCCTGTTTGTTTCAGAATTGGTGATGACGGTTATGACGTGAGTCAAATGTGACGGTTCGTAACATAACCGTCGTCGTCCGGGGGAGGGGGGGTTATAGGATGTTCGGTTGAATAACTGTTCGTCTGTTATGGGACAACTCGCTCTTAAAATGAACAGCAAGACAACTAGAAGTGAATGTGCTTTCCATTAAATGAATCACACACAGAAAACAAAACCTTAACAAATTAACTTTGCCATTTAGACGCGCAAACTGCGTGCCGGTGCGGTGAGACATACATGCTCGGGCAGATTCGGCTGGAAGTCGGTCATCCTCGGACGCGGCGCCGCGCGCGCTGTTACAAAAAAGTCATGCACACAGCCAAGCGAAATGGGGTCTTGCGCACCCAACGCGTTTTTTTGCCGAGCGCACCTTCGCGCTCGTGCGGACGCGTCGAGTACAAACAAGGCTTTACTCCGTGTCAGCGCGCGCTCTGATCGGTAAAGGGGCACAGACCTCTCCCGAATCATCTCCAGCACTCAGGCTCAGCCTCCGAATCCGAAGCACCACTAACTCCGCCTCCGTTTCCCTCGTAAGCTGATATTAGTATTTAAACATTCTCTATGATAAAAAATGTTTTAAAAAATATTTTAATATTTTACGGTTTAATATACGCACGGTTTTGCCGGTTATAGAGTTCTAATGACGGTGTTCAACTATAACCGTCGGTCTCATGGTTATAGCTAATAACGTCACACCCTCAGTGCGCAAACCAAAGTAATACTAGGCCTATCCACCGGATGAAGAAGGGTTGGCTCTTAGTCTCCACAGTAGCCTACATAAAATATTCATTTTATTTTATTTATTTTTCGTGTTCGCATTTATGAGGAAAAAACAATGTTATATGGACGTGTTCTCCATTACGGACGCGACGCGCTCTGAAAGCGGCACTAAAAGATGCTTTAAAACTTTCACAGAGACATCAAACAGAAAGCACTTTAACCTGAATTTTAAACTTTCTTTAACCTGAATTTCGTTTTGTATTAATTGTATCTTAATTTTAATATGTTTCATCAACTTTAATGACTTTAACAGGATTTAATAAATAGGCCTACCGAACCGAAACTCAGCATATAAGGTAGGCTACCCTACTTGCCTCACATGTCTACTTTTAAACAGAACAATTCAAAACGAAAGAAAACAGACTATACAGACTGCTCTCTGCTTATGTAATCCGTATGAAATGTGCATTTCTCTCTGGCGCGTTCACTACTGAAGATCGCGAGTCAGCATCGTCAACTTCATCTTAGCTGACAAAGAAAACACTTGTTTATTAATAAACAATTAAAATATCTCCTTGCTATATTTTTTACATATTCAAAATCATTACTTTTGCCGGTTCTTTGTGACAGCTTTTAGGTGCTTTATTGGCAGCGCCCCCCTACATGTTACACGAGTCGCCACCGCATCACCGCACCCACCAGAATAGGCCTGTATATATAAAATTCTGGCTATATATAAAAATCTGGCTATATATATATGTTGCCCCCTCATTTAAAGACGGGACCCCCCAAAAATAAAATTCTGGCTACGCCCCTGGCTCAGACGCATGCACGCTGGGGGCGTTCCCAAATCGTCAAGTGACGCATCGCGAGTTCCCTCGAAAGGGAATTAAATTTTGCTTCAAGAAAAATTATTTAATGAATCTTTTTTTCAGTCAATTTAAAAAGGAAAAAAACCAACTCATTCTTACTGTAAAAATGCAATATTATATTTCATTGTATATTATGCAAATTGTACGTTTTTTTATACATCATTGTAGTATTTGTTGCACTTTTAATACCAATTCAAATAAAATAA
Organism: Rhinichthys osculus; assembly: GCA_029959095.1. NCBI lineage: Eukaryota > Metazoa > Chordata > Actinopteri > Cypriniformes > Leuciscidae > Rhinichthys > Rhinichthys osculus. The sequence continues at coordinate 32,654,531 of JARWKJ010000001.1, read as the reverse complement.
ATCATTGTAGTGTGGTATTTTTATTGTACAGTAATTTCATAAACAAATAAACCCAAATAAATAGGAATTTGCTATATAATTATGAAACTTAATTATGAAAACAATGTAAATTTTTTATCTAGATGTGCAACAGGGGGAAAACGATTTACAGCTGGGGAAGGAGATGTTTGGAAGGGAGTCCAGCTGTTAGTCTTATAATGTGTGGGTGGTCCCAGACGCGCATATCACTACCACCACCACCACATGATGGATGTACATTAAATCATGCACAGATCCATGCAACGAGTGTCTAATAGGTCAGCTTTATCACATAAGACCCCATCTCAAAATAAAATGCGCCTGCCAATGCTAAACTAATCTCATACCAGAACGTTGTGGGGAATACCCTTGTGAACAAGAAGTACATTTTTAAAAAGAGTAATTATTATGAAAATATTATACTTTAAACCAGTGGTTCCCTAACTGGGGGGCATGGAAAGGCTAAAGGATATTGTACAGTCAGCATATTGTTATGCAAAAGAAACATCTTCAGGGTGATACAAGACCCCACTGCGTAATTACCCCGCGTATTACACATAATACTAATAATTAATACATAATACTACTTGACACATAAGTAAAAAAAAATGAACACACAAAAAAATAGGTATTTGACCTATTTGATTACCTCAAAATGACCTGCAGTACTCGCAGTTTGTTTGTCGGTTAGCGGTTGTTGTCATGCAACACCAGACCACTAAATAGCATGATTGAAGAAGCAAAAGTATTGCAGGGAGCCATGGAAAAATATAGATGAATGATGCCCTGTTCTATTTCGAATGTAGCCTCTGTTTTGGCGAGGCGTCGCATCTCATTGTTACCTGCCGCGAAATATTAGCTACTGACAATATGAAGCCGAAAAAGTTAAGAGGCCTAGTACATAAGTAGTACTGTATTAATTACAAATCAAGGTCATGTCTGAGAGTAGCTTTATGTTGCATATTTCTCAAAAAATCCTCAAAAAAAAGAAAAGTTGCATTCATAATAATCAGAAATGTTTCTTGCGCTGCAAATCATAATTTCTGAAGGATCCTGTGACATTGAAGACTGGACTAATGATGCTGAAAATGCCTTAAATTAAAAAATTGCCTTACCAATCACCGACAGGGAGTGTGTGTTGTGAGGTTTTGCGCTCGTGCACGGCTGCACGCGAAGTGGGAGCTGAAGAAGAAGCCAGCGTCTATCAACGAACCCATGTTGGTGATTGGTTGGAACACTATTTATTTTGGTTCTGAGTGGTTGGTGAAACCAATTGTTTTTATGTGCAGATCTCAGAGCCTAGGCTGCCTACAGAGACGCGGTTTATTGACGGCCTGCTTATGGGGCGGGCAGCTAGCGGATCGTTAGGAAAGATTAGATGAATGTGATCATTTATGTTTAGGCCTTTTTCGGGCCTGAAATCGCTGATACAACCTTTAATTTCCCATTATCACTGTAAAGCTGCTTTGAAACAGGTGCTATAAAAGTGCTATATAAATGTAGGTGACTAGACTTGACTTGTTACTCTTTTGGCGTAAGTCGACTTGTGCAGGCCGTCTGCAGGAAGCTAGTTATTTTAGTTGATAAAGTTATAAATATGGATATTTTTCTTAAACAAATGTATTGCTTCGCTTCAGAAGGCCTTTATTAGCCCCATGGAGTAGAATGGATTACTTTTATGAAGGATGGATGCACCTTTTTGGGCTTCAATATATCATCCTCCATTCACTGCCATTATAAAGCTTGGAAGACCCGGGACTTTTTTATATATATAACTCCGATCGTATTCGTCTGAAAGAAGATAGTCATATACATCTAGGAAGGCTTGAGGGTGCAGTAAATAATGGGGTAATTTAAATTTTTGGGTGAACTATCCCTTTAAGAGTAAATTTAGTATAAAATATATTATCTTTAAATGTAATATTGAATAACACAATATAGTTAAAATTATAATCAAGTACTTAACATGTGCTTTAGTATGTTAGTCAACAAATCAAATTAAGTGTACTTCTTTAAAGCATGGCAAAAGATGATTAAAACACAAATAATTAAAGGGGTGGTATAATGCCCTTTTCACAAGATGTAAAATATGTCTTTGATGTCCCCAGAGTGTGTATGTGAAGTTTTAGCTCAAAATACCCAACAGATATTTTTATATAGCATGTTAAAATCGTCACTTTTTGAGGGTGAGCAAAAACGCACCGTTTTTGTGTCTGTCCCTTTAAATGCAAATGAGCTGCTGCTCCCGGCAAAGAAGGCGGAGCTTCAACAGCTTGTGTCCTTTTACCTCACACAGACATGCACTGAACATTTCAAAATATTTTAGCATTTTATGTTCAAACCGGAGTCAGACAATGATGGAGACTCAAGAAGAAGTGACAACGTAGAATGCAACAGGACATTTCTGAATGGTTAGTTGATGAATTTATGTTGCTTATTAGTAGTTATCTTCTACTCATTGATTAGCATATTCTGTCATGATAATCTATAAATCGCATTCCCGGGGACGGTGTAATTTTTAAAGGGGTCATATAATGGTACATGCACTTTTACAAGTTGATTGTACTGAAATGTGTGTTGGCAGTGCCTGTACACAATCATCATAAAATGATAAAAATCCATCCAGTGTTTTTGTTTTAATCTCCTTATATGTTTTCCCCTGCCTCAAATTGAGCCGTTCGTTTTTGTGACGTCAATAAAACGGACGCCCCTCCCACGACTGTTGATTGACAGCAGTGTTTCAACACAGACCAGCCCTGAGCGAGCTGTCATCATAGTCCGTCATTGTTGATATGCTGGAGCAGAATGGCGTCTAAGCGATTGTGGTGTTCTGTTCTCGGGTGTAATAACAAACACAGTCATTTTGATGTTCCTAAATCCTAACTGCTGAAGACACAGTGGCTGAGTTTTGTTTTCGAAGGGAATATTCCCCACGATCAACGTCAATGCTCTCATGTTTGCGCGAATCATTTCTCACCAGACTGCTTTATAAACAAGGGTCAGTATGAGCTGGTTTTGCTAAGAAGCTGCTCCTGAAAAAAGTCGGTACCTGCTATTTATGTTCCCTCTGCACCTCCAGGAGAAGTAGCAGCTAACTTAAGTGTAAAGTTTTATTAACCTTTATATTAATCTTTGCAAATCGCGAAAAATTGTTTTTCATGACCATTAGTTGTAACGTCAATCTGTCAGTGAACTAACGTATACATCAGTAAACACACAGCGTTCGTATCTCACTACTCTACCCTGCCAGTGCATACAAAAATAGATCAAAGTGACATTACGTTAACCAACCATTCAGAAACATCCTGTTCGAGCCTTAATTGTCGAACTTCTTTGCGGCCGTCATCTTGTTCCGGGTGCGACTCCGGTTCAAACTGTTTTTTTACAGTCTATGGTTCAAACTGATACGGTTGCACCAGGGCCGGCGCTAGCCATTTGGGTGCCCTAAGCACAAATGCTTGGTGGTTCTCTTTAGTTCCAAAATAACTGCTGCAAATAAATCATTTTACATTAACAATGGCACCAAATATGAAAAGAAATAAATAATATAAAGGTTAAAATTATAAATACCAAAAACCACCACAATTACTAAAAACACAGATTTGGAACATGAATGATATATGTGTGTACTGTGTATAATTATTTTGTATATATATAAATACACATTTGCATGTATGTATTTAAGAAATATTTGTTATTTATATATAAAATATTTAAATTTATATATAATATAAATTATATATAATTATATACAGTATATACATGCAAATATTTCTTAAATATATGCATGCATATGTGTGTGTATTTATATATACAAAATAATTATACACAGTACACATACATATATCATGTAGACACAAACTTTTATTTTGGATGCGATTAATCTTTTCCCAGCCCTAATAATTTGACAACTCTGTGAATATGAAAATATACAAACACTGAGATTGTGTTTTTTTTTTCTTTTTCTAATTGCAGTTTCACCAACAGATGTCACCCTTGGGCCTTGGCCTATGAACCTCTTGAAAATTATCCGCATAGATCAACGAAAAAACGTATCTAAGCGGTCTTCCTCTTCTTCTCAAACAAACTAACTGCATCTTAAACAGCCCAAGTTTCAAAATGCGAGAAACCCCCGGACCCCCGTTAAAATAAAAGATTCAACATGCAGGGCTAAAAAAGCCCCGGATCATTTGCACTACTAGCGACGCCCCCCTGGACATGCATTCACGACGCAAGGGCGCCCGCGCTACAAAACTAACATTTTTATTTAAAACATTGTCTTACCTGCAAGCGACGCGCGAGTATCATCCCGCTGTCTCTTCTTTTTCCGCCCCCGACTCTTGGTGCCTTTTCGAGGCCATGTCTGAGGTCGGTGTCTGCCAAATTTGACATTGATTGAGGCATAATCGAACAGACCACTGGGAGGTGGGGAAGGGGGGGCACCAGAGGGAGACTGGCACAGGAGATTCACCTTTTTCTCGACTAATTTGGTCTAGGCCTATATTACTTTTGTATTGCTTTTGTATATTAACATGCTTTAGACATATTTTATTTGTTATTTATACTAGTAGCCTATTGTGATGATTTTTCACAACCCAGATTTTTTGGTGCCCCCCCAAGCACTTGGTGCCCTACGCGCAGTGCGTGATGTGCGTGTGCGGAGCGCCGGCCCTGGGTTGCACAGATGTGTCCTCAGAGACTCCCGCTGCCATTCTCTCTCCAAAATATACCCTCAACTGTTGTCAAGGCAACACTCCACGTGCGTTGTCAAAACGCCCGCAGAACAGAGGGGCGGAGTCAGCTAAGCTCATTATCATTTAAAGGCATATGCACTGAAACGGCGTGCTGAAAACAGCTGTTTTTGACCAGGTAAAATTTGTGTTTTCTTAAAATACTAATGTAAAAGTATATTACAAAGTTTTAATTTAGACCCTAAACATTCATATTAACTTGTACAAAAATGGCATTATATGACCCCTTTAAGGTTGGTGATGTCACTAACCCTGGAGGAATGTTATGTAGTCCCTAACAGCCGTATGTTGTAGTCCTTAAAAAGCAATTTCTTTAAAATAAAATATCTCCCTTTGCTTTGAACTTTGAGCGTTGTAACTTTGCAGATGTTGTTTATGCTTAAACAGCAACATTACACACTAACTCCAGTTAGAAAAGTGAAATCATAATAAACCACCCCTTTAAAAAAAATTTGGGGATATTTGTGAACTTTTTAAACGTGTCATGAATTTTTATTTTTTGAATTTCTGTTATGATGGTTCTTTTCCATAACATTGAATGTGGTAATAAAGAGTTGTTAATGCTTTAAACTTTATCCATATGATGGGGAAAAATCACTTTTATAAAGCAAAGATACCTACATATAATATCAACATACAGTTACATGAAAAACGACTCAAACCCGAAGACTCGAGAGGTGAACTAATCAATTCTGTATCCGGTACCGACTGCATAGTTTCAGCCTATGGGGCTGTCACTTGATGAACGAACGACTCAAACCCGAAGACTCGGGAGATGAACTAATAAATTCTGTGTCCGGGACAACAGACTGCAATAGCTCAGTTTATAGGGATGTCACGGGATGAACGAACGGCTTAGATCGGGAGGTGAGGTAAACACCTCTTTTTTTCTCACTCTAAATGTGATCAACATATGATGTGTTTGGGGAATAAACGAAATTACTTGAAAAAATTTTTTGTTCATTTTGATGAATAAGATTCAAAGATCCGAGTCAGTAAAATGATCTGAACTTCCCATTTCTAAAGAGCATTGCAATGGGCTGATATGTCTGGACTGGTCATGCAATCCCTTGACAGTTTCGTTGCTCACTTCCGGGAAGTGTTCGGTAAACCCATTGGCGATTCATCTGTAAGTGACCAGCTTTATCATCTGCATCAAGGAAGATCATCTGTTCATGACTATGCCCTTAATTTTCGGACATCCGACTTGTATTTCATGTCTCTCATCTCAAACCCTACTACTCACCCGTCCACTCACCTACTGTCAGGAATCCGTCATACTCCACCTTCACTCCCTCATAACGCTCACTCTCACCGGAGTACTGATTACAACCACCTGACCTGACACCAATCATCACACTCATCAGCACCCTCTGCAAAAGCCTGCACCACACACACCATCATTGTCTGGTCTCAACTAGGACTCACCCAAGTTGTGGATATTCCTTACCTGAGATACCTACCTCCGTGTTCGTCTCCAATCCTGCCTGTCTCCAGTCTCCAGACTCCAGTTCTCCAACTCCCTGTAAGAGGATACATCTAATTTATGCAGTACTTAAGTGGCCTTTTATTTCATTAACATTATATTATCTGTAATGGAGTTGTAAAATAAATACTTTTAAGGGTTGAAGTACACTATTATGCACATTTAATACAATAAAGTGCACTTCTTTTTCACAAGGGTACAATCTCATTTTGTAAGAATGGTTTTAGTTTTTGAGGCACAAACTGACAAAGAGCAGACTGACCTTCAAAGTAGTCTTTCACTATAAGTAACAGCTGTTTCCATGGACCGGAACCTCGCCACACAACGGAAACACAATTAAAAAGGAAAATTACGCTCAGAGGACATCTGTTCTTGGTAGGGACACAAACATCGAGAATTTGGGTGTACATAAATTATTATTTTTTTAAATAAAACAGTTGATCTGTGTGACAGGATTGTTTATGCTGACACTGATTTGTCCACACTGAATTCAGGAAAGCAGTTTAGGGTATAGGCAAAGAAAACTGCTTGTACATATTCTCTCATTCTCACAAACACAGGTTTACAAACAGCAGTTATAATTGGTACTTCTCATTGATTTCTGCTGTTCTTATCATTTTTTATGTTGATTCTTAGCAAAAAAACAGTTTGTTCTTTCAAAATTATATGTGATAATTAATGTGTAATTACTTCCACCAACTAATCAAGTATTCTCGTAAGCGTAGAATCTGCCATTCCAGCCCGTTTCTCATCCCAAGGCGTCATACATGTGACGCTTTGGACAACGCTTTGGAGTTTGGATTGCCCTTTAAATAAAAGACTGCTGCTTTTGGATCTTCTGTCCCCCGTGTGTGTTCGTGACAGAACGACTCCGTCAACTCAGATCCAGCGGTATGTTTTTTAATATCTCTTCCCCAGCCACCGAGCGGGAGAGAAGGGAGTTTTTTAAGGGGAACCGGTTGGTCAAGTTTCGCGGGACCCGTGGAGGTCACAGTGGAGGATGTAGTCGGAAGATGGTCCCTATTCCGGTGGTCCCTGTTCCGGTGGTCCCGAGTCCGGTGGTCCGGAGAAGGAGAAGGAAGAGACACAGCTCGTCTGCCCAGTCAGAGACTGTTCACGTCCCGTCTGCCCAGTCAGAGACTGTTCACGTCCCGTCTGCCCAGTTAGAGACTATTCACGTTCCGTCTGCCCAGTCAGAGACTGTTCACGTTCCGTCTGCCTTCATGGACCTGGACTATCTGGAGCGTCTGGCTCGGATCCTGGACATGCCGTGTCTGCTGTTCCAGAGCCGGAGCCAGTGTCTCCTGTTCCAGAGCCGGAGCCAGTGTCTGCTGTTCCAGAGCCGGAGGCAGAGCCAATGCCTGTTCCAGAGCCGGAGGCAGAGCCAGTGCCCGTTCCAGAGCCGGAGGCAGAGCCAGTACCCGTTCCAGAGCCGGAGGCAGAGCCAGTGCCGTCTGCCTTCATGGACCTGGACTATCTGGAGCGTCTGGCTCGGATCCTGGACATGCCCGTGTCTCCTGTTCCAGGGCCGGAGCCATTGTCTGTTCCAGGGCCGGAGCCAGTGTCTGTTCCAGGGCCGAAGCCAGTGTCTGTTCCAGGGCCGGAGCCAGTGTCTGTTCCAGGGCCGGAGCCAGTGTCTGTTCCAGAGCCGGAGGCAGAGCCAGTGTCTGCTGTTCCAGAGCCGGAGGCAGAGCAAGTGCCCGTTCATGAGCCGGAGGCAGAGCCAGTGTCTGCTGTTCCAGAGCCGGAGGCAGAGCCAGTGCCCGTACATGAGCCGGAGGCAGAGCCATTGCCCGTTCCAGAGCCGGAGGCAGAGCCAAGGCCCGTTCCAGACCCGGAGGCAGAGCCAGTGCCCGTTCCAGAGCCGGAGGCAGAGCCAGTGCCCGTTCCAGAGCTCGAGCCAATGTCTGTTCCAGAGCCAGTGCCTGTTCCAGCAATGGCATCCTTTAGCGTCAATATGAGACGCAGAACCCAAGGCGTCATACAGGTGACGCTCGTCTAAATCCGACGCACATGGCATCCTTTAGCGTCAATATGAGATGCAGATCCCAAGGCGTCATAACCGTAACCGTACCCCAGACCAAAACCTACCCATAACAGTGTGTGTTATATTGACGCGCTAAAGGATGCCATGTGCGTAAGATTTCGACGAAATGTCGAGCCCGTTCTCATCCCAAGGCGTAATATACTGACTCTTTAGCCTAAGCGTCTATATCCCACGCACATGGCACCCTTTAGCGTCATATGAGACGCAGATATATGGCGCCTCCTAGTGGTCTAACCCTAACACTACCCCAGACCTAAACCTACCCAAAACCGAAGCGTGTTATATTGACGCTAAAGGGTGCCATATGCGTTGGATATAGACGATTTGGCAAAAGAGTCAATATATTACGCTTTGGGATGAGAATGCGTTGAAATGTCATATGGCGTCACCTATATGACGCCAAAGGATGAGAATGTGTTGGCCATTCAGAATACATACTAGCGAGTCAGTTGAATGGCGGCAGCCATGTTGCGCATCCATCTTGAAAATATATTAGCCAAAGAGGGACATACCTGGAAGCTTCGCCTTTCGTGCTTTTACAGTCATTGGCACTGTGACGAATGCGAGGGAGAGATTTGTCGCGACTGCCGGCAGATTTGAAAGCCTGTTGAAGATGGAGGATCACGCCTTTTCTCGAGGTAATGATGCAACAGAGTTGCCAAGGAAGCGAAAGAGAAAAATAAAACAACGTGACAGGCAAATCAACAAGACCAAAGTCAATATTAGAGTGGCTTTTCCAAGATGGAATGCGCTCATGAGGAGCAAGTATTTTAAAAGCGACGCCGAATTTGCCTGCTTTCTTCAGGTAAACATTGCCTTACACTATTAATCTCGTACAATATACAGAATAAAGATAGCTCTGATACTTTACTAACATTAGCTTGCATTCGTTTGGGAACCTGATAGCTGATGTGAGCAATGAAATGGTACCAAAATAACAAAATCATAAAACTATTATTCGTTTTACATAGAGGTCATAACTTACATGTTAACTGACTAAAGAACTAAATGCAATTTGTAATGGTTTTCTAAAGTAACCTCATCACTTGAAGGAACCATCATGGACGAAGTCGAACTGGAAGCCATGTTAATCTTGGAATAATACGGCCACCGTAGAAGTTAAAACGCCCTCGGAATGGGAGGGGCTAGAAAGTAATATTCAGTTGGTAGTCATATACAATTTCACCACTAGATAGGAGAAAATCTTACACAGTAAGATTTAAAATTACACATTTCGGCATTATTTAAGGAACAAAATACTTTATTCAGACTCTTTCTGAACATTTTCCTTTTGATGACCGCCAGAAAATGTCTATAGCTACAGACACTATAGCTATGTCAGAAACCCACATATTCTCTTGGAAGCTTTCACACTAGAGCGTTTGGTGTGGATCAGAGTCTGGTTGACATGAGAGTATGGATGTTGTTGGCATTGACATGGTATTCTAAACTTGGTGGCTAGCAGTGAAACACAATGCATGTGGAATCGTATGGTTCACAGTTCTCCTCCCGAGTTGTTTTCTAAATACAGCAGAAAACAAGCTGCCACTAATGCAATACTCACAGTGGTACTTGTGTAATGACGCAAATGTACTCCGGTTTAGCCCCAAATAATAGAGTGTACAGAAAGAAAACCTCAAGGAGAGAGGGTGGAGTTGAACTTGGGTTTGAACCATGTGTGAAACCAGCCTTGGGACCATCAAATTAGAACAAAGCAAATCTGTAAAGACAGATCCTCCTCACCACAAAAACACTGCAGCATCCATGAGAAGAATGCAAACTGTGAGGAGATTACCCAGTGGGACAATGAGGCTGCTCTGCATAACATAGCTCATGTCACTAGAGAGCGTGTGGTAGTTTGAGAAACGGCTGAATCATGTACAGTACCTACAAATTATCCTTTTCTATTCCTGATTATAAAAATACCAAACATTTATCCACCTTAGCTAAAGTATACTATTGTGTTTAGATGTTTGGTGTCCACTTCAGGATGAAACATTCCAGTTGGAAGTCTTATGCTACGTTCACACCGGACGCGAATAGCGCGTCAGGCGCGAGTGATTTCAATGTTAAGTCAATGCAAAGACGCGTTACGCGCGTAAAAAATTCCTGCGGCGCGAATGAGGCGTAGAGCGCGGCGCGGTAGACGCGAATACGCCTCAATCGCGCGTCAAGTTCGCGCGAATGGCGCTAATTGAAGCATCTGGCGCGGAAGCGCGTTACGCGCGAATGATTTAGTTAGTGCTATTTGTGCATTAACGCGTTTGACGCGAATTCGCGTCTGCCGCCCGAGTTGAAAATTTTGAACTTCTGCGTCAATTCGCGCCACGTTAACCAATCAGGAGCCTGCTTGCTGCTGTCACGTGGTGAAGTGAAAGTTTGTTATTTTAATAAATTATTTTGTAATATTACTAAAATGTCTGGTGTGGTTCTAATGCACAACAAAGCAAATCTTTCACATAAAAACTCGATTTTAATATATGAGAGATAGTACTCATTTTGTATTGAATGCTATTTATTCCATATCTATTTTAGATTATATGAAACATTATTATTTAAATGTAAAAACAACAAACACATAGTGTATAATAAATACAAAAAAACACAGGACAGGTTTCACTTTTGGAGGCTAGCTCCATTTATTATCAAATAAATGTGCGGGCGAGGGTGAACCTCGCGCCGGGCTGTAGAGCGCGGGCTCGTCAGGCAGCGACCACTCGAGGCCGAGGCTTTACACGGCCTACGGTGTCCTCGTCAGCGTCCTCACCGTTAGGTCCACCAAACCTAGCTCCTGGAACAAATGGTGAAACTCCTGAAACCCTCCGGAGGGTCTGGTGGACCCGAGTACAGCGACGATGTCCCCTACGCAGCTGTTTCTGCTCTCCAGAGCAAATACGAGCGGTGACTCTCTCAATTAATGCTAATGCTAATGCTCGATAAACATCTAAAAAGATGGCCGCCGACGGGTTTCGAAACTTTCGCCTCTGACGCGCGTAAATTTCGCTTCAAACTTTTGTTTTTACGCGCGTCAATTTCGCCATTGACACGCGAATTAACTCAAAGTGGACAATCGTCAAACTAGACGCGGTAGACGCGAATTTGACGCGCTATTCGCGTCCGGTGTGAACGTAGCATAAAGGTGATTTTGAATACCATCCGAAATGCAAAAATAAATGTTTTCATACAAATTTAGACACTCCACTGATTTGGAACTCATTATTGAAAGTTTATCTACTTTTCAAATGTTTGGGGGTGGTAATTTTTGCTTCTTCTTTTTTTTTTTTTTTTTTTTTTTTTTTTTTTTATTCAGCAATGACATTTAATTGATCAAAAGTAGCAGCAAAGACTTTTACATTGTTACAAAATATTTATATTTCAAATAAATGCTACACAAATGCTGTGGCTTCCAAAAATATTAAACAGCACCATGTTTTCAACATTGATAATGATAAGAAATGTTTCTTGAGCACCAAATCAGCATATTAGAATGATTTCTGCATGATCATGTGACACTGAAGACTGTAGTAATGAGTAAAATTAAGATTTGCCATCACAGGAATAACTTTTTAAAATATATTCAAATATAAAATAAAATCCATCAAACCAGCAGTCAATTTAAATATAAAAGACCCAAGAAAACAACATTAGCTGTCACAAATATTTTGTAACAGTGCTGTGCAGAGTAGTTCAATGTTCAAGTAGTCTTAGTCAGCACTTTATGACGAAATAGTGAAGGCAAGCCAAATTTCACAGCGTCTTATGAAATAACATATTGTAACATTTCCAAAATTTTACATGCTCTGGACAAAAAAAAAATCCACAACATCCTTTCTTTATGAGAGATTCATTTGCACAATCAGTGATACCGGGTTGGGTGGTAGAGAGAATAAACCTCACTGAAAGCATCTTTTGATAGAGGCTATTTTAGAGAGTAGAGTTTACCCACATGACAAGTTTCTCATATACACTGATGAGAGAGTAAAATAATGTACTCATTCAAAGACAGAGGAGAGGAAGAGAGGGAAAAAGACTGGCTCACTTGTTTTCAAACCCTGTTACCCATCCCTCTTAACAGATGTTGTTAATTACACAAGCGTGTTTGACAAAGAGTTCAAATTGCACTGTTTTCAACTCAAACAACTCTCACACAATTATTCTGCCAAGATTAGTGTGCATTGGCACGTCGTTTCATCTCTACTATTGTTTGGTTTGTTATTAGCGGCTGTTTTCTCAGCGTGTGCAGTTCTGCACTGGCCTCATGATGACTAAATATGGTCCCCTGGTAATTTCTGTTTTTTTGCATTGCAGCCATTGAGAGAAACTCCCAAAAGGTTTCCCAAGAGAGTTAGAAAAACTATGTTTTACAGATTTTGCTCAAATGGTGCTGTTTTGTAACAGATGCCTAATCATTATCAGCCAGGACATATGAAGACAGTATGTGTTTCAGAGGTTATTCATGAATCAATTATTGTCGGTAGCAGTGCTGCAGTAATCCAGCACGTTTACATTTTGTGTTTTTATTTTGATGTTCATTAATGTACATCGTCCTCATTCAATAAACAAATAAATAGATAAATAAGTGTCGCTAAAGGTGGCGTGTGTAATATCTGTGCCACTATAGTGACACCAAAGGAAATGGCAAAAAAAAAATAACTTAATTTGAATTGTGAATTTTCATAAGCAAAAAAATGAATTGGGTTATTGTTTCTAAATAGTTTACTTTTGAGTTTTTTGTAATTGATTCTCAATAGATTCTCATTATTGTATTACAATAAAAAAATGTATACAATTATTCTTGTTATTTAAATCAATCAAAAACACAATATAACAAATACCTTACAATTGACATATATGTTTTTTTTTATATTGCAGTATAAGGAAAATTTTGAGAAGAGGGTGATTTGTGTTTAATTGATTTTGTGAGAAAATATAATTTCCAAATAAGAAATAGTAAAAGTACTGTAATACAAATCTGTACCTGTTTTTTGCATTATTTCAACTAATGAGATTTCTTTTTGCATTATGGTAATTTGTCATGCTTTTTTTGGTATATATTTATGTGGAAAAAAATCTAACTATTTATAAAATAATTTTCTATTTGCACAATTTTTTGTTACACTTAATTCCAAGTCTACTTTAGACTTCTACTAACTATAAGTAACTTTGCAATTACATATCAACTAACTCTCCTTAGAATATTAGTAGATTGTTATTGTAAGTTGACATGTACTTGCAAAGTTGTTTATAGTCAGTAGAATGTCTATTGGGGGACCATCAAAATAAAGAGTTAGCAGATATTAAGCAGACAGTCTACTAATTCTCTAATGACTTAATTGACATGTAGTTGCAAAGTTACTTATAGTTAGTAGAATGTTTATGTGAGCTATCAAAATAAAGTATTACCAAAATAAATGTTATATTCCCTTGTATGATGATTTGAGGTAAAATATGATCTGAACATGTTGATGACAAGTTTTGTGTTATTCAGTCAAAAATAAAATAAAATGGTGATGAATAGTTAAAGTATTCCAGCAATGATTTATTTGTAAAATTCAGAGAAGCTAAATGTCTGCAACAACATGTAGGTCTAAGTCTATTTCAGGTTGCTGGCTTATCGTTTGTGCAAATAGCATAACAGTGCATCTGCTGTGGTGTTTGCAGCACGTTATCAGAAACCCAACTTTACATAAGCTCTCTGCACACAGCGCTGATAAAGAGGTACTGCCGATACAATGCCACTGTTCTTCCTGTGTACACACAGAAGACCCATCAATATCCTTTCCACTATCTGAGTCAATATTAGCAGGGAGGTATTTGGCCTTGGTAGTATTGAAACACATCCGCTGGGGTGGGCAGGTGCCTCAACCCCTACGTGTAGATTCTAGCACATTGAGTTCACATTCAGCGTTCGTTCTCACCCACAGTGTGTGTGTGTGTATGTGTGTCTGAGCTGCCTTGTTGGTGTCACCTTGGCTTCCGTCCCAGGGACACAGCACAGGCTGTTCAGCACTGTTTACCCAAACTGCACCTCTGGACCTCACAGAACTTACAAAAAATGTAACTCTGTTTCTGGCATGAAAAATTACGAATAGCCAAGAATGTTAGCAACTACCTTTCCATCCTGAATGCCAACATGTACGCAATTCCCTTAAGTGAACATGGAATCAAAATGGACCCAACTTACTCATTCCTAGTCTTGTTGTACAGAATTTCGTCATTGTAAAATCCCAAAAATATTTGTCTTTGTCATTTTTTGGTCAAAACATAGCTTGCTCTACATTTTCTTCCTTTTGCATTATGGCAAGAATTTGTCATACATTTTTTGTAATTTGACTTTTTTTGTCTTCTTTTGTCTCAATCCAAAAAATGCATTGAGACCAATGAATGCAAATGGTTCATAAAAATATTTAAGCAAAATTGTATATTTCTTTCTATGAATTTGAGGTAACATATGATCTGGACATGTCCATGACAAGTTTTGTGAGATTCAGCCAAAAAGAAAAAATTGGTCATGAATAGTTCAAGTATTCCAGCAATAGAGTTGTCAAAAAGTACCGACATTGGTACCAAGTCGGTACTGAAATTTAAAAATGTGATGAAACCAGCATTTCCCTCGAGTATTTTGAGCGCTGTTGAACGGATTCTTTAATTGGCCATTGTTTTGACGCGCTCAGCATGTGTATATCTGTGATTGACTACAATGATCAACAATGACATCTTTGACGCTCTTCACAGAGCGCTTACATAGATACACACGGCCCCGGGAGCGTTTAAAAGCAGGTGTCTATCATCGGATCCCTAATATATACGCTGATATCTCAAATATAATCAAACTATCATAAAAATGTAATTTGAATGACCTCATCTGTCGACATGATGCCGGTGAATTGCAGAGCTTCTGCAAACATATCCACATCGCTATGATCAGATGCTTTCTCATTCATTTTTGTTGTTTATTTTGTCATTGAGAGGAAAGTGAGCAGCACATATTTACTAAAGCAATAAGCCCTGTAAAGCCGTGATTTGCAGTGAATTTAGAGCAGCTAAGGGGAGTTGTGAGGCATGATGAGGAGCAAAGTGCCTAAAACTCCCTTAGCTGTTCTAAATTTACTGTAAACCAAGGCTTCACAAGGCTTATTGCTTTAGTAAAATGGTCAATAAGCAATAAGTTGCTGGCCGCAGTTCGCTTATCGACCACCGGTGTCGCTAATAACAAGGTTTTTTTTTATTCTACATATAGCCCATTTAAGTGTATTTCAGTTAGCGGTCTTATCATAACTAATATTTGTCTTAATTTGTGTAAAATATATATAAAATATAAGGCTTGTTTTCTGCATAAAACTAGTTTTCATTGAACCAATCTTTAATGCGAGTCTATTTTCTCTTACTGTGCTGGCAGATTTTTGACTATTTCTAACATATTAAATAGTAAAAACAAGCTCATAACAAGTTAAAAACCCTTTATTAAAGATACATTCTCTGAAAACAAGTCGTAACATGTTATGCAGTGTTGCTTCTCAATCCTGTTTTAAGGACTTTTAGATATTTTGTACTGTTTTTTTATTTTTTTATTAAACACTAATTAAAATTAAATTAAACAATTTAGGCCTAGATTTTTTTGCTGTGTAATGCAACAACGATAGCCTACGCGTTGCATTCTTGGCATTGTTACCAGGGATTATAGCAGCCATTTCTCCCCTTTCATTTTATTTCAACCCTTTTTCACATACTGTGATGACGCGTTTCCACAGTCAACATCGTAAATCTTGTAATTTTAATTTTTTTTAAACTTTGATATACATTTACAACCCTACATAGTGTTATATTACCTTGTCAGTAAATGCCAACAAACAAATGAACGCTGCTGCGAGGGTGTTTGTTATACAACCGCAAAGGATTGACGGGAAATTTGCCATCTTCTGACCAACCTAATCAATCTCTCTATATTTTTAAAGGGTCCATTGGCATAATCTGGCTTCTTATATGGTCAGTCATCTCACTGAGGTCAACCACTGTCATGGCAGAGCATGTCACAAATTGTGCCTTCGCCTGAAGCCACTTAATATATATCCCATCATGCTTTTCATTTGACCTCACCATCAGCCTGAAGAGGGCAGCCTGGGAGATCGTTCTCTCCAGTGTCAGTTGTGTTGAGAGAGCAAGGTCACACCTGCAGGTGCCTGGCAGGGTGATAGATGATGTTTCTTTAAACTCTAGAGAGCATGGTTCTTAGGGACCGGCTGTTTACTCTCTCTTGAAGTATAATGGGCTTCTTTGAAGGGGCAGAACTTGGCAGACCTCAGACTGGGAGAATACCGCGTGATTAGTTAATGACACATTCGGCTTAAATCAAGCATAATCACCATTAGCCACTCAGGCAGCTCACATCAGCTGTGGTATTTCCTACTATTGGCAGAGCTGCTTTTAATAGCTTTGCACATTGTGCAGGAAAAACAGGAAAGGGGTTGAGAATGTGACAGTTGCATTGCCAGGCCTCATTTAGACTTCATTCAATTACAACTGGTCTGGGCCTGAATCAGCAGAATTGAGAAAGGAAGTTTGATTCTTTTCCACAATATATGTTCTTGCTGGAATAGCGGTTTTCGGTTAGCTAGTCAGGATGAGGTGGTAACTTACGCTAGTCTGTTTTGATAGTTTTGTATTGATTTGGGTTATTTATCAGGACCAGCTGGACAACTAATCCTTGTGAAAAAGAAGTGTATTTAAGGCCCTGTCCCAAATGGCACACTTCATGTGCACTTTCAGTCTTGTGGACTTACAATGGCTGCCGCGTGCGCGTGTCCGTTAAGTCCATGAGACCGTCCCATTTGTAATTTTAGCTTTTAGGGTGTCCCATTTGTTTTTTTACCTTTGCGGTCGATATGCGGCCTCGCTGCGCTTGCCGAGCCTGCACTGATGCGAGCTCCACAGCAGACTTCTTCCTGACAGTCAAAGCGGCGTTACGTCATGAAAGTGCTCGAAGGAGTATGCAAGTGTGTAGGGTGCCATTTGGGACAGGGCCTTATTGTACTGAATGTGCACTTGAAGAGTACCTCAAACTTCTTCTTTTTTTTACTGCACTGGCATTTAATATATGAATTAAATAAAAGGCCACTTAAGTGTACTTCAAGAGAAACATGACTATGTTTCTTAACAGAAAGTACACTTTTAAAAAGTGTACTTTGTAATAAATGTTTTACTGTAAACATTTCATATCATTGTTTTAATAATCATTTGTCATGCTTTAAAGTACACTTATTCTGATGTGACCTGTATGAATTGCTTTCTTCTGCTGAACACAAAAGAAGATATTTTGAAGAATGTCGGTAACCACCAGACAGTTGATGAACCCCGTTGACTTCCATAGTAAGCCTAGCCTACTATGAAAGTTAATGGGGTACATCAACTGGTTACCGTCATTCTTCAAAATATATTCCTTTGTGTTCACCATGAAAGAAACAACAGGTTTGAAACAACTTGAGGGCGAGTAAATGATGACAGAATTTTCATTTTGAAGTGAACTAATCCTAAACATATTTCAATGTCAATTGAAGTAATTATGAAATTACTTGTACCTCAGTCCCACTAAAGTGGGTCAAAAAGCACTCTTAAACTGTAACCGCTGATTTTAAACCCACTTTATATTGTTACAATGTCGGTAGTATATGTAAAGTATATGTACTGAGAAATTCACGTTTAATTTGTCAGGACTTTTGAAAGCTCCGGGGCTTTCGTGAAAACTACAGATTATACTTCCGCATTTTTGTATCCCCGTGCAACAGACAGTCGGATCGACAGAGGATTATTAACAGAACAGTTATTGTACGTAGTTTGTGACTGAAAATTGTATCGTACTCTGTCTACTCTTTAAACAGCATTTATGGTAAAAATGAAACCCTGTGGTAACAGCTTTCTTACCTGTTGGCCTAACGTTACTCGTTGTCGTTTTGCTTCAGGGGGTTCAGGGGAACTGACAGAACAGCAGTTTCTTTCAGTTATACTCATCCATTTGGCCTAAAACACTGTGTTCGTGGTCATCCAGTTTGAGGTTGACTACAAACGATCTCTCTGTTTTTACGATTCTTTGCATTAGCCACGCACTGGATCCTTCAATGGAAACCGATAGCTTGCTCGCGCTCACTCGTGCTAAATGTTTACTATTTGAACTCTTGCACCCGGGAAATATACAGGTCAACACCATTACCACTTAAAGTTTGCTAATAAGTATTTCATACTAAAGCAAGGCGGTATTTGACTCTGGTCAAGCGTATCCATAGCAGACTGGTGGGAGTGGCCTTAAATGGCACCATGCCCAGTGCATTATGGGTGTTGAAGTTTTCCTACCTAGTTGGCGAAAGGGAAAACAAAAGCCATTTTCTCTTTTTTGTCTAGTCAGGTAGCGCCGATTCAAATTTGTTTCGCCTTTCTACTGCATAGAAAGCCAAGTTTTATTAAAAGGCCATTTTGCCAGCGCTGAAGTCTAATTTTAAGTTATACTAATTGCATTTAATATAAATTTAAACTATGTACAACATTTGCAAACAACATGTAAGTGTTCAAAAGCATTTCAATCCGTTCACACTAAAGCATAGGCTATCTTAATAAAGAGGGTATATTATTTCTAAACTCTTTTTAAAAGTATTCTAAAGTGTGCTTATTTTTTCACAAAGAAAAAACACCAGCTAAACTAGCTTTTATCTACATTTTTTGTATATTGTAAATTTTCAACCCTGTATTATTGTTTCTAGTACAATGTGACTCTGCTGTGGTCTACAAAATCAAACAATATACACTAATTTTCTGGTCTTAGTCTGGTCGAGGCAGACTGCATCATCAGCCATCTTAGCTAAGACTTTAGGCATGATTGAGAATTGCTCCTATATTGGGTTCTCCATTAGACTGTCCGGAAAAGTCGTGTGGCATTTTTAACTCTATTGACAAGTGGATAAAGCAAAGCAATTGACGAAACGACACAGTAAAAAGCATTTTGGCAAATTGACAAAGAAAAGCAACTAGCAAATGGTTTTTAAAGATGCAATTTAAAATGTGCATTTAAAAATCGTTTTTAATTATATTTACTTTTGTTTTAACTGCATTTTTAAATAATTAAAGAAACTGTTAAAAATGTCAGTATGTTTTTCAATTTGAAAATGATTAATTTTTCATGACTATTAATTTGTCCTTTTAAAAAAATATTTATTTAATGTTTGAATTAAATTGATAACTTATTCTGATAACTTCCTTCATTTGATTTTAAATGTTACAACCAGTCCAATACTACTAAAACGACTTAAAAATTGTGTTTCACTTGGGGTAGCAGCAAAATATGTACTTTTACCATCACAAAGTGACTGTGGACCTTTGATAGGTCAGCCTGCATTACAGTTCCACTGTGCGTGTCAAAGAGAAAGAGTCTGCATTCAGGTGCAGTGGGTTCACGGGTCATATGAGCTCCTTTGCTTGCATTTTCTTTTGCTCCAGAAGCAGGTATAACACGGGCATAGGATGTTTAAAGGAGAGCAGATAATCTTACAGGCCGCAAGGATCAGTTAAGCTTCTTGTCAAGTGCTCCTCTTCACAGATCTGGCCCTACGGCAAACCGTGAGATGTCAGGGTGACAGTCTAGACAGCAGCTGTCTCACTGAGAACTTTTCCAAAACTCTACATGAGACATCAGTCCCTCCTACATGCAGGAATCATTTGTCTCTATTCAAGCCCAGTCAGTAGGGAAGCAGGGACTTCACTGCTTGAAGATAAGGGTTTCATTGGACCGTGTGCCCCACGGAAACATTCCATCAAAACTGTCTTCAAAGTAAATACGGGCATTGACGCTTTCAGGCATAGAAGCACCTGTTCGAACCCATAGAAGCTAAACAAGCTGAAATGTAATAGTTGGTCATTCATTGCCATTGTTTGATATGTTTCTATCTATATTAGAGGTACTACTGCTCATATTAGTGTTAGAGATCTAACCTTAAAGGGGCACTTGGCAACTCTAGTCATTTCTTCGCTGATTTTCACTTTTGTTGTCGCGTGTTTTCTCATCGAGCTCCCCCTACAGCTGTGCGGCGTATATTTCACAACACTGTCATAAAAAAACTCACTTGCAGCACCTTCCTCTCGCTTTCTACCGCTTCTCATGTGCTTTTGTTATTATCGGAGCCGGCCAACTTTATCGTGTGGAGCTATGTCTACCGAGCGGGTAATACATCATACACAGTATCATAGAATTATGTCGAATTGCCATAAAGTAGTTCGTGTTTCTCACTCGTTCTCTCTTCTCACGAGACTTCTATTTCCAACTTACCGGGACGTTAGTCGCGATGTTGCAAGGTTGGTTTTCCGCTGGGGGGAGCGGGGAGAGTCACCATTCTCTCCAGGTTATTGAACTATTCAAATGATTTCTAAACGGTTTTATTAATTTGAAATAGTTGCCAAGTGCCCCTTTAAGTATAAAACGTTGGCACGTACCAATAAACATTTGAAATCATGTGGCTTTTTGAGGTGTCCTTCTAATTTTTAAGCAATGAGACTCAGTTTTAATTTATGGATGATAAAATGGGTTTTACAAAAATCATAAAGACTTACTTAGGAGGGACCCAAGACATATCTAGAGACCAGAGTATCATAGACACTTTGGGGTGGGAAATCACCCAAAACACACTTGAGTTGTAACTCTACTAAACACTCAAATTAATCTGATTGCTTCAACTGTTACTAGCATTCATGTAGTTATTTATTGCGATTCGTATAATTGTCATCAGACTCTGTGTTAATTTGTTCACAGTTTTAAAGGTTGAGAAGCATTCCACCCTCATGCTGTATGCCAACAGGGTCATCCGTTCAAAAATAAGCTGTCTTAGAGCGACGCCTAGTGGTCATATTGTGCTGTAGTTTCTTAACACTGTAGAAGTTGATAGAGATTCTCATTCTCATCAGGCTTAGATACAAAATGGATTCTTTTTTTCTATAATGGAGAAGAATATTTGACGAGTCTGACTGATTACTGCCTCCACCAGTTATAAGAATATTTTTGAAACCATAAAATATGAACACAACTGTGAAACCACATAAAAGGAAAACTATACCATTCAAAAGTCAGTAAGATTTTTTTCTTTAAAGAAATTAATACTTTTATTCAGCAAGGTTGCATTAAATTGATCAAAAGTGACAGTGAAGACATTTTTAATCTTACACACGATTTTTATTTCAAAGATTAAAAAAAAAGTATCATGGTTTCCACTAAAATATTAAGCATCACAACTGTTTTCAACATTGAAAATGATAAGAAATGTTTCTTGAGCAGCAAACCAGCATATCAGAATGAAGTGTGACACTAAAGACTGGAGTAATGATGCTGAAAATTCAGCTTTGATCACAGGAATGAAATACATTTTTAAATCAATTGAAATAGAAAACAATTATTTTAAATTGTAATCATATTTCATAATTTTAATCTTATTGAACGGTAGTGTATATTTTTTTAAATGATTCTCTTATTCTTTCAAGACAAAATAATTCTTTACAAATACATTGGCGTATTTCTGTTTTTCTTAATTCTATTATATAACCCAAATGAAATGGAAATTATTGTGTTCCTCTCTTATTCATTTTTAAGAGGAAATGTTGCTATTTTAAAAAACAAAACAAAAAAAGTAGGCACAAAAATGACTGAAATTAATCCTATTTCTGCAATAGAAACTGCTTGAAAGTTCCATCTGTCACACAGGTCGAGGGGAGGAATGCTCGGATGACCAACCGCCCCCCCCCTCTCTTACTGAGTCACCACCGTGGGGAGCCGACACCACAGGCACACAACAGAGGACTACGGAGACACAGGTAAGTTTCAAAGGAGAAACAATCTTTATTGAACGATAAAACAAGGGGCATCAATTGGATAGCCTTCACTGTCCTCTAGATATCCTTCTGTCACGGGCGGGCGTGTCGCAACTGTCACGGTGTCCCCTGGGCGGCAATTTAGGGACTCCGTTCACCAGCGGTGCTGCAGACTCCCAGACTCAGATAGTGAGAATAACAGGTAAGGGTTATTCACAGTGCACGGCTCTCCCTTCGGTTCACAGGGGGGCGAGCCAGCGAATCACTAGACGGCTTCACCAGCGATGCTGCATGCTTCTGGATTTTTCCCAGCAGTGCTGCAGACTTCCGAACTCGGGCAGTAAGTATAGCAGGTAAGGATCCTTCGCAGTGCGCGGTACTCTTCGGTCCACAGGAGGAAGACAGTGAGTTAAAGGTTTACTTCGCCCATGATGCTGCGTCCTTCTGGACTCAAACGGTAAGTAGAACAGGTGAGGATCTTTACAGTACAAAATACTCTCTTCAATGTACAGCAGGGAGACAATGGATTAAACAGGGTACTTTACCAGTGATGCTGTATACCTCTGGACTCGGACAGTAAGTAGAACAGGTAAGAATCTTCACAGTACACAGTACTCTCTTCAGCTCGCAGTAAGGAGACAGTGAATTAAAAGGTTGCTTCCCAAATGATGCAGTGTGCTTCTGGACTCAACAGTAAGTAGAGCAGGTAAGGATCTTCGCAGTACAACGTACTCTCTTCGGTACACAGCAGGAAGACAATGAATTAAAATGGTACGTTACCCGTGATGCTGTAGGCTTCTGGGCTCAAACAATAAGTAGAACGGGTAAGAATCTCCACAATACTCTCTTCAATTCACAGTGAGGAGACAACGGGTTAAAAGATCGTTTCTCCAGTGATACTGTAGGCTTTTGAGCTCAAACAGTAAGTAAAACGGGTAAGAATCTTCACAGTACAATGTACTCTCTTCAGTGCACAGTAAGGAGACAATGGATTAAAAAGGGCACGTTACCAGTGATGCTGCATGCGTCTGGACTCAACAGTAAGTGGAACAGGTAAGGATCTGCACAGTACTCTCTTCAATTCACAGTGAGGAGACAATGGGTTAAAAGATCGTTTCTCCAGTGATGCTGTAGGCTTTTAAGCTCAAACAGTAAGTAACAATTAAGGACCTTCACAGTACAGAGTACCCTCTTCAGTGCAGCTGTATCACACTGGACTTCCAATGGGGAGCAGATATAATAACTTTCCACAACGTGTAAATGGGGCTAGGGCCACTTCTCAGCAAAGGCACAGCACACTTGTGTTCACTTCAATTCCACAGCCACAAATCAATGTGCATCAATAAGGCAAAAGCACTGCAATTCACTCACACGTTAAGGCTGGTCAGAGGCCCCGCTCAGTTTGTTGCGCTCGCTCCACGAGGGATTTCTCTCTCAATTCCTCCTCAACACACTCTGAAACACATAGCTCTTCCAACAATCAGATCCACATTTACTGCGTCCTCTTCCAGCAATTTAAATACTCATAAGATGAAATCAGTTCACTTATCTCTTCTCTCTCCTTCCACAGCACCAATCCAGACGATAGCTCAGTCCAGCAGACTTCCCACAAACGATCACTCTGATCCAGCCAACTCGAATGGGCGATCTCCACACCCCGACGGTTTTCCTGAGGAAGCTTGTCTCCAACACTGCTCCAAGTCAACCCTTTACGCTCTTCAAACACTTCCAACTCACTGAGCACTTCAAACCCACTGAACGTCAACGACCAACACTCTCTGAATGGTCCCTTTTTATCCTGGCTTGCGTAACAGGAAGCCTGTGTGAGCGCCGCTTCTCTCTCTCTCACACCTGCAATGCATTAGCGCTAATCAGTGCGGGCATGTTTACATCACCGGAGTGGGGCGTGTTGCACACAATACCTTCCCCTGGGAAACTTAGGACTCTCAAGAGGGTTCCGCTTGCCGAGCGATTTTGTCACCCGTGACATCCCCCCCTGCCAATCGGTTCTAGTCCCTAGAACCGGCGTTTCCTCAGTCCCATTCGCCATACCTCGCAGGTGGCTGTCCTCGGGTGTCCCGCTGAGATCGTCGGGGTGGCGAGGGCGGAGCCGCTCTGACCTCAACTTCATGGTCCCTCGGGACCACAGCCCACCCCACCATGGGTACCTCTGGAGCGGGTGGCGCACTCGGGGTCTCAGCCACTGGCTGCGGGTAATTCGGACATGGACGGAGCAAGTTTCGATGGAGCACCCTTATTGGTCCTGGCTTCCCTTCGGGCCGTACAGAGTAGACGGGAGCATCGGGCCCTTGTCGTTGTTCCACCACATATGGCGTCGACTCCCAGCGATCGCTGAGCTTCCCCTTCCCGGGGCGCCGGTTGTCCCTTACCAGCACTCGCTCCCCAGGCAACAACGGGGCCTCCCGGGCAGTCCGGTCATATAGCCGTTTATTCTTGGCAGCGGCTGCACTCAGATGGTCTGAGACTCGTCGATAGGCATTTAGCAGTTGGTGGTGGTGCCGATTCACCCAGTCAGTGGTACTATACCCTCTTTCTGCAGCCTCGGTCCCCAGGAGCAAGTCCACAGGCAAACGGAGATGGCGCCCAAACATAAGGTAGGAAGGAGCATACCCTGTGACACTGTGCACACTATTGTTATAGGCTTGTAACAGCGAGGGAAGATTCTCGGCCCATTGGCCCTGTTGTTCACTCTCTAAGGTCCCCAATAACCCCAACAGGGTCTGGTTAAATCTTTCGCACCCCCCGTTACCCTGAGGGTGGTATGAGGTCGTATGGGTTTTTCGGCACCCATAAAGGTGGCTCAGCTCCTGGATGACCCGGGACTCGAAATTTGGACCTTGATCTGAGTGTAGGGTTTCTGGGCAGCCAAAAGGTTGTATCACTGCTCTCCAAAGAGCGCTGGCTGTGGTAACTGCCGTTTGATCGACGGTGGGGACAGCCCAAGCATATTTGGTGAATAAGTCGGTCATGACCAGAATATTTTGAAATCGGTCCGTCGGCCGACCCAGAGTCAGGAAATCTATCCCTACCATATGCAGAGGTGCTTTAGGTCGTAGGGGAACCAATGGGGCTCGGACTTCCTTCCTGCGCTTGAACAATGTACACCGTGGGCAACTCTGAACAAACTTCTCGACCTTTTTTTCCATCCTAGGCCAGTAGAAATACCTCCTCAGCAGGGACAGTGTCCTCTCTTGGCCCTGATGGCCCGTATGGGTGTGATATGCAGTCAATAGCTCCGAAACTTGGCCCTCCGGTACAGCAACCTGATGTATGATCTCCTGTGTGCAGGGATCCCGCCTTAAACGACAGATTACTCCTTCTCGGAGTTGCAGCCTCTTCCACTGCCCCAGAAGCTGTCGTACCCCCACCGTCTGAGCCCGCCTTTCCTCTGCCCTCGGCATGTTTCCCTGTCTGAGGTACAACAGGAGCTGACCCAGATCTGCATCTCTCTGCTGCAGCCCTCTCCACCGTCCGGGGTCCCACCCCCAACTGGACGGAACAGGCTCCGGGGCCCCAGGGGCTTCCACCACTGCCACCAGCAACTCGTCTTCAGTACCAGGGGTACAGAGGGGTGTTTGATCGTCTCTCCGGGTGGCTGGGAGTCTAGACAGGGCATCTGCGTTCACGTGTTCTCTGCCGGGACGATATCTGAGCTGGTAATCATAATTTGCTAGCTGTGCCACCCAGCGCTGCTCTACTGCCCCCAACTTAGCGGTCTGCAAGTGTACTAAGGGATTGTTGTCTGTAATCACCGTTACCTTGGCTCCCCACAAGTAGTCCTTAAACTTCTCCGTCATGGCCCACTTCATCGCCAGCAGTTCGATTTTAAAGGAGCTATAATTTGACGTGTTTCGTTCGGCGGGGTGTAAACTTCGACTTGCGTAGGCTATTACTTTCTCCACTCCTTGCTGCTCTTGGGCCAACACGGCCCCCAATCCTGCGTTGCTGGCGTCGGTATACAAGAGGAACGGCCGGGTGAAGTCTGCATAGGCTAAGATAGGGGCCTTCAGAAGTTCCTGCTTAAGGTTCTGGAAGGCGGTCTCACAGGTGGAATCCCAGTGTACTGAGGGGGAGCCTTTACCACGGGCACGTCCAGTACCAGCCAAGAGTTGGTTCAATGGCTTTGCAAGCCCAGAGAATCCCTTTATGAAGCGCCGATAATATCCCACGAACCCCAGGAATGACCGCACCTGTCTCACTGTCCGGGGTGGCTCCCATCCTTGGACCGCCGCCACCTTCTCCGGGTCAGGGGAGATCCCTGCAGCACTGACGCGATGTCCCAAGAACTGCACCTCCTTCCGCAGCAACTGGCACTTGTCTGGCCTAAGCTTCAGCCCATATCTCTCCATGGCCCTGAAGACTTCCTCCAGATGATGCAGATGGGTGCGGAAATCAGGGGAGAAAACGATCACATCGTCTAGGTAGACCAGCGTTGAGTCGACTAATTGTCCTCCTAGGCAGCGCTGCATCAGGCGTTGAAAGGTCGCAGGAGCATTGCACAGACCGAATGGCATACGGTCCCATTCAAATAACCCAAACGGGGTGGTGAAAGCTGTCTTCTCCCTATCTCGGTCGTCCACCTGCACCTGCCAGTATCCACTCGCCAGATCCAATGTTGAATACCACGCCGCTTGGGTGAGACTGGTGAGCGAGTCCTCAATCCGTGGCAATGGAAATGCATCTTTCTTCGTTACGCTGTTGAGTTTGCGATAGTCAACGCAGAACCTCAAAGCTCCCGTCTTCTTTTGCACCAGAACGATGGGCGCAGCCCACGGACTACTGCTTTCTCGGATGATTCCTCCCTCCAGCATCCCTTTCAACAGGGTGCGGACCTCGGTATAAAGAGTGGGGGGCACCGGACGGTAGCGCTCCCGACTAGGTGTCGCCTCACCAGTGGGTATTTGATGCTTCACCACCCCTGTGCAGCCATAATCCTCTTCGTGTGTTGAAAACACATGTTGCCACTTCTTCAGCAGCTCCTGAAGCTGTACCACTTGTTCCTCTTCCAGGTTCTCACCCTTCAGGGACTCTCCCATCAAATGGGCCGGCACTCCTCTTCCAACCGAACCCAGTTCTACCTCGACGGGACGGACAGCAACTTCCACCACCGCAGGGCTCACCTGTCTGAAGCAGACGTCTTGGTGTTCATGCACCTGGACAGGACGTACTGAGGAAACTCGGGCCAGACGTTGGTGTCGGCGAAGGAGCACAGGGTAAGGATTTGTATTCCGTACTTTGACTGCGACTCGCCCACGGCGAACAACCGCCAGCCCGTGAGCCACTTCAACTGGCTGACAATCTTCATGAGGCTCTACCAGGACACAGGTACCTGCCTCACGGGGTCCTGCGGGTACACGGACCCAAAGAACGGTCTCATTCTGGGCTGGGACAGACAGAGCGTACCGACAGGTAACTCGACCGATGTCTTCTCTTTCTTCCATGTGATTAGCTGTGTGCACTCTTCGGCAATCGGCCAGAATTCGGTCCCAGTCCTGTTTCACCGGTGACTGAGACGTCCGAGCCGGCCGGTCCCGAAACAATTCTTCCCAGCAATCCAGTATAACGTTCATCCCTAACAGTGCTCGATGAATGCCCAAGCAATGATCTCGGACGATAACTACCCCTTTTTGTGGGACGGGGACCCCTCGGACAAGAAAGTCTACCACGATGTACCCAGTATACGGGATGTCCAGACCATTAGCCCCCCGTAAGGTCAGCTTGGAAGCTTCTGTTGCTTGGAGCCGATGATCTGCGAACAACTCCTGGGCCAGGCTCTCTGAGAATAACGTAACTTGAGACCCTGTATCAACCAGACAGTCTATCGTGACTCCATTAGCTTGAACCTCCACGGTGGGGCAATGTCCCACCCAGTTATCTCGTGCAGCAGGAAAAGGAGGGTCACACAAAGGGGTCCCGGCCACTTGACCCACAGTGGCCGGTGGGACTAAAAACCCCCTTGAGAACCCCGGCGAAGCCCACACTGGCGGCTGATATGTCCCGGATCTCCGCAATTGATACAGATGGGCCTTCCTTGATCATCCCACTGGAACCGGGGGCCCACAGGACGTAGGGGGCGGCGCACAGGGCCTCGCCCCTCCTCCGAATACGACCTCCCTCTCGCCACTGCTCCGCCCTCGACTCGTCCTCGACGAAGTTCACCCAGCAGGTTCCGCGATAATTCCGCCATCTGTCCCTTGACATCCTCTAGCAGCTCGGTCCTCAGTTTCTGCTTCCAATCGTCCGGTTCGGCAGGAGCAGGTCCACTAGCACTACTTGCTGCCACACAAACTGGGGTACGAGTTACGTCTCCCTGGTCTATTTCCAACGCCAAGGCCTCTTGTCGCAGAGCCTCAAAGGTCATAGTGGGGTCTCGTCGAAGCTGGAGTCGTATGCCCTGGCGTACCGGCCCTTCACGCAGCCCCAAGACGAATTGGTCTCGTAGCAAGGCATCCCCTTCACCCAGTCCATGATCCAGTCGCCCCTTCAGCCGGCCAAACTGCTCCCGTAACTTTAAGGAGTATGCCCGAAGTGTCTGCGTAGGTCCTTGTTGATAGTTGAAGAACTGGGCACGAAGAGTGGCCACTGGGGTAGAGTCTCCATACAATCCAAACAAGAAATCAAAGATAGTTTTCGCAGTAGCCCGTGTGGCTTCCGGTGCAGCCAGTACTTCCCTTTTTGCTTCTCCTTCCAATGAGCCCAACACAAACTGTACTCTCTGCGCGGCACTCAGTCCCTGTAGTCCAGCCAGGTACTCCGTCTGCGCCCTCCAATCCTGCAAACTTAACTCCGACCCCTGTCCTCCATAGCGCTGCGCCCAAGGAGCTCCCATGAAGATCGGCATGACTTGTGGACGAGCCGCGGGTGCCTCTTCGTCCGCCATCGCGTACCTGTGGCCGCTACAACTCACGGTGTGTACCCTGCCGACTACGCCACTTGATGTCACACAGGTCGAGGGGAGGAATGCTCGGATGACCAACCGCCCCCCCCCTCTCTTACTGAGTCACCACCGTGGGGAGCCGACACCACAGGCACACAACAGAGGACTACGGAGACACAGGTAAGTTTCAAAGGAGAAACAATCTTTATTGAACGATAAAACAAGGGGCATCAATTGGATAGCCTTCACTGTCCTCTAGATATCCTTCTGTCACGGGCGGGCGTGTCGCAACTGTCACGGTGTCCCCTGGGCGGCAATTTAGGGACTCCGTTCACCAGCGGTGCTGCAGACTCCCAGACTCAGATAGTGAGAATAACAGGTAAGGGTTATTCACAGTGCACGGCTCTCCCTTCGGTTCACAGGGGGGCGAGCCAGCGAATCACTAGACGGCTTCACCAGCGATGCTGCATGCTTCTGGATTTTTCCCAGCAGTGCTGCAGACTTCCGAACTCGGGCAGTAAGTATAGCAGGTAAGGATCCTTCGCAGTGCGCGGTACTCTTCGGTCCACAGGAGGAAGACAGTGAGTTAAAGGTTTACTTCGCCCATGATGCTGCGTCCTTCTGGACTCAAACGGTAAGTAGAACAGGTGAGGATCTTTACAGTACAAAATACTCTCTTCAATGTACAGCAGGGAGACAATGGATTAAACAGGGTACTTTACCAGTGATGCTGTATACCTCTGGACTCGGACAGTAAGTAGAACAGGTAAGAATCTTCACAGTACACAGTACTCTCTTCAGCTCGCAGTAAGGAGACAGTGAATTAAAAGGTTGCTTCCCAAATGATGCAGTGTGCTTCTGGACTCAACAGTAAGTAGAGCAGGTAAGGATCTTCGCAGTACAACGTACTCTCTTCGGTACACAGCAGGAAGACAATGAATTAAAATGGTACGTTACCAGTGATGCTGTAGGCTTCTGGGCTCAAACAATAAGTAGAACGGGTAAGAATCTCCACAATACTCTCTTCAATTCACAGTGAGGAGACAACGGGTTAAAAGATCGTTTCTCCAGTGATACTGTAGGCTTTTGAGCTCAAACAGTAAGTAAAACGGGTAAGAATCTTCACAGTACAATGTACTCTCTTCAGTGCACAGTAAGGAGACAATGGATTAAAAAGGGCACGTTACCAGTGATGCTGCATGCGTCTGGACTCAACAGTAAGTGGAACAGGTAAGGATCTGCACAGTACTCTCTTCAATTCACAGTGAGGAGACAATGGGTTAAAAGATCGTTTCTCCAGTGATGCTGTAGGCTTTTAAGCTCAAACAGTAAGTAACAATTAAGGACCTTCACAGTACAGAGTACCCTCTTCAGTGCAGCTGTATCACACTGGACTTCCAATGGGGAGCAGATATAATAACTTTCCACAACGTGTAAATGGGGCTAGGGCCACTTCTCAGCAAAGGCACAGCACACTTGTGTTCACTTCAATTCCACAGCCACAAATCAATGTGCATCAATAAGGCAAAAGCACTGCAATTCACTCACACGTTAAGGCTGGTCAGAGGCCCCGCTCAGTTTGTTGCGCTCGCTCCACGAGGGATTTCTCTCTCAATTCCTCCTCAACACACTCTGAAACACATAGCTCTTCCAACAATCAGATCCACATTTACTGCGTCCTCTTCCAGCAATTTAAATACTCATAAGATGAAATCAGTTCACTTATCTCTTCTCTCTCCTTCCACAGCACCAATCCAGACGATAGCTCAGTCCAGCAGACTTCCCACAAACGATCACTCTGATCCAGCCAACTCGAATGGGCGATCTCCACACCCCGACGGTTTTCCTGAGGAAGCTTGTCTCCAACACTGCTCCAAGTCAACCCTTTACGCTCTTCAAACACTTCCAACTCACTGAGCACTTCAAACCCACTGAACGTCAACGACCAACACTCTCTGAATGGTCCCTTTTTATCCTGGCTTGCGTAACAGGAAGCCTGTGTGAGCGCCGCTTCTCTCTCTCTCACACCTGCAATGCATTAGCGCTAATCAGTGCGGGCATGTTTACATCACCGGAGTGGGGCGTGTTGCACACAATACCTTCCCCTGGGAAACTTAGGACTCTCAAGAGGGTTCCGCTTGCCGAGCGATTTTGTCACCCGTGACACATCCATATAATCTATCCAGCCAGTTTTGTTTTTGCAGTCTGTTTGAGAGGTTGGAGGACGAGAGCTTGCTGTTCTTCCCAACAGTGTTTTCCAGCTACTTCATTCAGATCATAAAAGTGAAGGGCCCAGGGTTTACTACACCCTTAACCACAGTTACAGTGGACTCACATCAATGTTGAGCCCACTGCATACGAGCTTCCCACATACAGCCATAAAACACACACATCACACGGGGAAGAGAGCCTCTCCTGACATTTTATAAAGCGTTTATTTCATTGGAGGGGGAAGGACGAGTGCAGAAAGCCATACTGGAATACCTTTCCTTAACCTTCAAACTTTTCTAACACTATTGAACAGCTAAATCACTTTGTCTAAATAAATAAATTAAAATATATCAAGCTTGAGAGGCATTAACACACCTTAATCCGCATAATACCCTTTCAAATCAGTACAAATCCGTACTTTATCAGTAAAATCCAGCCTTTGATTTGAGTAACACTGCAGTTTGCCGTTAATTGATAAACTGTTATTATTCCAAACTACCTGAACTTCTTAAATCTGTTAACCGCCATTATAATACAAGTGGTAATGTAAGGTGGAAGTTCATTTGATGACTTCATCAAAACTGTCCTAATTATGAGGTAAACCATACACTTTATTTACTACAACAATATTTTACAGTAAAATTACTTGTATTGTCTTGTTAAATATAAAATTGATATTTTTTTATATTAACTTTTATATAATACTTTTTGTATTATTTTGTTAATTATAATGTTCTTGATATATGCAAGGTAACTTACAGTTGACCAATTAACTCGAATTATTAATGGTTTTTACAGCACACCGCATTACTTTTTGTTAGTGCATCTCATCACATTTTATGTAAGTTGCATTCAACAAATAGAATGAAATTGAGAACGGCTGAGCTGGAGATGATTCTTTGCAATAAAACATCCCAATGACGTCAATTTCATACAAAACACTTATTAGACAGTCACTTGGAGAGTGCATATACGTGCATTGAAGTTAATGTGCAAAGCAACTGTTTAGGCATAATGACCATAAGAGAAATGTTTGTCAGCTGCTTTGCTAAAGCCAGCTGTCGTTTAACTGGGTGGAAGTCAGAGGACCGACTTGATCTCGCTCATCTCCCTTATAAATGCAAAACACACACTTCCCTCTACAGTGTGTGTATACAGATGTTCCTTAAAACCTATAATCTGCCATTTGGTAGAAATCTGAATTCACAGCCTTCAGCTACAAGGCAGAAACGTTCTTCAGGAAATATATGTAGCGACAGCTGCGGTCCGCTCCCACTAAGACTGCTGAATAAACCACTGTCTTGGATCAAATCCATTACACACCACCTCAGCATGCAATATCCATCACGAAGAAGGACTTTTAGGAAGGTCTGTGCACTTTCAAAGCTTGGCAAAATTTCAAAACTCAAGCATTTGGTCAGCTTTCGTTTTAAATAGGCCTTTAGCAAATTGGCTTACACAATTTTGAATGGATGTGAGTGAGAAGTATAAATGACAAAAAAAAAAAAAAAGAGCCACTTGCGATTAACCATAAAAACTATATATAATTAGTGTTCATGAATTTGAAGCTGAGGCATGGAAATTGTCTACAGTCTGTTCAATACATCACACTGAGATAGTTCACCCAAAATGAACATTCTGTCATCATTTACTCGGCCTCATGTCGATCAAAAAATCCACTGCGGAATACAAAAATATTTGAATGCAAACCCTATATAACTTTTGGTCCTCTAGTGGTTGGAAAATAAAACTACAAGTTTTTGTAATCCATAAATTAAAACTGAGTCTCATTGCTTAAAAATTAGAAGGACACCTCAAAAAGCCACATGATTTCAAATGTTTATTGGTACGTGCCAAAGTTTTATACTTAAAGGGGCACTTGGCAACTATTTCAAATTAATAAAACCGTTTAGAAATCATTTGAATAGTTCAATAACCTGGAGAGAATGGTGACTCTCCCCGCTCCCCCCAGCGGAAAAAGTTACAAGTTACAAAAGTTTGCTAACGCTACATTATGTAAAGGCAGCATACAAAGATAGAAAGGCAACAAGGCACATCCGAATCCAGTGATCATGTCACACCCTTTCTACTAAGACGCTTTCATCTGATTGATTTTTGAAGGCAGACGGATCCTTGCTGCCTTTGATATCCCACAATCCTTAGTATTCCATTCCATGACAGTTGAGCTAAAAAATAAATATGGCATCTGAAAGTTTTGGTTGGTGGTCAGTTTGTGTGTAAATGTACTTTTTTTCCACCTACTTTTTCCACTTTTGATGTCATTTCTAGCAAGAAATTAGAATTGTAGTAATTAAATATTCGCTTAGTTATCACTAAAGCTCTCTCTATTCTGTTGTAGATCATTAAACTGTTATGCTGCCATAGAAGTCTGTCCGAAATCATTTTCTTGCGGGCAACATGTCAGCTGCCTAAGTTTTCGGACGCAGCCCTCTTCTCACCAAGGGCTTGGACAACCTGTCACTCACATGAGATAGTAGCAATAGCAAACCACAACGATCGAATCAATTCCTAATGGACTAAATGGAGTCCCGCCCTACATTTTTTCTTGTTCTAAAAGATGTTTCACTTGGATTTCCGTCAAAGGGAAGAAAAGACTACTAAGACTAACTTGGCGGGGCTAGTTATAGGTAAATAGTAAAAAAAATTAGTAGCTGGTTTAGAAATTGGCATTGTTAGCAACATAAACATGCACAGGAAATGTGATGCTATGCAAACTATGTTGAATGTGACTTAATACATTTTAGATCTAGTGAGGTTAGAGTAACCAGAGGGGCAGTGAGGGAAGACTGCATTATCCCCCGGAGAAAAACAGCTTTTGGTCAGGCTGTTTTCTCCGTAAGAGCAGCGCAGCAATGGAACACAGTGCCCGAAACCATCAGAGAGTCTTTGTCATTCTTTTCATTAAAAAAGAAAGCCAAAGTAGAGAGCCAAACTTGTGGGCACTAATGCTTTCTGTGTGCATTTAAACATTATATACTTATTTTATATGAATTGTATCTCTTAACCATAATGTGTTGTATGTCATTTTATTTTTGTGATTTTATACCTGTGGTTATCTTTAAGGTTGCCTTTTTTACACCCGGCTGGGGGACTACCGATGAAAATTAGCACTTTTGAGCTAACTCGGGTACATTTACATTGTTCTAATGTTGATTAATGTACACTGTCCCCTTTCAAATAAAGAGAAATTAAATTAAAATGAAAAATGAATCATGCTTTATTACAGGTACTGTCCCTATCCCTTTTGCTTGCAAAATCTTTTCGTTTTGAGGTTCAGTTGTTCAGTTTTCAGGCTTCAAGCTAAGCTACTTCCACTGCATATAGTAGTAGCATGACCTTTTTTCCTTTATTTATTTTATGACGTAAACTTGCATGGATGAATGATAAAAGTACTGTATGCATCTTATTTTATGTTCCACAGAAGAAAGAAAGTCATACGGGGTTTGGAACAACATGGGGGTGAGTAAATGATGACAGAATATGACAGTTCTGTCCCTTTAAGACATCAAAACGATATTGTTTGGCAAATGGAATAGTCTCTTAAAAGATCATTTCAGAATCCATGGAGCTGCATATATGAACGCAAGCTTAAGTCTCAGATCAAAAACCTGTACGCGTGCCTTCAGCATGCTGTAATTTCCTCTTAATGCAAAACCCCTGTGAAAGAGAGTGAAAAAACGGAAGAAAATGAGAGGGGGGGGGGGGGGTGGATGTAGATGCTCGAGGACCCTTAGGCTCTGCGGCAGGGACCGGGCTCACAGCCGAGTCTGACTTTCAAAAGTAATTTGTCCTGCTCAGCCCAGTGAGGGTAAATAAAATCTCTTATCCTGATTAATCTATCCTTCTACACCGAACAAGGTGAATGGAAGTTGGCACAAATGAGGGTGAAGAATGTTTGGTGTGCTAGTGTAAACAGCCCGTGGGTCAGGCTCTGCTCCATCACTCATGGCAGGGGCCGTTCCCCTTGGGTCCAGGCCCCGACCATTTATTTAGAGCCAACAACAGCACTGGTGAGGTCACGAGTAGTGATTAGAGAGAGGGGAGGTGATCCCACGGAGTCAGGGTTCTTCCCACAACTTCCTCTATTCTTTTCCCATTCTTTCCGTTATGCATTCATCACACACAAGGAATGTTTAAAACAGCGTACTGCTCCCACTATTTGTGTAGAAGCTGACATTTTTTATAATTAATTTGAATATTCTGAGCACATGAATGGAATACTGTATCCCACAAGTAACCAGATCCCATTAATTCATGTCGCATGTCTCTTGATTTGACAAATGTTTTGACAAAATTGGAATTGGAAATGTAAATGCAAAACAAACACATTTAAACTACCAGTCAAAGGTTGGGAGTCGTATGCCTGGATTTATATTTCTCATGACCTTAAAAATTATTTTATCTAAATTGTTTATGCTTAAATGGTAAATGGGGTGAGACTGCATTTGGGGTGGACTGCATTTATATAGCGCTTTCAACAGACCCATGGCCACAAAAAGCGCTTTACATATTGCCTCACTTTCACCCATTCATTCACTCATTCATACACCGACGGCAGTGTCAGCCATGCAAGGCACCATCCAGCTCGTCGGGAGCAGCTGGGGTTAGGTGTCTTGCTCATGGACACCTCGACACTTGGTCAGGTGGAACCGGGGATGGAACCACCAACCTTCCGGTTTGTAGACAACCTACATTAGCCACTGCCGCCCCTTAAAAGCTTGAAATTATTTTTGTAAACAAACAAACCATATGAATTCCTTTACTACAAAAATATTTTTATTCAGTTAGTTAGATAAGATGGAATGGATAACAAAGAAAAATCAGCCAACAAGTGTCCGGCATAGTTCTATTTATTCATTTATAGTTTTGATTACCTTTCTATTATACTAAAATGTGGAAAATAGTAATAAAGAACGGTGCTTTTCACGCTTGAAATAGTTAACCCCGGGTCATTCTAAACCCCAGGTAAACGGAATCCTGGGTTATGTTTATTCATCAAAAAATAAGAATGCAAAAAAAAACATTCAAAAGCATTTAAACATTATATATTGCTCATATTATACCCAGGGGTTAACAGTTAATCCTGAGTATTCATAAGCTTCAGTTTCACACTGCACATTCCTAAACCCCGGGTTAAGTTCTTATTTGCGGTGTCAGTGTTACTGACTGGACAAACGCACCACGTGACCTGTTTACATAAAGGCTCTAACATTGCACGCCCTCATATTACACATTGCTGACAGTAATATCAAGTAATAACAAGGTTAAAAGCTGTGTTTAGAACGACGATAATAACCCAGGGTTAAGCGCAGTGTGAAAATCCCTAATGAGTCCAAACTAGGTGGGAAAAAACATTGTCGTTAACTGAAATAAAAATAAAAACGAGGCATTACAAAAAAACGATAACTAACTAAACCTGTAATGTGTGTTTGGCAAAACTAACTAAAATTAAATTAAATTATAGAGTAAATTTTCATCTTTGTCAATGTCTTTAATTTTTTAACGCTATTTAAAACGAGCAGTGTATTCGTTCAGCTACATTTCCTTTCCCTGCTCTCCCTCCTTCTCTCTGTCACATGCACGCCCGCACACACACCCACAGCCCCTCCCCTCCGTGCACACCGCGTCTCCATGAAAACGAGGGTTCGACGTTGAAAGCAAGTTCGCGAAAGGTTGGCATCTCGTGAACACCTTTACACAATCACACATTAAAAAGTGTTGTAAAAATATTTTAAATTCTTAATACAATTTTATTAGTGTGTTAATGTCGACCCGAGAAGCGATTGCGCCTTCTTTAGAAAGTCAACTAGTCGCAAATATGAGGTAAAATGCACTTAGGTTGTCGATGTCAAAACACTATAAGCTGTGATTCAAATATTAAATAATGTTATGTCATTATTTTACTCTTACACTGAATGTTTGCCGCTTCAATCCAGATGAGTATTGTATAGGGTAAATTTAGTGTCGAAATTTCAGGGTGTAGAAATTGTACAGCTGTGGGATTTGTATAGGGTGTGAATTTTACATAGAAGATGTGTGTAGATTTTTGGTACGGCATGTGGATTTTGTAAGGTAAAGGAATTTCACATTGTAGGCTACATTTTATGTACTGTTTTTATTGTTGAATAGATATTTCTAAAATTGTATGATGTTTTTGTTGAGTTATTATTACACAATTATTTTTCTGACCTTTTTGAATCTTGCCCCTGACAAATAACCCAAACTACAAAAAAAGACTAAAACTAATAAAAACTAAACTAAAACTAAGCATTTTCAAAAAATAAACTAAACTAGCAAACCCACTTTAAAAACTAATTAAAACTAAACTGAATTTGAAAACAAAAATTCAAAACGAAATAAAAATAAAAACTAATGAAAAATGCACAACTATAATAACCTTGCTCCGCTCTCACTACCCTCAATGGCAAGGCTGCCAAGGGTTACGTGGACATTCCACAGGTGGAGCGTGCAATTGCAGTGCACTTGTGCCCGCTAAGTGCCGCCCCCTGGCAGAATTGTCCGCACCTCCCATCCAAGGCGAGTAAGACGACAGCAGCCCTGGCTGCTAAGGCTTACAGCGCCGCTGGATAAGCTGCCTTCACAATGCATGCCATGGTTAGTTCTGAGCGGGATTGTTGCAGGAACAAGTGTAAGGAGACTGACCTCGCCCTCCGGGCAACGAAAGTCACGTTGCGGGCCCTCAGCCAGACGATGTCCACTTTGGTGGTCCAAGAATTTCATCTCTGGTTGGACCTGGCTGAGATGAAGGACTCCAACAAAGTTCGCTTTCTCGACACCCCTATCTTCCAGGCTTGCCATTTCTGCGACACTGTCAAGGACTTTGCCCAGCAGTTCTCGGCAGTCCAGAAGCAGACGGAGGCCATAAATGAATCCATAAATGAGTCCAGTCATTTTATGAAAAAAGGTTGAACAAATTGCAACAGAAGCAAACTCAACTGATTTTGTATCCTCAATATGTCCTGAGTAAGGAAAAAAAAGCCCCGAAGAATCCCATTAGGGGAAAGTTTAGAAAAACACCCAAATATATCCCATTCATACGCCTATTCATTCTTTTTCTCACGTGAAAGGGGTAAAAATTTTAACCTTTAGATATCATCATGAAAATCACTGAGTTGATTACTTACATCAAGACAAACAAAAAATGTATAGAGGTAAATATCAAAAAATTACTTTCCCAAATAAACCACAATCAATAATAATATTTACAACACAATATACACTTTCTTCTAACTAACATAATACAATCAACTACTTAAAGCATAATATAACAAACTACAAACAAACAAAACAAAAAGATAAACTTTACGAAATAAATTAAAGAATCCCCCTCCGAATCGGATCATGATGGTACAGCTCAATTTCCTCTGGACCAGTATAAATTGGAAACCTGAAGCACCGCCTTTCCGATTGTCTGTTGCCACATGGAATGCGGCCGTCACTCCATGGACCAGGTGAATCTAGGACTCAGGTAAAGTTAAACAGCAAAACCGAGAGATATAAGTGTGCACCCTTCTGTACATTTAAGATTTTAATAAACTGTTAACTCATTAAGGGGAGACATGGCAAGCAAAAAAAAATGTCAATAACAGACTTGTGGTGAAAAAAAGTCCAAAATACACATTTAGGTCTTTATTTTACTATACTGTGTCTATTTGCATCTGTAGATTTCTCCTAAATTCTCCTAAAAAATAGATTTCTCAACATTTTATACCTAAAAGCGGGGCGGAAATTGATTTTGTATGGCTGTTGACAGTTTTTCTGATTAATGTAGCTCTGACAGTTTATCGTGACTTATGAGAACAAAAACTTTAGCTGAATAATGACACTATAGTCTTATAAAGTGCTTAGCATAAGTGAATACACCCATGCTAAAGTTGACTAAAAAGAGGAATAAAAAGTAATCTTTTGGAAATTGATCAAATGCCTTAATTAAAAAATGAGGAAAAATCCAACCTTTAAGAACACCAATTTTCTTTGTGAATGAATAATATATAGTATGCATAGTATCCTGGATCCATGAAATAACTGGCCTTTAAAAATAAAAATCTGCCTACCTCTATGGGAATTTAACATAGGGGTGTCCTGACTTATGCCCCCTGTATTTTAAGGACGAACATTTATTTATTTACGATACATTATTCATTCAAAAAGAAAATTAGTGTCCTTAAAGGTTGGATTTTTCCTCATTTTTTAATTAAGGCATTAAGATCAATTTCCAAAGATGATTTTTTTATTCCTCTTTTTTATCAACTTTAGCATGGGTGTATTCACTTATGCTATAGCACTGTAACTGCTTTTGATGTTGTTTTATAATTGAACTTTGCAACATTGACAGTTACTGAACTGAATTGAATCACTAAATTTAGCTGAAGAATGACACTATTGTCTTCTGTAGAGTTGCTTTACAGCTTAAATTGAAGTTGTTTCATAAGTGATGTATTTTACAACATTAAAACTGTTATTTTCCCTGTTTTTACTATGAAGCTGCTTTGAAACAATTTGCACTATATAAAGAAATGTGACTTGAGTCGACTTATCAAGCACCAACAATTATCAATATGTCAAAATAGAAGGTCAGTATGAGGAACAACATGAAGCTAAAGCTCTATCATCTCAATTGTGATGACATTCAGATTCAAAAATGGAACTTTTATGCTTCATGCCATGTTTGATGTCTCATGTGTGCAACAACTGCCATAATTTTAGAGCTGCAGTAGAAATGAATATTTTCAATGAATTGCAATCTAAATGTTAGCCTGTTTGATTGTGGAACACTTTTAATATTGCACATGAGTCATAATAGACTACTTTTATGATGCTTTTTCAAGCTTGACAAAATAGCTGCATGATGATGGAAAAATTCACAGCATATGGGTTGTGAACAGCATGAGGATGGCAGAATTTACCATTTTGACTACTTTAACTACTCAAGAGTTAAGCCACTTGCCAGTTACAGTTACTGTTATTAATTTCTCACTGTCAGGTTATGAGACTGTAATACTTCACTGGGCTGCGCTGCAAGAAGGGAATTCATGAATGCTAATTGGACAGAGTGTACTCCTCTTGGCTGTAATGGTTGTAGTTTTATGAGACCACGGGCTGTAAAAAAGTTATTTGACAGACCACCTTACTCTCTTTCAGTACGGCCAGGCGTTGACTTTCCCCATCTCTACGGCCCATTTCCACCCCACACATGACCAAAGTCACTGACAGCGTTATTAGCGCTGATCTACAGATGAGGTACACTCGCTAAACTTTCCACACTGACCATGAACTTCCCAGAATGTCATTAGTTTGTCATTAGCCCCATGAAACACACAGCTTTTGGCAGTATACAAACACATAGTAAAAACAAATAGGAGAAAGAAAATCATAAATTATAACATTGCTGTCACCTAGTTGGCACGACACATCACTGCTTGTGCAACCAAATTTTGCACTCCTATATATGACACAACAACACTTTGAGTGACCCAAGTACAATTTTTGGCTCATGGTTTTTTCCCAATCCCATTCCCATCCCTCCCTGTCCTTATCAAAATAAAAGCAGAAAGCCCCAAAATATAACTTACGTAAAAAAATTACATAAAGTGCCTTGCATAATTCTTTCTTTTTCCCCTTCTCAACAAAGACAAAAGGCATTTTAGCACTAGTGCAATAAAATGAAGAGCAAAGGATGTGCATTAGGTGTGAAATTGATGTTTTATCTCCTGTATGTATTTTATGCTTTGACATTTAAAATCATATGCTTATTTACTGTATTTCTCCAACTTTCAACCATTAAGGTATTCCAATGCCCAACACTCTGTCTGAGGATTGCATAGCATATTGTGGCGAGTAGGACGAGGCCGAGGGCCGTGAGAGAACGGCGTGAGGCCAGTGGCGTGATTGATAATGAACGGCACCTGGGCGACGCACCACACTCGTATCTCTCACGGAGGACTGGAAGCATAAAAGGAGGAGCGACGACAGTGAAGGACGAGAGAGGAAAAGGCCTGGACTTATGTTGTGTTTTATTGTATGTGACAGTCATCCATGAGGGTCTGCTGTCTTTTACTTTCGTTTTGTTGTTTGTTTTACCATTATTAAAGTATGTAAATATTCACCGGTTCTCGCCTCCTTCCCACAACATCTAACCTTGCTCCATTGGTTCCGAAACCCGGGAAGAGGGAGGAACACGCTGTAAAAGAGCCCTCGCCGCTGTGGGGAATCTGCGGTGCCATAGAACATGGCTGAACAGAGTCCTGTCACCATGGACGCTAGAGGCGGTGCGCTGGAGTGAGTTGCCGGGGAGGGACGGACGAGCTCGCTGCCGGCCGCCTGGGTGCTGTAGGGCCGGCTGCCGTCCATGAGGGAGCGGAGTCGCCGCCGCCGTTCGCCGTGGGCCGGAGCCTGCTGCCGTCCGCCACGACTTGAGCTCAGTTTCCTCCGCATTATAAATATATTGCAGACCTGTGAGATCTGAGCCGTAGATTCTTTATGTTGACCCATTATCTACGCGCTGCCTCAGCAAGCACGAGATCCAAGCTAGTTAAGACTCAACAGGGGCGGAGCTAAAACTTCCGATAGTGCGTGTGTTTTTCTACACATAGGGAAAATTTTTATGAATGAAACTGTCAGCCCACCCTGACGTGCATGCACCGCCCCAAACAAACACTTTGACCCAGGTATACCCGCTAGTAATGTAGTGAGGGCAGGGAGGGACACGATTTAAAAGGTGGTTTGCTTCACATGAAGTGGCGAGTCTGTTTCGATAACTACAACATTCAGCTCCTCAGAACTGGATAATTGCAGTACCGGTGTCTCATTCGGGGTGGATGTAACCGCAAAGAGTGATTCCGAACCCCGAGATGAGACAACTGGACCTGGCAGGAGGTGAAGGCAGAGAAAGGTTGAAGCCCGTCTCTAACCCCTCTGCAAGCATAATAGTTGTTGTGTAAACGTACCCTTAAAAATGAAGAGGCTGAACAAACCAGGCTTATATAGGGTGAGTAAACAATGTAATGAGTAGCATAAGTCCGGGCAAAGTATTATGGGATATGCAGTTCTTGATGGAATGACAATGGTCCAGGGATGAGTGCCCTCTAGTAGATATCAAGGGCACTCCGGCTGGTGATTGTCGCCTTGAAGGCATAATTATTTGAAGTCTACACGTTTGAGAGCTGCTTGTGTCCCAAGAATGAACCATTGACAAAAGTGCTTTTTTGTAAATAACTTCAGCAATAATGTCATGTTCCTTCATCTACCAGCCAATGGCCATTCCCCTGTATACCACAAACTGTATTGACTAAGCTTTCTTCCAAGTTTATTTGTTAATGTACTGTTTCATTCTCTCTCTCTCTCTCTCTCTCTCTCTCTCTCTCTCTCTCTGAAGGATTTATAAGACAAATGCAATATCCCACATCACATCATT
Organism: Rhinichthys osculus; assembly: GCA_029959095.1. Lineage (NCBI taxonomy): Eukaryota > Metazoa > Chordata > Actinopteri > Cypriniformes > Leuciscidae > Rhinichthys > Rhinichthys osculus. The sequence continues at coordinate 32,611,829 of JARWKJ010000001.1, read as the reverse complement.
AGACATGAGGCTGTTTAATTAAACCCTGAAGCAATGCCAACAATAGCCATCATGAATTTCTCCTCCACCAAGCATTTAATTAGTCCCTTAGACCCACCAGTTTTCCAGACTCCTTCCACTTACGAACTGCCTTTCATAGACTTTCCAAACACATGAAACTTCACTCTGCATGTTCTTGAAACCAAAGCCCCTAAGGTTCTACGGAACAAACAGATGAGCGCCAACTCTGAGCATAATGGATTTTAGAGAGCATGTTTTACTGCCCTCTGTTGGGCTGGGGTGATTTGCCTGAGTGTAGACAGTCTACATTGAAGATTACAAAAATAAAAGAGTGAGACAGAACTATTCACATAAAGGCTAAGTCTGTGATTCCAGCACCACTAAGGACACCAAACCGAACTGCTTTTTTTTTTATTGTGATTTTCTTTTTACATATTTTTCCTTATGTTAGGGACATGTGGCGGTTTAAAAGTACAATAATGCAAATAATCTTTACAAAATTTACTTTTTCCTGTTTATTGTGTAAATGTACACTCACCTAAAGGATTATTAGGAACACCTGTTCAATTTCTCATTAATGCAATTATCTAATCAACCAATCACATGGCAGTTGCTTCAATGCATTTAGGGGTGTGGTCCTGGTCAAGACAATCTCCTGAACTCCAAAAGGAATGTCAGAATGGGAAAGAAAGGTGATTTAAGCAATTTTGAGCGTGGCATGGTTGTTGGTGCCAGACGGGCCGGTCTGAGTATTTCACAATCTGCTCAGTTACTGGGATTTTCACGCACAACCATTTCTAGGGTTTACAAAGAATGGTGTGAAAAGGGAAAAACATCCAGTATGCGGCAGTCCTGTGGGCGAAAATGCGTTGTTGATGCTAGAGGTCAGAGGAGAATGGGCCGACTGATTTAAGCTGATAGAAGAGCAACTTTGACTGAAATAACCACTCGTTACAACCGAGGTATGCAGCAAAGCATTTATGAAGCCACAACACACACAACCTTGAGGTGGATGGGCTACAACAGCAGAAGACCCCACCGGGTACCACTCATCTCCACTACAAATAGGAAAAAGAGGCTACAATTTGCAAGAGCTCACCAAAATTGGAGAGTTGATGACTGGAAAAATGTGGCCTGGTCTGATGAGTCTCTCGATTACTGTTGAGACATTCAGATGGTAGAGTCAGAATTTGGAGAAAACAGAATAAGAACATGGATCCATCATGCCTTGTTACCACTGTGCAGGCTGGTGGTGGTGGTGGTGTAATGTGTGGGGGATGTTTTCTTGGCACACTTTAGGCCCCTTAATGCCAATTGGGCATCGTTTAAATCCTCTGATGGCTACTTCCAGCAGGATAATGCACCATGTCACAAAGCTCGAATCATTTCAAATTGGTTTCTTGAACATGACAATGAGTTCACTGTACTAAAATGGCCCTCACAGTCACCAGATCTCAACCCAATAGAGCATCTTTGGGATGTGGTGGAACGGGAGCTTCGTGCCCTGGATGTGCATCCCACAAATCTCCATCAACTCCAAGATGCTATCCTATCATTATGGGCCAACATTTCCAAAGAATGCTTTTAGCACCTTGTTGAATCAATGCCACCTAGAATTAAGGCAGTTCTGAAGGCGAAAGGGGGTCAAACACAGTGTTAGTATGGTGTTCCTAATAATCCTTTAGGTGAGTGTATATTTCCTTAAATGAATGATCAATATATTAAATGATTTAATGGTAATTTGTAATTAAAATATACAGAATACATTGTGTTAATATATTACAATATATTGAATAATACATAAGGAATTTAAAAATATGATAATATTTTTACATATACACTCACCGGCCACTTTATTAGGTACCCCATGCTAGTAACGGGTTGGACCCCCTTTTGCCTTCAGAACTGCCTCAATTCTTCGTGGCATAGATTCAACAAGGTGCTGGAAGCATTCCTCAGGGACTTTGGTCCATATTGACATGATGGCATCACACAGTTGCCGCAGATTTGTCGGCTGCACATCCATGATGCGAATCTCCCGTTCCACCACATCCCAAAGATGCTCTATTGGGTTGAGATCTGGTGACTGTGGAGGCCATTTTAGTACAGTGAACTCATTGTCATGTTCAAGAAACCAATTTGAAATGATTAGAGCTTTGTGACATGGTGGAAGTAGCCATCAGAGGATGGGTACATGGTGGCCATAAAGGGATGGACATGGTCAGAAACAATGCTCAGGTAGGCCGTGGCATTTAAACGATGCCCAATTGGCACTAAGGGGCCTAAAGTGTGCCAGGAAAACATCCCCCACACCATTACACCACCACCACCAGCCTGCACAGTGGTAACAAGGCATGATGGTTCCATGTTCTCATTCTGTTTACGCCAAATTCTGACTCTAACATCTGAATGTCTCAACAGAAATCGAGACTCATCAGACCAGGCAACATTTTTCCAGTCTTCAACTGTTCAATTTTGGTGAGCTCTTGCAAATTGTAGCCTCTTTTTCCTATTTGTAGTGGAGATGAGTGGTACCCGGTGGAGTCTTCTGCTGTTGTAGCCCATCCGCCTCAAGGTTGTGCGTGTTGTGGCTTCACAAATGCTTTGCTGCATACCTCGGTTGTAACGAGTGGTTATTTCAGTCACTGTTGCCCTTCTATCAGCTCGAACCAGTCTGGCCATTCTCCTCTGACCTCTGGCATCAACAAGGCATTTCCGCCCACAGAACTGCCGCTCACTGGATGTTTTTTCTTTTTCGGACCATTCTCTGTATACCCTAGAGATGGTTGTGCGTGAAAATCCCAGTAGATTAGCAGTTTCTGAAATACTCAGACCAGCCCTTCTGGCACCAACAATCATGCCACGTTCAAAGTCACTCAAATCAACTTTCTTCCCGTTACTGATGCTCGGTTTGAACTGCAGGAGATTGTCTTGACCATGTCTACATGCCTAAATGCACTGAGTTGCCGCCATGTGATTGGCTGCTTAGAAATTAAGTGTTAACGAGCAGTTGGACAGGTGTACCTAATAAAGTGGCCGGTGAGTGTATATCATAATGCATTTTATATTCAGTAATACACTGTATGAATCTATATGAATCTGTAGCGTACTCTCACTTTTTCTTGCGCACAAGCATTTCTCACATGTTGCCAGTATTCTGGCTACGTTTACACGTGCCTGGCTATTTTCATAAACTGACATTTCACCCGTCTCCGTTTTCAAAAATAACATCGTGCACACCTGTCAGTTTTCAGAAAAGTGTTTGTTTACACGAACCCGTGTATATGTCGTCAAGAGCATGCCAAACCTGTAGGTGACAGTGTAACGAGAAGCTCAAGCCCACGTTAGCCAATCAGAATCCCGAAAATAGTCACATACTGTGTTGTCGGCTGCCTTAAACTCCGTTATTCTCAGTTTACATGCAAACGAAGTTTTCCAAAATCTCCACTCTGGCCGGAGTTTTTAGAAAGAGTAGTTATCAGAGGCAAATTCTCCGTTTGCGTGTAAACGAAGGGCACAAACGAAGGGAAATGTGTCAGTTTTTCAAAATAACCATGTACATGCCTCTGACCACAAATACCTAAACATATAGAATCAGGCTATTAATTAATTGTATACATCGCATATTCAGAGCAATTATAAGCTGTATGAACTGAAGGGATCAATTATCTGCGCAATATTGCTGTGACTGAAGCCCAACTATTTCATTTTGCATGAGAGGCGCACAAATTACCGTAGACGAGTTCACCACTGTGCTGAGTGTGCTCCAAACGTGTGATAAGATTTGCGCCAACCGCTCCTATCGCGACGCTGATGATAAAAATGCTAAGTAGAAAGTCAAACATTATCTAAAAACAGCCACTAAAGCCCCGTTCACACCGCCAGCAACAAAGCGATATGATCCCATTAATTTCAATGGAGGGCTGGCAACTTCCGGCGACAGTGGCCATTGGCGACAGAATGTGGGCGTCAAGTGACGCGAAACAAGCAACAAAAGTTCAGAAATGTCAACTTTATTTAAATGAAAATCGATAAGAGTGAAGTCAGTGGAGTGCACGTGATTTATCTGCTGTAGTGCGGTGTCATGGCAAGATGGAGGAGAAGTTGATTTTAGCAGTTAGCAATTTCCCTTTACGATATGTCTCTGTGTACACACATTGAAAAAAAATTATGCATGGTAAAACGTGTCAGGGATTGTGGGCATATCAAGTAAGTTTCATTAATTCACCAAACTGCATGTAATATGGTCCACCTATGAATTGATTACAGTGTGTACAGTATGTATTCTAATAACTAATAACACCAATTAATGATTTGATGGCAAACGAACAAAAAACTGCTCGGATGGTTCTGGAGCTGGCTTTCAGGTCAATCAAAATTTTAGCCCGCGAAGGGCTGCCTCTGAGAGGCCACTCTCATCATGGCGGAGTGTTATGGCAACTTTTGCTGGAGCACACATTCACCACCCACTGCAGTCCGGGAGTAGCTGCTCAGAAGGGAGAATCAGATGTCAGATACAGTGCAAAATGAAATACTGGAACGCTTTGACTCTTATTACTACGGGCTGACTGCTGACGGAACAACGGACACTGGGTAATCTGAGCAGTCCTCTTGTCATTTGTACTACGGATTTTGGATTTTGGATTTTATAATGTACCTGACACAACATCAGAAACCCTCTTTCTTTGCATCAAGGACATCTTCTGTCGACTGAACCTTCAAGGACATCTTCTGTTGACTGAAAAACTCCAAGGCTACTGTTTCGATGGTGCCAGTAACATGTCTGGTCGATTCTCTGGAATACAAGCAAGACTTAAGGAGGTTTGGCCTGGCTCATTATTTGTACACTGCTGCAACAAAGCTCTTGACCTGGTGCTGCAAGAGGTAGCACGGGACGTGCGTCTTGTAGCAGATGTACTCAACTTTGTGCAGAGCGTCGCCACACTCATCAGAGAGTCAGATGCCAGTCACAAACGCCAAAATGTGTACCAGTCTTTTTTTGGTGATAAAGAAGTTGTGTGCAACATGGTGGTCTGTGAGGACAAAAGCAATATCAAGGATTTGCCATGCCTATGGCCCACTTTTGGAAACACTACGTGCACTCCAGCAGGATCCAGGTGTTCGTGGTGAGATACGGGCAAAAGTAGCTGGGCTTCTCAAGCAAGCTAAGGGGAGAACTGTTTTTGGGCTTCTCTGTTGTGAGGCAGTCTTTGGACCTTGCGAGGCCGTAGCAAGAAGTCTGCAGAGTGAACAAGCAAGTGTTTCTGGTGCACTCCAGTGCATACGCTCAAAGAACGCATATGCGCACTAAGAAAGGAGAGAGCTGTGGAGGAGATTTTGGCAAAAACAAAAGCCTGTGCATCAGCTAACAACCTGAAGCTGCAGCCGGACTCTAGCGGGACAAGCAGGACGCCAGCTCGTTGTCACAGCACGACAGCGGTGGAGGATGTTGTGTCAGAAAAGGGTGAATCACTGTGTCGACATGAATATTATGAGGCACTTGATCTAGTGACATCAGAAATCAAGCCCAGGTTTGACCAAACTGGGATGACTATTGCCACACAGAGGGACCAAATTCTCATGGATTCCGCAAAGGGGACAGTGTGCACAGAGGCCGACCTGAGTTCCCTTCAGCTTCCCAGTAACATGGACAGAGCGTCTCTACATCTGCAACTGAGGGTGCTGGGTGACCTCACCAAAAAAGAAACACTCCGCACAGTTCAGGAACCTTCATCCACAAACAAGAGTACTCTTTAAGGAGGTGGAAAAGCTGCTTCAGTTGTGTTTTGGTTTACTTGTCTCTACTGCTTCCTCCGAGAGCTCCTTCTCTGCACTTCGCCATCTGAAAACTTGGCTCAGTAACTCTGTCACGCAGAAGAGATTGACTCATATGGCATTACTACATGTCCACAGAGAAATTTTGGATCACATTCATACACACACATATCAGCATCATTTCAGAGCACAAATCCACATTTGGAGTGCCAAAATGTTCAAACGTAAAATGCTGTTTTTCACATATATGACACCGTGTGTGCTTGTTGTTAACTCCTGTCACTGCCGTGCAGAATATTTGTATAATATTTAGTCTCTCTGGTTGTGATTTGTGACATATCTCAAAAACAGCAGAGGGGTTTGCAGAATGTGGCCCATTGCTTTAAGTCTGCTTTAGTGGTTGGCCTGGTTTAGCCTGTCACTTGCGTTGAACCGGTTGTAGAGTAAAACTTTATAGTTCTTGTAGTCCATCTGCTCTCCTCTCTCTGTGGTTGCTCCAATGTTTATAATATTTAGTTTAACTTGGCTATTTTTCATTTATTTCTATCTGCTTTTAGAAATATTTACCATTGCCCATTAATTCAGCAGTTGTAAGAATTAAAGTTATTAAACTGATGCAAACTTGTTAATGATGTTTCTATTGCGAATCATGGGTTTGTCAAGCCGGGTTTCACAATTCTTTTTGTTTGCATTGTACAGCTATATCATCGTTTTGGCTTTCTGCCGTGTGTGGGGTTCTTAAAATCATTAGATGTAAAATCATAAATGGGATATGACTATGAGTATATAGTATGCTTTTTAAATAATATAATTATGGTTTAATATCATGGAGTGTAGTAAAAACAAGTTACAGACTGACAGCTGTCTCATAACCTGCGCGGAGTGAACGTGTATCGGAAACCAACACAGAAGTGATTTAAACTGCAATTCATCGACTGGCCGCTTGAGGCTGACAGCAAAAGTGAGTCAAATCAATATCTCCCCCATGTTAAAATGCCCAACTTCACAGCAGAAAAAAATGTTTACAGCCAGGTGGCAAATAGTTGTTTTGGTCTATATAGCTAATTTTGCCCTTCATGATGACTGTGAGGGGGGTGAATTTTTTTACAACTCATCCGTTTAAATTATATTAAGCCTTAAAGTTCTGCATAATTAAGGGCTTGGCCACTTGAGTGACAGGTGGATTGCCGCTGCTGTCACTGCTAGTCGTTTGTCTGCTGTCTGTTAGCGTCACCCTCAGCTGTGTTTGAGCTTTTTTCGGGATTATTTCATACAATTTAATACACGTATTATACCTTCGCCCATGCACGCCGTTGGATTCCGTCGTTGTCGAGTATCGAGAGAACAACCAGTGCTGTATTTCCAGTTGTTTCCCTCGCATGCACTAATGGATGTCTGACAATTTCATTGCTTTTTGGAGTTTAGATTTAAAAACGTCTGTAGATATAGAGACCACACTCGTTATGCGGTACTGTTGCTCTCACGGAACAGATATGCTTATTTAACTTTTTAGTGTAAAATAAAAAGTACCGTCAGATGAAATCCTGCAAGTGTCAGTGCTTTCTCTCCGTCCATGCAATAGATGCACACACTTAAATGAGCGCGGATTTCTAGTTCATTTACTTGAACTTCTGAGGTAATATCTTTGGTTTAACCCATCTGAGAAATTGAGAGGCGGCCAAAATCAGATTTTAAAATGGACTGACATGTATGCGCATGAATAACTGTCACACGCACAAGCTCAGAGCAATATTGTAAGTTACTGTCTGCATGATAATACATTTTTAACTAGCAGAATAATAATACATCACGATACACAGTCTTACTTTTAGTTACGTCTTTTAACTATTATAATATTTCGAAGGGCAAACACATGAACTAAACTATTGGCTTTAATTCTTCAATCAGCTGTCACTTTAAAGGGTCATGAAACCCCCCTCTATCAGCTCAAGTCTAGCTCATAATCTTTTTGAAAAATGCAACTTAAATGGGCGTGGATGGCTGTGAGAAGAAGGGAGGGAGTGGGTGTGGGACGGCAGGGGAGAGGGGGAACTGTCATCAGCCAGCAGTGTTGCCAGATGTACGATAATTATTGTATTTGTACAATAATTTTGACCTCTGTACAAAGTACGATCAATAATGAACAATAATCTCAGAGTTTTCAGTCGTTCGTCCAAACACACATCCTACCGCTTCTCTCTCTGACCCCGAATCATTTCGCAGGCTCGCCTGCCTGCACGTACACACACACACAACACGGTGTCGCCCGGCCCGCACGTCAACACTACACATTCACAAGTCTCCCGCATTAAGCATACAATTGATATATTATCGAAATATCTAAAATGTTCATAACGACCGCTTATTTAACAAAAGGCAAGTAAAATGACCAGGGTTACATTTTAGACACACACTCTGAAGGGATAGAAAAGTCCTCAGGACTTGGTACCGCATTACTCGCAAGACGTAACTTGCATTGGTCATCGACAAGGCCGAAGTCCACCATTCTCCAATTCTCGAAGCTCTCTCGGGTAAAATGTTTGCGGCACTTGCGTCCCATGATGGTCTCTCTCCTTTACTAAGCGATATCACAGTTTGACATGTCTGTGGAAAGATCCACGTGGTGTCATGAATAATTAAGAGACCGTGTCTTCTCATAGGATATAAAAACTCAGTCTCATTAATAATTATGAGAGACCGATGAGTCATCAACGCACTACACTGTGCACTGCCACGTCACAGCCTGCGATGAAGATTTTAAACCCGGAAGACGAAAATAGCTGGAAAAAACTAAAATTTAACCATTTTCGCCCTACTATTAAATCTAACAGATGCTAACATTGTCTTCAATGTTGTTCAACACACATACCTCTGATAAAATCTCAGAAAATTTGGTTTAGGGTTTCATGACCCTTTAACGCGAGGCCAGTAGCTCCACCCACGTCCTGCCTTTTTGCCCATTTTCTGTTATCCGGTAGTGACGAAAGGTGACGCGTAGCCAAGATGGCGACGGCCGGCCCCGCCCACTTTAGGCTTCAAAAACGCTCTTCAGAAACCTAGGGGTGACGTCACGGACACTACGTCCATATTTTTTTACAGTCTATGGTGCACCCACACGTGTGTATATCCAAATTATATATCTATATACATATATATATATATATTATAAAACAGGTGTTGATTATGCTACAGCTGTGATTATGCATTATGATAATGTGTGTGTGTATGTATGTTTGTGTTTTGTATTTTTAGTGGAGGAGAGTAGAAAGAAGTGGAAGAACCTCTGTGACTCGTATAGGCGGGAGGTTAAAGCAGCACTAGGTTACTTTTCAACCTTCATAATATATTTTCACGTCTCTTGTGATGGTACATCGACTTACAATAGGTTGAATGACACGTCTGCCATAGCATGACGGGGTCTGTAGCATTTTTAATCGAACTTCGGGTTTCGGTTAGTAACCGGCGAACAAAGAGAACTACAAAATTCGACTGCTTTACGGCATATACGTCACTTCCACCACCCCCACTTCCTTAAAGGGGGGGTGAAATGCTATTTCATGCATAGTGAGTTTTTCACACTGTTAAAGAGTTGGATTCCCATGCTAAACATGGACAAAGTTTCAAAAATGAAGTTGTACGTTTGATTGAGTATTTCTATTCTCAAAATACTCCTTCCTGGTTGTCACAAGTTTCGGAAAGTTTTTTTTGAGTATGGGCGCGTATGACGTCAGATGCGCCGGAATTTCCTTATACGGTCCTAAGGGCATTTCTCTCGGAAGGGCGCGCGCGCAGCTGTAGAGCGATAGCTGTAACCTATGCCCATCAAAGCGCTGTGCATCGGCTGCTCTCGAATATGTCACCAAAGAAGTGTGTTTTCGGTTGCCAAGGCAAGACAACACTGCACAGATTCCCAAAGAATCAAGCGTTTAGGGACCAGTGGATGGAGTTTGTTTTTCCAGAACATCAACACAGTTGTGCAAGTGTTCTTGTTTGTTCCATGCATTTCGAGGATGATTTTTTTATAAACAAGGCCCAGTTCGAAGCCGGATTTGCTAATCGTTTAGTTCTCAAGGATGGAGCAGTCCCAACACTAAAGGTTAACGGTCTTGCATTGGAACCGCAGGCGGTGAGTAGAACCAGAGACAATTAGAACTGCTTCAAATATCTGTGTGTGTCTATCGGCGTTAGCTCCGCCCACACGGCACGCCTCCACCCGCTCGGCTTTTCCGGAAAGACTCGGTACAGCCTATCTTTCTTTTATAAATATAATAAAACTAAAGACTTTTTGGAGATATGATGGATGCAATATTACTCTATAGGTACCCAAGATTAACATGAGATTGACTGAAACTGAGTGTTTCACCCCCCCTTTAAAATCGGACGTGCGAGCCAAATGTTATAGTCATGGCCGAAGCAGCACAGAAAAACAAGAAAGCAAAGGTTTTATCGGAGCAAAGCAAAAAGAGAAAAAGAGAAAGTGATCGCGTTAAAAGCAGAACGAGGATCAACATTGGGCCAACATTTTCTCGCTGGCGTGAGCTGAAGGAGGAGGAGGGGTGCCCGACCGATGCGGACTTGGCAAAAAAAAAAAAATCTAATGAAAGCCTGTGTCTAAACGGCGTGCACAAATTTGGTAGGGGCTACATTCTTGCAAGTAAATATATAAGATGTACAAAATCATATTTTAGGATACCTAACATGTCTGTGATATTTGTTTATTTGTCTTGCCTCAAGCTATAACGCAAATCGATTTGTAAAATTTGCAGATTCATTTATGGTAGCTTGATATTATAATATTGACGATATATGGTTATTATCAACCACTCAAACATTGCATTGAAGTATCATATAGATTCAGTAAAACGGTAACCAATAGACTAGGCTACTATAATGACGCTGGCTTGTAAACGTGATCATCGCGATCATTTGTCGTTAGAAAAAAAATAAAACCCATGAAATTATATTCATATGACATGCTGAAATATATGCCACTGTACCTGGGATGAAGACATTTTACACGCGACGCAAGCAGAACACCTGCATGTGACCTCCTCCTACAGTGTTCAGGGCTATCGTGGTTGTCAACAATTGCACATGCATGTAGGATGACAGAGTTTACGACAGTAGAAGAGGTCTAGAGGACAATACTGTTTCCCAACTGTAGGGGGGCCCCACCCCGAGAGCAAAAGTTCCCTGGTGTTCCTTTAATAAAAAAAACAGACCAAAAGAGAAGTGTGCCAGCAGCAGAGGGTCAAAAACAGTGGAAGTACAGTGCCATCATGGGCTTTCTTAACCCTTTCATGGAGGCAAGAGCCAGCAGTGGGAACATGCCGGAAAAGGGTTAGGGAGCCATGGCAACTGAAAAGAAACGCAAACCAAACTGGAAGGCAAAGCAAGTCAGTCACAGTAAGCATCCAGGCAGACCCAGCGTTCCACATTGTCTACCGTCAGAGGACCCAGATGGACAATTCATTCGAAGCTTGTTGCCCTAAATTAAATTGCTAAAACCAAGAAGAAAGGAGAGGCTAAAATTTGAAATTCATAAAAAAGTTTAGGAGGCCCAGCGCAGTCAAGGAGGAGGAGAGCGGGGTACAGACACACGACCTATTCATACGAGTGATTAAAAGGTGGCTAATTCGTACGACCTCACTCGAACAAATTTGTACATTTGTCTAATTTACATTTGTCTGGGTAGGTCATTCGTACGAGTTCATATGAATTTGGTAAATCGTAAAATATGTACGAATTAGCAAAAATCATACGAATTCGTACGAGCGAGGTTAGCCACCTCGTAAAATTTGTACAAATTGCCGTGAAATCGGGTTGTGTACAGAAGGCCGTGAGGGGTGTTAGTAAGCTTATTTTCCCTCATGGTCCTGTTAGCTATACCTTGTGCAATCAGTGTTCATATTGTTAAAACTTTATTGTAATGTGTTAAAAAAAATCACTTTCAGGTCAGTTTTGATAAATAAATACATATGCTTCAGTTTTAAATCTGTTCCTTTTTGTGATTGTTAAGAGGATAATTTGCTAAAAAAACTTCTAATTATTTCATCATTTGATTGTTACATAATTACTTACATAATGTAGTGATAATCAGATAGGTAATCGAGCCAGCTCTGGTATGTTGAGTAAATTAACTAGATTCTAATTTACTAAAGTCTCTTCCATTCGTGAAACAAAGGGGACAGTGTTTTGAATTGATTAAATCATCGCACATGCAGCGGCTTCTCTGATGAATGAACAACGAAGTGCTTTGCTTACTAATCGAGCCAGCTCGGAACATGTGACTCGAGATGACATCTCGTGAGTCCGGCCAAAGACCACGCGACCCCTTTGGGTCTCCTCTTATTTAATCACCTCACACACAGAGCATAAGTGTAATAACGTAATCACCACCACTCAAATGATTAAACTCATCAACTCAGAGGAGTACGCACACACACGAAACTCCCCGGAGGGGGAGTGAGCAAGAGTCCACCACCCCGGCAAACTCTAACTGAACTCTGATACACACACACACGCAGAAACACTCATTCATGAACTTTTAAATGCTTACCTCTTTAAACGTATGAAGTGTTTCTCTTGTTGTGTTTTACAATCCCCATGTGACCAAATTGATGTAACTATAAGCTTTTATGGTATGTAATAAGTTTGACATTCGTTTAATCACGAAAAATCATCTATCTGCATTTTACTAGCCCTAGGAATGTCGCGCTTGGTATGATTGGAATCAGAGGAATCGAATAAGATCGAATCACTGAACCAAAGTGCAACATGAGGCATACTTTTATCAATACCAGTTTAGAATTGTATTTTTACTAAATGTTATCTTCCATGCACATGACCCGGAGGGCGTGTGTTTTCGCAAACACAGAAGTTTGACAACACGCCTCCTCCCCAAACGATTGGATAGGACACGCAAGAAAGGCGTGCCTCTAGCTCCTTCAAAACTCGAACGCCACAATCTGTTCGATGCAGTTTCTACGCCACATGAGAGCTTTTCCTGTGAGAGGATCCATGGCTCCTTCGGGGAGCTTTCTCCGTTTTCTTTAATCTTTCTTTATTTTCGTCTTCGGACTTTTCTTACGTTTAGTTTCAGTGAAATGAACGTAATCGGCAACTTCAACCTGAAGGAGACTCTTCGAATCTGCAGCGACCACACTCGCCCAGAAGAGCTGAGAAAGCACGCACCCGCTCCTAAGGACACGCACGCAAGACGCGGTTTTCCTCATCAACACCAGGAGAACCAAAGACCTTTAAGCCTTCATTCAAACTAACGCGCTTTGCCCGCTCTGAACTACCACGTGAACGCATGACGCGAGGACAGAGACACGCACCCTTATTCACATCAACCACAAAGAGCTTGTGCAAGTAACCGTTTACCATTCTTTCGAGGTTTAAGATCTGTTGATTCTTGGTGTCTAAAAGGTTCTGTGTCTATGATGAATTTTGCCAAACCAGAAGATCTCTCATCTTCGCACTCTCTCTCTCTCTCTCTCTCTCTCTCTCTCTCTCTCTCTCTCTCTCTCTCTCTCTCTCTCTCTCTCTCTCACTCCCAATCTTGCGCTCTCGCAATCTCTCTCTCTCACTCCTGTTTGTTATTCGTCTGTCTCATTTGTTTTACTGTTTACTGTACATACATGTATTCCGTGTTTAAATGTAGAATTCTGTATCCGTAGTCTCATTTTATTAAAACCATTATATTCTTGATTGTTTTGAATGCTCATATTTTACAAGTCAATGAAATGCGATCCTATAGCTACAAAGCTTTAAGTTGTTACTATATCAGTAACGTAAATTTTATAAACACGAGAAAATTAATGTTCACGGCCGGAACATTGAGATTTCTTGGAGTTTATAAAAAGGGATAACGTTGTTGAATTAATTGATGGGTTAATCTTACAGCCGTTTGCTGGACAAACCGATTGTTTGATAGCCAATTTATTCCCTTAAAGTTATCTCATATAATCGATCTGAAATGAGACCATTGATATATGAATGAGGAATTATAATTCGTTGTGATTGATCATTCATATATACAATCGATCTATTTTCAATTTCGATAATTTAACTGTAATATGCAATATATTAATCATATTCATGATTAATTATTAAAATTCCCTATGCATAATTTGAGCTAATTAAGGCACATCTCGATGTCGCTACAATATGGTGGAGAATGCGGGCATTTCAAACTTTGTTTTATGAGCAAATTCAGTTTCAATCTGTTTATATGGTTATTAATAATTTTGTGCACGCACGATATGGAATTTTGAAATTGTGAGATAAGTCGCAACGTGAACTCACTCCTAACTGACTGAGGCAAAAACCGACGTCAGTCAGTAACGTTACATTTTAACAGCTGCTAAAATATGCATAGACATGTTTATCACTGTTAAATGCTGAGTACACTGCAGTATTTATATTGCAGATGTCCTGTTAAGAGATGAAGAAAACTCTCTGCAGGTGATACATTTTAATATGTTTAAAACCGCCTATTAAGACGAAGAAATCTCTTTTTAGTGTGAGACGTAAATCTGATCAGAGCGAGATTCCTTTGATTCAGTAGTAAAAGGCCTGATATTATAATCGTTAGAGTAACGATGAACTCCTGGTTTGAAAAAACATTGACTTAGCTACTCAATTGTAAAAAACCGAAAAGCATATTATCACAAGTGCTATTTGATATATGCTTGGAGTCGAAAACAGATGAATAATTCCTGTTTCCTTTTGCACGACGCAGCGAAGAAAACCTGCTAACGTGTTAAATAAATATAGCACCGATAAAAATCCAAAACTGAAAACATTTTTAATCAATGCCATTTGATAAATGTTATTTGGAGTTGAAAAACAGATGAATAATTCCTGTTTCCTTGCACAACGCAGCGAAGAAAACCTGCCAATGTGTTTAAAATAAGTATAGCACCGGAAAGAAATCCGTCGAGATTTAAATGAGACAGTGCATGTCCCCCGAGACACTCGAAAGCGGGCTGGTTGCAATACTACTGCCAAACGCTAGGGTGCGCCCTTGAGTGTTTTCCAGTATCAGATTGCCTCCACGCCCTCCAGGAGCGCAATAGCGCCATCGTGTGGACACTAGCGGTAAAGTGTCTTTTCTTCAATTTTCTCTTCCCACAACTTCAAAGTTTACCAGTGAGATTTTGAACTCGTGTTTCTAACTTTCAATGCATGGCAATTTACAGCCTCGTTTACTAACATGATTTTCCCTGCCTTGACTGTGTGCACTTGTTTTGGATTTTGGTTCAAACCACATGTGAACTTAAAAATTCAAAATTATGTCTTAGCAGTTTCTGATGACCGCTCTGTTTTGAAATGGCTTTCTCCCAGTTGATCTTGTGTTGGTTACTACCACTGACACCTCACTGTGGTCGTGATCATCAAATATAAGGCCAACCCTTAATTTCCTACACTTATTCAAATTTGGTTTGAAGCAAACAGATTTCAAGGTTAATTTGAATTAAGTCTCATTGCCCGTTGGGAAGTGTTTTATGGCTTTTTCTATATTTCCCTTTTCAAATTATTTTTAATAATTTTGATTTGATTTTATTACAACTGTCTCCTAGCTGTTCTAGAAGTTACTTAACATCTATGAATACGCTTGATTTGAATCGTATTTAAACCAGTTTGAATGCAATTTAAATCAAGTTCTCTGTCAGCCAGCTTGACCACTAAGAGGAAGTGGCCCAAACCCCTTTGTGGCCCAAACGCGCCACTACAGCCTGCTTCCTCCTGTGTTCTTCCTGCGGCTCTAAAACTCTCCTCCGAAGGGAGACTAGGTTATTCTGATAATTAACATTGTCATAATTCCCTTTGTTTTTACCATAATTTTAGTAAAGCCGTTGCCTTTGATTTTTCAAAAAAAAAAAAAAAAGAGACACTCAATTTGATTTAGATAAAAGAGCTTTAATTCACGTTGAGGTTCAATTGTTCTTCATCCTGTTTTGTGTTTGTAGGTAGAAATCTCTCTCGGGCTGTGGCGATTTGACAGTCAGCTCTGCTCGAGGTCCGGCGGGCTGGTTCATCTGATCTGCGTCACCAGCACTGACTGAGCACGGGTCTCGGACTTTCCTGTATCTTTCCCTTCGTGCGGCCCGCAACACGACATTACCAATTCGGCACCGCCGGTTGTGTTCCAGGTCAAGTTGCTTGAGAGGGCGCACCTAGGTACAGATGCACCGAAAGGCCCGGGACACTGCTGTCAAGTGTTTGGGGCGACAGAAGGACCAACCACGATGCTGACTTCGAGCGGAATGACCTCATTTCACCCCAGGCAAACTAGAAAAAGGTATTAAACCCATCCACTTAATAGTGGCCACAGAATCTAGAGATTCCCCGGTCATGGGAGTGTTTGGCTCCCTCTCAAAGCCACAAACTGCAGGCTTAGGCCTCCTTTTCCCCTTTTAACACTTCTCGTGTACTATTAATGCCATTTCATTACAGACCTTTCCATTTTTGATGGTTGCAGGTTACTTCAAACTTTGCTATCTTGCCATTGCTCTGTTCTGTTGTGCTCTGTTCCTTTCAGTTCATCTAGAGACAGAACCTCTTGAGACACCAAGGAAAGCTGAAGAATAGTTTGACAACCAAGTCGTTAGCATAAACCGGTGACCCCTAAGCTAGCGCCCTGTCAAAAATCTTCATTCAGACACATGATGACCTACCCAAATTGTCCCACCGAACGGTTTAACTGTCTGCCTCAGTTAACCAGAATTTTCATACACGGCCTAGCCGGTATTATAGCTCGTTAGACATAGACGAACTTGCATTGGTCTCTCTGTGTGTGTTGTGTTCCTCTCGCCCACAGTGAAGCCAGTATGTTCCGGTCCTACAGTCCCACAACCCGCTGGGACAACATGGAGACATGGCTGAGATTCATGACACCTCCATTCCTGCCCAAGGTCGCCAGTGACAGAGCCCGAGCCAAGAGCAGCTGGACGCAGACGTGGACACGCTAATGTCGCACCAACCCAGCCACAGCTCCCACGACAAAGACTGGGCCAAACACGTCAAAACCTCGCTTTCCAGCTCACCGCGCAAGCACGCCTCCACAAAGGAGCCGCATCGCCCTGGAGCACAAGGTTGCAACGCCGAGGATGACAACGACCCCGAGCTACAAAAGGAAGTGGAAAGACTTCAAACTGCCCTGGCTAACCTTCATCGACACAGACCGAAGTGAATAGTCAGAGAAAAGAACCAGAGAGGAACTCGACGAGAAACTCCGACAAAGTGAAGCCTCTTGCAAAGAGCAGAGACCGAACTGAAAGAGACTCGAAAGCGCACGGCCTGCGAAAAACTCAAAAGAGGCCCGTGCGACCATCCACAAGCCCGTTCAACAGAGACAAGATCTCGAACACGAACTTGGCACCAATCACACAGAGTTGCCACACTCTTATAGACTGCAGCATGACCTGAAAAGGGGAAACAAACACCACAAGTTTCCCCTGACCGGTCCGCACATTTCAGCCAACGCACAAGAGCTGAAAAGGGGGGTGAAAAAGCCCGCCTTCCACACATCTCTGACAATCTACAGGACATTGATTTTTCACCTGCAGTCTCCAACCGGTGAACACACGTCACAGACACCCAGCAGCACAGACCTAGAAGAACCTGTGCTACCACCACCGGCTCTGAACGAGTTTGCTGTGGAACTTACAACGAACCTGTGACTGAGGACACAAGTTTCAAGAAACTTTCCCTCCAAAACCCGTCAGCCACCATAGTTCTTCTGCCCCCACGCAATGCCCACTCAACGATGCGTGAAGGTCCCCTCAGTAAGAATTCCTAAAACCCCAAAGTCCTGAACTGCAAAACCAGAAGACACACTGCACGAACACCGTGCAAGACTCAGCTAAAAGGTCCTTGATCAACATCGGACATAAAACTTTTAAAAAGTAGATGAAAGTGTGCTCAAAGAGTTGCAAGACTCTGCGTCTGTAAAATTAGAATTTTACTGATTTAAAGGAATCTTAGACGGACATGTAAGCCTCAACGGCCGACAGACTATGCACGACTCTTTTGAAACAAACGGTTTCTAGATGTTGAGTAAATCGGCACCGCTAAACATTAGGTTCCGTGACAGTGAAGAGTTACATAGAACACCAGCTCCAAATAGGGTATACGTTACCTTGACGCCAGAGTGTAGTAAAATCACCTGAGTTCTAAACTACCGTTAACCCACGGGCGTGCACTTGATCATCGCGATCCAACTAAAACAAAACGTGCAACACGTGTTTCGATCGCTGGCTTGTCTAAATGCCAATAAAACAATAGCTGGAATTGACATCTCTACTTCAAGTAAAAGAGCCTTAGATTCTCAATTTCCTTACTCTGTAAACAAATAGAATAAGACAAGCTTTGACTTGCAGTAATTCTATTTCCTTACTTTGTAAACAAATAGAATAAGTCATGTAAAGTAAAGAGCAAAGTTCCATTAGTACAATTAGCAAATGCCAAAACACATCTGCAGTTTACTAAATGGAACATCAAGTTCTTGAAAAACAAAGTATAGGCGCCTCCTGTTAACCCGTTAAAACGTGTGTGATTCATGTACAATGTACAGACATTCTTCAAGTACTGTTGAGTTGTTCTGACATGCTCTGGTTCCCATGACAACAACTTGCCACAGGAAGTGTTAACTCGTAATGTCACTTTTGTAAACAAACCAGCCTGGGTGGCTAAGCTAAATCTAGCCTAGCATCCAGCTAACTTAGGCTAAGCTAACCTAGCCTAGCATCAAGCTAACTTAGGCTAAGCTAACCTAGCTTAGCATCAAGCTAACTTAGGCTAAGCTAACCTAACCTAGCTCCCGTACAGCATAGGCTAAGCTAAATAACTTCCACAGTTAGCAGCTAGCATCATTTACTTGAACCCTTAATCACCGCCTGTGTTCCACAGGGCAAAGTATTCTAGAATACTTTCCTCAACACCAGTTAGGGTTTCTAATTATCCACTTTCCGTGTTTGCAATTCTTATTAGCTAAAGTTCACCTTCACTGGTTTAGGAATACTCCTTGCTAACCGTTGAAGACTAACTTCGCAGATCCCTTGTTAATTAAACTTAAGTTTAACTACATGTAAACTGCGTAACTAACTACAGAAGAATTTGTATAACCATAGGAATTTTCATCTGCATGTTGACTAAACCTTTGGAGGGACACACACGATGTGGTTTTGAACATGCAACCGCTACAACCCACTATAAAGTGTTGATCAAAGCAAATCCAAAGTTTAGTCACTAATGCCACTGATTATTCTCGACTTCAGATCATTCCTGTGTTTGATCATTTTATTCCATTTTGCTTTAGTTTTTATTTTAATTTCCTCTCTTATTCAAATGTGGTTCCAGTCCCCATAGGGCCCAGAAAGGAAACAGAGACACCTGTACTTGTGATTGTGTTTATTTTCAACAAGCGCACTCATTTTTGTGACCCTGAAACACAAGTATTTCAGCACTTCACTAGGGCACAACTATAGTCCAGAGAATTGATAATAAGCATTATTCGAATAGGACAGCTGTCCTTTTTTTCCCCCTATCATTCACTTCGTCAAGCCGGAGTGACCCACTAGTTAAGTCCAGAGAAATAATTTCGTCTTAAGACAATTATTTCATCTCGGCTATCCCCTTCACAGGACATACTCTCGGAACCACGTAAAGTCTTGGCCTCCTAACATCCACAGCTAAGATAAGGATACAAGACACACTTCACTAGCTAGCCACACGTGAAACACCTAGCTTTATGCTACATACCTAGTGAACCCGTTAAACCGTGGTTCTGAACTTTTAGGGTAATGGATTAGTCTCTCCCCACAAGTGTGACAAAAGTCACAGAGCCCCTGCTTCACCTGACCTTAACCTTTCAGCTTACCAAAGACTATGACAAAACAATGGACACTATGAGAAACCACCTCTAACCCCTCCAACCACCCACGGACGCCGTCTGCACAAACCGACAACCGGTGCCCCAGACAACCTACGTCAACAAGCACATGCTGCGTGCACTAAACAACATTCAGCGTTCTGCACCTGATGCCATCACTGCGCCACAGCTTGTGATGCCACAGTGCAAAAGGGGGGTAATGCCAATGTATGCCGCTGCACGCCGCAGCACCAGAGACACTTGCAAGACACCGAAGCAAGTGGCATACCGGCATCCTCAAAGCGAAAAGACTGTCCGAGCCAACCGAGGACGACACTCGCTAAAATTTTTCCTCCCTTTCTCTTTCTCTCTCCCTTTCACTTTTACCAGGATGCTGCTGTGGTTCGCGATGCCTGTGCCTCCAGCCAACCAGAGGACAGCCGCAATCGGACATCTCACCAGGTCCGACAGCAGGCATCGTCCGGAGAGGACAACAACTCCTGATCACCAACTGCAGGACCCACACCCAGAAAGTGTGTGTTCGACGCAACCCCCGCAACGTCTACAGAGCACCTCACCCCAGCACAGCAGCCCAGCTGTACAGCTGGACCCGTGCCCGATGGACAGAGGACTCCCTCGCTCACGCCAAGGCCGAGCACATGCTCAACCAACTTGATAAAATGACTGTCACACAAGCCGAGTTAGGTGGACACAACCGCCGCTCCAAACGGTTCCTGGGAGCTTTGCTCGGAGCCGCCGCTGCTGTCAGAACTCTGTTAAGCATTGGTATGCCCAGTGCCAACGCAGTGAACCATGTGACTGAAATTCGGACTGAGGTCCCACAGCTAAGACTGCAACTCACAACTAAGAGTACATCCCTACGGTAATTGGCCTCCACTCTGCAAAGGAGACTCAACGAGATGCAAACATCTTCAGCCAAGCTCACGAAAGCCGTGCCTGAAGGTCTCAGACAGCATCCCCGGAAAAGGGGGAGCCAAGTCAGAGACCACGCCGAACCTCATCGGGCTGAGCCCTCAGTCCTAACAACCACCTGCCATCCGACCTTCATGACTTACCTGCTATCCTACCATCAGGTTCCACCTGCCATCCTACTTTCATGACTTACCTACCATCTGACCAATGTGACGGTTTAACGAGGCCGCCCACACGGGTCCTGCCAAACCGCCAAAAGGGGGAATGTAGTGATAATCAGATAGGTAATCGAGCCAGCTCTGGTATGTTGAGTAAATTAACTAGATTCTAATTTACTAAAGTCTCTTCCATTCGTGAAACAAAGGGGACAGTGTTTTGAATTGATTAAATCATCGCACATGCAGCGGCTTCTCTGATGAATGAACAACGAAGTGCTTTGCTTACTAATCGAGCCAGCTCGGAACATGTGACTCGAGATGACATCTCGTGAGTCCGGCCAAAGACCACGCGACCCCTTTGGGTCTCCTCTTATTTAATCACCTCACACACAGAGCATAAGTGTAATAACGTAATCACCACCACTCAAATGATTAAACTCATCAACTCAGAGGAGTACGCACACACACGAAACTCCCCGGAGGGGGAGTGAGCAAGAGTCCACCACCCCGGCAAACTCTAACTGAACTCTGATACACACACACACGCAGAAACACTCATTCATGAACTTTTAAATGCTTACCTCTTTAAACGTATGAAGTGTTTCTCTTGTTGTGTTTTACAATCCCCATGTGACCAAATTGATGTAACTATAAGCTTTTATGGTATGTAATAAGTTTGACATTCGTTTAATCACGAAAAATCATCTATCTGCATTTTACTAGCCCTAGGAATGTCGCGCTTGGTATGATTGGAATCAGAGGAATCGAATAAGATCGAATCACTGAACCAAAGTGCAACATGAGGCATACTTTTATCAATACCAGTTTAGAATTGTATTTTTACTAAATGTTATCTTCCATGCACATGACCCGGAGGGCGTGTGTTTTCGCAAACACAGAAGTTTGACAACACGCCTCCTCCCCAAACGATTGGATAGGACACGCAAGAAAGGCGTGCCTCTAGCTCCTTCAAAACTCGAACGCCACAATCTGTTCGATGCAGTTTCTACGCCACATGAGAGCTTTTCCTGTGAGAGGATCCATGGCTCCTTCGGGGAGCTTTCTCCGTTTTCTTTAATCTTTCTTTATTTTCGTCTTCGGACTTTTCTTACGTTTAGTTTCAGTGAAATGAACGTAATCGGCAACTTCAACCTGAAGGAGACTCTTCGAATCTGCAGCGACCACGCTCGCCCAGAAGAGCTGAGAAAGCACGCACCCGCTCCTAAGGACACGCACGCAAGACGCGGTTTTCCTCATCAACACCAGGAGAACCAAAGACCTTTAAGCCTTCATTCAAACTAACGCGCTTTGCCCGCTCTGAACTACCACGTGAACGCATGACGCGAGGACAGAGACACGCACCCTTATTCACATCAACCACAAAGAGCTTGTGCAAGTAACCGTTTACCATTCTTTCGAGGTTTAAGATCTGTTGATTCTTGGTGTCTAAAAGGTTCTGTGTCTATGATGAATTTTGCCAAACCAGAAGATCTCTCATCTTCGCACTCTCTCTCTCTCTCTCTCTCTCTCTCTCTCTCTCTCTCTCTCTCTCACTCCCAATCTTGCGCTCTCGCAATCTCTCTCTCTCACTCCTGTTTGTTATTCGTCTGTCTCATTTGTTTTACTGTTTACTGTACATACATGTATTCCGTGTTTAAATGTAGAATTCTGTATCCGTAGTCTCATTTTATTAAAACCATTATATTCTTGATTGTTTTGAATGCTCATATTTTACAAGTCAATGAAATGCGATCCTATAGCTACAAAGCTTTAAGTTGTTACTATATCAGTAACGTAAATTTTATAAACACGAGAAAATTAATGTTCACGGCCGGAACATTGAGATTTCTTGGAGTTTATAAAAAGGGATAACGTTGTTGAATTAATTGATGGGTTAATCTTACAGCCGTTTGCTGGACAAACCGATTGTTTGATAGCCAATTTATTCCCTTAAAGTTATCTCATATAATCGATCTGAAATGAGACCATTGATATATGAATGAGGAATTATAATTCGTTGTGATTGATCATTCATATATACAATCGATCTATTTTCAATTTCGATAATTTAACTGTAATATGCAATATATTAATCATATTCATGATTAATTATTAAAATTCCCTATGCATAATTTGAGCTAATTAAGGCACATCTCGATGTCGCTACAATAATTTACCCTCATAATTTCATATATACAACAATTTAGTACATATTACAGTTCATAGCCTGAGTGTGTTCATAATAAGATTTATTTGCATGGAGATACCATGGACATGCAGTCAGTAGATCATTGGTTTAAGAAATGACACATGACAAAATTTCTCTTTTATTCAAATGTGGGTGGCTCTTAAAAGAGCCTTTGGTTTGCTTCTGTGAAGAATCTTTCATGCCTGTGGCTGCCAAGGAACTGCACCCTCAGCACTGAAGTAGTTCACGAGTGTCTCCCTCACATGCATTGCTTCTCGTGCAGCATTGTTGCTCCCTACTTGGCTGATGTTGTGCAGTTCAGAGGCTTCTCCGTCACCAACATGGGAAACCGTCCTCATTGTCCTCCGCAGGAAGTTGTAAGAGGCCCCTGTTGCAAGAAACCTGTAAAAATTTGAAATACGCAATTGTCAAAGCAGAAATTCATATGAAAAAAATGTTGAGCTATTACAAAATACTGAATTATACATATAAGAAACAGCAAAGTAGAAAGAAAAAAATGATATAGGCTTTGTATATGATAAACATGTTGAACTGTAAAAACATGTACATGGTGGGTAATTCTACGCATGACACAATATACATTATATCCGAATTAAATGTGATATATACTATCCTTTAAATCATACCAGGCTCGGTAAATGCATTTATTTAAATATATATATATATATATATATATACACACACACACAGGGTTTCATGTAGGTGTTAAAATTAAAGCTTAAAGGTGCAGTGTGTGATTTTTAGCGACATCTAGCGGTTCGGTTGCGAGTTTACACTAAGGGCTCAGCCCACCGCTCACCCCTCCCTTTCGAAGAAGCTACGGTGGCTAAAACGGGACAAACATCGTCGTCTGAGACAGCAGAGAATAGCCAGTGTAAACCAAGTTTCTGTACCACAGTCCATTATAAACCACATCATGGATAAAGTTTCAGGTGAGGATCTTAATACATAATATAATAGTAATCAGCTGATTGTCTCACGAACGTAACCAGCACATTCTCCCCACATAGCAAACCCATTATACATCGAGGGAGAAGAACCACATGAAACTATGCAACTATATATTTTTTCTAACAGGATAGTAAAAGTTTAGCTGGCTAAATATGAGCTGTTACTGTGGCCGAGCTCGTTAAAGCGTTAAGCCTTGTTTAAACTCGACGCGTCCGCATGAGCCCAAAGGTGCGTGCGGCAAAAATGACGTGATTGTAACAGCGCGCGCGCCTCCGCATCCCCTAGACACCACTACTACACACAATAGGCTTTTTTCTCTGATTTTGGAAACTCGATCGACTTAAAATGCTTCCAAGATCGACGGGTTGGTGATTCCTGTAGCACTAACTGTTTTACGGTCAATGACAAGAGTAGCCTACTAATCCGCTGTCTCACGAACTTAACCAGCACATTTATCCCCACATAGCAAAGCCACATGAGTTACATGAAACAATCCAACTACATATTTACACCACTGACAAGGGAAAAGTCACTACTCACGGTGTTTATGACTAGCTTCTTCTAGCTTCCTGCGGCTTCTCTTTCAAGGTAGTGACGAAATGCGCTCTGTAACGCTGTTTGTTCGCGTCCGGCTACTGTAGAAACATGACGTCACAATATGGCGACCTTCATAGAAGGGGATTCCCGCGCCTATGTAGATATAAATGCCTCATTCTAAGGTAATAAAAACATTCCGGTTTATTAAGTAAGTTCTTTATACACCACTGAACACATAATTATGGATGTCATATTGCATTTCTGTTAATAGATACTCAAAAATGTTACACATTGCACCTTTAAGAAATAGGTTACTCACCGTAAACAAATTGCCAGCTGTTCGCCGGGTTAAATGGCTCGGCGGTAGTTTGTGTTCTCCTTTGCACTCTCCACCGCACCTCATCAAACTGGGTCCTGTCCAGCCTAAAGTACTGCTGGAACCAGACTTCATCCAGCCGCAGTTCCTGCACCAGCCGGTGGTACTCGCCGTGCTGACTCCGAGCCCGAATGGTTTCGTGAACCCAGACAGACTGGCGTTTGCGCTTTCGCCGCAGATATGTAGCCGTAATGGCCAAAAGCATGTGTTATTCCACTTTCATTGTTCATATATTAAGCACTTTAAAGGGACTATATATAACTTTTTCCCCAAAATAAACGTAACAATAGCCTTTTTATTTTACCATTTATGACTCAAACATCTCCTGTTGAGCATACTGACACCTTGTCCGCTCACAGTGGGTGCACCTATAAGCCTGTATCCTATTTTTCCTATTTTCTGTCGGGTCGGATTTTTCCCGCGCTGTCGGCGGATGTGACGTCAAGCGCGTTCATGTTAAACGTTTCAGATCACTCTGCCACCACCGCTTGCCAGCACTTATCTCAAACAATATATGTATTTGACTGTTCTTACCTCTGTAAACATAATGTTGACCTCCTTGCAGCAGATGACTTGTGAACTGTGCACGTACGAGAGCGAGCAGAAAGGAAGAGCAGTTCTGTTTTTTGGCCACAGGTGTCAGTCGCGAGTTTAAATTTCAGAAAAACGCATATAGCCTCTTTAAGCACTGATTCCATTTATATTGAGTAATTTCCATCCAAAATGTTAATTTCGATCCAAAAAAATAATTCAATGTCAATGTCAATAATGTAGGAGGGGTGACATCTGCTAATGACGTTTATAAGAAACCAGTATTGTAGAAGTGGGAAGTTCGAACTCGGACCCGAACCCGAAGACTTGAGAGGTGAAACTAATCGTTTCTGTTTCCAGTACAGAACCTATAAGCTTTTGCACAAACGCGGTGAACAAATCACTCTCTGAGACAACTCGGTAGTCCCGAGTCATATTAAAGATTTGTTCAAAATGAACAAATCATTCATGACCGACCAATCACTACAGTATTGGGAACACCCACTAGTGACCTGAGCAAAAGTCACTGGCTTTGTGAACGGGGCTTTAGAGCTGCTTTACAGCACAATCGAATTCTGTTTGCATCATTGATCATTATCTTCCTGTTATCACTGTAAAGCGGCTTTGAAACAATCTGAATTGTATAAAGCGCTATATAAATAAAGGTGACTTGACTTAGCAAAGCAAATGTGGCTGTGATGACATGACTTAACTTCTTTCCAGTCTTCAGTCTCTCATGTTCTTGCTCAGACGTGGACAGGCTCAGATCTCTCTGGTGAAGCGGCTCACGTGAGTGGCTTGAGTTTCCTGTCAGGATGATATCCATCCAATCCTGCGTTTAAACCAGTGTGTTTTTTGTAGACTGGATGGTGTGTGTCCAACCCTGGGGAAGAAAAGCTAAACAATTATTCACGCTGACAGTCTATTACATCCCAGTCTTTGGGCTGGACTTCAGCAAGCCAAATATGTTATATCATATCCAATACAAAGATTATATGAACATGAATGTCTCTTTTAGAGCTTCTCTACAGCAGAATTAAATTCTGTTTTACTAATTGATTCTGTTAATTTTCTGTTTATTACCGTGAAGCTGCTTTGAAACAATCTGTATTGTATAAAGCTCAATATAAATGAAAGTGACTTGACTTGACTATAACAAGAACATTAAAATGAACTCAAAACATATTTGAAAATCTCACTACAAAAAAAAAATCCAGAAATGAAGATAAATGACATCACAAATGTTGTATCCTACTCTGCCTGTTACACTTCTTCACACCTGAAATCACTGATCGAGTGAATCTCCTGAACTTCTCCATTCTACAGTAGATCATTTCTAATCCATCTATGTTGTAAGATCTGCTCTAACGTCGGGCGTTTAGTTGGATCCAGGGTTAGGCACTGGATAATCAGATCACTGCATTCTGTACACATTTTAATAAGGATAGAGCTGGTTAGTCATGACCATGTGACACTAATCTAGGCATTTATGAAAACAGCATCTGAAACATGAAAAATATAATGTAAAGTGTTCTTCATCTTTCCTTGTATTTTCTGCTGCACTAGTGGCACCTTGGGGAATTACAAAAAATAAAGCATATTTCAAACAATCTTGCAAACGTCCCTTTCGTGTGTCACGGCTCCCCCAGCTCAAACATCACAAACGCAGCTCTTACTGGTCCGTGTGAAGGCATGTTTCAGATCCAACATATTAGGAATACTTTTAGCTGTTGCATTTGTCTTTATGAACGGGTGCATGATGATGCTGTATGGTATTAAAGCATACTTTGTTGTGCGCAGCATCTCAATGCCCCGTTTGCTTTGACGAGTTCATGACTTGTCTTTTAAGTTAAGAAAAGATTGGAAAAAAAGATTGGAAAAAGATTGACGGCTCTCAGTGTTTAGATGGAGCCTGGGAGGCTTAATGTTTACACTTTTGGGGAGATAAACCCACAAATGGCATACTAATAGTAATTGATGAACAATAAACTGGGTTAAGAGAATGTATTTTAACAAAAAACCTTACATACTTCACCTTTAACTGTTTCTGTACAGAGCCTTTGCTTTGTGTGTTTATCAATGTTATCAATATTATTCACTCACCGTTGGATAAGTTGGCGTTCTGAAATGTAACTTTGGCTTCTTTGATTGCCGTTGGATTGTGAAAAGGAGGACATGCATTCACCATCTCGTACAGCAACACTCCTAGAGACCAGACATTTGCTGGGACGGCGTGAAATCGAGGTTCTGTGAAGACTTCAGGTGGGCAGTAATCCAGGAGTCCTGTAAGCAAGACATTTGTGCATTGTTGAGCAATTTTTTCAAAGTGTCAAATATTCAGCAAGTCGTTACATCCAGGTTTCCAAACTCCCAAAATTCTCACCAATGTAAATGTCGCTGTCATAGCCATCACTACTAAGTAGCTGTCCAGAGCCAAAGTCTATCAGCTTGAGCTCTAACGTGTCTTTCTTCAACAGGAAATTGTGCGCATGAATATCATTGTGAAAAACGTCATGCTCAATGCAGTGTTGCACTGCCAGCACAGCCTGTCGCATGATGACCCGTGCTGTTGTTTCGTCCAGTTGAGGATTACGAATGATGAAGTCCAGCAAGCTCTCGCAGGGTTCGGGATACTCCATCACCAGGGTGAATTTTCGAGGGTGTTCAAACCAATCGTGTAGTTGTATGGCGTAGGGGCTTATGGGTTCTTGCCTCATCATTAGCAGCAGAGCCACTTCTGTAATGAGAGGTTCGGGACGCCCAGGCTGGAGAAAAGTAGAAGACAGAAGGTTAGCTGGGTAAAAATCTGAAGAAAACATCATTTTTCTTTGATTTTGGTAGATACGATGAACAGGCTTATTTGTCTATTAAATTTACACCTAATGCTCCCTACAGGTATATTAACTACAGTACTCAGCACTTAAACAACTAAATACACATTCAGCTTTTGGCCAACTTACAATAGCAAGAT
Organism: Rhinichthys osculus; assembly: GCA_029959095.1. NCBI lineage: Eukaryota > Metazoa > Chordata > Actinopteri > Cypriniformes > Leuciscidae > Rhinichthys > Rhinichthys osculus. The sequence continues at coordinate 32,583,509 of JARWKJ010000001.1, read as the reverse complement.
AAAGATCGTTGCAAGTCTTGCGCATCCGCTTGATGGCAACCTGCAAAAATGAAAAAAGAAACAGTATTCAATAACAGTAACAGCATTCAAGCGCCTGACCTTGCACATAACATTTATGATTTGAGCATCTAAGTATTAAGCCATGTGTATTAAATATGTTTTGATGCATGCAAGAGCAAAATGTTTATACAATTCAGCAAAATCAGCGAAAACCTTTTTGCCATCAAATTTCCGTGTTCCTTTGAAGACTCTTCCGAATCCTCCGGATCCAATCATCTCTCCCGCGTTATAGAGAGAATCGAAGGAGTCTGAAAAACAAACAGAAAAATATGAGCTTTCTAGATCCTTTGTTTTATATAAAAAATATCAGTGCTGGTCAAAAAAATAATATTAATATTCTCTGAAAACAAGCCTCAAGATATCTTTAGTGGACAACAAGACGATAATATTGTTTAAAACAATGTTTGAGAAATAATGACTGCAGATTTACCATGATTTGGCTCGACACCGGAGTGATCTGGATCAGAATCAGGCTCTGAGTCCAGATCTAGTGGAGGAACGAAAGGCTCCACAACATCCACAGCTTTACTGTCAGAACAGCAGAGGAACGGACTCTTTATAGCCGTCCACACGTTCCTGAGGAGCGAACAAATTCTTTCCAACTTCTTACGTTTTGTAGGTTTTTCTGAAACAAAGGGGGAAAAATTTAAGCATTAATAAAATTTAGAAACATCTCTGACCTCACATTTAACTATGATATAATGATATAACTTCCATTTTACTGTTAAATTCTTATCTTTAATGTCACAAATCCAAAGTAATGCAAATATTTCCAAGCTATCCGCCTGACGATATCTGTTTCTGCTCAATACCTGCATAAATGTCCCTTAGGGGTGACCAAAAGTTTCTTTCACAATATTATGTAATAATAGTTGTTTATTTCACGATAACGATAGTTATTTCTTTGAATCTTTTATTAAAAATAGAGCATACATTTCCAGGCCTCATTTGGCACAGTTCTGGCAATGGTAAATGTCATATGAGCCATCATGTCTTAAAACATATTTCACATTTATTTTCTATGAAATATAATATATTTAAATAAACATTTATTTTATTAAATACAGCAATGTTTTATTAACCGACTCTGTTTACATGAACACTGGTCACAACAGCCATTTTGACAATTTTGTCAGTATTTGACCATTCAAACGCAATACGTCTGAAATAACGTGGGATTGTGCGTGTGTTTTCGGGTGTGTGTCAGACAGCATGAGTGAGTTCATGGCTTAACAAAAATATATTCTAAGAACGTTTTGTCCAACTAAAATATTTCAGAAAAATTTCGCTGAGAAACAGTAAATGTGACCAGACCTTAATTTATCAAATTTTTAAGCAGTCGTCATTCTGCCTTATTTCAGTCTCACCTGTCGAGCTCTTGTTCACAGGTGAAGCCTCCATGGCACCCTGAGCAGTCGCAGTCGGGACATTAGAAGTGCCGGTTGGCTCGACGGGAACTTGACCAGGCAGTGGAGGACACATCAACTCTTGGAAGCTGTTGGATCTGGACAAACTCCTGTTAAGGCTGTCGGATCTGGACAAAGTCCTGTTTCCGTGACTGACCTGTTCATGTTGGCTCTCAGATCTGTTGTCACTGCTCCTCTTCTCGATGATGTAAGTGCCTCTGCTGCTCTTCTCGATGATGTAAGTGCCTCTGCTGCTAAAGCTCGACAACCCACATAACCACCTCTCCACATTCCCCACAGAGCGGGACAAAGATGGTGTGGACATGATGTCCGGTGGAGAATGTGTGGAAGCAGCAATAAACTGCAATAAAATAACGTTAATACAAATAAAATACAAAACACAATACAATACAATTCTCCTCAGAAATACCCCTCCCAAAAAAAAAAAAATTAATAATTAAATAAATAAAACTCCTAACTCCCTCTAAAATAAGAAAATAACAATCAAATAGAATTGTCCTCAGAAATAATATGATAAAACTATCAATAAAACTATGTAACTTAACGGATCTATCGTCCGATCTCCTTCTAGAATAAAAGTCTCCTCTCTGAAATCCTCCGAACAGCTTCAAAATCGCAAGATCAGCACAGAAAATATTCAGCAAGTCTCTGAATTCGCCTCGTCTCTCAATCAACAGAAAGCGATCTAGCCTGTTGATATTTGCAGTCACGCGTCGTCATAGCAACCGTATTATTCGAAATACCTGAAGACGTGCGCGTGAGCGCACATCGCATCTGCAAACAAACTGAATCAGGAATGCAGGACTGAATGTTATCGTTAAATAACCATTTAACAAGTGATATAATCATGTATCATTACTGCTTAGCTAAAAATAATAAAGCCTTTTTTTACAGTCTATGGTTAAAGCATGAAATAAGGTAACGTTACCACGAATCAGTGAATTTGACGTGGGTATTATTATATCAGTAATAAAAAAAAAAAATTAAAAAATTGTAATCGTACAAAAAAAAAGTATCAGACATTTATGTCAATGCGATTCAGAGATGAATACGGATGTTGTCCACCAGAGGAGCCACAGAATAGCAAATCCAGATCACAGTTAAAAGAAAATTTACAATGACTAACTTGTAATCAAAATAGCATATAAATTCATTATATAGTTTCATAAAGTTGAATAAAGCCCAATAATGAGTTTGAAAAAACTTACAGACCGTGAATTTTTTTATTTAAATTTTAATGATATTGACAACATCTGTCAAGTTGCAGACATGACAGAATGTCCAATTGAAGAAGAGGCACTATATTAATTTGTCTACTTTTATATAGCACATATATTAATACTTCCATAAAGTGACACTTAAACTCATATTTTATTTGAAAAAAGAGACATGTCCATTGTATAACTATCATCAACACAAGCCATTGTGCTTGAACCCCGATGATCGCCTCAAGTTAAACTGCATTGTTTCATTTACCTTCCGTATCATTGCCCACAACGCTTACGTGACAGACTTTGAAACAGCAAACAGGTAAAACAATAAAAGGCATGTTTCCCCAATATCCTTTGTTTGATGTTAAATGTCATTGTAAGCCTTTATGAAAGTTGAAAAAAATAAAAATAAAAAATTAAATAAAAGGTATGACTTACATCACATCCTGCAAGCCAACTCCGTCCGAGCTCCATCATCCTTATTTTTTCTTCGCGTGAGCGCACATCGCATCTGTAAACAAACTGAATCAGGAATGCAGGACTGAATGTTATCGTTAAATAACCATTTAACAAGTGATATAATCATGTATCATTACTGCTTAGCTAAAAATAATAAAGCGTCTTTTTACTTTTTTTACAGTCTATGGTTAAAGCATGAAATAAGGTAACGTTACCACGAATCAGTGAATTTGACGTGGGTATTATTATAACAGTAATAAAAAAATATATTTAAAAAATTGTAATCGTACAAAAAAAAGTATCAGACATTTATGTCAATGCGATTCAGAGATGAATACGGATGTTGTCCACCAGAGGAGCCACAGAATAGCAAATCCAGATCACAGTTAAAAAGAACATTTACAATAACTTGTAATCAAAATAGCATATAAATTATTCGCTTCAGTCTTGTTATAATCAGATTCAGAGTGTTCTTCATCTTCAATCCGCAGCAGCGCCAAGCGCTCTGCACGTCAGAAACAGAGGACAGGGTGTGTGTGTGTGTGTGTGTGTGTGTGTGTGTGTGTGTGTGTGTGTAATGTGTATGTGTGTGTTCATCTGAGCCTCATTGGTATTTCATTGCTCGTCAATGTCAGAATATTTGAGATGACCAATCAAATCAAAGTAGGCGGGCTTTATGTTCATAGTTAGACGCTGCTGAGCGCGAATTTGAGCAGCACGACTGACGCTTCAGTTTACGGTCAGGTGCGAGTTAAGAAAATGTAAGTAGCTAAACTAAACAATTTATATTTGACAGTTTTAGGTCATAAATGTTAAAACAATGACAAAAATAATTAGAAAACTAATACACTTTTGTCTAATTTCACTATTTAAAGCTGAAAATAGGCCTATATAACGTGTAATTGTCATTGTGAGGGGACAAGAAACATTAACAAAGCCATTTTCATAGGCACAAGATTAATAATCCATGTGTACATGTTGAGAATTAATACAATTTGTAGCCTTCAGTAAATTAAAGAAGTTCAGCTTTAGGAGGGGAAGAGACAGGGCAAGATCAGGAGACTGAGAGGAAAAGACAGAGTGATGGAGATGAGGAGAGAGCAGGTTTTAAATCTATTTCTTATCCTTTTTTGGCCTTCAAACGTCTTGAAATGCACATATCAGAGAAATAAAAATGTTTAACCCCATAACAATTTCAAATTTATGACCTCTTTGATTATAAAGCCCTGTCTACGGCCCTAGGCCTAGATGATCAATAATGAATGTGTACATATTGCGAATGAATTTAATAAACTTAGTTAGCTAGCTTTCCTGGTAGCTTTGTCTGAGAAAATGATTCATAAATTAATACAAATCAGTTGACCCTATGTTTACTTTCTTCACTGACAGACAAAAATGAAAAGCCTATATCAGTCAAAGCTCAGCTTTAGGAGGGGAAAAGACAGAGCAAGATAAAAACAAAGAGAAAAAGAGTGTGATGCTGATGAGGTGAGAAAAAAAAAAACAGCTGCCCGCACATGGTTTTAAAGCTATTGTTATCCAATTTTTTTGGCCTTCAAAACATCTTAAAATGCACATATGTAGATCAGAGAAATCAAAATTTTCTCGGGGGAGCATGCCCCCGAACCCCCCTACCTCACATTCGGCACCTCAGTGATTATAAAACCCTGCCATATGCATGTTACTAGATGAATGAATGTAACTAGTTAATAGTGAGCATTAGACCATAACAACAAACTTTTTTTTTTTCATAGCCTCATTGGGGCTGAGCCCCCCTAAAATGAAAATCCTAGAATCGCCCCTGGCATGCGGTATTAAAGTGGACTCGCACAAACAATGGGTTCAAGGAAAGTCATCAAATGTGTTCGATGCAGCTCGGTATACGCAACAACTGAGGATATTAGAAGACATGTTTGTCATAAGTTTTATAGTAAAAATATAGGATATCAAAATAAGGATGTATTTATTTTTATTTTTAGCTGCATTGCAAGTGTATGACATTTGGATAGAAATAAACACTGGTAATTAAGTGCTTTTCCTAAAAATGAGAAAGAAAATACAGGGTATTAAAACAGTATGAACTACAAATAAAGTCAGTATGTGAGGCTAAATAGATGTGTTTTAGTTTGAATTAGGTAAGATGTGTGCTTCCAGTTTCCACAAATCCCTTCACTCGATTGGGATGTTCTCTTGTGTTCTGGGCGGCAAGTGCAGTAACTGTAACATCGGGAATATTTTGTAGTATTAAACACATATTTATACCGACTTCATCAGGGTCCGAAAAATCTTCACAAAGAACACAAAGAATGGCCTTCTCAGCTGCCATAGTTGCAACTCTTGTGTCATCAGAACAGTGTTCAACGCATCACCGTTTCTGTTTAAAAAAAGGTTGTGCAACGTTTTGTCGGGGCTGAACGCAGCCATGCGTTTAAAAAAATTACGGTCCAGAATTATTAGGCACGTTGATTTTCTGATCATATTTTGTTTTTCACCTGGCACATTTTACCAATTCCAAACCACATTAATCTTAATAACTACTTTGTATTGAATCCCGATTGAATCATTTATAACTGATATATAATTGAATGAAGGCTGGAAATGAAAAACGTCTTATATTCAGATGTGCATAATTATATAGGCATGTTTTTTTTTTTACAGATAAAAAAAGCCAAAAAAAGAGATGTAAAGAATCCTAAAAAAATTACCACCACTTGATTTCCATTACACGAGAGTAGATGTTAAAACTTCATGCTGATTTGTACTCGGCTTTTGCCAAGATAAGCAACTCTAAGACATAGCTTTACAGTAAACTATGCTTCTCCATCCATTTACGCTTCTTTCCATATGGTGGTGTGACTCCCCTTCTGTCCGGCGTTAACGGCTGCAGTGTACTTGGCGCGTCAGCGCACGCGACGGCTGCAACTACAGTGTGGTCTCCCTAGTGGACCAGCATGACAACCGTCTGGATTGAGCCGAGTAGGGGACATCTCTAGGGTCTTCAAGTGGGCACCTTCCGTCCTCAATGTTTCGTCGACTAGCCCACGACACCTCAAGAGGGCTTGACTGTGACTCTGGCGTCCCAGAGTCCCCCCCCCCCCCTCCGTCCCCCACTCAACTCAGCCCAGCTTACTGACCTCTACATCCCTCCTGCTGCTGAGACCTAACCACAATCTCTCCGCAACCCAACCATACGCGCCAACCCGTTTGACTAAGGCTGTCGAGCCCCACTGGTGTGTTTATATGAAGTTTCAGTGCCAACGGTTCCGTATAGCATACCACATACCGCAAAAAGACAATATCTGCCCAACCACCCGTCATTCACGCAATATACACAGGAACGTAATGACTGTAAATACTACACAACCTATACAAATAAACCAACAGACTCAAGTTTTTCAAGAATTCTACGAAACCATAGCGTGGCGGCCTGTACACAGCCATCTAGAATCTTTCCATCTCAACCACAGCCAGTTGCTGCTCCTTTCTGCTGCTTCAGATAAGTTCTTTACTGTGCGACGCAACTCTTGGCCACTGAATCCGATGCCTCTGAGGAACCGGGTTGTAGAGTGTGCCACAAAACCTCGACAACCCACTTCCACTGGATAAACCTGGACCCTCCATCCTCGCTGTTCTGCTTCAGTGGCCAGATGAGCATACCGCAGTTTCTTCCTCTCATGTGTCTCATCTACCGCATCCTCCCATAGCACTGTTAACTTTATCAGTTGAACAATGCGTGCTGATCCAGACCACAAAACAATATCTGGTCGTAGGTTAGTGGTGGCAATCTCAGGTGGAAAAATAAGCCGTTGATCAAGATCAGCCAGCAGCTTCCAGTTGTCCTGGGTGAGAATTGGTGTTAACACCTTTTCTTAGGGGTTGCTCGCCTGGGCGGAGGAATATTGTCTTCTGCGTGTAATGTTTTGCTAGAACAGGCGGCAACTTATTGGTCATACTACGCTTGCCTTCCAATGCTAAAGCCAAATATCGCAGTACGTGGTCATGGTGCCAAGTAAACCGACTTTGGCTAAGAGCCACCTTACATCCTGTCAAAATGTGCCTTAATTTGGCAGGTGATGAACACAAAGGACAAGAGGGATCCTCTCCTACCCAGAGGTTTAGGTTCTGCGGTGATGGGAGAACATCATTTGTTGACCTAATAAGGAAACTGATCCTACTCTCTTCCATTGACCAAAGGTCTTGCCAGCCCATCTTGCGTTGTTCCACACTCTCCCATCTCATCCACTCTCCCTGCTTGGCCTGGGAAATGGCCTTTATACACCTCATCCTCTCCTCCTGCTTTCGCACCTCGTTGACTACCAGCTTCCTCCTTTGAGCTGGGCCTGCCTTGTGCCATTTAGGAGGAGCTAAATTGAGCCGAAAACCCCCTCTCCCATGCTGTACCTGTCCCACAATATCCCCAATTTGAAGGTCAGCCTTTGCCTCTACTACAGCTTTCTTTGCTGACCACTTTCTACCAGTTTTTAACACAGGGGCTGCCTCCCTTACACATTTGTCGCGTGACTCTACTAAGGTCATTTCCAGTCTGACCTTGGCACACTTAAACTCCTCGGTTAAAGCAGAGACTGGCAGCTGCAATATTCCTTTACTATAAAGTCCCACTCTGCAGAGGCAGCGTGGAACTCCCAACCATTTCCTAATGTATGAACTTATTAACGCTTCCAGCTTATCCACTGTTGTCAAAGAAACCTCGTACACAGTCAGTGGCCAGAGCAACCTCGGCAGTAGACCAAACTGAAAGCACCAGAGTTTTAGTTTGCCTGGTAGAGCACAGCTGTTTATGCTCTTCAACCCTTCCACTGCTTGTCATCTAACTTCTCCAACTCGAACTGTGTCCTTTAGATCCCCGTCGTACCATCTCCCAAGACTCTTCACTGGCTTCTCAGAAACTGTTGGTATTGCCTCACCATTAATGAAGAATGTTTTATCTACTACCTTTCCTTTAACTATCGAGATGCTCCTTGATTTAGAGGGCTTAAATTGCATTCGTGCCCATTCAATATTATCTGTTAACTTCCCCAATAACCGATTAGTGCAGGCTACTGTTGTAGTCATGGTTGTCATGTCATCCATGTATGCTCTTATTGGTGGTAGTCGCATCCCAGAAGCCAAGCGCTCTCCTCCTACTACTCATCTTGATGCCCTAATGATTACTTCCATTGCCATGGTAAAAGCCAGTGGAGAAATGGTGCATCCTGCCATTATTCAACCTCTAAGCATTGCCATGCAGTGCTGAATTTTGGAGTTGAGAAACTAAATTGCAAATCTTCAAAATAGGCTTTCACTAACTTTGTTATTGACATTGGTACTCTGAAAAAATCAAATGCTGCCCAAAGAAGCTCATGTGGCACTGAACCATATGCATTAGCCAAATCCAGGAATGTCACATGGAGCTCCTTCCTCTCCTTTTTAGCTGACTGAATTCGTTTTCCAGATAACATTGATGTGTTCTAAGCATCCTGAGAACCCTTGAATGCCTGCTTTTTGAACTGAAGTGTCAATGAAGCCATTCTTTAATAGGTAGGTGGACAATCTCTGGGCAATAATGCTGAAGAAAATCTTACCTTCAACGTTTAATAGTGAAATGGGACGAAACTGACTGATAAGAATCACAAGATGAAGTGTAGTAAAATAAATTAGTTCCCTTTCGTAGTCACTCCGAGTTACGTCGGATGACGGAGAATGGGGGTTTCGCCTAGAAAGCCAATCATCTTCAAATATTATAAAACGAGCCAATGGCGATGAAATGCCATGGGTCTGCGGAATTTGCATAGCATATCTCCGCCCCACCGCGTGGGTATATAAGGAGAGCGCGGACGCAAAGGCAGTATGTTTTGGCTTCGGAGCCAAGAGCATCTCTTCACTCCACAAGCCAAGATCCTGAGTTACAGTGACATCATCTTCTCTTCGAGACGAGCGAGCTCTCCGGTGTTGGTGTGACGGCGGTACCCAGCGAGTTCACATTGCCTGCGATCTGAGCAGTGGTTTGCCGGTCTGTGTGTTTCTCCCTGGTCGTCTCAGCATCGCAGAGTTTTTCCTCTCTAAAAGAGCTGCACGTGGCACGTCTTTTTAAAGATGTCTCGCCCGTGTTCTTCTGGGTGCGGTCGACATCTGTCCTCCTTTGATGGGCACAATCGCTGCTTTGCGTGTCTGGGCTTAGAGCATGCTAAAACAGCGCTTGTGGATGACTCATGTTCCTTCTGTGGGAACATGACCATTGCAACACTGAGGTCGAGACTCAATGATCTCACTCGAGAGAGAGTCCCCTCATCCACACCCCGATCTACACCCTCCACGAGAGATGGTACTTCGGCTGGTGGACAGGGTGACTTGAGGGTTACGGTGTGGAATAATCCGACGATGCGTCCTCGGACCACGGCCCCTCTACAGTGTTGCAACCTGAGAGTGCCGCGGTGATTCAGGCGGGTCCATCTTCGGATGCCCCGCGTGTTTCATTCGGCGCTCCAGAGGAGGACTCGATGTCGATCGCGGCATCACAAGGCGGGCAAGAGTCGTCGGGAAGTGACGATGCGGTTGCGTTGCCTCCCTCGGGAGTGCCAGCATCGACCGTATCAGATCCGGAGATGACGGCCATGCTCTCCCGGGCCTCCGCGAGCATCGGGCTAGAGTGGAACCCTCCGCCCGGTCCCGAGCGCTCACGGCTGGATGATTGGTTTTTGGGGGCGGTGGCTGGTTCACCCCCGCAGCCGACCCCAATGCCATTCTTCCCGGAGGTACATGAGGAGCTGTCGAAGTCCTGGAAGGCCCCGTTGACTTCCCGTGACCGCTCGACAGCTTTCTTCGGTGGCGAAGCCCATGGGTACACTGGGGTTCCTCCGGTTGAGCGCTCTGTTGCGATGCAGCTGTGTCCTCAGAGCGCTTCTTCTCGGGGCAATCCTAAGCACCCGTCCAAGGCCTGTAGATTTTCGTCTACTTCGGTGGCGAAGTCTCACAGAGCTGCAGGACAGGCGGCGGCCTCACTGCATGCGATGAGCACCTTACAGGTTTACCAAGCCCAGCTGCTCAGAGACATGCACAAGGGCGGGACTGACCCCGGGCTCTTTGATGAGCTGCGTGCTGCCACCGACCTCGCTCTCCGAGTGACGAAGGTGGCCGCACGCTCCCTGGATCAGGTGATGGCCACCTCTGTGGTCCACTAGCGTCACCTATGGCTGAACCTGGCCGATATGCGGGACGTCGAGCGGACTCGTCTGCTTGACGCCCCCATATCCCAGGCCGGCCTCTTCGGCGGAGCGGTTGAGGACTTCGCCCAGCAGTTCTCGACCGCACAGAAGCAGTCGGAGGCGATCAAGCATATTCTGCCCCGACGGCCCGCTGCTGCCTCCACCCAGCCTGCTCGCCGCCGAGGGCGCCCTCCTGCGGCTCCCGCCCCTCCCGCACGGCCCCAGCAGCAGCCTTCACCCGGGCCGCGTCGTGGAGGAAGCCGCAGGAAGGCGCCACAGCCCTCTCCAGCCCCGCGCCCTGATAAACGCCAGGCTAAGCGGCGCTCCTGAGAGGGGCTGCTCAGTGATGGTGTCGATTTATTCCCAGGAGGCGGTTGCAGGCCCCCTCCTTCCCCCGGTGGAGGGCCGAGGGAGAATCTTTTGTTTTCCACTCCCCGCTGCTCACCCACGGGTGGGCAGACCCTATTGTGGTCAAAAAAAGAATCGATACACCCATCACTGAGCACACAGAGCCGGATGACAGTGTGCGACGCCCCCGGGCCTGGCCGGTCTCGTCCCGCTCTGTCACAGAGTTCTCGGACCGCAGTGTGCGCCGCCCTCGGGCCTCGCCACTCTCGTCCCCCTCTGTCGCCAGACCCCTGGCAGAGCAGACCCCCGTGGAACGCGGGTCCTTCCCTGGTCTCCTCTGTCAGGACGCGGAGCATGACCGCGCCCCCGCTCAGGGCCGCTATGCCACCCACGCCTGGGCCGGTCACTCCGCTTCGCTGCCCCTCCGGGGGGACGTCTGTGGTTCGCATGACCCCGCTGGTTCAGTTTCTGGGAGCTTGGTTAGAGCTTCCCAACCTGTCACGCTAGGTCGCTTGAACTATCAGGCTCGGCTATGCGATTCAGTTCGCACGGTCTCCTCCCCGCTTCAGGGGAGTCCGCTTTACTATGGTCTTTGGCAATGCCCCTATCATGAGAGCGGAGGTTGCCATCCTGCTGGCGAAGGGTGCAATCGAGACTGTCCCTCCAGCCGAGATGAGGTCGGGGTTTTACAGCCCGTACTTCATTGTCCCCAAGAAGACCGGTGGGTTGCGGCCAATCCAGGATCTGCGCGTCTTGAACCGCTCCCTTCACAGGCTGCCGTTCAGGATGCTCACGGCCAAACGCATTTTCGAATGCGTGCGGCCACAGGATTGGTTTGCAGAGATAGACCTGAAAGACGCCTACTTTCATGTCTCCATTTTACCTCGACACAGACCGTTTCTTCGGTTTGCTTTCGAGGGGCAGGCATACCAGTACGCGGTTCTCCCATTCGGGTTGGCTCTGTCTCCTCGCGTCTTTACGAAGGTCGTTGAGGTAGCCCTTGTTCCCCTACGCGAACACGGGGTTCGCATCCTGAATTATCTCGACGACTGGCTAATATTAGCTCACTCTCGAGAACAGGTTTGCGAACACAGAGACCTTGTGCTCCGGCACCTAGCCCGTCTGGGCCTTCGGGTCAACTGGGAGAAGAGCAAACTCTGCCCCGTGCAGAGGATCTCTTTTCTCGGTATGGAGATCGACTCAGTCGCCATGTCCGCGCAGCTTACGAGTGAGCGCGCACACTCACTGCTGACTTGTCTTCGACAGTTCGATGGCAAGAGTGCGGTCCCACTGAAATTGTTTCAGAGGCTCCTGGGGCATATGGCATCTGCAGCCGCGGCAACGTCAGTCGGATTGCTTCATATGAGACCACTTCAGCTGTGGCTTCGCGATCGAGTCCCGAGGTGGGCATGGCATCATGGCACGCTCCGAGTCCTAGTGACTCCGACTTGCCGTCAGACCTTCACCCCGTGGAGGAACCTCAGTTTTCTACGGGCCGGAGTTCCCCTAGAACGAGTTTCCAGGCATGTTGTTGTCTCCACAGATGCCTCGTCCACGGGCTAGGGCGCCATGTGCAACGGACTACTGCCGCGGGCTCCTGGACAGGACCCCAGCGCCTTCTGCATGTCAATTGCCTCGAGTTGCTGGCAGTACGCCTTGCCCTGCACCGTTTTCGAACGTTGCTCATGGGTCAACACATACTAGTCCGTTCAGACAATACCGCGACAGTAGTGTACATCAACCGTCAAGGTGATCTACGCTCCCGCTGTATGTCGCAACTCGCACGCCACCTCCTCTTATGGAGTCAGAAGCACCTGAGGTCCCTTCGTGCTATTTACATTCCGAGAGATCGGAACTTTGCAGCCGACGAGCTGTAAAGTTCCGATCTCTCCGGCGAATGGCGACTCCATCCCCAGTCGGTCCAGCTGATTTGGGACCAGTTCGGGGACGCACAGGTAGACCTGTTTGCCTCCCACGACTCATCCCACTGCGCCCTGTATTACTCCCTGACCGAGGGCACGCTCGGCATGGATGCACTGGCGCACAGCTAGCCGCAGGGCCTCCGCTTATACGCGTTTCCCCCAGTGAGCCTTCTCGCACAGACTCTGTGCAAGATCAAGGAGGACGAGGAGCAGGTCATTCTGGTTGCGCCGTACTGGCCCACCCGGACCTGGTTCTCCGGAACTGATACTCCTCGCGACAGCACCTCCCTGGCCAATTCCTCTGAGGAAGGACCTCCTTTCTCAGAGACGGGGCACCCTGTGGCACCCTCGTCCCGATCTTTGGAACCTCCACGTGTGGCTCCTGGACGGGACGAGGCAGGTTTGAGTTCCCTGCCACCAGCAGTGGCGCCTACCATCACTTCCGCTAGAGCATCGTCCACGAGACATGTCTACGCGTTGAAGTGGAACCTCTTCGTCAACTGGTGCCCTTCTCACCGAGAAGACCCCAGGAGATGCTTGATCAGTGTCGTGCTTTCCTTCCTGCAAGATGGGTTGGAGCGAAGGCTGTCTCCCTCCACCCTGAAGGTGTATGTGGCCGCTATCGCCGCTATCGCCGCATATCACGATGCAGTTGAAGGTAAGTACGACCTGATCATCAGGTTTCTGAGAGGAGCGAGGAGACTGACTCCTCCTCGCCCTCCTCTCGTTCCCTCTTGGGACCTCTCAGTGGTGCTAAATGCTCTGCAGAGGCCTCCCTTTGAGCCTCTGCAATCAGCTGAGCTTAAGTTCCTGTCAATCAAGACAGCGCTCCTGGTTGCTTTGGCCTCCATCAAGAGGGTAGGGGACCTGCACGCATTCTCCGTTGACGAAGCGTGCCTGGAGTTCGGGCCGGGTCACTCTCACGTGATCCTGAGACCCCGGCCTGGATATGTGCCCAAGGTTCCCACAACTCCCTTCCGGGACCAGGTGGTGAACCTGCAAGCGCTGCCCCGGGAGGAGGCAGACCCAGCCTTGGCACTGCTCTGTCCAGTACGCGCTCTCCGTGCTTACGTAGACAGGACGCAGTGTTTCAGGACCTCAGACCAGCTCTTTGTCTGTTAAGGTGGGAGACTGAAGGGAAAGGCTCTTTCAAAGCAGAGGTTGTCTCACTGGATAGTGGACGCCATTGCTTTGGCTTACCAACAGCAAGGCCGACCGTGCCCCCTTGGTGTGACAGCGCACTCCACCCGGAGTGTGGCTTCCTCTTGGGCTCTAGCGCATGGCGCCTCGCTGGCAGACATCTGCAGAGCTGCAGGCTGGGCGACACCCAACACATTCGCCAGATTTTATAATCTCCGAGTGGAGCCTGTGTCCTCTCGTGTACTCGCTTCAACCAGCTAGTACAGGACCCGCTCAGGTGTCTTCGCTTGCTCGCCATTCCACTCCACGGACTGGATACGTGCGATATTTCCTCAGGTGAGCCTTCCTCTCTGAAGCCCTGAGTTCCTCCAGCACTGTTGACGCTGGCGCCAGTGTCTATTGCCTGTGCGTCGGCTAGGTGCCTCCGTGTGCATGGTTCCTCCCCTGAGTAACCCCCACATGTGTATTTCCACTGTAAGCCTCTTTGAGCATGTGTCTTTCCCTCGGCAAGCCACCTTGCCACTCCTGGAGTTGAAAGTTGCCACCCCACGGGCTGGTCACTCCAGTGTTCCTCCATATGAAGCCCCCCTCGGGCCATATGTGTATTCTTAAGTCCTCCCTACGGGTAGGCGTGCTGCGGCATATCTCCCCTGAGATATGCTTCCCAGTGTACCTTGGTATTCCTGTGTAAGTAGGACTCCTTCGTCTGTGCCTATATCACGACAGGGAGGTCAGACTTTCGCAGGGCACTGGAAGACAGCTGTGAAGGTGGCGTGATTTCACGGGGACCCCCATTCTCTGTCATCCGACGTAACTCGGAGTGACTACGAAAGGGAACGTCTCTGTTACCCACCCTACGGATGTAACGTTACGTCTCCCTGCCACTTCCGCTGTACCGCTGGGTAGACGCCTGAGTTCAGTCTCGGCTCCTCAGCGAAGACATACTGCCTTTGCGTCCACACTCTCCTTATATTCCCACGCGGTGGGGCGGAGATACGCTATGCAAATTACGCAGACCCATGGCATTTCATCGCCATTGGCTCGTTTTATAATATTTGAAGATGATTGGCTTTCTAGGCGAAACCCCCATTCTCCGTCATCCGACGTAACGTCTCTGTTCACTACTCAGGGAACGACGGGTACATCCGTAACCGAGACGTTCATCTTCCAGAATCTGGTAGTAAGGTTGCAGTTCTGTAAAATGGTGGCTCTGGAGACTGTGGTTCACACGGGACGCGAATAGCGCGTCAAATTCGCGTCGCGTCAAATTCGCGTCTAGTTTGACGCTTGACCACTTTGTGTTAATTCGACGCGTCAAGAGTGAAACGGACGCGCGTAGAAACAAAAGTTTCAAGCGAAATTTACGCGCGTCAGAAGCGAAATCCGGAGGCGGCCATCTTTTTTAGATGTTTATCGAGCATTAACATTAGCATTAATCGAGAGAGTCACCGCTCGTATTTGCTCTGGAGAGCAGAAACAGCTGCGTAGGGTACATCGCCGCTGTACTCGGATCCACCAGACCCTCCAGAGGGTTTCAGGAGTCACCATTTGTTCCAGGAGCTAGGTTTGGTGGACCTAACGGTGAGGACGCTGACGAGGACAGCGTAGGCCGTGTAAAGCCTCGGCCTCGAGTGGTCGCTGCCTGACGAGCCCGCGCTCTACAGCCCGGCGCGAGGTTCACCCTCGCCCGCACATTTATTTGATAATAAATGGAGCCAGCCTCCAAAAGTGAAACCTGTCCTGTGATTTTTTTTATTTATTATACACTAAGTGTTTGTTGTTTAAAATAATAATGTTTCATATAATCTAAAATAGATATGGAATAAATAGCATTCAATACAAAATGAGTACTATCTCTCATATATTAAAATCAAGTTTTTATGTGAAAGATTTGCTTTGTTGTGCATTAGAACCACACCAGACATTTTAGTAATATTACAAAATAATTTATTAAAATAACATAAACTTTCACTTCACCACGTGACAGCAGCAAGCAGGCTCCTGATTGGTTAACGCGGCGCGAATTGACGCAGAAGTTCAAATTTTTCAACTCGGGCGGCAGACGCGAATTCGCGTCAAACGCGTGAATGCACAAATAGCACTAACTAAATCATTCGCGCGTGGTGCGCTTCCGCACCAGACGCTTCAATTCGCGCCATTCGCGCGAACTTGACGCGCAAATGAGGCGTATTCGCGTCTACCGCGCCGCGCTCTACGCCTCATTCGCGCCGCAGGAATTTTTTACACGCGTAACGCGTCTTTGCATTGACTTAGGGCCGTTACATAGTCAACGCGAGTGACGCGAGCTACACGCTCCTTTTCATAGTTCACAAGCAGACGCAAGCGTCACCGGCGATGCGTAAAATGCAATACACCGATCGCGCAACAGGGGGTAGTAGAGTCTAGAGTCGGGTCACGTGATATTCAGATCAAAATGGCAACTGAAGAGGAGTGCATATTGCTGATTTTACATCGGCGGCAATAAAACAAGCTCACATAACTTTTCCTCTTCGCCCGCCATTGTATTCAAATCTTCTGTAAACATAATAATATACCTTTTTATGTACATTACTTGCAATGTCGCCCCCACCGACAACGCATAGTATTGCGTGCATCGGCGCGTCGCGTATCAAACTAGGATGACACATTTGGCTACGCATCGACGCATAATGGCGGCCGAAGCGTAGCGATGTGTAGCCTTGCGCACGCGTATGCGTACCGATGCGTTGAATATGTCAGGGCCCTTAACATTGAAATCACTCGCGCCTGACGCGCTATTCGCGTCCGGTGTGAACGCACCATAAAGGGTTCCTGATGGTTTCACACTTAATTCTTCACCTTCATTCTTAATTCTTTTGCAGTTAATATGCGTCTTTTCTTCTCCACCTGTTTTTAAGACCCACTGACCCATTTCACTGTCCAATGGTCATGCCTTAACTGCAATTTCTAGTATTGCATTGCATCCTTCTCCGGGCATTTACACATTTTTTACTTTTCAGTCCGAGTTAAATCTCTATTTTGGCTTATTTTATCTGTAAAATAAAACGTGCCTAATAATTATGCACATCTGAAGGTGTTTTCATTTCCTGCCTTCGTGAACAATTATATATCACTTATAAATGATTAAATGCTAAATTAATAGTAGCTATTAAGATTAATGTGGTTTGGAATTGTTAAAATGTGTCTGTAAAATAAAAAAATATGATCAGAAAATCAACGTGCCTAATAATTCTGCACGCACTGACTGTATGGTCACATGTGGTTTGGCTGTCATTCCTGTCTTCCTGTAGCAGTCTTAAATTACAGATGATGGCTTTCCTATTAAAGACAAAAGTAGAAAAACAATTATTTAACTTAATCTGGTTAATGCTGTCACAGATCAGAGGGACACAAACAGGTAAAGTTGGGACAGATGGACCGGAGAGCAGGCAAGTATTCCAAGCAGGTAAAGTTGATCGAAGACTTGGGGATCGTCTTTAATGCAGAGAGTCAGGAAGTCGATGGCGTATCGACGAGACCAGACATTGAACTGAGGGTACTGGTGGTGTATTTAAGGTGAGGGTGAAGTGAGTGCAGATTGCAAGCAGGTGATGAAGACAGGTGCAGGTGATCAGTAATCAGGGGATGCGGAACGAGAGGGCGGAGTGTGGAGGACCATAGTGCTGACGAATGTGTGTCCGTGACAAATCCACAATATTGAAAAAATAATGCTATTATTGTGTAATACATCAGTAAATATTGGAATTAACATTAGCCAAGCTTAATAAGTGATGAAAACAAGTTTATCGTCACCTTTTGTAAACTACTGTGTTACACAATAGTCAAGTCAAGTCACCTTCATTTATAAAGCGCTTTTAACAGTATGGATTGTTTCAAAGCAGCTTTACAGTTATAATAGAAATTACCGTAACAGATTGTTTAGGCTTTACAACAGTATTAGGATAATGTTATTGTCCAGCTAAAGTTAGTTTTGATTGATTCACTTCCGTTGCGAAGATAATTAGTTACTAACTTAGGGGCCGCTAACACGACACTGTTCTAACAGAAAAATTCTTAACGCGCTCCGGCCGCCCATCCGCACAAAACAGTGCCTGGTGTCTCGAGAACACACTCCCTGAAATAGGTTCGAAGGTGCAAACGATTATCCGTTATCTCTGTGCAAACCTCAAAAACGCAAACCTGCGAAAACGCAGACGGCGTGCACATGCGCATCACGTGTTCAGTCCATAGGTATGTTGTTACGACCCTGCGTTTCCCTTGCTCGCCTGCTGGGGGCGGTGTTCTTCAGGAGGGCGTGGGAGATCGCACACCCCTGTTACCTGCTTTCGGTTTGATTGTGGAGAGGATAAAACCTTGGATTCCACCCTCTCCACGCCACTTCGTCCAGGGGATTGGCAGCCTCTGGAGGAGTCACTTGTTCTTGCGACATTTATATTTGTTTACAGACCATACCAACCTTTTTCTTATTCCCCATCTGGATTATGATTTTGTCCCCTTATGATTTTGAACCCTAGACTTTGTTCTTAAGTTGTTTACACTTTTGTTGTAAGTTAATAAAACTTCTTGCAAGTAATTTTCTTGTACTTGTGTCCCTTTATGTACGGTCGAAACGAGCTGGCCGTAACAATGTGCATTCGAATATACGTGTGCACAGGCGTGTAGTCCTTCTTCACAAATCAACCCTCAAAAAACTACTTGTCTGGTCTTAAAAATTTATAATACAGAAATTTTTGTCGTGTCTGCATAGCCACGTGTAACGGGGTTCGTTGTTGTGGGAAGAAGGAGGCAGGAACCGGCGAACAATCCACAAGTTTAATAAATAAAATAACACAAATACAAAATGAAAGTATAAGCCAGCAGCCCCTCACGGACGACTGCTGGCACACAAAACAGAACATAAAATCACAATGTAAAATCAGGCCTGTTCCTCTCTCGATCTTCACTGTCGTCACTCCTCCTTTATGCTTCCGCTCCTCCGTGAGAGATGCGAGACCGGTGCGTCTCACAGGTGTCGTTCATTATCACTCACGCCACCGGCCTCGCGCCGCTCTCTCACGTCCCTCGGCCTCGTCCTGCTCGCCACACCACGCGAACCGGAATTAACCCGACAACGTTTTATCTGTACAGAGGTAAAGGGATGGAGGCCTTCACAGGGGTGAGACTAGTTGACACTTCAGGACTGCGTTGTCGTCGTGTCCAGGCGCAGGTCCTTCATCAGATCTGGATCCGGCGGACTGCGTTAAACCTCAGGATAAACAGAGAGACTAATATTAGCGTAGATGCCATCCTTCTTATGATGTAACGAGTACATCAGGATTTATGGGAAGTGTTTCCGGTTCTGGCTGATCTAAACTATGCAGCCTAACATTGAATTATAGAAGTCTATAATGTATTATTTGTATGCTAGGCCAAAAAGATTGTTTTTAGTCTAGATTTGAACTGACAGAGTGTGTCTGCTTCCCGGACAATTTTATATAAATTTATGTTTAATAGGGAGCCAATGCAGTGTTGACAGAACCAGGCTAATATGGTCATACTTCCTGATTCTGGTAAGAACTCAAGCGGCTGCATTTTGGACCAGCTGTAGTTTATTTATTAAACTGGGCCACCACCCAGTAGAGCATTACAATAATCTAGCCTTGATGTCATGAACGCATGAACTAATTGTTCTTCATTTTTAATTGAGAGTATATGACGTAATTTAGATATATTTTTAAGATTAAAAAATTTGGTTTTACAGATATTAGACACGTGACTTTCAAATGAAAGATTGGTATCAAAGAGCACACCCAGGTTCCTAACCGACGACGAGGACTTGACTGACCAGCCATCAAGTGTTAGACAGTATTCTAGGTTATTACATGGACGGTTTTTTTCCAATAATTAGAATCTCTGTTTTTTCAGAATTAAGTAGTAGGAAATTGCTAGTCATCCAGTTTTTTATATCAGCATATGCATTCCGTTAATTTTGTGGATTGGTAAGTTTCGTCAGGGCGTGAAGAAATATAGAGCTGAGTATCATCAGCATAACAGTGAAAACTAATGACATGCTTCCTAATGATATCTCCCAAGGGTAGCATACAGAGTGAACAGCAGCGGTCCTAGTACTGAGCCTTGTGGTACGCCATACTGAACTTTTGACCGATAAGACATCTCTTCATTTACTGCTACAAACTGATAACGGTCAGATAAGTATGATTTAAATTTTAAACCATGCTAGTGCAATTCCACTAATGCCAACATAATTTACGAGTCTATTTAAAAGAATGTTGTGGTCGATAGTGTCAAATGCAGCACTAAGATCGAGTAACACTAATAGAGAGATACAACCACGATCAGATGATTAGAGCAAATCATTTGTGACTCTAATGAGAGATGTCTCAGTACTATGGTACGGTCTAAATCCTGATTGAAAATCCTTGCATATACCATTTCTTTCTAAAAAATCTTCTTTAAGATTTTTAATTTATTTTCTTTAATCTTCTTTAAGCGTAAAGGAGCAACTGTGTCTAAAGTGCTGGAAAAGAGAGGGTTAAACATTTCTGTCGCAATATCGAGTTCTTCTAAGCTATCTGGGATGCTGAGATGAAACTGATGAGGAAGATTACTTGTAAAGAAATCTTTAGTGGCAGAAGTGATAGGTCTAACATATTTGTAACACGGAGCCGGCTATAAATTACGGCAACACCTCCCTGCTTGCCTTTCATACTAGGTTCATGTTTATAACCGTAATCTTGAGGGGTGGACTCATTTAAAGTAATGTAATTGTTTGGTTTTAGCCAGGTTTCTGTCAAACACAGCACATCTAGGTTATAGTCTGTCTGTAATCATATCATTAACAATAAGTGCTTCTGAAGTAAGGGATCGAATATTCAGCAACCCGAGCTTTATCATTTGTTCCTTTGTATTATATCTGTTTTTTATTTGTTGAACATCAATAAAATGTTTACCTTTAAATGGGTTTGGAAATTTGTTGTATTTCCTAATTCGGGGAACAGCCACAGTCTCTATATGATGGTGACGCTTAAGCCCGCCCTAATTTACATGAAACTCGAACTGCAACATGTGGAAGAGCAAGCGCAGAACACGGAAAGAGCGAAAAACATGAACATAAATTTAAGTTTCGTGCAAAATATGTTTTAATGTGTTTAAAGTTTTTATTCATGCTTGTTATTTTTTTGATTCACGCATATTATATTTTGATTCGTGACCACGTTGGTTTTTTACATGTATTTATGTACCATATATTTTTACATGTGTTTTTACATTTTTGAATCACGCTTATTATTTTTTGATCCGTGGCCGCAATACATTTGGCAGGATTTTGATCCCATACAAACCCAGCGTTCCACATTGTCTACCGTCAGAGGACCCAGATGAACTATTCATTCGAAGCTTGTTGCCCTAAATTAAATTGCTAAAACCAAGAAGAAAGGAGAGGCTGAAATTTAATATTCATAAAATAGTTTAGGAGGCCCAGCACAGTCAAGGAGGAGGAGAGCGGGGTACAGACACACGACCAATTCAACCGAGTGATTAAAAGGTGGCTAATTCGTACGACCTCACTCGTTTTGTACATTTGTCTAATTTACATATGTCTGTGTAGGTCATTCGTACGAGTTCATATGAATTTGGTAAATCGTAAAATATGTACGAATTAGCAAAAATCATACGAATTCGTACGAATTAGCCACCTCGTAAAATTTATACGAATTGCCGTGAGATCGGGTCGGGTACAGAAGGCCGTGAGGGGTGTTAGTAAGCTTATTTGCCCTCATGGTCCTGTTAGCTATACCTTGTGCAGTCAGTGTTCATATTTAAACTTTATTGTAATGTGTTAAAAAAAATCACTAAGGTCAGTTTTGATGAATAAATACATATGCTTCAGTTTTAAATCTGTTCCTTTTTGTGATTGTTAAGAGGATAATTTGCTGAAAATTTCTAATTATTTCAGCATTTGATTGTTACATAATTATTGACATAATTAATTACATGTACCCTCATAATTTGATATATATAAAACAATTTAGTACATATTACAGTTCATAGCCTGAGTGTGTTCATAATAAGATTTATTTGCATGGAGATACCATGGACATGCAGTCAGCATATCATTGTTTTAAGAATTGACACGTGAAAAAATTGCTCTTTTATTCAAATGTGGGTGGCTCTTAAAAGAGCCTTTGGTTTGCTTCTGTGAAGAATCTTTCATGCCTGTGGCTGCCAAGGAACTGCACCCTCAGCACTGAAGTAGTTCACGAGTGTCTCCCTCACATGCATTGCTTCCCGTGCAGCATTGTTGCTCCCTACTTGGCTGATGTTGTGCAGTTCAGAGGCTTCTCCGTCACCAACATGGGAAACCGTCCTCATTGTCCTCCGCAGGAAGTTGTAAGAGGCCCCTGTTGCAAGGAACCTGTAAAAATGTGAAATACGCAATTGTCAAAGCAGAAATTCATATGAAAAAAATGTTGAGCTATTAAAAAATACTGAATTATACATATAAGAAACAGCAAACAAGAGTAGAAAGAAAAAAATGATATGATATAGGCTTTGTATATGATAAACATGTAGAACTGTAAAAACACGTACATGGTGGGTAATTCTACGCATGACACATATATACATTATATCCGGATTAAATGTGATATATACTATCCTTTAAATCATACCAGGCTCGGTAAATGCATTTATATATATATATTTATACACACACACACACACACACACACACACACACACACAGGGTTTCATGTAGGTGTTAAAATTAAAGCTTAATAAATAGGTTCCACACCGTAAACAAATTGCCAGCTGTTCGCCGGGTTAAATGGCTCGGCGGTAGTTTGTGTTCTCCTTTGCACTCTCCACCGCAGCTCATCAAACTGGGTCCTGTCCAGCCTAAAGTACTGCTGGAACCAGACTTCATCCAGCCGCAGTTCCTGCACCAGCCGGTGGTACTCGCTGTGCTGACTCCTAGCCCGAATGGTTTTGTTGAATCCAGACAGACTGGCGTTTGCGCTTTCGCCACAGATATGTAGCCGTAATGGCCAAAAGCATATGTTATTCCACGTTCATTGTTCATATATTAACCACTTTAAGCACTGATTCCATTTATATTAAGCAATTTCCCTCCAAAATGTTTGTTTTAGAGTAGGACTTCTCTGGTGAAGCGGCTCACGTGAGTGGCTTGAGTTTCCTGTCAGGATGATATCCATCCAATCCTGCGTTTAAACCAGTGTGTTTTTTGTAGACTGGATGGTGTGTGTCCAACCCTGGGGAAGACAAGCTAAACAATTATTTACGCTGACAGTCTATTACATCCCATTCTTTGGGCTGGACTTCAGCAAGCCAAATATGTTATATCATATCCAATACAAAGATTATATGAACATGAATGTCTCTTTTAGAGCTTCTCTACAGCAGAATTAAAATCTGTTTTACTAATTGATTCTGTTAATTTTCTGTTTATTACCGTGAAGCTGCTTTGAAGCAATCTGTATTGTATAAAGCTCTATATAAATGAAAGTGACTTGACTTGACTATAACAAGAACATTAAAATGAACTCAAAACATATTTGAAAATCTCACTACAAAAAAAATCCAGAAATGAAGATAAATGACATCACAAATGTTGTATCCTACTCTGCCTGTTACACTTCTTCACACCTGAAATCACTGATCGAGTGAATCTCCTGAACTTCTCCATTCTACAGTAGATCATTTCTAATCCATCTATGTTGTAAGATCTGCTCTAACGTCGGGCGTTTAGTTGGATCCAGGGTTAGGCACTGGATAATCAGATCACTGCATTCTGTACACATTTTAATAAGGATAGAGCTGGTTAGTCATGACCATGTGACACTAATGTAGGCATTTATGAAAACAGCATCTGAAACATGAAAAACATAATGTAAAGTGTTCTTCATCTTTCCTTGTATTTTCTGCTGCACTAGTGGCACCTTGGGGAATTACAAAAAATAAAGCATATTTCAAACAATCTTGCAAACGTCCCTTTCGTGTGTCACGGCTCCCCCAGCTCAAACATCACAAACGCAGCTCGTACTGGTCCGTGTGAAGGCATGTTTCAGATCCAACATATTAGGAATACTTTTAGCTGTTACATTTGTCTTTATGAACGGGTGCATGATGATGCTGTATGGTATTAAAGCATACTTTGTTGTGCGCAGCATCTCAATGCCCCGTTTGCTTTGACGAGTTCATGACTTGTCTTTTAAGTTAAGAAAAGATTGGAAAAAAAGATTGGAAAAAGATTGACGGCTCTCAATGTTTAGATGGAGCCTGGGAGGCTTAATGTTTACACTTTTGGGGAGATAAACCCACAAATGGCATACTAATAGTAATTGATGAACAATAAACTGGGTTAAGAGAATGTATTTTAACAAAAAACCTTATATACTTCACCTTTAACTGTTTCTGTACAGAGCCTTTGCTTTGTGTGTTTATCAATGTTATCAATATTATTCACTCACCGTTGGATAAGTTGGCGTTCTGAAATGTAACTTTGGCTTCTTTGATTTCCGTTGGATTGTGAAAAGGAGGACATGCATTCACCATCTCGTACAGCAACACTCCTAGAGACCAGACATTTGCTGGGACGGCGTGAAATCGAGGTTCTGTGAAGACTTCAGGTGGGCAGTAATCCAGGAGTCCTGTAAGCAAGACATTTGTGCATTGTTGAGCAATTTTTTCAAAGTGTCAAATAATCAGCAAGTCATTACATCCAGGTTTCCAAACTCCCAAAATGCTCACCAATGTAAATGTCGCTGTCATAGCCATCACTACTAAGTAGCTGTCCAGAGCCAAAGTCTATCAGCTTGAGCTCTAACGTGTCTTTCTTCAACAGGAAATTGTGCGCATGAATATCATTGTGAAAAACGTCATGCTCAATGCAGTGTTGCACTGCCAGCACAGCCTGTCGCATGATGACCCGTGCTGTTGTTTCGTCCAGTTGAGGATTACGAATGATGAAGTCCAGCAAGCTCTCGCAGGGTTCGGGATACTCCATCACCAGGGTGAATTTTCGCGGGTGTTCAAACCAATCGTGTAGTTGTATGGCGTAGGGGCTTATGGGTTCTTGCCTCATCATTAGCAGCAGAGCCACTTCTGTAATGAGAGGTTCGGGACGCCCAGGCTGGAGAAAAGTAGAAGACAGAAGGTTAGCTGGGTAAAAATCTGAAGAAAACATCATTTTTCTTTGATTTTGGTAGATACGATGAACAGGCTTATTTGTCTATTACATTTACACCTAATGCTCCCTACAGGTGTATTAACTACAGTACTCAGCACTTAAACAACTAAATACACATTCAGCTTTTGGCCAACTTACAATAGCAAGATAAAGATCGTTGCAAGTCTTGCGCATCCGCTTGATGGCAACCTGCAAAAATGAAAAAAGAAACAGTATTCAATAACAGTAACAGCATTCAAGCGCCTGACCTTGCACATAACATTTTTGATTTGAGCATCTAAGTATTAAGCCATGTGTATTAAATATGTTTTGATGCATGCAAGAGCAAAATGTTTATACAATTCAGCAAAATCAGCGAAAACCTTTTTGCCATCAAATTTCCGTGTTCCTTTGAAGACTCTTCCGAATCCTCCGGATCCAATCATCTCTCCCGCGTTATAGAGAGACTCGAAGGAGTCTGAAAAACAAACAGAAAAATATGAGCTTTCTAGATCCTTTGTTTTATATTAAAAATATCAGTGCTGGTCAAAAAAATAATATTAATATTCTCTGAAAACAAGCCTCAAGTTATCTTTAGTGGAAAACATGACGATAATACTGTTTAAAACAATGTTTGAGAAATAATGACTGCAGATTTACCATGATGTGGCTCGACACCGGAGTGATCTGGATCAGAATCAGGCTCTGAGTCCAGATCTAGTGGAGGAACGAAAGGCTCCACAACATCCACAGCTTTACTGTCAGAACAGCAGAGGAACGGACTCTTTATAGCCGTCCACACGTTCCTGAGGAGCGAACAAATTCTTTCCAACTTCTTACGTTTTGTAGGTTTTTCTGAAACAAAGGGGGGAAAATTTAAGCATAAATAAAATTTAGAAACATCTCTGACCTCACATTTAACAATGATATAATGCTATAACTTCCATTTTACTGTTAAATTCTTATCTTTAATGTCACAAATCCAAAGTAATGCAAATATTTCCAAGCTATCCGCCTGATGATATCTGTTTCTGCTCAATACCTGCATAAATGTCCCTTAGGGGTGACCAAAAGTTTCTTTCACAATATTATGTAATAATAGTTGTTTATTTCACGATAACGATAGTTATTTCTTTGAATCTTTTATTAAAAATAGAGCATACATTTCCAGGCCTCATTTGGCACAGTTCTGGCAATGGTAAAGGTCATACGAGCCATCATGTCTTTACCCATTTCACATTTATTTTCTATGAAATATAATATATTTAAATAAACATTGATTTTATTAAATACAGCAATGTCTTATTAAAGACATAACTTAACTGACTCTGTTTACATGAACACTGGTCAAACGCAATACGTCTGAAACAACGTGAACAACTCTATTCGGGATTGTGCGTGTGTTTTCGGGTGTGTGTCAGACAGCATGAGTGAGTTATTGGCTTAACAAAAATATATTCTAAGAACGTTTTGTCCAACTAAAATTTTTCAGAAAAATTTCGCTGAGAAACAGTAAATGTGACCAGACCTTAATTTATCAAATTTTTAAGCAGTCGTCATTCTGCCTTATTTCAGTCTCACCTGTCGAGCTCTTGTTCACAGGTGAAGCCTCCATGGCACCCTGAGCAGTCGCAGTCGGGACATTAGAAGTGCCGGTTGGCTCGACGGGAACTTGACCAGGCAGTGGAGGACACATCAACTCTTGGAAGCTGTTGGATCTGGACAAACTCCTGTTAAGGCTGTCGGATCTGGACAAAGTCCTGTTTCCGTGACTGACCTGTTCATGTTGGCTCTCAGATCTGTTGTCACTGCTCCTCTTCTCGATGATGTAAGTGCCTCTGCTGCTCTTCTCGATGATGTAAGTGCCTCTGCTGCTAAAGCTCGACAACCCACATAACCACCTCTCCACATTCCCCACAGAGCGGGACAAAGATGGTGTGGACATGATGTCCGGTGGAGAATGTGTGGAAGCAGCAATAAACTGCAATAAAATAACGTTAATACAAATACAATACAAAACACAATACAATACAATTCTCCTCAGAAATACCCCTCCCAAAAAAAAAAAAAATAATAATAATAATTAAATAAATAAAACTCCTAACTCCCTCTAAAATAAGAAAATAACAATCAAATAGAATTGTCTTCAGAAATAATACGATAAAACTATCAATAAAACTATGTAACTTAACGGATCTATCGTCCGATCTCCTTCTAGAATAAAAGTCTCCTCTCTGAAATCCTCCGAACAGCTTCAAAATCGCAAGATCAGCACAGAAAATGTTCAGCAAGTCTCTGAATTCGCCTCGTCTCTCAATCAACAGAAAGCGATCTAGCCTGTTGATATTTGCAGTCAGAATTCATAACAGGCGTCGTCATAGCAACCGTATTATTCGAAATACCTGAAGTCGTGCGCGTGAGCGCACATCGCATCTGCAAACAAACTGAATCAGGAATGCAGGACTGAATGTTATTGTTAAATAACCATTTAACAAGTGATATAATCATGTATCATTACTGCTTAGCTAAAAATAATATGTTAAAGCCTTTTTTTACCGTCTATGGTTAAAGCGTGAAATAAGGTACGACGAATCAGTGAATTTTAAGTGGGTATATTATTATATCAGTAATAAAAAAAATATTTAAAAGATTTTAATCGTACAAAAAAAGTATCAGACATTTATGTCAATGCGATTCAGAGATGAATACTAATGTTGTCCACCAGAGGGAGCCACAGAATAGCAAATACTTAAAGATCACAGTTATATTTAAATATTAATATAGCCTATATATATATATATATATATATATATATATATATATATATATATATATATATATAGGCTCTGGCGTGCACCGGTGTGCAACGGGGTTTGAGATCCGTTTTCTCTTGTTTGGTGGGTGTGTCAGAACTGCAGTCCAATCAGCAGCAACTAAAGCACGCGGTATTAAAGTGAACTCCCACAAACAATGGGTTCAAGGAAAGTCATCAAATGTGTTCGATGCAGCTCGGTATACGCAACAACTGAGGATATTAGAAGACATGTTTGTCATAAGTTTTATAGTAAAAATATAGGATATCAAAATAAGGATGTAGTTATTTATATTTTTAGCTGCATTGCAAGTGTATGACATTTGGATAGAAACAAACACTGGTAATTAAGTGCTTTTCCTAAAAATGAGAAAGAAAATACAGGGTATTAAAACAGTATGAACTACAAATAAAGTCATTATGTGAGGCTAAATAGATGTGTTTTAGTTTGAATTAGGTAAGATGTGTGCTTCCAGTTTCCACAAATCCCTTCACTCGATTGGGATGTTCTCTTGTGTTCCGGACGGCAAGTGCAACTGTAACATCGGGAATATAGTATTAAACACATATTTATACCGACTTCATCAGGGAAAATTCTTCACAAAGAACACAAAGAATGGCCTTCTCAGCTGCCATAGTTGCAACTCTTGTGTCATCAGAACAGTGTTCAACGCATCACCGTTTCTGTTTAAAAAACGTTGTGCAACGTTTTGTCGGGGCTGAACGCAGCCATGCGTTTAAAAAAATTACGTTCCAGAATTATTAGGCATGTTGATTTTCTGATCATATTTTTTTTTTCACCAGGCACATTTTACCAATTTCAAACCACATTAATCTTAATAACTACTTTGTATTGAATCCCGATTGAATCATTTATAACTGATATATAATTGAATGAAGGCTGGAAATGAAAAACGTCTTATATTCAGATGTGCATAATTATATAGGCACGTTTTTTTTTTTTACAGATAAAAAGAGATGTAAAGAATCCTTAAAAAAAGACCACCACTTGATTTCCATTACACGAGAGTAGATGTTAAAACTTCATGCTGATTTGTACTCGGCTTTCGCCAGGATAAGCAACTCTAAGACGTAGTTTTACAGTAAACTATAATTCTCCATCCATTTACGCTTCTTTCCATATGGTGGTGTGACTCCCCTTCTGTCCGGCGTTAACGGCTGCAGTGTACTTGGCGCGTCAGCACACACGACGGCTGCAACTACAGTGTGGTCTCCCTAGTGGACCAGCACGACAACCGTCTGGATTGAGCCGAGTAGGGGACATCTCTAGGGTCTTCAAGTGGGCACCTTCCGTCCTCAGTGTTTCGTCGACTAGCCCACGACACCTCAAGAGGGCTTGACAGTGACTCTGGCGTCC
Organism: Rhinichthys osculus; assembly: GCA_029959095.1. NCBI lineage: Eukaryota > Metazoa > Chordata > Actinopteri > Cypriniformes > Leuciscidae > Rhinichthys > Rhinichthys osculus. The sequence goes on along the minus strand of JARWKJ010000001.1, from coordinate 32,554,365 downwards.
CAGACTCCAACCCCCCCCCTGCTTCAGATAAGTTCTTTACTGTGCGACGCAACTCTTGGCCACTGAATCCGATGCCTCTGAGGAACCGGGTTGTAGAGTGTGCCACAAAACCTCGACAACCCACTTCCACTGGATAAACCTGGACCCTCCATCCTCGCTGTTCTGCTTCAGTGGCCAGATGAGCATACCGCAGTTTCTTCCTCTCATGTGTCTCATCTACCACATCCTCCCATGGCACTGTTAACTTTATCAGTTGAACAATGCGTGCTGATCCAGACCACAAAACAATATCTGGTCGTAGGTTAGTGGTGGCAATCTCAGGTGGAAAAATAAGCCGTTGATCAAGATCAGCCAGCAGCTTCCAGTTGTCCTGGGCGAGAATTGGTGTTAACACCTTTTCTTAGGGGTTGCTCGCCTGGGCGGAGGAATATTGTCTTCTGCGTGTAATGTTTTGCTAGAACAGGCGGCAACCTATTGGTCATACTACGCTTGCCTTCCAATGCTAAAGCCAAATATCGCAGTACGTGGTCATGGTGCCAAGTAAACCGACTTTGGCTAAGAGCCACCTTACATCCTGTCAAAATGTGCCTTAATTTGGCAGGTGATGAATACAAAGCAAGAGGGAATACCTACCCAGAGGTTTAGGTTCTGCGGTGATGGGAGAACATCATATGTTGACCTAATAAGGAAACTGATCCTACTCTCTTCCATTGACCAAAGGTCTTGCCAGCCCATCTTGCGTTGTTCCACACTCTCCCATCTCATCCACTCTCCCTGCTTGGCCTGGGAAATGGCCTTTATACACTTCATCCTCTCCTCCTGCTTTCGCACCTCGTTGACTACCAGCTTCCTCCTTTGAGCTGGGCCTGCCTTGTAATAATAATAATAATAATAATAATAATTCATTACATTTATATAGCGCTTTTCTAGGCACTCAAAGCGCTTCACATAGAAGGGGGAATCTCCTCAACCACCACCAATGTGCAGCATCCACTTGGATGATGCGACGGCAGCCATATTGCGCCAGAACGCCCACCACACACCAGTTTACTGGTGGAGAGGAGACAGAGTGATAAAGCCAATTAGTGTATATGAGGATGATTAGGAGCCATGATGGACAGAGGCCACTGGGCAAATTTGGCCAGGATGCCGGGGTTACACCCCTACTCTTTCGAAAGACATCCTGGGATTTTTAATGACCACAGAGAGTCAGGGTCTCGGTTTAACGTCTCATCCGAAGGACGGTGCTCTTTGACAGTACAGTGTCCCCGTCACTATACTGGGGCGTTAGGACCCACACAGACCACAGGGAGAGCGCCCCCTGCTGGCCTCACTAACACCTCTTCCAGCAGCAACCTGGTTTTCTCAGAAGGTCTCCCATCCAGGTACTAACCAGGCTCAGCCCCGCTTAGCTTCAGTGGGCAACCAGTCTTGGGCTACAGGGTGATATGGCTGCTGGCTTGTGCCATTTAGGAGGAGCTAAATTGAGCCGAAAACCCCCTCTCCCATGCTGTACCTGTCCCATAATATCCCCAATTTGAAGGTCAGCCTTTGCCTCTACTACACCTTTCTTTGCTGACCACTTTCTACCAGTTTTTAACACAGGGGCTGCCTCCCTTACACATTTGTCGCGTGACTCTACTAAGGTCATTTCCAGTCTGACCTTGGCACACTTAAACTCCTCGGTTAAAGCAGAGACTGGTAGCTGCAATATTCCTTTACTATAAAGTCCCACCCTGCAGAGGCAGCGTGGAACTCCCAACCATTTCCTAATGTATGAACTTATTAACGCTTCCAGCTTATCCACTGTTGTCAAAGAAACCTCGTACACAGTCAGTGGCCAGAGCAACCTCGGCAGTAGACCAAACTGAAAGCACCAGAGTTTTAGTTTGCCTGGTAAAGTGTAGCGGTTTATGCTCTTCAACCATTCCACTGCTTGTCGTCTAACTTCTCCAACTCGAACTGTGTCCTTTAGATCCACGTCGTACCATCTCCCAAGACTCTTCACTGGCTTCTCAGAAACTGTTGGTATTGCCCCAGCATTAATGAAGAATGTTTTATCTACTACCTTTCCTTTAACTATCGAGATGGTCCTTGATTTAGAGGGCTTAAATTGCATTCGTGCCCATTCAATATTATCTGTTAACTTCCCCAATAACCGATTAGTGCAGGCTACTGTTGTAGTCATGGTTGTCATGTCATCCATGTATGCTCTGATTGGTGGTAGTCGCATCTCAGAAGCCAAGCGCTCTCCTCCTACTACCCATCTTGATGCCCTAATGATTACTTCCATTGCCATGGTAAAAGCCAGTGGAGAAATGGTGCATCCTGCCATTATTCCAACCTCTAAGCATTGCCATGCAGTGCTGAATTTTGGAGTTGAGAAACTAAATTGCAAATCTTCAAAATAGGCTTTCACTAACTTTGTTATTGACATTGGTACTCTAAAAAAATTAAATGCTGTCCAAAGAAGCTCATGTGGCACTGAACCATATTCATTAGCCAAATCCAGGAATGTCACATGGAGCTCCTTCCTCTCCTTTTTAGCTGACTGAATTCGTTTTCCAGATAACATTGATGTGTTCTAAGCATCCTGAGAACCCTTGAATGCCTGCTTTTTGAACTGAAGTGTCAATGAAGCCATTCTTTAATAGGTAGGTGGACAATCTCTGGGCAATAATGCTGAAGAAAATCGTACCTTCAACGTTTAATAGTGAAATGGGACGAAACTGACTGATAAGAATCACAAGATGAAGTGTAGTAAAATAAATTAGTTCCCTTTCGTAGTCACTCCGAGCTACGTCGGATGACTGAGAATGGGGGTTTCGCCTAGAAAGCCAATCATCTTCAAATATTATAAAACGAGCCAATGGCGATGAAATGCCATGGGTCTGCGGAATTTGCATAGCGTATCTCCGCCCCACCGCGTGGGTATATAAGGAGAGCGCGGACGCAAAGGCAGTATGTTTTCGCTTCGGAGCCAAGAGCATCTCTTCACTCCACAAGCCAAGAGCCTGAGTTACAGTGACATCATTTTCTCTTCGAGACGAGCGAGCTCTCCGGTGTTGGTGTGACGGCGGTACCCAGCGAGTTTACATTGCCTGCGATCTGAGCAGTGGTCTGCCGGCCTGTGTGTTTCTCCCTGGTCGTCTCAGCATCGCAGAGTTTTTCCTCTCTAAAAGAGCTACACGTGGCACGTCTTTTTAAAGATGTCTCGCCCGTGTTCTTCTGGGTACGGTCAATATCTGTCCTCCTTTGATGGGCACAATCGCTGCTTTGCGTGTCTGGGCTTAGAGCACGCTAAAGCAGCGCTTGTGGATGACTCATGTTCCTTCTGTGGGAACATGACCATCGCAACACTGAGGTCGACACTCAATGATCTCACTCGAGAGAGAGTCCCCTGATCCACACCCCGATCTACACCCTCCACGAGAGGTGGTACTTCGGCTGGTGGACAGGGTGACTTGAGGGTTACGGTGTGGAATAATCCGACGATGCGTCCTCGGACCACGCCCCCTCTACAGTGTTGCAACCTGAGAGTGCCGCGGTGATTCAGGCGGGTCCATCTTCGGATGCCCCGCGTGTTTCATTCGGCGCTCCAGAGGAGGACTCGATGTCGATCATGGCATCACAAGGCGGGCAAGAGTCGTCGGGAAGTGACGATGCGGCTGCGTTGCCTCCCTCGGGAGTGCCAGCATCGACCGTATCAGATCCGGAGATGACGGCCATGCTCTCCCGGGCCGCCGCAAGCATCGGGCTAGAGTGGAACCCTCCGCCCTGTCCCGAGCGCTCGCGGCTGGATGATTGGTTTTTGGGGGCGGCGGCTGGTTCACGCCCGCAGCCGACCCCAATGCCATTCTTCCCGGGGGTGCATGAGGAGCTGTCGAAGTCCTGGAAGGCCCCGTTGACTTCCCGTGACCGCTCGACAGCTTTCTCCGCCTTTCCTCCCCTCGATGGGGCTGCCGCCCATGGGTACACTGGGGTTCCTCCGGTTGAGCGCTCTGTTGCGATGCAGCTGTGTCCTCAGAGCGCTTCTTCTCGGGGCAATCCTAAGCACCCGTCCAAAGCCTGTAGATTTTCGTCTACTTTGGTGGCGAAGTCTCACAGAGCTGCAGGACAGGGGGCGGCCTCACTGCATGCGATGAGCACCTTACAGGTTTACCAAGCCCAGCTGCTCAGAGACATGCATGAGGGCGGGACTGACCCCGGGCTCTTTGATGAGCTGCGTGCTGCCACCGACCTCGCTCTCCGAGTGACGAAGGTGGCCGCACGCTCCCTGGATCAGGTGATGGCCACCTCTGTGCAGGGGCGATTCTAGGATTTTTTCAACTGGGGGGCACAAGAGGGGCCACAATTATTACAGAGGGGCCATTCTTATGTTGTGTATTTATGTAGAACTGTAGATATCCAAATCATTTCAAGTTCAGTAAGCTTTAAAATCAGCAATACACAGTGATACCCTATTATCTTTTAATAGCAGTTATTCACTGCTCTAAATCAAAACAATAAAATACAATTTATATTAACTTTTCACTTTACAAAAGTGAAAGAAAAACTGTAATAAATAAAATTATCCAATGTATTAGTGTACAACTCACAAATAATAATAGAACAGCCTTATTTATATAATGCATAATTATATTAATCATTCATATAATAAATACACAATTAATGACTTCATATAACTGTAATAAAATTGTATATAATAAATCTTTTTTAAATCCTTGATTATGCGGCGATGGAATATGCAGGATATTTATGCAATTTTATGTTTATGTTATTTTATGAAATTGCGGGAACTTGCAAAAACTGCGGTTTGATGAAAAAGAGAGAAAAAGTGATTCCCCAACACCCTGTTCTCACTATGCTACTGCCTTAATGTAAAGAGCTATTTCTTATTACTTCCTATGATAAGCAAGCATATACATCACAGAAAGTGCTGGAATATTTCATTTTTTGTTTTATTTCAGACCTTAATAAACACATGGCTCAAACTTAAAAAACATTGATGAGTCAAACAAGTTCTGTGGCTTTACAAAAGGAATATGCTACAACTTCTATAAAAATGAATAAATAAAATATGAAAAAATGTTTCCTGTTTTACAGCTTTTCAATGATGTTCATGTCGCGTAATTACGTAACTTCATAACGTTCCCATGGCAACAGGGGGAAATGGCTGCTCTTGTGTGAAGTAAACGCAACATTTTTCAACTTTCTGCTAAGATATATGTGTCTTTCTTTTTTGCAACAAAAATGCGGGGATTATGAAATCATACAAGCCCCGCATATTTTGCGTGGAAATCGGTCATTTATACGGCAAAAGTGCGGCGTATTTGAAAAAATGCCCCCGCATAAATGTACATTCTTTGGCTGATTATGCATTGAATCATGCGATCGCATAATCGCGTTTTTCTGGAGGGACTAAAAGGTGATGTTCATAATAATAAATTCTAGATGGAATAGCAATTGGCATTTTACAGCACCCTAGTGCCAATTTTGGGAACATGCCATGATAGCTTAGCAACCTATTTTTGTGAAATCATACTCGAAATAAAAAAAATATTGCAGGACTTGGGACTTTCAGACAACTGTGGACATCTATACTTTATTTTTTATGAAATAAAGATATTTTATGATATTTACAATATTTCAGTTAAACTACACTTGAACAATAACTTTTATCTTAACGTTACTTCTTAACAGTTGGACAAAAAAAAGTGTTTAATGAGTAGTAGATTACATCTAGCCTACAGTCATTTTATACAACAGACATTTTATAAAATATATCAATAAAACCTAAATCAATGTATTCGGTATTGGACATCAATTTAACATTGACATTAGATGTTGAATTTACATTGAATTTTGGTCACCCGACGTCGCAACTAAAATTTAACCAAATATCAACGTCTTAAGACGTTGTGTGCCTGCTGGGAATAATCTGTTATGTCTCATTTAACAGACGCTTTTATCCAAAGCAACAAGTAGGAGAGCATTTAACACACACTCGGCAGTCGGCACAATCCGGCGCGACGAGGTCCATACGGGTTCTGTTGTCTTACTGCGTTACAGTAGGTTAAATCATAACAAGGAAACTTTACGTGTGATTCATGTCATCGCGACATACTGTAACAAATTATACTTACAGTGTGTGTCAAAAAAATGATGTAATCGTCCTTTGCTTTTTTTCTGGGGTGCATGCATGGAATACATTAGACGGCCAAACTGCAACTAAACGGACACGAAAATTCGCAAGAGCAACAAGAGACTTGAAGCACATGGCAGACGCGCCAGTAGTATTAACATAAACCATGTGTCAAAAAAGGTGTTTTATGACTTTGATTTATGGTTCTGAGGTTCCCCTGTCTCTGATTTATGATGGGTCGCTGACAGGCTCCGGTATGTCTAGGCTGCGCGACACCATGTGACATCATCCGTGCCGATGTCCGGGGACTTTTAAAAACAAACAAACAGATCAAACAGATGTTAAATTTTTGACTGGTTTTTACGACTGGGTTAATGAACTCACACCTCGCAACTTGCCATTGTAGTTTTTATGGTATGAGGTGTGCCTTTTTCACAACTACGTCACTACCTACGTCTTTTGTTGCAGTTTTAAATAAGGTTAGGGGTTACACTGTTGAACACAGAAGACATTCTACGACTTTCCTGATACAATGGCTACTCCGAGAACTCCTAAAACCCCTAGAAAGGTTATGTGTATTTCGCCGACAAGAGGACCTGTTGAAATGAGAGAAGATCTAACTTTTGCTCCAAGGAAAAAGCTAAATGTTAGCTTGACAAGATTTCTTCATGAAGACAGTGCTCTTGTGAAACAGGATTTCTCAATGTCTGGTGGTCGTGTGGTGAGGTATGTGTTTGACAAGGTGATGCGTACTGTGAAACTCTACACAGGAGATGTTGAAGACGATTTTACATCACAGACCCCATGTGTGATTTTCCACAAGAAGGACTGGTTTCTGTTTTTCAACTACGTTTGGAGAGATTTGAACGACTGTGGTGATGATCCGTTGTACGTAGCCGAGTGGGATGGCTCAATTCCTGACACAAGATTTCGTGTGGTCGGGGACCATAGTAAAAAGTTACCGGACGATTGTGTTTATATTTTCTGCTGCAACGACAAGACAAAGCTCTGCGAACGTGCGTGGCCTGTTCGTGAATCTGAGCATCACTTGTGCTACGACATGAAATTTTTGTTTCAGTGGAAAGATGTTCGTACGCTTGACAACGTATTTACATGCATCGACAAGATGTTTAGATGGTGCGACATGTATGACCGTTACAGTTCTGTAAAGATTAAATTGTTTCACCCTGAGCAGGGCGTTACCAATGCTGAAGACCGCCTCTTAACCCCACCCACGTATTACAGCCATTAAAAACGCCTGCAGATCGGTACAATTGCTACATTCATGCACCATGTCTCAAGAATCTACAACAGTCTACTGCTACACCAACAACCCTGAGGCTCCCCCAGCGATGCCTGATGACAATGCTACGCCGCTGGAGCCCCACCCACAAACTTGCGACAACAGTTGGTTGGATAAATTTTGCATGGATCTTGGATATCACAACATGACCTTCCTTACAACACCATACGGCAACACTGGTGCAATAGCTGGAGCTGCGGCCCTTGCTGGAATTGACAACACAGACAGTTGTATCCGCTCGGACGGATTCAAAATCATAAAAGCGACTGTTGTGGTCCTTCTGGAACACGTCATCAACAAAAAGCTGAAAGAAATCTGTTTGGGTTGTGAAGTGGATCACCCCAGTCAGATTAGACATTCCTGCCTGTTTGAACCGGGTCCCTATTTCTTTGATGCCTACTTTGAGGAACTGACACGTAATCTGGTGAAACCGGACCTTAAGCACATCGTTGCTCAAGCATTGAGCCGTTGTGGTTTAAGGGTTCACCCCCAGAGGATTCAAGGTTCAGTGGAGGCTATTTTACACGAACTGCGTGACGAAGTTTTCATTGTGGAAAAGCTTCGTGAAGTCAGAGAGAAAGTTGTGGACGTCAGCAGCGAACAAATTGTCTATGACGCTGTGGACAGCTGGAAAGGTATTGTCCAAGTTGAGTGACTGTAACACCGACATGGGGAATACGTGTTTTGCAACAGGTCTGGCAAAGTGTCTACTTAAACAACGTATTAGATGTGAGATGACCGGCTTGTTGTATAAGATTATTAATGAATGTGCCAATGTATCTGTTACTGTAAACAGATGTGCTGTAGATACCAATCGTTTTACAAACCTCATGAAACAAATGTCTGTTGTAAGAACTGTGTCAAATGAATGGACAGATTTGATGCGTTTATGCGTTAATGCTGGTGAACCAATTTGTGTGACTATCAGAAAGATTTTAGACCTGATGACTGAATGCGGCAGCTGTATTAGAATAGCTGATATATTGTGCTTGTGTACATATGTGACTGATCTATGTGTAGACATATTGACAAGAAACAATCAGGCTGATATTTGTGAAATTATTGAAACCCTGGTTGATTACATTCTTGAAAAAAACATTGTGATGTGTATACATTTTTTACACTACATTGATGCTGTATGATACCTTTGTTTCCTTTTACTGTTTAAGAAATAAAAACCCAAATTACTTAAACCATCTGTGTTATTCTTTTTGTGGAGCCTGAAGTGGAAACATGTCAGAAGAAATGAAAAAGACTTATTACACACCTTCTAACCCTGGTTCTTTAGGGGGGAAAAAACGCTTAAAAGAAGCTGTTTTAAAAGAAATGGGTGTTCGTTTAACCGATAAAGAGGTTTCAGACTGGCTCGCTGGCGAGGATGCATATACACTACACAGAACGGCCCCTCTAAAATACAAAAGGAATCGGGTTTTTGTCTACGGTATCGACATGGAGTTCCAGGCCGATCTAGTTGATATGTCTGCATATGCCCCGGTAAATGACAACAACCATTTTTTGCTGACATGCATCGATCTCTTTAGTAAATATGCATGGACAAGGGCTTTAAAAAACAAGAGTGGTGTAGAGGTCTCTAAAGCTTTTGAATCCATACTGAAAGAGGGACGCGTACCACAGAAATTACAGACAGATAAAGGAAAGGAGTTTTTTAACAAACATTTTCAAAATGTAACAAAAAAGTACAATATAGCCCATTTCGCAACTGCCACAGAATTAAAGGCATGTGTTGTCGAGCGGTTTAATAGAACCTTAAAAGGTAGAATGTGGAGATATTTAACTGCTACAAACTCCAAACGTTACATCGACATACTTCAAGACATTACACAAGGATATAATGCGAGCCATCACAGAAGCATCAAGATGAGGCCGATTGATGTGGGGAAAGAAAACGAGTCTGTGGTGCTGCATAACCTATATGGTGATACCAGACCTCATAGTGTTAACCCCGTATTTAAATACAAGATTGGTGACGTGGTTCGAATTTCTAAAGTCAGAGGACCGTTTGCAAAGGGGTATGAGGAAAACTACACACAAGAGTATTTTACTATATCAGCGTGTATCCCACGAGAACCCCCTGTTTACAGATTGAGTGATTACGACGGGGATGTTATCGACGGCGTTTTTTATGCGGAAGAATTGCAAAAAATATTTGTCAGTAAAAACAAGACATTTAAAGTTGAAAAAATTTTAGATAAGAAGACGAAGGGTCGCAAAACATTAGTGCTGGTACAGTGGCTCGGATGGCCAGCGAAGTTTGCGTCATGGATCGACCAGAAAGAATTAGTTGATGTACAGAAGCCATAAATACAAACCACACACACAGGATGCATACAGTTGTATAAAAACCAGACATGGCTGAGGGTGGATTTTATGTCACACTACCCTGCAACGCTTCGCAGTCTGTATACCCTAATAATAAAATCTCTAATTATAGAACAAGACTGGCTACCACTATAAATATAAAAGGAGAATGGGAGGTGGGGCTTGTTCAAATTGAATATCCTAGAAGCTGGTACACCTTTAACAGCAACGACGCCGTTTTCGAGATAAACATTGGACCCACCACGACCGATGGTGAAAAGTACACTAACAGCTTACGCAATGGTGTAGATGTGAAGAAGACCAGCTTATCGAAACTACGCATACCAATAAAAACAGGGTATTACGACAATGTCCCATCTCTAGTTAGTGTAATAAATGATTTAGTAGCGCCTCAGGGGGAATTCGGTTATGACCGCGTAAAAAACAAAGTATTTCTGAAAGCAAAACCTAACATTTCAATGACCTTCCATGGAAAACTAGCCATTATTTTAGGATTGAAACCAGGCGTCCCTATAGGAGATTCTATTCTGCAAAAAACAAACCCTGAAAAAACTAATTATGAAAAGGATATTGTAACATATGCAATGCATCAGTCGGACATACACGGTGGTTTCTATACTCTTTATATCTACACGGACATTATCCGTTACCAATCAGTGGGTGATGCTTTTGTACCGCTTCTGGAGTGTGTACAAATAACAGGGGACAACAATAGCACAGTCAGTGTTCGATACGACAAACCCCACTACGCGTCTATCAACAAATCAGTCATCACAGATATTGTTATAGAAGTGAAGGACGATCAGAACCAGCACGTCCCATTTTCTTACGGGAAAGTGTGCATCAAACTACACTTCAGGCCTGTAAAACACTTTGTTTAAAATGGCATATTTCAACAATCACAATGTTGACCCTATGCGTTACGTTGCCTATTACCAGAATCAGGCAGGCAGCGGGCTCCCCGGGTATGCAGGAGGTGGAGTCATGTATGGGGCTGGTTTGGGGGGGATTTTTCGGGGGCTCTTTAGAATGGCTATACCCCTACTAAGACGAGGATTTAGCATAGCCAAGCCGCATCTTAAATCAGCTGCAAAAAACATACTAAGTGACGTTGTTAGTAATACGTTATCAAGATCTTTTAACAACAACTATGATGCTCAAGACGGATCCGGACTAATGGTAATGGCTCGCAAAAGAGCATCTAGGCCGCCAGGGGTGCGGAGGAGTGGCCAGAAGCAGAAGAAAACAAAACAACCTCCCAAGAAAACATCAGTTGTAAAACGCAAGCGCAAGGAGACAGCTAAGCGTACTGCTTCAAAAAGATCAAGGAGCTCTGTTAAAACAATATTTTAAATCATGGCGTTACTACACAACATGTCAGAAGAGTGTTTAAAGACTGAACTGGATCTGTTTACTGTACCACTAACTCAAACAGCAATTGAAAAAAACACTTATATAGAAGTTCCACCACTATCAGCGATATCCGACACATCTCCGCTGGAATTTTTTATTGCGGGGAATGGGGAGGATTACATAGATCTAAACAGCACACTACTTTTTTTGCGCCTCAAAATCACTAATCCTGATGGGACGGATATTGCAGACGGAGATCCCGTAGGTCTTGTGAACTACCCTGGATCTACAATTTTTTCACAAGTGGATGTGTCGCTTGGAGATCGGCTTATATCACAGAGTTCTAGCACATACCCATACCGCTGTGTGATAGAATGTCTTACCAATTATGGTAAAGACGCCCTTGAAACGCTTTTCTCAGCAGGGCTCTTTTACCTGGACACTGCGGGCCATATGGATGTGGCTGACCCGGCTGGGGGAAATCGCGGGCTGACAAAGAGAGCAGCCTTCACCAACGCTAGTAATGTGGTCGAACTACTCGCACCTGTTCACAGTGACATCTTCTTTCAGGAAAAACTATTACTTAATGGATTAGATCTTAAAATTAGAATGACTAGAGGTAAGGATGAATTCTGCCTGATGAGGAGCAACGCTACAGCCTATAAACTAAACATCCTGTCTGCGTCGCTATTTGTGAAAAAAGTGTCTGTGTCGCCAGCTGTGAGACTGGGGCATGCACAAGCTCTACTCTCAACCACAGCCAAATACCCCATCGACAGAGTGTGTCTGAAAAACTTCTCAATACCTGCAGGCTCACGTGTCTGCAATCAAGAAAACTTGTTCTTAGGAACTCTGCCAAAATCTCTGGTTCTAGCTATGGTTGATAATGATGCATTTGTGGGTGCCTATAATAAAAACCCATTTGCGTTTAAAAACTATGATTTAGAATTTCTGGCCATTTATCTGGATGGGCAACAGTACCCAGCGAAGCCCCTGCAACCTGAATATGAAAATGGTTCTGCAGTGCGGGAGTTTTACCAGCTAGCGCTGGCTTCTGGAAGGCATCTTAAAAACCAACCTCTATGTATCGATAGAGAGGATTTTCTGCACGGCTATACACTCTATGCGTTCAATTTCACACCGGATCAGGAGTGTAGCCAGCACGTATCGCTTATCAAAAGTGGCAATATTAGACTAGAAGCCCGTTTTAGACAGCCGCTACCACGTACGATTAACTTAATTGTTTATGCATTGTTTGATAGTTTGATTGAAGTGTCAAATCGCCGACAGGTCCTGGTTGATTACTACTAATACATTCAAATGAACACTATACAGCTTACGGCCGTCATGGATAAGGTTTCATGCGATACTTATTTTCTCGGAGTTCTACCATGTGACTACCTACCAAAAACCCCTTTAAGAAAACTACCAGCAATGGTTTTGATCAATACACATCCTTCAGGACTCCCAGGGGAACACTGGTTGGCTATCTACATAAATGAGGATGGTGTAGGATGTTTTTTCGACAGCTTCGGTAATAAACCAGATTATCATGGTTTTCCGCCGATTATCAAAAACTTTTTAAAGCTCAACTCTAGTCAAGTACTACATTCAACTGTGCAAGTCCAAGATTTTTCATCAGATACATGTGGACAACATTGTGTGTTCTTTCTCTACCACATGGCAAAGGGATTTGATTATGATTATGTGATGAAATTGTATACCAACGATTTTATTAAAAATGACAAAAAGGTGTCAGCATTTGTGAGAAAACTAAAACAAGCACCATGTAGTGAAAATGTTTTCAAATGTGTTCAGTGTGTACAAATGGGTGAAATGTTCATGTCTCATGCTTAATATTTTAATAAAAACAACTAAAGAACGGAATTTTGTTTCTTTATCCCCACTTTTATTACACATACATCACATCATAAGTTCTCAAAAAAAAAAAGAGAGAAATTGAGAACACAATACATACAAACTGTTAGTTTAAAAACTTAACCACCGACTCGGGTCTTTCTGTTTCTTACTCCTCTTAGATGATCCTGTTATAGACGTGGTCGATTTGGTTTTGAAAGAGTTAATTGCATGTCTGACATTGTGGTTTGGTACCACAGAGTATGGCAAATTTAAACTAGCAAAAGCCTCCAGAAATTCACGCCACCCGCCAGGTCTCCGCTCGTCAACAATCTTTTGTGGAGCCGTGACGCTTTTAACTAAGTCAAGCATGTGTGAACCAGGGATTGTTCTGCCTTTAAACACAAACTCTCCCGACTCAGTCCATGAAGTAACATCTTTAGTTTTAGACATTTTATCTAAAATGTAACGAACATTTTTCACACTCCTCTGTGGAATATTTTTTAAAATCTCATCTGCAAAATCACCTAAATCGTCATGGGCACGCACATGGCCTGGCGCGGGTGGGTCTTCTTTTTCAACATTACTAGGCTGTGGTAGCCTTAATGTTAATGTACCGGAATCTCTATCCCCTTGTCTAGTGAGTGTTAAAAACCGCTGCAAAACACCTGTGTACATCTTAGCTTTTTCATGGTGATCCAGATCAGACCTGTGCAAAATATTTCTTATAGTCATGTCCAGATCATTCTCCACAACCTGTTGTATAGACTCACGGGTGTTAGAGGATTTCAGCTTATCCAACTGGTGTTGCGGTACTAAAAACATCTTCTCGGCATACTCCATCACCAAACTTATTTAGATGTAACCAAACTGGTTATAAACGGGATTGCCGCACTTAGCAAAGGTAGTAGAAATCCTCCTTGTTGGTTGATTAACCGTCTTTTACGTCTAACTCCAACCTTTTTATCTGCAACAATTTTGATCTCACTTCTTCTTCTCTTCAGTTTCTGATATTGCTGTGGTGTTAGCGGAATATTACCGTGGACTACGTTAAGAGCTACTTCACACAATGTCACAATGAGTTCGTCTGCAGCCGCCTCTAAAATAACGCGTCTTTGTTTAGGCGTGGCTTTTAATAACAATTTTAAAAGAGGTAGGTTTCTTAAAAGTCTTGCAGACATTTTCAAATCTCTCTGTCAATGTTTTCTTTTCTGAATGTACACGACTGGATGTTGTGACAGAATATCTGTTCTGAGACGGTACTGTTCTGGTGTTTTCGCTTTAAAGTCAATCAATAGATACCCGAAAGGGGTGCTGGTAGCATTTTCATAACACTCCATAAAGTATTTTGTTGTTCCTGGGGTACATCTGCCGCGCTAAGACATTAATTTGGGTATTGTCTCTAGGGTTTTTAAACAATACCAAATAATTAGTGTTCAAACTGATAGTCCTACTGGATTTACCTTGAAAAAATAAGTTTTGTACGATATATATTGCACTCAAGCTTCTATGGTGCACATAGTTGGTAAACAAACGTTCAACTTCTGAATTGCTGCTAGCATCTTTCATAACATCATCCAATATCACAAAATTGGTCTTGTTGGTGGGAAACAAGCGATCATCATTCAGAGTCTGCGGTATACCTTCAATAAATTTAATATCATACAGTTTCAACAATTCATCATACATAGGTTGCCAGCAGTCATAAATGTACACAATGTTTTCAATTTTTTTAGAAATTACACTTTTAGCATTTTCCAACAACTTTTTTACAAAAAATGTTTTTCCTGAGCTAGAAGGACCGCTTAACACACATGAAAAAGGATGTTGTAATCTAAAATCAAAACCATCCGGGTCTACCACACCCCGGTGCCCAAAAACGTTGTCAGTAGCCATATGGTAGCGTAGTTAGGTCGGGTAGCAGTACACGCTTGTTGTATACGACTTTAAATTTTTTCACAACTGACTTGTTGTGCAATGTGAACTGCTTTTTGTTCCTCACTATACTGTCGGTGTACGCGAGAATGTGATTACTGTCACCCCGCCCCCTCACATATTGATCGACAAGCCCAATTAATGTGTCTAACCTAATGGTCTCGGAGTTTACAGCATTCAGTGTGATGCCTTTGGCCTTCATACAGACCTTACCCTTAGCAGTTCTGTACCCGTAACTTTTCGGACCACTTGCCGAAAATTCCACAATATGGTCTCCATCCCCAACTTCATCAGTAAGGTCACCAAGATATGGCCCGAGTGGGGGCTCATATTCACCCTCTTTAGACGTGTACACAACACTATCTGTGTCGCAATAAAGCAGTCTATCACCCAACCTGTCCATAAGATCATAAAGTTCTAACCGCGCGTGAGCCGTTGTAAAAGCCCCGAGAAAGACGTTAATGTCACGAGTCTGGGTCCCTTTCCCATTTGCGTAAGCCCACTGAACGATCGCAACAGTGTCTGACACAAATGAGAAATGCTTGAGGTCATACTCAGTGCCAAAAATGTATCGGGCAAACTGTTCGGGGTCTGTTAGTATTTCGGTTGTCGGTAACTCCTCGCGCATACTGAACCTCCCCCACAAAGAGTTAAGCAGTAGCTTCATGATGGATCTACGTGCAGCATTAAACTCAATCTTGTCCAGATTCAGCTTAATCCCTTCTTTCTCAAAGTAATCTCTAACATACGATTCTTTGTCAGCGTCGGTCACAACGTCTTTTGGAAAACCTGAACTTTCCTGTTTGAACTGTAAAAATGTTTTAACATAATCACAAAACAATGTTTCAGAGCGTTGGGGAAAATGCCAGACCTCATCGATTTTTGTCACTACATAACCCTTCTCAACGGCTTTTAACAGTTCAATGCTAACCCAACACCCGTGAATTGATCTTTCCTCATCAGTATGCACACACGGGTGTGTCTGGTTCTGCTGTTCAGCACATGCCCTGCAAAGAGGGAACATTAACTTACCCCCGGTCCTATAAGGCAGTACGGGGTGAAGCAACCCCCGTGGCGGAAGGACTGTTGCCTTGACGAGTCCGTAATATTCTTCAAGGTTTTGAAAATCCTTGTGTATTATTTCCGGATGCCCAATTGGGTAACATTTTCGAGCCTGACAGTAGGGATATAGTGATGTAAAGTCAACATACCTAATCCGCTCGCCCTCCGCAACTTTGTGATACAGTTTTAATGCGTTCGTTCGGCCGCCGAATAGAGCTTCACGGGGTTTCAATCTTTCAGTGTGTTTGTAAGTGGACATGAAATCCATAACTGCAACATCACTCTGTTTAGCGCGCATCCATGCACATTCCCAAATCACCTCGACCTGAAGACCGTACGCACGCTCCAAAATTTCAATCTTGTCGTCGCATTGTCTTCTCAAAACGCCATAAGGCACTTTTGATAAGGGGTTTAGATCGTTGGGGTTATAACATCGTTCACAACCATGAAAGAAACACCCGAGAAATTCGAATGCTTTTTTCACGTTGCCATCGTCGTAGAAACCATCCACATAGTATTTCCCAAATGACGCCTCACCGGTGTTTAAAGCATGTTGAATTTCTATGCCCCGTGATTTTCGGATGAATTCGAGCCATTCAATTGAAATGGTCGAATAAGTTTTGTTCTGATTGGTGTACGCATTGTTACGTGTCAGAGCTATTGTGTCTTTTGGGATGTAGTGTGTTTTATATGTGGCCATACATGTTGCTGCCAAAGTGGTGTAATTAAATGGATCAAGGCCTGTACACAAAATGAATTCGTCGCGGTACTTCATGCATGCCTCCCTCAGCAAAACGACATCGTTTTTACCATAAAGCGCGAGTTCTTTTTTAAAATCGAACACTTTGTCAGATGTGGTATTGTACCAATCATCAAACGCAGCCCTGTCTTGGTTCGACATTGTTGCATACCCGTAAAATTTCTTGTCAGGGTACGGGCCTATGTAGTTGTCATTTTCAACGCGGTTAAAGTGGTGCGGAAAATACCCCTTCTCTGCATTAGTCAGATTAAATGCAACGGGTGTCTTCGCCAGACGCATGGGTATGAATGAATATGTATCAATAAAACGTTGCTTGAAAGCTGCGTCATACATTAAGATTAGCCTGCAACCTTGCATTGTGATTTTAGGAGCAATCCCCATCTTAGTAAAGAATTCCAAAATTATGAAATTGTCAAACCCCGCTGCATTGTGGGCTAGCCATGTGTAATTAAGGTAACGTGGTTGTCTGAATTTTTTAACGAGACGATCCACACAATCGGTCCCTTCAGCCACGAATTCCTCGCCATCAAACGTGATAGCACATACAAAATTGGCAACGTGTTTACCATTTTCATAACGGGTCTCAAAATCGTAGAAAATGTAACGATCGTTCGGCATCTCCGGCTTAACTGGTTGGATAAAACACTGATGTACACCATCGGTGACCAAACTCTCACCACAGTGCATACAACGATCTGCAGGGCATTTATGGGGTTTGGGTTTAGTACCGCTGACATGGTAACGTCTATTACATTTACCGCAATATTTAGTCACGTCGCACTGCGCGTATTGCATACCCCGAGGTGGTTTTTTATGCATCTCGAAACAATAGTCAGACTTACAGTAGCGCAGGCAGTCCCCGCAATGTTTTGGCTTTTTGGGGTGTTTATGACATTCCGGGTCATTACAGACATCGCAGATGTACCGACATCTGTGATCTCTCCTACAGGTGAATCCTCGGTGGCAGAACTCACACACGTATGGGGTGCCAATAAATGCACGTAGATTTTTAATCATAAAATAATGATTGTCATGCAGGTACAAAAATACTGTTTTAGGATGCGGATCGTCTGTGTTTGTATACTTCTCCAAAACACCCGTATCAGTCCGATAGAAGACAACTATTTTAACGCTCAGCATCTGTTCAAACCGTCCGATGTCATTAAACGCTATCTTGTATTGATCACCATAGCCAGCTGACTTCTGTATTGAAGATGCTGCAGACTCAAGCTCTACGTGTGGTTTCTGTGGATTTAGGAAATGTGCCAGACAGATTGCAAAACAAAGATTGTTTGAAATGTTCGTGGGACAGAACAGATTAAGTCTGTTTTTGGTAATCACTTCATTGTGGGCAAGATCACGGATCTTTCGATAAACACCGCCGTGTTTACTTCTCGCTATCGACAGTCTTAAATTCAATCTCTCATCAAACTGTACGTCAGAGTTGCTCTGCATTATTTTTTCAAGGTCGTTTATAAATAGATCTACACTATAACCATTGCTACCCGTCAAAAGTGTACTAACATCTGATGTCAAACTCGAGCCCCTCAACGTGATGCTGATTAAACATCCGTCTCCACCTAACAGTTTGGAAAACTCCACAATTTCAGAAAGTGTGTCATGTAAAAACACTGTGTAGGCTGCTAAATCTGTCGAAGATATCTCTCGCAAATTTATAAGCCTGTGGACTTCCAGACCATTGAACCGTGCTCGGGGGAGTACCGTGTACCCACTAACATCACCACCTACTGTTACAAGTGATTCTATATCTCTATCTGTGAGACCCATATTGGGCGCTTCAGGGTTGAGTGTGCGATGTGTCTGTGTACCTGGGCCCTCGCCTGACTGGTGAAAAGACACAAGATGATCGAATGCAGAATTTGGTTCTGGACGAGGTTCTAACACCTCTCCTGCTTGTTGGGTATTTACAACATGTTCAAAATCATTATTTGGGTCAGGATCCTCATCGGACATTGATCTCACGATGTTTAATAATTCTACCAACGTATCAGTTGAAGACTCAGACCTATTCATATCCTCCACAGTCTGTATTAAATAGAGCAATGTTTCTGTGTTACTGCACTGTTCGAGGGGCACCACGCTACCATCGTTTCGTCTAAACCTAGCTACCGGACCCTGATCAAAACCATCTGGCTCCCGACAACGTTTAGGCATTTTTAAATCAGATCTTTTTTATTTTATTTATTTAAATCACATGTAGCAACACGTTAAAAACTATGGATAATAAACCCTGTGTCCATACAGTAAAAAAAAAGATAGAATGAAAAACTGACAAATGTTGAAGAAAAAAAAAACAAAAAAAAAAACATAGTATGCAAAATATATATATAAAATGTTGTCAACTCAACCAAGTTTCTTTTTAAGCATGAGAACCAGTTGCTTTAACAATTCTGTAGTCAGGCATTGTTCTCTGGCTACTTTTTGAACAGTACCACTATGCAACCGTTGCGCTGCTATGCATTGTTTAAGCCAAATTCCCTGTTGTTGTTGTGTTGACTCATAAGCATCTAAACGTCTCTCAATGGCATTAAGGCGTTTGTCAAAACGTACCTCGAAGGCATTCAATGCGGTCTTGACAGAGTCCTGTATCAGTCTGGCTATGTGCTGATTGTCTATAAAGGGTTGTGATTCCTGTTTGTAAGCCTCCTGATTTGAAGGCAGCTGTTCAGGGTCGGATTCCTCCACAACCACGACCCGTTCGCTGGTTGGAACAGACTGCGGTGTTTCTTTAGGGTCGTTTGTAAATACACAGCCGTCCCACGATTGTATCAGACCCTCACTCCAGCTCTGAACATCATTTATATCGGGAACTACGACCACCTCTGTTAAGAAGTAGAAAAGGGTGCAAAAAAAAAAAAAAGTTGGTACAAATGTGTTAATATTATAATGATAACAGTAATATTAATATTAACTATATTTTCTAAGACTAAAAATAAAATAAAAATCAGTCTGGTACTAATGTAACATTAAAAAACAATACTTATTGTCAAATTCTCTCTCTCTCTCTCTCTCTCTCTCTTTATATATATATATATATATATATATATATATAAACAAACAATCAAACAAGACCATGCTAATATGGAATGGCACACCAGCCTAAAATCATCATGTCTACACTTTTTTTTTCACACACAGTTCTCCAATGGTGTAATGTATGATAACAACAGTTCTAAACTAGCGTATTGGCACATTATACATCCACAAATACATTCGACCCTCTCACTATCACATTCAAATAAACAATATTTATCTTTCTGATTTAGTGTGTACAGAAAACAATCCATCAGCTTTTGTTCATTACTTACTTTTACCAGCTGATCGTCTTGGCTTTTTTGGGGCAGATGTCTGTGATACGTCTCTCGAAGACTCGTCAGCAGAAGCTTTTGCGTCCGCATGGGACACCACGGCTGCTTTACGTTTCAACTTATTTTTCGCTTTCTTATCCGGTTTATTCACACATTCAGACACACCGACATTGCTCACAACGTTTGATAAGCCATCTGTAAATACATGTGTTAAAGTTTTAAAACAAAATCAACAAATCATAGCAGCATAACATTGTTTGATAAAGCCAAATGACAATGCACTTACCCAGGGGAATAACTCCAACGTTGGCTGACTCGCTGCCTCGCGGTGGTCCATGTACTAACGCCTTGATAGTCACGCGTTTCGGCCCTGGTAAAAACAAAAAACCCAGAGAAGATAAGATATTTTTTTTTTTACACAGCCACAACACTGTTTAAACACTGGTGTAACAACATTCAACAATACCTGGCACAAGTGCATCCGTGATCGCTCGTGAAGAGGCAACAGCTTTGTGCGCACCAGCAGCTGTGCTAGGTCTAGCCACGCCTCCTGGCGAAAACAAAACAAAACATCATCCGTCACACACACGCACACAAACACACACACACACACAACGTATGCAACATTTAAACATAATTATACGTACCACTCGCTTGATTCAGGAAGTTAAGCTCATCTACTAGATCGAAGAGACTCAAGCTGTCACGATCTGAAGCGGGCAGATAAAACCTTAAGTAAGCAATACAACAGCGACGCTCGTAAACAAAAATAATGTTTCTTAACAATGTTACTAAATAATAAAAAACACTCACTGTTAGAACAGGATTCCATCTTCTTGCACTCACGATTCCAACAACACAATACGGCTTGGAAAATAGTTTGAGAATAAACAGCGGTGATGCTTGACACGAGACACGACACACTAGTACGCTTCAGTGACTGTGCTCGCGTTCAACACACATTTATACACGCAGGTTTTGGCGAAGTGTGAAAACGGGCCGCCCCAGCAGACAGAATACACAACGACACAACATCTCGCGCAGGTAGACGAGCAATAAAACCCGGAAGGCCAAGGGCCAGACACCTTTCTTTTACACCTCTGGCCAGGATGTCACCGCAGGAGGATGTCACATGGCGTCGGGCAGCCTAGACATACCGGAGCCTGTCAGCGACCCATCATAAATCAGAGACAGGGCAACCTCAGAGCCATAAATCAAAGTCATAAAACACCTTTTTTGACACATGGTTTATGTTAATACTACTCGCGCCCAATAGATGCTTCGCGCTGTGATTGGCTGAATGTTAGTTCACTCAAGTCTAAGTAACATATCAGAGAACACGGGCGGAAATATTGGCGCTGGGTCAAAAAAAATGTAAGAGAAATAGAAAAAACTCTAGCTCGCTATTCTTGGTCCTCGTCGAGAAGCATCGCGACGCGGAATCATGAATTATTCTACTACAAACTGAAAGATTATGATTTGAATTTTTGAGTGACAGACAAGTAGAAGGGTGGGGGCACACTGGGGGGCCAATCAGTTTTCAGGAGGGGCCAGTGCCCCCATGGCCCCTCCCCTGTCTACGCCACTGCCTCTGTGGTCCACTAGCGTCACCTATGGCTGAACCTGGCCGATATGCGGGACGTCGAGCGGACTCGTCTGCATGGCCCCCACCATATCCCAGGCCGGCCTCTTCGGCGGAGCGGTTGAGGACTTCGCCCAGCAGTTCTCGACCGCACAGAAGCAGTCGGAGGCGATCAAGCATATTCTGCCCCGACGGCCCGCTGCTGCCTCCACCCAGCCGTCGGTTCAGACGCCTCAGCCTGCTCGCCACCGGCGGGCTGCTCAGTGATGGTGTCGATTTTTTCCCAGGAGGCGGTTGCAGGCCCCCTCCTTCCCCCGGTGGAGGGCCGAGGGAGAATCTTTTGTTCTCCACTCCCAGCTGCTCACCCACGGGTGGGCAGCACCCTATTGTGGTCAAAGAAAGAATCGATACACCCATCACTGAGCACACAGAGCCGGATGACAGTGCGCGACGCACCCAGGCCTCGCCGCTCTCGTCCCTCTCTGTCACAGAGTTCTCGGACCGCAGTGTGCGCTGCCCTCGGGCCTCGCCACTCTCGTCCCCCTCTGTTGCCAGAACGCGGGTCCTTCCCTGGTCTCCTCTGTCAGGACGCGGAGCATGACCGCGCCCCCGCTCAGGGCCACTATGCCACCCACGCCTGGGCCAGTCACTCCGCTTCGCTGCCCCTCCGGGGGGACGTCTGTGGTTCGCATGACCCCGCTGGTTGCCACCCTGCTGGCGAAGGGTGCAATCGAGACTGTCCCTCCAGCCGAGATGAGGTCGGGGTTTTACAGCCCGTACTTCATTGTCCCCAAGAAGACCGGTGGGTTACGGCCAATCCAGGATCTGCACGTCTTGAACCGCTCCCTTCACAGGCTGCCGTTCAGGATGCTCACGGCCAAACGCATTTTCGAATGCGTGCGGCCACAGGATTGGTTTGCAGCGATAGACCTGAAAGACAACTACTTTCATGTCTCCATTTTACCTCGACACAGACCGTTTCTTCGGTTTGCTTTCAAGGGGCAGGCATACCAGTACGCGGCTCCCCCATTCGGGTTGGCTCTGTCTCCTCGCGTCTTTACGAAGGTCGTTGAGGCAGCCCTTGTTCCCCTACGCGAACACGGGGTTCGCATCCTGAATTATCTCGACGACTGGCTAATATTAGCTCACTCTCGAGAACAGGTTTGCGAACACAGAGACCTTGTGCTCCGGCACCTAGCCCGTCTGGGCCTTCGGGTCAACTGGGAGAAGAGCAAACTCTGCCCCGTGCAGAGGATCTCTTTTCTCGGTATGGAGATCGACTCGGTCGCCATGTCCGCGCAGCTTACGAGCGAGCGCGCACACTCACTGCTGACTTGTCTTCGACAGTTCGATGGCAAGAGTGCTGTCCCACTGAAATTGTTTCAGAGGCTCCTGGGGCATATGGCATCTGCAGCCGCGGCAACGCCAGTCGGATTGCTTCATATGAGACCACTTCAGCTGTGGCTTCGCGATCGAGTCCCGAGGTGGGCATGGCATCATGGCACGCTCCGAGTCCTAGTGACTCCGACTTGCCGTCAGACCTTAACCCCGTGGAGGAACCTCAGTTTTCTACGAGCCGGAGTTCCCCTAGAACGAGTTTCCAGGCATGTTGTTGTCTCCACAGATGCCTCGTCCACGGGCTAGGGCGCCATGTGCAACGGACTACTGCCGCGGGCTCCTGGACAGGACCCCAGCACCTTCTGCATGTCAATTGCCTCGAGTTGCTGGCAGTACGCCTTGCCCTGCACCGTTTTCGAACGTTGCTCATGGGTCAACACATACTAGTCCGTTCAGACAATACCGCGATAGTAGCGTACATCAACCGTCAAGGTGATCTACGCTCCCGCCGTATGTCGCAACTTGCACGCCACCT
This sequence comes from Rhinichthys osculus, assembly GCA_029959095.1. NCBI lineage: Eukaryota > Metazoa > Chordata > Actinopteri > Cypriniformes > Leuciscidae > Rhinichthys > Rhinichthys osculus. The sequence continues at coordinate 32,530,826 of JARWKJ010000001.1, read as the reverse complement.
CCTCTTATGGAGTCAGAAGCACCTGAGGTCCCTTCGTGCTATTTACATTCCGAGAGATCGGAACTTTGCAGCCGACGAGCTGTCACGGTTTCGGCCCATCTCCGGCGAATGGCGACTCCATCCCCAGTCGGTCCAGCTGATTTGGGACCAGTTCGGGGACGCACAGGTAGACCTGTTTGCCTCCCACGACTCATCCCACTGCGCCCTGTATTACTCCCTGACCGAGGGCATGCTCGGCACGGATGCAATGGCGCACAGCTGGCCGCAGGGCCTCCGCTTATATGCGTTTCCCCCAGTGAGCCTTCTCGCACAGACTCTGTGCAAGATCAAGGAGGACGAGGAGCAGGTCATTCCCTGGCCAATTCCTCTGAGGAAGGACCTCAGGCACCCTCGTCCCGATCTTTGGAACCTCCACGTGTGGCTCCTGGACGGGACGAGGCAGGTCTGAGTACCCTGTCACTTCCGCTAGAGCATCGTCCACGAGACATGTCTACGCGTTGAAGTGGAACCTCTTCGTCAACTGGTGCCCTTCTCACCGAGAAGACCCCAGGAGATGCTCGATCAGTGTCGTGCTTTCCTTCCTGCAAGATGGGTTGGAGCGAAGGCTGTCTCCCTCCACCCTGAAGGTGTATGTGGGCGCTATCGCCGCATATCACGAAGCAGTTGAAGGTAAGTCTCTGGGGAAGCACGACCTGATCATCAGGTTCCTGAGAGGAGCGAGGAGACTGAATCCTCCTCGCCCTCCTCTCGTTCCGTCTTGGGACCTCTCAGTGGTGCTAAATGCTCTGCAGAGACCTCCCTTTGAGCCTCTGCAATCAGCTGAGCTTAAGTTCCTGTCAATCAAGACAGCGCTCCTGGTTGCTTTGGCCTCCATCAAGAGGGTAGGGGACCTGCACGCATTCTCCGTTGACGAAGCGTGCCTGGAGTTCGGGCCGGGTCACTCTCATGTGATCCTGAGACCCCGGCCTGGATATGTGCCCAAGGTTCCCACCACTCCCTTCCGGGACCAGGTGGTGAACCTGCAAGCGCTGCCCCGGGAGGAGGCAGACCCAGCCTTGGCATTGCTCTGTCCAGTACGCGCTCTCCGTGCTTGCGTAGACAGGACGCCGTGTTTCAGGACCTCAGACCAGCTCTTTGTCTGTTATGGTGGGAGACTGAAGGGAAAGGCTCTTTCAAAGCAGAGGTTGTCTCACTGGATAGTGGACGCCATTGCTTTGGCTTACCAACAGCAAGGCCGACCGTGCCCCCTTGGTGTGACAGCACACTCCACCCGGAGTGTGGCTTCCTCTTGGGCATGGCGCCTCGCTGGCAGACATCTGCAGAGCTGCAGGCTGGGCGACACCCAACACATTCGCCAGATTTTATAATCTCCGAGTGGAGCCTGTGTCCTCTCGTGTACTTGCTTCAATCAGCTAGTACTGGACCCGCTCAAGTGTCTTCGCTTGCTCGCCATTCCACTCCACGGACTGGATACGTGCGATATTTCCTCAGGTGAGCCTTCCTCTCTGAAGCCCTGAGTTCCTCCAGCACTGTTGACGCTGGCGCCAGTGTCTATTGCCTGTGCGTCGGCTAGGTGCCTCCGTGTGCATGGTTCCTCCCCTGAGTAACCCCCACATGTGTATTTCCACTGTAAGCCTCTTTGAGCATGTGTCTTTCCCTCGGCAAGCCACCTTGCCACTCCTGGAGTTGAAAGTTGCCACCCCACGGGCTGGTCACTCCAGTGTTCCTCCATATGAAGCCCCCCTCGGGCCATATGTGTATTCTTAAGTCCTCCCTACGGGTAGGCGTGCTGCGGCATATCTCCCCTGAGATATGCTTCCCAGTGTACCTTGGTATTCCTGTGTAAGTAGGACTCCTTCGTCCGTGCCTATATCACGACAGGGAGGTCAGACTTTCGCAGGGCACTGGAAGACAGCTGTGAAGGTGGCGTGATTTCACGGGGACGCTCATTCTCCATCATCCGACGTAACTCGGAGTGACTACGAAAGGGAACGTCTCGGTTACGGATGTAACCCTCGTTCCCTGAGTAGGGACGTCTCCCTGCCACTTCCGCTGTACCGCTGGGTAGACGCCTGAGTTCAGTCTCGGCTCCTCAGCGAAGACATACTGCCTTTGCGTCCACACTCTCCTTATATACCCACGCGGTGGGGCGGAGATATGCTATGCAAATTACGCAGACCCATGGCATTTCATCGCCCTTGGCTCGTTTTATAATATTTGAAGATGATTGGCTTTCTAGGCGAAACCCCCATTCTCCGTCATCCGACGTAACGTCTCTGTTCACTTCTCAGGGAACGACGGTTACATCCGTAACCGAGACGTTCATCTTCCAGAATCTGGTAGTAAGGTTGCAGTTCTGGAAAATGGTGGCTCTGGAGACTTACTGTGGTTCACACCGAACGCGAATAGCGCGTCAAATTTGCGTCGCGTCAAATTCGCGTCGCGTCAAATTCGCGTCTAGTTTGACGCTTGACCACTTTGTGTTAATTCGCGCGTCAAGAGTGAAACTGACGCGCGTAAAAACAAAAGTTTGAAGCGAAATTTACGCGCGTCAGAAGCGAAATCCGGAGGCAGCCATCTTTTTTAGATGTTTATCGAGCATTAGCATTAGCATTAATCGAGAGAGTCACCGCTCGTATTTGCTCTGGAGAGCAGAAACAGCTGCGTAGGGTACATCGCCGCTGTACTCGGATCCACCAGACCCTCCGGAGGGTTTCAGGAGTTTCACCATTTGTTCCAGGAGCTAGGTTTGGTGGACCTAACGGTGAGGACACTTACGAGGACAGCGTAGGCCGTGTAAAGCCTCGGCCTCGAGTGGTCGCTGCCTGACGAGCCCGCGCTCTACAGCCCGGCGCGAGGTTCACCCTCGCCCGCACATTTATTTGATAATAAATGGAGCCAGCCTCCAAAAGTGAAACCTGTCCAGTGATTTTTTTAATTTATTATACACTAAGTGTTTGTTGTTTTTACATTAAAATAATAATGTTTCATATAATCTAAAATAGATATGGAATAAATAGCATTCAATACAAAATGAGTACTATCTCTCATATATTAAAATCGAGTTTTTATGTGAAAGATTTGCTTTGTTGTGCATTAGAACCACACCAGATATTTTAGTAATATTACAAAATAATTTATTAAAATAACATAAACTTTCACTTCACCACGTGACAGCAGCAAGCAGGCTCCTGATTGGTTAACGCAGCGCGAATTGACGCAGAAGTTCAAATTTTTCAACTCGGGCGGCAGACGCGAATTCGCGTCAAACGCGTAAATGCACAAATAGCACTAACTAAATCATTCGCGCGTGGCCAGCTTCCGCACCAGACGCTTCAATTCGCAATTTTCCTCTTCGCCCGCCATTGTATTCAAATCTTCTTCTTCTGTAAACATAATAATATACCTTTTTATGTACATTACTTGCAATGTCGCCCCCACCGACAACGCATAGTATTGCGTGCATAGGCGCGTCGCGTATCAAAAACTAGGATAACACATTTGGTTACGCATCGACGCATAATGAAGCGTAGCGATGTGTAGCCTTGCGCACGTGTATGCGTACCGATGCGTTGACTATGTAAGGGCCCTTAACATTGAAATCACTCGCGCCTGACGCGCTATTCGCGTCCAGTGTGAACGCACCATAAAGGGTTCCTGATGGTTTCACACTTAATTCTTCACCTTCATTCTTAATTCTTTTGCAGTTAATATGCGTATTTTCTTCTCCACCTGTTTTTAAGACCCACTGACCCATTTCATTGTCCAATGGTCATGCCTTAACTGCAATTTCTAGTATTGCATTGCATCCTTCTCATGGGCATTTACACATTTTTGACTTTTATTTAAATAGTTAAATCTCTATTTTGGCTTATTTTATCTGTAAAATAAAACGTGCCAAATAATTATGCACATCTGAAGGTGTTTTCATTTCCTGCCTTCGTGAACAATTATATATCACTTATAAATGATTAAATGCTAAATTAATAGTAGCTATTAAGATTAATGTGGTTTGGAATTGTTAAAAATGTGTCTGTAAAAACAAAATATGATCAGAAAATCAACGTGCCTAATAATTCTGCACGCACTGACTGCATGGTCACATGTGGTTTGGCTGTCATTCCTGTCTTCCTGTAGCAGTCTTAAATTACAGATGATGGCTTTCCTATTAAAGACAAAAGTAGAAAAACAATTATTTAACTTAATCTGGTTAATGCTGTCACAGATCAGAGGGACACAAACAGGTAAAGTTGGGACAGATGGACCGGAGAGCAGGCAAGTATTCGAAGCAGGTAAAGTTGATCGAAGACTTGGGGATCGTCTTTAATGCAGAGAGTCAGGAAGTCGATGGCGTATCGACGAGACCAGACATTGAACTGAGGGTACTGGTGGTGTATTTAAGGTGAGGGTGAAGTGAGTGCAGATTGCAAGCAGGTGATGAAGACAGGTGCAGGTGATCAGTAATCAGGGGATGCGGAACGAGAGGGCGGAGTGTGGAGGACCATAGTGCTGACGAATGTGTGTCCGTGACAAATCCACAATATTTAAAAAATAATGCTATTATTGTGTAATACATCAGTAAATATTGGAATTAACATTAGCCAAGCTTAATAAGTGATGAAAACAAGTTTATCGTTACCTTTTGTAAACTACTGTGTTACACAATAGTCAAGTCAAGTCACCTTCATTTATAAAGCGCTTTTAACAGTATGGATTGTTTCAAAGCAGCTTTACAGTTATAATAGAAATTACCGTAACAGATCGTTTAGGCTTTACAACAGTATTAGGATAAAGTTATTGTCCAGCTAAAGTTAGTATTGATTGATTCACTTCCGTTGCGAAGATAATTAGTTACTAACTTAGGGGCCGCTAACACGACACCGTTCTAACAGAAAAATTCTTAACGCGCTCCGGCCGCCCATCCGCACAAAACAGCGCCTGGTGTCTCGAGAACACACTCCCTGAAATAGGTTCGAAGGTGCAAACGATTATCCGTTATCTCTGTGCAAACCTCAAAAACGCAAACCTGCGAAAACGCAGACGGCGTGCACATGCGCATCACGTGTTCAGTCCATAGGTATGTGCATTCGAATATACATGTGCACAGGCGTGTAGTCCTTCTTCACAAATCAACCCTCAAAAAACTACTTGTCTGGTCTTAAAAATTTATAATACAGAAATTTTTGTCGTGTCTGCATAGCCACGTGTAACGGGGTTCGTTGTTGTGGGAAGAAGGAGGCAGGAACCGGCGAACAATCCACAAGTTTAATAAATAAAATAACACAAATACAAAATGAAAGTATAAGCCAGCAGCCCCTCACGGACGACTGCTGGCACACAAAACAGAACATAAAATCACAATGTAAAATCAGGCCTGTTCCTCTCTCGATCTTCACTGTCGTCACTCCTCCTTTATGCTTCCGCTCCTCCGTGAGAGATGCGAGACCGGTGCGTCTCACAGGTGTCGTTCATTATCACTCACGCCACCGGCCTCGCGCCGCTCTCTCACGTCCCTCGGCCTCGTCCTGCTCGCCACACCACGCGAACCGGAATTAACCCGACAACGTTTTATCTGTACAGAGGTAAAGGGATGGAGGCCTTCACAGGGGTGAGACTAGTTGACACTTCAGGACTGCGTTGTCATCACGTCCAGGCGCAGGTCCTTCATCAGATCTGGATACGGCCTGGATCCGGCGGACTGCGTTAAACCTCAGGATAAACAGAGAGACTAATATTAGCGTAGATGCCATCCTTCTTATGATGTAACGAGTACATCAGGATTTATGGGAAGTGTTTCCGGTTCTGGCTGATCTAAACTATGCAGCCTAACATTGAATTATAGAAGTCTATAATGTATTATTTGTATGCTAGGCCAAAAAGATTGTTTTTAGTCTAGATTTGAACTGACAGAGTGTGTCTGCTTCCCGGACAATTTTATATAAATTTATGTTTAATAGGGAGCCAATGCAGTGTTGACAGAACCAGGCTAATATGGTCATACTTCCTGATTCTGGTAAGAACTCAAGCGGCTGCATTTTGGACCAGCTGTAGTTTATTTATTAAACTGGGCCACCACCCAGTAGAGCATTACAATAATCTAGCCTTGATGTCATGAACGCATGAACTAATTGTTCTTCATTTTTAATTGAGAGTATATGACGTAATTTAGATATATTTTTAAGATGAAAAAATTTGGTTTTACAGATATTAGACACGTGACTTTCAAATGAAAGATTGGTATCAAAGAGCACACCCAGGTTCCTAACCGACGACGAGGACTTGACTGACCAGCCATCAAGTGTTAGACAGTATTCTAGGTTATTACATGGACGGTTTTTTTCCAATAATTAGAATCTCTGTTTTTTCAGAATTAAGTAGTAGGAAATTGCTAGTCATCCAGTTTTTTATATCAGCATATGCATTCCGTTAATTTTGTGGATTGGTAAGTTTCGTCAGGGCGTGAAGAAATATAGAGCTGAGTATCATCAGCATAACAGTGAAAACTAATGACATGCTTCCTAATGATATCTCCCAAGGGTAGCATACAGAGTGAACAGCAGCGATCCTAGTACTGAGCCTTGTGGTACGCCATACTGAACTTTTGACCGATAAGACATCTCTTCATTTACTGCTACAAACTGATAACGGTCAGATAAGTATGATTTAAATTTTAAACCATGCTAGTGCAATTCCACTAATGCCAACATAATTTACGAGTCTATTTAAAAGAATGTTGTGGTCGATAGTGTCAAATGCAGCACTAAGATCGAGTAACACTAATAGAGAGATACAACCACGATCAGATGATTAGAGCAAATCATTTGTGAGTCTAATGAGAGATGTCTCAGTACTATGGTACGGTCTAAATCCTGATTGAAAATCCTTGCATATACCATTTCTTTCTAAAAAATCTTCTTTAAGATTTTTAATTTATTTTCTTTAATCTTCTTTAAGCGTAAAGGAGCAACTGTGTCTAAAGTGCTGGAAAAGAGAGGGTTAAACATTTCTGTCGCAATATCGAGTTCTTCTAAGCTATCTGGGATGCTGAGATGAAACTGATGAGGAAGATTACTTGTAAAGAAATCTTTAGTGGCAGAAGTGATAGGTCTAACATATTTGTAACACGGAGCCGGCTATAAATTACGGCAACACCTCCCTGCTTGCCTTTCATACGAGGTTCATGTTTATAACCGTAATCTTGAGGGGTGGACTCATTTAAAGTAATGTAATTGTTTGGTTTTAGCCAGGTTTCTGTCAAACACAGCACATCTAGGTTATAGTCTGTCTGTAATCATATCATTAACAATAAGTGCTTCTGAAGTAAGGGATCGAATATTCAGCAACCCGAGCTTTATCATTTGTTCCTTTGTATTATATCTGTTTTTTATTTGTTGAACATCAATAAAATGTTTACCTTTAAATGGGTTTGGAAATTTGTTGTATTTCCTAATTCGGGGAACAGCCACAGTCTCTATATGATGGTGACGCTTAAGCCCGCCCTAATTTACATGAAACTCGAACTGCAACATGTGGAAGAGCAAGCGCAGAACACGGAAAGAGCGAAAAACATGAACATAAATTTAAGTTTCGTGCAAAATATTTTTTAATGTGTTTAAAGTTTTTATTCATGCTTGTTATTTTTTTGATTCACGCATATTATATTTTGATTCGTGACCACGTTGGTTTTTTACATGTATTTATGTACCATATATTTTTACAAGTGTTTTTACATTTTTGAATCACGCTTATTATTTTTTGATCCGTGGCCGCAATACATTTGGCAGGATTTTGATCCCATACAAACCCAGCGTTCCACATTGTCTACCGTCAGAGGACCCAGATGAACTATTCATTCGAAGCTTGTTGCCCTAAATTAAATTGCTAAAACCAAGAAGAAAGGAGAGGCTGAAATTTAATATTCATAAAATAGTTTAGGAGGCCCAGCACAGTCAAGGAGGAGGAGAGCGGGGTACAGACACACGACCAATTCATACGAGTGATTAAAAGGTGGCTAATTCGTACGACCTCACTCGTTTTGTACATTTGTCTAATTTACATATGTCTGGGTAGGTCATTCGTACGAGTTCATATGAATTTGGTAAATCGTAAAATATGTACGAATTAGCAAAAATCATACGAATTCGTACGAATTAGCCACCTCGTAAAATTTATACGAATTGCCGTGAGATCGGGTCGGGTACAGAAGGCCGTGAGGGGTGTTAGTAAGCTTATTTGCCCTCATGGTCCTGTTAGCTATACCTTGTGCAGTCAGTGTTCATATTTAAACTTTATTGTAATGTGTTAAAAAAAATCACTAAGGTCAGTTTTGATGAATAAATACATATGCTTCAGTTTTAAATCTGTTCCTTTTTGTGATTGTTAAGAGGATAATTTGCTGAAAAATTCTAATTATTTCAGCATTTGATTGTTACATAATTATTGACATAATTAATTACATGTACCCTCATAATTTGATATATAAAACAATTTAGTACATATTACAGTTCATAGACTGAGTGTGTTCATAATAAGATTTATTTGCATGGAGATACCATGGACATGCAGTCAGCATTTCATTGTTTTAAGAATTGACACGTGAAAAAATTGCTCTTTTATTCAAATGTGGGTGGCTCTTAAAAGAGCCTTTGGTTTGCTTCTGTGAAGAATCTTTCATGCCTGTGGCTGCCAAGGAACTGCACCCTCAGCACTGAAGTAGTTCACGAGTGTCTCCCTCACATGCATTGCTTCCCGTGCAGCATTGTTGCTCCCTACTTGGCTGATGTTGTGCAGTTCAGAGGCTTCTCCGTCACCAACATGGGAAACCGTCCTCATTGTCCTCCGCAGGAAGTTGTAAGAGGCCCCTGTTGCAAGGAACCTGTAAAAATGTGAAATACGCAATTGTCAAAGCAGAAATTCATATGAAAAAAATGTTGAGCTATTAAAAAATACTGAATTATACATATAAGAAACAGCAAACAAGAGTAGAAAGAAAAAAATGATATGATATAGGCTTTGTATATGATAAACATGTAGAACTGTAAAAACACGTACATGGTGGGTAATTCTACGCATGACACAAATATACATTATATCTGGATTAAATGTGATATATACTATCCTTTAAATCATACCAGGCTCGGTAAATGCATTTATATATATATATTTATACACACACACACACACACACACACACACACAGGGTTTCATGTAGGTGTTAAAATTAAAGCTTAATAAATAGGTTCCACACCGTAAACAAATTGCCAGCTGTTCGCCGGGTTAAATGGCTCGGCGGTAGTTTGTGTTCTCCTTTGTACTCTCCACAGCAGCTCATCAAACTGGGTCCTGTCCAGCCTAAAGTACTGCTGGAACCAGACTTCATCCAGCCGCAGTTCCTGCACCAGCCGGTGGTACTCGCCGTGCTGACTCCGAGCCCGAATGGTTTTGTTGAATCCAGACAGACTGGCGTTTGCGCTTTCGCCACAGATATGTAGCCGTAATGGCCAAAAGCATATGTTATTCCACGTTCATTGTTCATATATTAACCACTTTAAGCACTGATTCCATTTATATTAAGCAATTTCCCTCCAAAATGTTTGTTTTAGAGTAGGACTTCTCTGGTGAAGCGGCTCACGTGAGTGGCTTGAGTTTCCTGTCAGGATGATATCCATCCAATCCTGCGTTTAAACCAGTGTGTTTTTTGTAGACTGGATGGTGTGTGTCCAACCCTGGGGAAGAAAAGCTAAACAATTATTCACGCTGACAGTCTATTACATCCCATTCTTTGGGCTGGACTTCAGCAAGCCAAATATGTTATATCATATCCAATACAAAGATTATATGAACATGAATGTCTCTTTTAGAGCTTCTCTACAGCAGAATTAAAATCTGTTTTACTAATTGATTCTGTTAATTTTCTGTTTATTACCGTGAAGCTGCTTTGAAGCAATCTGTATTGTATAGAGCTCTATATAAATGAAAGTGACTTGACTTGACTATAACAAGAACATTAAAATGAACTCAAAACATATTTGAAAATCTCACTACAAAAAAAAATCCAGAAATGAAGATAAATGACATCACAAATGTTGTATCCTACTCTGCCTGTTACACTTCTTCACACCTGAAATCACTGATCGAGTGAATCTCCTGAACTTCTCCATTCTACAGTAGATCATTTCTAATCCATCTATGTTGTAAGATCTGCTCTAACGTCGGGCGTTTAGTTGGATCCAGGGTTAGGCACTGGATAATCAGATCACTGCATTCTGTACACATTTTAATAAGGATAGAGCTGGTTAGTCATGACCATGTGACACTAATGTAGGCATTTATGAAAACAGCATCTGAAACATGAAAAACATAATGTAAAGTGTTCTTCATCTTTCCTTGTATTTTCTGCTGCACTAGTGGCACCTTGGGGAATTACAAAAAATAAAGCATATTTCAAACAATCTTGCAAACGTCCCTTTCGTGTGTCACGGCTCCCCCAGCTCAAACATCACAAACGCAGCTCTTACTGGTCCGTGTGAAGGCATGTTTCAGATCCAACATATTAGGAATACTTTTAGCTGTTGCATTTGTCTTTATGAACGGGTGCATGATGATGCTGTATGGTATTAAAGCATCCTTTGTTGTGCGCAGCATCTCAATGCCCCGTTTGCTTTGACGAGTTCATGACTTGTCTTTTAAGTTAAGAAAAGATTGGAAAAAAAGATTGGAAAAAGATTGACAGCTCTCAGTGTTTAGATGGAGCCTGGGAGGCTTAATGTTTACACTTTTGGGGAGATAAACCCACAAATGGCATACTAATAGTAATTGATGAACAATAAACTGGGTTAAGAGAATGTATTTTAACAAAAAACCTTACATACTTCACCTTTAACTGTTTCTGTACAGAGCCTTTGCTTTGTGTGTTTATCAATGTTATCAATATTATTCACTCACCGTTGGATAAGTTGGCGTTCTGAAATGTAACTTTGGCTTCTTTGATTGCCGTTGGATTGTGAAAAGGAGGACATGCATTCACCATCTCGTACAGCAACACTCCTAGAGACCAGACATTTGCTGGGACGGCGTGAAATCGAGGTTCTGTGAAGACTTCAGGTGGGCAGTAATCCAGGAGTCCTGTAAGCAAGACATTTGTGCATTGTTGAGCAATTTTTTCAAAGTGTCAAATAATCAGCAAGTCATTACATCCAGGTTTCCAAACTCCCAAAATGCTCACCAATGTAAATGTCGCTGTCATAGCCATCACTACTAAGTAGCTGTCCAGAGCCAAAGTCTATCAGCTTGAGCTCTAACGTGTCTTTCTTCAACAGGAAATTGTGCGCATGAATATCATTGTGAAAAACGTCATGCTCAATGCAGTGTTGCACTGCCAGCACAGCCTGTCGCATGATGACCCGTGCTGTTGTTTCGTCCAGTTGTGGATTACGAATGATGAAGTCCAGCAAGCTCTCGCAGGGTTCGGGATACTCCATCACCAGGGTGAATTTTCGAGGGTGTTCAAACCAATCGTGTAGTTGTATGGCGTAGGGGCTTATGGGTTCTTGCCTCATCATTAGCAGCAGAGCCACTTCTGTAATGAGAGGTTCGGGACGCCCAGGCTGGAGAAAAGTAGAAGACAGAAGGTTAGCTGGGTAAAAATCTGAAGAAAACATCATTTTTCTTTGATTTTGGTAGATACGATGAACAGGCTTATTTGTCTATTACATTTACACCTAATGCTCCCTACAGGTGTATTAACTACAGTACTCAGCACTTAAACAACTAAATACACATTCAGCTTTTGGCCAACTTACAATAGCAAGATAAAGATCGTTGCAAGTCTTGCGCATCCGCTTGATGGCAACCTGCAAAAATGAAAAAAGAAACAGTATTCAATAACAGTAACAGCATTCAAGCGCCTGACCTTGCACATAACATTTTTGATTTGAGCATCTAAGTATTAAGCCATGTGTATTAAATATGTTTTGATGCATGCAAGAGCAAAATGTTTATACAATTCAGCAAAATCAGCGAAAACCTTTTTGCCATCAAATTTCCGTGTTCCTTTGAAGACTCTTCCGAATCCTCCGGATCCAATAATCTCTCCCGCGTTATAGAGAGACTCGAAGGAGTCTGAAAAACAAACAGAAAAATAAGAGAAATATATGAGCTTGCTAGATCCTTTGTTTTATATTAAAAATATCAGTGCTGGTCGAAAAAATAAAATTAATATTCTCTGAAAACAAGCCTCAAGATATCTTTAGTGGAAAACAAGACGATAATATTGTTTAAAACAATGTTTGAGAAATAATGACTGTAGATTTACCATGATGTGGCTCGACACCGGAGTGATCTGGATCAGAATCAGGCTCTGAGTCCAGATCTAGTGGAGGAACGAAAGGCTCCACAACATCCACAGCTTTACTGTCAGAACAGCAGAGGAACGGACTCTTTATAGCCGTCCACACGTTCCTGAGGAGCGAACAAATTCTTTCCAACTTCTTACGTTTTGTAGGTTTTTCTGAAACAAAGGGGGAAAAATGTAAGCATAAATAAAATTTAGAAACATCTCTGACCTCACATTTAACAATGATATAATGCTATAACTTCCATTTTACTGTTAAATTCTTATCTTTAATGTCACAAATCCAAAGTAATGCAAATATTTCCAAGCTATCCGCCTGATGATATCTGTTTCTGCTCAATACCTGCATAAATGTCCCTTAGGGGTGACCAAAAGTTTCTTTCACAATATTATGTAATAATAGTTGTTTATTTCACGATAACGATAGTTATTTATTTGAATCTTTTATTAAAAATAGAGCATACATTTCCAGGCCTCATTTGGCACAGTTCTGGCAATGGTAAAGGTCATACGAGCCATCATGTCTTTACCCATTTCACATTTATTTTCTATGAAATATAATACATTTAAATAAACATTGATTTTATTAAATACAGCAATGTCTTATTAAAGACATAAGTTAACTTAACCGACTCTGTTTACATGAACACTGGTCACAACAGCCGTTTTGACAATTTTGTCAGTATTTGACCATTCAAACGCAATACGTCTGAAATAACGTGGGATTGTGCGTGTGTTTTCGGGTGTGTGTCAGACAGCATGAGTGAGTTATTGGCTTAACAAAAATATATTCTAAGAACGTTTTGTCCAACTAAAATATTTCAGAAAAATTTCGCTGAGAAACAGTAAATGTGAACAGACCTTAATTTATCAAATTTTTAAGCAGTCGTCATTCTGCCTTATTTCAGTCTCACCTGTCGAGCTCTTGTTCACAGGTGAAGCCTCCATGGCACCCTGAGCAGTCGCAGTCGGGACATTAGAAGTGCCGGTTGGCTCGACGGGAACTTGACCAGGCAGTGGAGGACACATCAACTCTTGGAAGCTGTTGGATCTGGTCAAACTCCTGTTAAGGCTGTCGGATCTGGACAAAGTCCTGTTTCCGTGACTGACCTGTTCATGTTGGCTCTCAGATCTGTTGTCACTGCTCCTCTTCTCGATGATGTAAGAGCCTCTGCTGCTCTTCTCGATGATGTAAGTGCCTCTGCTGCTCTTCTCGATGATGTAAGTGCCTCTGCTGCTCTTCTCGATGATGTAAGTGCCTCTGCTGCTAAAGCTCGACAACCCACATAACCACCTCTCCACATTCCCCACAGAGCGGGACAAAGATGGTGTGGACATGATGTCCGGTGGAGAATGTGTGGAAGCAGCAATAAACTGCAATAAAATAACGTTAATACAAATACAATACAAAACACAATACAATACAATTCTCCTCAGAAATACCCCTCCCAAAAAAAATAAAAAAAATAATTAAATAAATAAAACTCCTAACTCCCTCTAAAATAAGAAAATAACAATCAAATAGAATTGTCCTCAGAAATAATATGATAAAACTATCAATAAAACTATGTAACTTAACGGATCTATCGTCCAATCTCCTTCTAGAATAAAAGTCTCCTCTCTGAAATCCTCCGAACAGCTTCAAAATCGCAAGATCAGCACAGAAAATATTCAGCAAGTCTCTGAATTCGCCTCGTCTCTCAATCAACAGAAAGCGATCTAGCCTGTTGATATTTGCAGTCACGCGTCGTCATAGCAACCGTATTATTCGAAATACCTGAAGACGTGCGCGTGAGCGCAAATCGCATCTGCAAACAAACTGAATCAGGAATGCAGGACTGAATGTTATCGTTAAATAACCATTTAACAAGTGATATAATCATGTATAATTACTGCTTAGCTAAAAATAATAAAGCCTTTTTTTTACAGTCTATGGTTAAAGCATGAAATAAGGTAACGTTACCACGAATCAGTGAATTTGACGTGGGTATTATTATATCAGTAATAAAAAATATATATTTAAAAAATTGTTAATGTACAAAAAAAAGTATCAGACATTTATGTCAATGCGATTCAGAATAGCAAATCCAGATCACAGTTAAAAGAAAATTTACAATAACTTGTAATCAAAATAGCATATAAATTCATTATAGTTTCGTAAAGTTAAATAAAGCCCAATAATGAGTTTGAAAAAACTTACAGACCATGAATTTTTTTATTTAAATTTTAATGATATTGACAACATCTGTCAAGTTGCAGACATGACAGAATGTCCAATTGAAGAAGAGGCACTATATTAATTTGTCTACTTTTATATAGCACATATATTAATACTTCCATAAAGTGACACTTAAACTCATATTTTATTTGAAAAGAGACATGTCCATTGTATAACTAGGCTATATATCATCAACACAAGCCATTTTAATTGTGCTTGAACCCCGCGATCGCCTCAAGTTAAACTGCATTGTTTCATTTGCTACCTTCCGTGTCATTGCCCACAACGCTTACGTGACAGGACTTTGAAACAGCAAACAGGTAAAACAATAAAAGGCATGTTTCCCCAATATCTGTTTGTCCTTTGTTTGATGTTAAATGTCATTGTAAGCCTTTATGAAAGTTGAATAAAAAAAATAAAAATAAAAATAAAGGCATGACTTACGTCCGAGCTCCATCATCATTATTTTTTCTTCGTTTTTGAACGCCCTGAGAAAGGATTTTTGTAAAGATAAAAACGAATTTAAATTAATCTTGAAAGAGATATTGCGCCTGGCTTTACCTTGAAAGTCGAGAACGGTCCAATCACGCAAGGCCAAAATATTTAAAAACAATTTTGATTAGCTGAAATCAAAAGTGGGAGAGTCTGACACAAGGCCAATCTGAAACAAACCAATTAGAGCTTAGCTTTAAGTCATATGCGTTTAAAAAAAAATACGGCCCAGAATTATTAGCATATTAGGCACGTTGATTTTCTGATCATATTTTTTTTTCTCCAGGCACATTTGAACAATTCCAAACCACATTAATCTTAATAACTACTATTCATTTTGTATTGAATCATTTATAAATAATTGTTCATTAAGGCTGGGAATTAAAAACGTCTAATATTCAGATGTGCATAATTATAGGCAGTGGCACGTTTAATTTTACAGATAAATAAGCCAAAATCCTAAGAATCCTAAAAAATGACCCCCACTTAATAAGAATCACAAGATGAAGTGTCGTAAAATTCATTAATTCATCTTCCAGAATCTGGTAGTTGGGAGTTCATTTTTAGTCAAAATAGGTTTTTAGGCCATCTCCTGCAATACCCTGAAGTCCGTTTTGCAGAGATGGACTAAAAATTACCTCCCAAAACCTTACTGCCAGATTCTGGAAGATAAATTCTTCAAACAGTGGTAGGTACAACAAGACGATGTGGTTCTGGTGCTAATACACTTCAGCTTGTGATTCTTATTAAGAGGGGTTCGTTTTTTAGGATTCTTTACAAGTCTCTGAGATCCTGACACTTCTGGAGACTCCAGGTAGGTTGCAGTTCTGGAAAATGGTGGCGCTGGAGACCAAAAGGTTCCTGATGGTTTCACACTTAATTCTTCACCTTCATTCTTAATTCTTTTGCAGTTAACATGTGTCTTTTCTTCTCCACCTGACCCATTGAGCATTTCACTGTCCAATGGTCATGCCTTAACTGCAATTTCTAGTATTGCACCCTTCTCATGGGCATTTAATAATTTTTAACTTTTCAGTCTGAGTTAAATCTCTTTTTTTTGATTATGTTATCTGTAAAAGAAAACGTGCCTAATAAATATGCACACCTGAACATAAGGCGTTTTCATTTCCAGCCTTCATGAACATTTGCAGACATGATATCACTTATAAATTATTAAATGGAAAATTAATAGTATAAGATTAATGTGGTTTGGAATTGTAAAAAATGTGTCTGCAAAAAAAAAAAACTAGGACTCAAGTGCAGAGTTGATGGGTCTTTAATGATAATAAAATAAAACACAACAGACAACAAAAACTGACTTGACTTGACTGCAGGGAAACACAAGCTGTGTCCCAATGTGAAGGCCGCGGACTTCGAAGGATGCAGCCTATTCGTCCTTCGAAGGACGCACCATGTAGCCTTCGTAGGATTTCCTAATTGCGCAACCAGGTGTTCCCGATTACCGCTCCAGGCGCCAAGCAACAGTGCGAGAGTACAGCTGCCACCCTGATCATTCATTTGATAAAATTGACTAAAGAGCTATGGAGCCAGAATTGGCTGTCATTTTTTTTGTTTTATATTTTACTGGAGGACATGATGGAAGGATGTTTCAGCCCCGGCGCCGCCGAGTCATGTATTTTCGGCTTAGCCAAGAGTTGGCCAGAGCTGGTTTACTGCGTCCCTATTCAGAGGCTGCGTACAAATGTGAAGTAGCCTACTTTTTCCCTCACAGGACAGCAACACTACGCATTGTTTTACATTAAACTACACAAAAGTATATAGTTGAAATGTATCAACCTTGCAAACACTCAGATACCATTACAAAAATAAAATGTCCAGAGCCATGAATTTTATTTTATTTACACATTTAAAGTTGCATAAAATAATAAAAAATGATGAATAATAAAGAAATAATGTACAGAAAATAATTTATTCGTTTTCGCGTTTCCACATGACAAATGACGCATGCAATTGTGACGAATGAGTTAAGATGAATAAGAAAAAAAAACTTGTGGCTTTTAACTCTGGTTTCTCTAGCTATTTGAGTAAATGAAAACATAATACTTTTACATTTAAATGTGAATTTGCCGTCCACCACCGAACTCTCGGCCTCCCTTTTTAAAAAAAAAATAATAAAAATGCTGTCGTCACCAGCGCAATGACGTATGGGGTAGGATAGGCCGCTTAGGATCAGCTTAGGATCCATTTATGTATCCTCTCTTTCACGGGGAAACGAAGGGTGCATTTGGCGTCGCTTTTGAATCAGGGTAGCCTTCGTTGCGGCCCGATGACGCAACCGGCCTTCGAATACGGCCTTCGAGGATGCAGCCTTTGAATTGGGACAGCCTTCGTCGCGCCGCGGTGACGCAATCGGCCTTCAAATGCGGCCTTTGGAGGACGCAGCCTTCACATTGGGACACAGCTACAGTGTACATACGACAACGAACCAGCACAAAACTGAAAACACAAGGAGAATAAATAGGGAGAGCAAACAAAGCAGGTAACGAGGAAGGACAGGTGGGGCAAATGAATCAATCAGGTTACGAGGGAGGACAGGTGGGGCAAATTAATCAAAACAGGTAACAAGAAGGGAGGGGCTAGACTATCAACAGGAGAGCACATGGCACAAGGAAACATGTCATGTGCTCACACCAAACATGACAAAAAACACAAGCACATGGCCAGTAAAACAAATCACAAGCCATGTGCTCACACAAAACAGACATGAACATGCAGCCAATGAACAAAACAAAAGGTAATAAGGTTATTAAGAATATAGAAATATCCTTCACACAGAAGGGTTTGTCTGGGAGTTAACACCTTCTGGCCTTTTGTTTGAATGCAAATTACAACTAAGCAAATGGTTACCTACCAGTAAATTTCCACTGGAACTTACATATGAAATGAGGTCATGGTATATAAGGAAATGCAACTGGAAGATCAGGGCTTTTTCTGTATTTCAGATAGCCCGTGAGGTTTAGCTCATGTAGTTCATGTTGGGTTTGCATCTATTTAATCATAAAACATTTGATGATTTGCATTGATTATCTTTCAATTGATTATGGAATTGTTAAAATACATTTACCTGACATAATAAATTGTTATATTTGATTATTCTAACAGACTTTGACTTTATTTTCATTGGAGTTAAAAGGAATAGTCAAACATTAACGTATATTTAATGAAGCACAGATATCATTAAAACACTTTCATTCTATGGAGTCAGATGAAACGAGTTAATACATAAGACAAAAAGTATTGCATTTAATTAAATATCCCTTTGCCATTGGAAGAGACGGAACGCGCATGTGACCTTCACCGCTAATTTGTATGCCGCCCTTAGATCGAATTAGTCAGCCTTACAAATTGGCGACCCCCGAGACGTGATCGCAACAGATGAATTCGCGAGCAACGTCTTTTCCAGCAAAGTATGGGGATTTTAAAATCAGCATGAGGTTTGAACATCTTCACTTTCTTCTGCCGCTCTGGTAAGTCATTTTTTTCTTCCCTCTTGAGAAGTGTTGAGAAAATGTTGTTTGCATTGTTATGGGTAGCTATAGGAAAGCCCTTTGTTTAGTCCAGAACTGAAATACGTGAGGACGTGATAAGCGACAGCGCAGATGAAGAATGAAAACCCTTGTTAATAGATTAAAGATATCCTTGTTTGCCTAAGCAACAAAAAAACGAAACCTAAAATCGGAATAACATCTTCCAAATGTTTTTCGTGTAACGTTACTTGACGAGGAGCTGTAAAACAGCCTAAAAGTTTTCAAATCAGCCGCATGTTTGTCGCCATTGTGGTATTGGCTTTGTTGAAACGAACTAGCAACACATGAAGAGAATCGGCAAACAACAGAAAGGAAAATCTAAGTTTGTAAACGGAGAAATCGGAGAACACGTGATTTTACAAATACAAAGGCAGATCGATCAGAATCTGTGTTTATAAAAATCTAAATTTGGGAAAACAGGATGATATGATTTACAGGCTAAAAGCGGATCTCATGGCTAAGCTAAATGCTATTTTCCATGCTGCCTCCAAAAGGAGACTAAGCTAAATGCTAGTACGGTATTGCCCATGCTACTTAAACAAAGCTAATGCTAAATGCTAAATGCCATGCTGCATTCAGAAATGCTTAACCCTTTGCGTGACCGGCCCACCGGTGGGCACAAAAGCTATGGAATTATTTTTGTGCCGATAATAATGAACGTAACTTTTCAAGAAACTAATGAAAATATAAATTGAAATTGAATAAAATATCTTTGAAACTGAAAAAGAATGAATCGCAAGCAATTTTTTTTTACTTTGTTTTTAATACACTGCATGTTTTGCTAACTATTCCTCATATTTCTTTTACTGATCTAAACTTACAAATGCGCTTCAAGAGTTTTCATTTACGCTTCTGAAGGTTTCGTTTACGCTCCCTGAGTTTTCGTTCGCTGTTCTGACACAATTCTCTCGTGGGGGCGGGGCTAGTAGCAGTGTGTTCTCATTGGCTACTGAGTTTTTGATTGACAGCTTCTTGACCTGGAAGTGAAGACGCCAGTGTTGCGTTTACTTGTGTGGATGTGAGCGTCTGTAAGCGCATCTTTCTATTTAATTTTAGTGATATTAAGTTATGTTTGTTTTTGAATTTTATCTGTATTTACCTGCTGCTGCTACTACTTTGTCAACAGAAACTTTTAGGAGCGCAAGAGATCTCTTCAGTCTATTCAGGTGTAATTGTACATCAAAGTAGGCCTACTGTATATGCCTACTTAAAATATTGTGTCCAATGTTTTAGCAGAATATTTGTTTATTCCTGATGATTCTTTTGCATGTTAGGCTCTGATTAGGTTGTGCAAGAGAATAGCCTACTAGTATACGTGTGTGATTTATTCAGCCGTCAAGAAAGTTTCACTTCAACCAGGTAATCAAGGTTGGCAACCATGGCCATCAAATTTCTCATTGTTACCATATGCATTTACACCATCAAAATGTATGATCACTTAAATAAGAGGAATTTAAACTATGAAAATTACAATCGTGGCTTGCATGCTGTCAGATGATACAGACCTCAAAGGGCATTTCATTACATATTTCACACAAAGAATATTTTTGTTGCCATTTTTTTAATCATGCTGATAATTTTATTTATTTCATTTAGTTAATATTATCTTCTAATATTTAAAATGGTAAATATATTTGAACAATCATCAACAGGTTCAATTATGACTTATAAAATCAGTTAAATGAATTTAAATAAAAAATCAAATAAATTTACATTCTTTATTGTCACTACAGCATATACACAAGTATCAAAGTGAAAGTCTTGGATGCGATTATGTTGTGACAGAAAAGACCAGAATCCACAAAACATTAACTGCATACTATACATGTAATGCACAGTATTCTCATAATATACATACACAATGCATAATTACAAAGATTTTTAAGGAAATAATCCATCTCTGTGAGTCCATATAAAAGACAAGTGGATTGTAACCCATGTATGACAGTTGGTCGGAAGTGATTTTTAATACGGTTTACATTATTAGTATTTTTCTTATCCTATTGTTTCACTCCAGAAGGCATTGATTCATCCACTGAGGTCGCATGGACATCACGGTCACTGTGTGTGGTTTTTAAAGCATCTTTAGGACTCGCAGAGATGGATTACTTTCCTTAAAATCTTAATTCGTATTTATCTGTTGAAAGAAAGTAAAATGCATCTGGGACAGCATGAGGGTGAGTAAAATAAGTGAGAATTTTATTTTTGGGTGAACTATCCCATTCATATGCTGTTGGTATGCTAATCCATGATCAGCATAGACTAATAAGAATACACTGCAACCTCTTGTGTACTTGTAAACTGTGTTTGTTTTAATCTAGAGCTCCAAAGAAATTAAAATATTTGCTATTTTATAATATTAAAATAAAATACATCAGGTGTCTGAAGATCAGGATCCCAGTCATTCAAAGGTGGTATGTCTGAACAAAGCAACATTATTGTCTGATGGAGACAGTTGATCTCTGGTATTATCACTCCATCCTCTGTCAGCATCAGAATTTTGTTTATGGAAAAGTTGCTCAACTCCCTGGAAAATGAGAAAGGAAATGTATTATAATCTAACAATACAAACTGCTTTGAACTCCCACATGCAGTAACAAGTTGCAGACTTAAAATAATTATTTCAAACAAATTATATAAATGTTTTAAGGGATTTTACAGTACTAAATGTTTACCTCCGAGTCATGCACCATTTATCATCTGTAATACTGTTGTGTAACCAGTAGATGGCTGTATAGCCCTATAAACATTTATCCATGGCTGTGTATTCCCTAGTTGCTGGATGTTTTCAGTCATAATTACTTGCATGTATTAGGGTTTGCATTTGGACATATATTTATTATTAAAGATTATTAAAAATTCAACATTTTTCTTTTTTGCATTATTATTGCTCAAATATGGACACAGAAAAAGCATTTTGTTGCATTTTGCAGAATAAATATTGCGCCTAGGGTGATACTTCAAAATAATTGAGTGTTTACATATTATGAATAGAGACATGGAATGTGGTCAAGTCCTGTCTCTCCTCTTTTAAAAACTCTGCATCGCAAATTAATCAGGAATTGGCTTTACATTGCCAAAGTTGAATCGGGCAGTGATTGACAGCGCTCTGGTCCAATGGCATCGGTCATTGTCTGATACAGTACTTTTTGTACTGTAGGCTACAGTACAGATACTGTACAGTACTCTAGCCCAATGTTGTTTGGGGTGGCAGGGGGAAATATGATCTAATCGAAGACTGTAATGTAACCGTATGTAACGTTAGATAAGTCATGTAATGATTGGGCTAACTTACCAATTAAATCAAGACGACACTGCTGTATAATGTTATGGGCTCTCACTGAGCTCTAATATGCCTCTCCACCTGAAAAAGCAAGTACTGTATTATAAATAGTATTAGTTTAGTATTAATTCATAATAATAAAAAATAAAAAAATCTGACTTACCACGAGTAGGCTATCCAGTATTCTGATATCGACGATGACAAATTATATCATTTGTCTGTACTATTCCTTCTATAAGAAATCATCTCAACAATATAGTGTAGCAGTAAATAAATACAGATATAAACTTAATATCACCTAAATGAAACAGAAAGCTGCGCTTACAGACGCTCACATCCACACCATAGACTGTAAAAAATATATCCACACATGTAAACACAACACTGACGTCTTCACTTCCAGGTCAAGAAAGCTGTCAATCAAAAACTCAGTAACCAATGAGAACACACTGCTACTAGCCCCGCCCCCACGAGAGAATTGTGTCAGAACAGCGAACGAAAACTCAGGGAGCTTAAACGAAAACTTCAGAAGCGTAAATGAAAACTCTTGAAGCGCATTTGTAAGTTTAGATCAGTAAAAGAAATATGAGGAATAGTTAGCAAAACATGCAGTGCATTAAAAACAAAGTAAAAAAAAATTGCCTGCGATTCATTCTTTTTCAGTTTCAAAGATATTTTATTCAGTTTCAATTTATATTTTCATTGATTTCTTGAAAAGTTACGTTCATTTTTATCGGCACAAAAATAATTCCATAAAAAGCCACATTGAATAATATTCTAAACCTAAACAAATCTTGACAAACTCTATATTGCATTTGAAAGCTTCCACTTTAACACAGATGGGATTAAAAAGCAATAATTTGTATTTTCAAATTTGGAGTTGTGTTTTAAACATTGTAATGCACTCATAGAACACACTTTTTGTTTTGTGCTACTATATGTGCACATAGGCTAATTGTGTAAGTTTATTCTTTAAACACAGGATTGCTTTACTGTGAGTGTATTTGGAACACTTAGGTAAAGGCTGTTGATGTTGTATTCTAGGCCGCGTATCCTGTGTGAACTGAATTAAACGCGTGTGTCTCCATGCTGAATGTGGTTATAATGTGATTCACAATGAATTTGAAAGTCAGAAACCACGAACGCGCATCTCATTAATCCTGAAACAAAAAAACCTTTTCATATTCAAAGCTTTAGAGAACGTAGACTTTACCTCTCCACTCTATGGGAGCTGTTTCGCACACCAAATTTGTAAATGGTTACGTTTGAATTAATTCTGAATGACTCTGAAAGACTGTTTTTTCCATAGATTATTGGATTCGTATATTTCCACATCTTTCGCGTCAGATTAGCGACGGCTAATATCCGATACCATTTTAAGTGTACTTGAATGAGGAGACGGGTAGTTTCCGTCTAGAATCAGCTAATGCTGTTTGATCTAGATTTGGGTACGTCTAAATACCTCTGTTCTAATTTAATGTTACTTTAGATAAGTGCACGCTACTAAAGTAAATTATTGAATTAAGTTCCTGAGGTGGCATTCAAGGGGGCTATGTAGATGTCTTCGATTGTGTACGTGTGAATTACGGCAGATCCCAGATATTTAGCCAAATTACCTCTGAATTGGTTATTGGAACTGACGGGAGTGTGCCGTGCGGCCTTGGGAGAAGGAACGCTGAGCGATATAGATTCCCTGATCTAATCGGATAAAACTAAAATTAAGAGTTCAAAAGAATAATCAAACGTTAAAATGGCCATTTAAAAAGACTAAATGAGAAGAAAAAGGTATTTGAAACCTAGCAAACAGAAAGGAGAAACAGCGAATGTACAGCTTATGAGCCTTGAGCCAGAAAGCCTTTTCATATTCAAATGTAAACACATGCGAACGAGCAGAGACTCTTCAGAAGACCAGAAATAATATAATTTAATTTATATTCTTAAATATAATGTAATTGTATTATAACTCAAATTATAATATACATTATGTTGTAATCGCCAAGCAGGGCATTAATTTGAGAAGTGTGACATTAATCCTTACAGGTCGATTTCGTTGACCTGCTATCCAGTGCCAAAAGGGCGGAGGTGTGTTTTAATTTTTTGCCTTTAAAAAACACTCCCAGAAGTGTGGCACAGGTAATAGCCAACTGATCAAGGAAGCAAATTTAGAAGGAGGGTGTGAACTACCATAAAACTTCAAATAATAGCCGAGTCCCAAATAGACGCCTGTCTCTTTTACACGCCTGGGGCTCGTTCTTCGTACGTCGCTAACTCAGTTAGCTGGATTTGATTGTTGACGATTTGGCATGATCTTGGATCGTTTGGTTCTTCGAAGCTCATCCTAGACTTGCTGTCATAGCAACAGGTGCGCTAGCTTGAACCTGCTCGTGAGCAGGCTTATTTCATGTAAAGAGGATTAGATCGCGGCTTTATAAGCGGAGGTGAAACGAGAAGTCTTTTAACGCAGTGCGATAGTGTACTTTTTGAGAGATATAATTTTTCTCATGACTCGTGAGGATGTCATTTACATCAATTATTTTTGGAAACGCACATTAAATGTTCGACTCGTCGGAGTCGGCCTTTAATAACAGCACAAATTGTGTGCATTGTCCTGATATTATTTGCGAGTGGCTCTTTTCCTTTAAACTATTGGATATGCGGAGAACTTGATAAGTGCTGTCTGTCGTGTCATTCACAAAGTTTACCCTGGCGCTCAAGCAGTTTTTAGGGTGTTTTTTTGTGGCATTTCCAAGCCAGTTTAGACCCAAGGTTGTAGGCTATAGCAGGGTTTTTTTTTTTTTTTGCCAACGCAGGTATTATAATTTTTAATGAAGATCATGCAATCATGAACATGCCGATTAATATGACACAGATATGTCCCTCAGGCTTCACTAATGTGATTGGTCAATAGACTGCACACATGTTCCCATCAAGGCCTCTATGAAGGGGATTTTGTGAACAGAAAGGGGGATCACAATGTAAATGTGCAGCCAGTTACTATTACAATTCTTAATATTCAAGATTAGTAATATTATATCAAATTAAAAAAAAGGCAGTTGACAAACTAAAATCTCTAGATGGTGTGTGACTGTTCCATATCACAAATGTGGAAGCACAGAGATTCACATTTATGCACATTACTTGAACATGGTATCAATATCAAGCTCACTGTATTACATACACAGTTACAATGCAGCTCTAGCCAGGACAAGGTCACACAATGAAATGAACTTT
This sequence comes from Rhinichthys osculus, assembly GCA_029959095.1. Lineage (NCBI taxonomy): Eukaryota > Metazoa > Chordata > Actinopteri > Cypriniformes > Leuciscidae > Rhinichthys > Rhinichthys osculus. The sequence goes on along the minus strand of JARWKJ010000001.1, from coordinate 32,505,702 downwards.
GGCCAACTAAAGGGAAGATTTCAGTGTCTGAAAAGCCTGAGGGTTGCACTTGACAGGGCCTGTGACATTACATGTGCCATTTACACAACATTTCCACCATCAGCAAAAATATAAAACATTTCATTAAATGTTTAATAAAAGACAAGACAAATTTGCTTAGTTCTTTGATTTTTTATTTAAATTGTCAATTTTCTAGGGGCAGGGGGGCTTGGGTTAAACCTTTCAACACAAGCCTTATGCAACAAAAAATAAAAGGAAAAGTATACACTGCCCACCTCTGTATAACTGCTTTGTGCAGACTCTTCTGTAGGGCTTTCTGTAGATGTGGACTCCTGCAACATATAATGCATTCAGAAATAATAGGTACTCAAGTCTAAATTAAGTAAAGTTATTTGAAGATACTTTCTCCAAAAGACAGTCATCTGAGAGAGTTTCTTCACTGTCCTGTGCATTGGTGGGGAAATGGGCATTACAAAGTGTTGTACTTTCTTCCCTTTTGATGTAAAGTTTGGAAAAGTCCACTTACTGCACATGGTTCAGCCACTTGGAACAGATAAATGTGTTGGTGTTTAAAACTGCACAAAAGAGGAAAACACAATTTCATTACAATGAAGTACACTGGGGGGAAATGTGATCAATAACTCATGGCAACATATTTTTTTACATTAACTAGGCTACATGTAGTTTCACACATGCACACTTTCACAAGTAAGCAATTCATCACTAGGCCTACTCAAGGTTTAACAGTTGATATGACTGGACCAGCCATTGGGATTATAGGCCTATAGTGCAGCAAAAAAATATTTTACAGTGTAAGATCATTTAAAGTTCATTTACCAGTAATGAAGGAGTTGCTGCTACTGGTCCCTGCTGTGTGTCTGAGGAAGAGCTGAACCCAGGACGGGTCGGTTCACATTCAACCCAAGGGCCAGCTCTTCTGCCGGGGTATAATGTGGGGGTGCAGGACCACCACCTGTTTGTTTTTCTTTTCTTTTTTTTTTCTCAGCCTTTTTCTTGGTTGCTTTTATAAACAAGCAAACATTTATTAACAGTGCCTTTTTAAAAGAGACTATAGTAGCCTTTAGTACAAATTACCATTATGTAGAATATTCTAGTACTTCACTTTTACTTGTTCCCATGTTCTAGTAGTGGGTGGTGACTGACATTACAATGAACAAAGTTATTAATTATTTAGAAATGATTCAAATAAAAAAATATATACTGTTATAAGTGATAAAAACATCTAAATGGTCACTACAAACTTAATTTGCTACTTTTTGCCAGCCCTCTCTCCTGGCTTTGCACATTTTAGGTGAAAACTTGTAATTAAGTTTTCAAATTCAGCATAACCTTCTAGCAATAGCTCTTGCTCTGCTGCAGAGTAAAACTAAGCGCGCTCTTTGGACACGGTGAGCAGCCAATAGCAGCGTTGCTGATCAATGTTTCTACTATCGATACATATCCCCTTTACGAAGAACGAGCCCCTGGTGTGGCTGCAGGTTTGGGTAAATAAAGGCCGGTCTCAAATAGAGGCCGGGGGCTCGTTCTTCGTACGTTGCTTAAAACATCCGAGATCAAATGAGACATCTAAGATGATATCATCGTGCTAATCATGATCCGGCTAATTGGGTTCTTCGAACACACCTGTTGTTTATGATTAGTATCGCTGGATTGAGTTATCTGAGATAATTGCGCGTTCATGCGCTGGTTTAAAAGGGGATATGTATCGATAGTAGAAACATTGATCAGCAACGCTGCTATTGGCTGCTCACCGTGGCCAAAGAGCGCGCTCAGTTTTACTCTGCAGCAGAGCAAGAGCTATTGCTAGAAGGTTATGCTGAATTTGAAAACTTAATTACGTTAAGTTTTCACCTAAAATGTGCAAAGCCAGGAGAGAGGGCTGGCAAAAAGTAGCAAATTAAGTTTGTAGTGACCATTTAGATGTTTTTATCACTTATTACAGTATATATATTTTTTATTTGAATAATTTCTAAATAATTAATAACTTTGTTCATTGTAATCTCAGTCACCACCCACTACTAGAACATGGGAACAAGTAAAAGTGAAGTACTAGAATATTCTACATAATGGTAATTTGTAGCCTACTATAGGCTACTATAGTCTCTTTTAAAAAGGCACTGTTAATAAATGTTTGCTTGTTTATAACAGCAACCAAGAAAAAGGCTGAGAAAAAAAAGAAAAGAAAAACAAACAGGTGGTGTCGTGCAAACCCACATTATACCCCGGCAGAAGAGCTGACCTTTGGGTAGAATGTGAACCGACCCGTCTGGGGTTCAGCTCTTCCTCAGACACACAGTAGGGACCAGTAGCAGCAACTCCTTCATTACTGGTAAATGAACTTTAAATGATCTTACACTGTAAAATATTTTTTTTGCTGCACTATAGGCCTATAATCCCAATGGCTGGTCCAGTCATATCAACTGTTAAACCTTGAGTAGGCCTAGTGATGAATTGCTTACTTGTGAAAGTGTGCATGTGTGAAACTACATGTAGCCTAGTTAATGAAAAAAAAATATGTTGCCATGAGTTATTGATCACATTTCCCCCAGTGTACTTCATTGTAATGAAATTGTGTTTTCCTCTTTTGTGCAGTTTTAAACACCAACACATTTATCTGTTCCTGGCTGATCCATGTGCAGTAAGTGGACTTTTCCAAACTTTACATCAAAAGGGAAGAAAGTACAACACTTTGTAATGCCCATTTCCCCACCAATGCACAGGACAGTGAAGAAACTCTCTCAGATGACTGTCTTTTGGAGAAAGTATCTTTAAATAACTTTACTTAATTTACACTTGAGTACCTATTATTTCTGAATGCAACATGTGTTGCAGGAGTCCACATCTACAGAAAGGCCTACAGAAGAGTCTGCACAAAGCAGTTATACAGAGGTGGGCAGTGTATACTTTTCCTTTTATTTTTTGTTGCATAAGGCTTGTGTTGACAGGTTTAACCCAAGTCCCCCTGCCCCTAGAAAATAGAGTATTTTGGGGGGGAAAACTTGACAACTTAAAGAAAAAAAAACTGGCACTACAGAGTAAGAGATAGAGTTGCTTCAAAGGAACTTCACAGTAAGTGCTAATATATTATTTCACACACAGTACTTTTGCTGACCTTGCATAGTATCTCTTATTGCAGGCAAAATATGACTTGATCACTGGCTTTTCTTTACAAAGAACAATTTAAATAAAAAATCAAAGAACTAAGCATATTTGTCTTGTCTTTTATTAAACATTTAATGAAATGTTTTATATTTTTGCTGATGGTGGAAATGTTGTGTAAATGGCACATGTAATGTCACAGGCCCTGTCAAGTGCAACCCTCAGGCTTTTCAGACACTGAAATCTTCCCTTTAGTTGGCCAAAGTTCATTTCATTGTGTGACCTTGTCCTGGCTAGAGCTGCATTGTAACTGTAATACAGTGAGCTTGATATTGATACCATGTTCAAGTAATGTGCATAAATGTGAATCTCTGTGCTTCCACATTTGTGATACGGAACAGTCACACACCATCTAGAGATTTTAGTCTGTCAACTGCCTTTTTTTTTATTTGATATAATATTACTAATCTTGAATATTAAGAATTGTAATAGTAACTTGGCTGCACATTTACATTGTGATCCCCCTTTCTGTTCACAAAATCCCCTTCATAGAGGCCTTGATGGGAACATTTGTGCAGTCTATTGACCAATCACATTAGTGAAGCCTGAGGGACATATCTGTGTCATATTAATCGGCATGTTCATGATTGCATGATCTTCATTAAAAATTATAATACCTGCGTTGGCTAAAAATTAAAAAAAAAAAAAAAAACCTGCTATAGCCTACAACCTTGGGTCTAAACTGGCTTGGCAATGCCACAAAAAAAAACACCCTAAAAACTGCTTGAGCGCCAGGGTAAACTTTGTGAATGACACGACAGACAGCACTTATCAAGTTCTCCTTATCTCCAATAGTTTAAAGGAAAGAGCCACTCGCAAATAATATCAGGACAATGCACACAATTTGTGCTGTTATTAAAGGCCGACTCCGACGAGTCGAACATTTAATGTGCGTTTCCAAAAAATAATTGATGTAAATGACATCCTCACGAGTCATGAGAAAAATGATATCTCTCAAAAAGTACACTATCGCGCTGCGTTAAAAGACTTCTCGTTTCACCTCCGCTTATAAAGGCGCGATCTAATCCTGTTTACATGAAATAAGCCTGCTCACGAGCAGGTTCAAGCCATAGACTGTAAAAAAAGATGGACGACGCCCCTTCGCTCTTTTCCATTGGAGAGAACTGAAGCCGCCAGCGTCCCGATATGGCGCTGACATATTGGAACTTGAGTCTGCGCAGTAGCGTTTTCGGGACCAGTCATGCGCAGTCGTGAGCAGGAAGTAAAGCCGCGAAATCAAGGCCCTGCCCCCACTCTCGCTGAATCAATCGTAAGCACACGCCCCTGCACTTTTCTTAAGTGGCCTTGTCTGCTCCGTTCCTCTCCAATGATGTCTGCTGATTGCAGTACCTTGTTAAAATAAGGTAAATACAACTACAAACCACATAGTCAACATTATGAAAAAAAGTCCGTTGGTACTTCAGTGACTACTTCGCACAGAGAAGCTGTCAATCACAGCTGTCAATCATGATGTCACAGCACCGTTTTTATAGCATCAAATAACTAACTAAAAACTAACTTATTTTAAAAACAAACACTTGAAATTACATCAACGTGATAGAAACTACACTAAATGACAGAAACTATCTTTAGAAAAAAGATATGTGAAGTGTAATTTAATTATTTAGTTGGTCTCACGTCCCGTTGAATAACATGGGGAGGCGGGGCTTATGACCTATACTAGGACCGGCCTCTGGGGGGCGATCGAGACGTTTTGGCTTCACTTTTGAAGGCTTGTGCGGCACGCTTGGTTCAAGCTAGCGCACCTGTTGCTATGACAGCAAGTCTAGGATGAGCTTCGAAGAACCAAACGATCCAAGATCATGCCAAATCGTCAACAATCAAATCCAGCTAACTGAGTTAGCGACGTACGAAGAACGAGCCCCCGGTCTGTTTTTTAGTTTCGGGTTGTATTTAACCTTCTAAAACCCGTCAGATCGTCCGCTTTTTGGCGGTCGCCAAAGCAAATGTGTGTCCCGCCAAAGCCTTTTTTGATCGGCGAGTGATGTAGAATTGTCTGCTGCGCTTGACAGGGCGCATTACGAGCAGAGAGAGAGAGCCCCAGCCGCGCGCGCGCACTCTCACGTCTTCAAACAAAACGAGCGCTGTCTTGCTCTCTCCCTCGCGCATATTAATCAAATTCAATTGACACGATAGTAAAAGGTCGGAAGACCGCAGTTTCACGTGGAGCATTTGGAGATTTTTTTAGAGATTAGAGACTCTAGGAACAACATCTCAATGAACAACATCTCAACACTAAATTATAAAGGCCGGTCTCATATAGACGCCCGTCTCAAATACAAGCCGGTGCAGTTCGACGCTTTGGGAAAATAAAAGCCCGGGCTATTATTTGAAGTTTTACGGTAAACATCAGACAGACCACAGCCTTTTAAAGGTAACTAGAGACCTGCACTAACCAAATGTGTGAACGACACCATGACCACAGATCTGACTGTAATGAAAGCAACTTGAGGTAAAGCCAGAGAATGTCCCCAGCAGAACTGGGACCTTAATGCTGTGACACAGCAGACTGTGAAGGCTCGACTACAAGAGCAGCTTTTATGTGTCGCACACTGCACTGAAACAACAGCAATAATTGAGACCTGGTCAATGAAACTCTGTTTCATGTGACAGCTGGAATTAAAATTGCAATGGACATGATAATGGAGCAAGCAAAAGAATTCCACATGTCTGAATTTGAAACTGTTGAAAACATCAGAATTAACTGTGGTTCTCTCTGCACTTGTTTCTGTCAGGTTTACTTCTGCAATTCCTCAGGGGGCGGATGCCAGGACGGCCGGACCTCACGATTGTTAGAACATAACCTGAGATTCGGGAGATGGGTGAAAAGACACTTCAAAGGCCATTTACATCTCACAATAGCACATCACTAAATTACCATGGCCTCCCAGTTTAGAACTGGAACTAAAATTTGCAACACAATTGTTATCCAGTAGATTCCACCCATCTCCTAGACATGAACACTGAACACACTCCTCCATCACTACACCCTCACAGCATCATCACCTGGAATAGATCAAGTCTATTCAGACTGAACCCTACACATCATGAGAAGATAAAGATGACATAGAGTCCAAAAGTGTCACTTCACTAAAGATCTATTGTGCATCTTCACACTAACAGATCCAGATAGCTTCACACACATAGGATGGTAAAGCTGATCCCATGATGACCGTCTAACAGAGACACACATAGCATACGCTATTCACAACACTCTGCCAACTCATGGGAAAACACTGTAATACATATGAATGGCTACAGTCACAAATCAATGATGCAAAAACAAAATTAAAGCAGAGGCAGACCTGCTATTAAATTTAAGAATGTTTAAACTTTCTGATTGTTATTAGGGTGGTTGGAAGGTCAGAGGGCCCCTGATTTCTCAACAACCACTAATAACAGAAACATCATAACTAATAGATCTGAAGTGTGAGCACTTCAAACAATTACAGAATTTACAATTCAACCCTGTCATTGACTGACTTAGCCAACAACAACACACACACACACACACACTCTCTCTCTCTCCCTCTCTTTCTCTCACACAAACTATCACACTCACACACAGACGCACACACACACACACACACACACACACACCCTCACACAAACACACAATCTCACACCTGTTACAAGGAATGAACAATCTCCATTCATGTTCCAAGTCACTTCTTAGATTGCATAAGTGGCTTACATTGGAAGATTCCTGAACAAACAGTGATTCTTCATATTTTTTTTATTTTTGAATATTATTATTGTTATTACAAGACGTATTGATGCATACCATTTATTTGATTGCTTTGATTACACTGAGCTCTTGCTGCATTTCCTTTGTATAATTCAGACCAAAAAATATATATATATTTAAGAATTGGATATTTAATATATGACAAACTTACCATTCGGGACCATGAGAAACATATGAGACAGATGTACCATTCACACCTGCTGACAAGAACATGGTATTTGACATTGAACATGACATGATTTTGTTTTGTCGTATTATGCGTTTCTATGGATTTCCTCGCGAGTTCAAGTTCATATGTGTTCAATCGTGAAGCGGACATTTAAGATGCTTTTCAGGTGTCTCACACAAGGCAGTGTGAAGCCAAGGAGAACACCTTCATCCACTGAGGTCTGTCCAGACAGCCGCACCGTTGGGAGGTGACAGGATTGGTCAAGAAGGGACAGATTATCGTTATGGGGAAGGTGCCAGGGAAGCGGAAGTTTCTCCATGAAGGAATGACACGTCAACTGAACAAGTCAAAAGGTCCAGATTGACTATATGAACTTTGCTCACATCATCACAGGATCACTGGCAGAAAGCCTGAACGCCTCATCCACCTGCTGGACTCATGCTACATACACCTGGTGAGAACAGGTGTTCTGCAGGGGAACACAGCCCTCTGAGCTTCTACAGATGCTGACATTGCAAAGACAATTGTTGAGTTACATCTCAATCACGACAAACGTCTTACTATGACCCCTTAAGTGTCTGAATGTGACCCACGGGATCAAGGAGGGACTGTAAGACTGGAAAACTGGTTAAAGAGAAATTATCTGACCACTGGTCTCCGAAGACAAAGGACCTTGCTTGCAAATTAACATGTGAACAACTCTCTCTCACACACACACACACACACACACACACACACACACACACACACACACACACACACACACACACACAGCTTCCCCCCACTCTTGCAGATCACCTGAAACTCACATAAGAATATATGTATGGTTTTAATGTGAATGAGTATCATTAAGGATTGTGTTTAGTATCATTTTAAAGGTCTCAGGGTGGCTGGTACGAGTGTCTCATTCCAAAAGAAGTAAAACAAAAGGTAATAAGGTTATTAAGAATATAGAAATATCCTTCACACAGAAGGGTTTGTCTGGGAGTTAACACCTTCTGGCCTTTTGTTTGAATGCAAATTACAACTAAGCAAATGGTTACCTACCAGTAAATTTCCACTGGAACTTACATATGAAATGAGGTCATGGTATATAAGGAAATGCAACTGGAAGATCAGAGCTTTTTCTGTATTTCAGATAGCCCGTGAGGTTTAGCTCATGTAGTTCATGTTGGGTTTGCATCTATTTAATCCTAAAACATTTGATGATTTGCATTGATTATCTTTCAATTGATTATGGAATTGTTAAAATACATTTACCTGACATAATAAATTGTTATATTTGATTATTCTAACAGACTTTGACTTTATTTTCATTGGAGTTAAAAGGAATAGTCAAACATTAACGTATATTTAATGAAGCACAGATATCATTAAAACACTTTCATTCTATGGAGTCAGATGAAACGAGTTAATACATAAGACAAAAAGTATTGCATTTAATTATAAATCCCTCTGCCATTGGAAGAGACGGAACGCGCGTTGAGACCTTCACCGCTAATTTGAATGCCGGCATTGGATCAAATTAGTCAGCCTTACACTGCCCACCTCTGTATAACTGCTTTGTGCAGACTCTTCTGTAGGCCTTTCTGTAGATGTGGACTCCTGCAACACATATTGTATTCAGAAATAATAGGTACTCAAGTGTAAATTAAGTAAAGTTATTTGAAGATACTTTCTCCAAAAGACAGTCATCTGAGAGAGTTTCTTCACTGTCCTGTGCATTGGTGGGGAAATGGGCATTACAAAGTGTTGTACTTTCTTCCCTTTTGATGTAAAGTTTGGAAAAGTCCACTTACTGCGCAGGGTTCAGCCACTTGGAACAGATAAATGTGTTGGTGTTTAAAACTGCACAAAAGAGGAAAACACAATTTCATTACAATGAAGTACACTGGGGGAAATGTGATCAATAACTCATGGCAACATATTTTTTTACATTAACTAGGCTATATGTAGTTTCACACATGCACACTTTCACAAGTAAGCAATTCATCACTAGGCCTACTCAAGGTTTAACAGTTGATATGACTGGACCAGCCATTGGGATTATAGGCCTATAGTGCAGCAAACAAATATTTTACAGTGTAAGATCATTTAAAGTTCATTTACCAGTAATGAAGGAGTTGCTGCTACTGGTCCCTGCTGTGTGTCTGAGGAAGAGCTGAACCCCGGACGGGTCGGTTCACATTCAACCCAAGGGCCAGCTCTTCTGCCGGGGTATAATGTGGGGGTGCAGGACCACCACCTGTTTGTTTTTCTTTTCTTTTTTTTCTCAGCCTTTTTCTTGGTTGCTTTTATAAACAAGCAAACATTTATTAACAGTGCCTTTTTAAAAGAGACTATAGTAGCCTTTAGTACAAATTACCATTATGTAGAATATTCTAGTACTTCACTTTTACTTGTTCCCATGTTCTAGTAGTGGGTGGTGACTGACATTACAATGAACAAAGTTATTAATTATTTAGAAATGATTCAAATAAAAAATATTCAAATAAAAGCGCGCTCTTTGGACACGGTGAGCAGCCAATAGCAGCGTTGCTGATCAATGTTTCTACTATCGATACATATCCCCTTTTAAACCAGCGCATGAACGCGCAATTATCTCAGATAACTCAATCCAGCGATACTAATCATAAACAACAGGTGTGTTCGAAGAACCCAATTAGCCGGATCATGATTAGCACGATGATATCATCTTAGATGTCTCATTTGATCTCGGATGTTTTAAGCAACGTACGAAGAACGGGCCCCAGATATGATTTGATCTTGGATCAATATGATACATTTGTAGACATTTAATAACACGTGTATAATAAAAAGGAAGAGTAAAGTCTCGTACACACCGGGACGAATATCGGCGCGCGTTATTCGTCAGCGTTTTTCAACGCGTTTTTTGTGTTCACACCCAAGCGATTTTCGCTGACGATGAGCCGAGTGAACATGCAAATTCATTCCCTGACATTAGATGGCGCCCATTTGCTCTGCAATACCACTCCATAACATTCTCTTTTATCAAGATTTTTGTAGTCGCTGTCGCGTTTGTCATATACACTCACCGGCCACTTTATTAGGTACACCTGTCCAACTGCTCTTAACACTTAATTTCTAAGCAGCCAATCACATGGCGGCAACTCAGTGCATTTAGGCATGTAGACATGGTCAAGACAATCTCCTGCAGTTCAAACCAAGCATCAGTATGGGGAAGAAAGTTGATTTGAGTGACTTTGAACGTGGCATGATTGTTGGTGCCAGAAGGGCTGGTCTGAGTATTTCAGAAACTGCTAATCTACTGGGATTTTCACGCACAACCATCTCTAGGGTTTACAGAGAATGGTCCGAAAAAGAAAAAACATCCAGTGAGCGGCAGTTCTGTGGGCGGAAATGCCTTGTTGATGCCAGAGGTCAGAGGAGAATGGCCAGACTGGTTCGAGCTGATAGAAGGGCAACAGTGACTGAAATAACCACTCGTTACAACCGAGGTATGCAGCAAAGCATTTGTGAAGCCACAACACGCACAACCTTGAGGCGGATGGGCTACAACAGCAGAAGACTCCACCGGGTACCACTCATCTCCACTACAAATAGGAAAAAGAGGCTACAATTTGCAAGAGCTCACCAAAATTGAACAGTTGAAGACTGGAAAAATGTTGCCTGGTCTGATGAGTCTCGATTTCTGTTGAGACATTCAAATGTTAGAGTCAGAATTTGGCGTAAACAGAATGAGAACATGGAACCATCATGCCTTGTTACCACTGTGCAGGCTGGTGGTGGTGGTGTAATGGTGTGGGGGATGTTTTCCTGGCACACTTTAGGCCCCTTAGTGCCAATTGGGCATCGTTTAAATGCCACGGCCTACCTGAGCATTGTTTCTGACCATGTCCATCCCTTTATGGCCACCATGTACCCATCCTCTGATGGCTACTTCCACCATGTCACAAAGCTCTAATCATTTCAAATTGGTTTCTTGAACATGACAATGAGTTCACTGTACTAAAATGGCCTCCACAGTCACCAGATCTCAACCCAATAGAGCATCTTTGGGATGTGGTGGAACGGGAGATTCGCATCATGGATGTGCAGCCGACAAATCTGCGGCAACTGTGTGATGCCATCATGTCAATATGGACCAAACTCCCTGAGGAATGCTTCCAGCACCTTGTTGAATCTATGCCACGAAGAATTGAGGCAGTTCTGAAGGCAAAAGGGGGTCCAACCCGTTACTAGCATGGGGTACCTAATAAAGTGGCCGGTGAGTGTAGTTCTTTATGTTCCGACACCAACGAGACCAGCAGCTCTACATTCATCTTGCCTGGCATCTTCCTCGTCTTATTTCTTCCCGGCAGTGTAGACGCTACTTGACGTATATCTTCGCCGTTACGTATGTGTGCTCGGCAAGACCGTTTTGTGTTTGAGTGCCCCCAAGTTGTGTTTTACTGTAACTTCAGAAGCTCCAGACACGTGAGCAAAAGCGCCAATCTCATTGGTTGGATAGTTTTTGACGCGGCACGTCAAACTAAAAAAACCAACCCGAGGCGTTTTTAAAAAAATGACGCTTTTACGCGTGGCGTTTTTCGTGTTGGTGTGCACACTCACATTGGCGCCCTTTGTTTAGTCACGAGGCGTTAAACGTCGGCGAATATCGCGCCCGAAATTCGTCCCGGTGTGAACAGGCCTTAATAGTTAAAAGTATCTTAGTGGCTGATTAACCAAGCTTTCCATAAAACAAGCCCTACAGTTTAATAAAATAACATTATAGAAACACTTTATATTTAGTTGTATTAGATGATTTGTTAATTGCATTAAATAGAATACAGGTTTAATAAAATATTTGCAGTTGGTAATAAACGTTTTTATGTGTTTGTGCAGAGTTTTTTGGTCGGCACTTACACTGATCTGACCGGCAGGTGGCGTTTCGATACAGGGAATCATTTTGCGAAGCAGTTAGTTAAATTAATGAAAAATTTCGAAACGCTTCATTTCTCCCATCACTACATAAAGAATTCATAATTTCCAGAAATCTAAATACAAAAACAGAAAGAAAAGAAAGAAAGAAAAACATTGAATCAGAAGACAATACATCCAAATGAATTGACAAGAAAAATAGGATTTAGTAGTTTTAATGGGACTGGTATTATTGATGGTCCGCATCACACATTTCAGATTATGTAACCCCAAATATAAAACAAAATTAAGACTATAGGAAAGAATAAAACAATTAAAAGAAATGCTGAAAAAGTATCTAACTAACACGGGGTGAGTAACTTAAGTGGTTTTCAAACTTTGATTTTTAGTTTGAAACAAGCCATCTTGAAAAGAATGATGCTACTCAACACATGTACACCGTGAACAACACGGCATCATAGACAGTCACATGGTAAATGGCACGCTTCTTGAGCAAGTCCAAGTGCATTGAGATATTTGTTGCGCTTAATCTCAAAGTCTGCTAAATATTTGTAGAGAAAATTCAATGCGTTTCACCAGTCAACCCAATCAAGAAAACCTTAGGTGTTTTCCTTTGTGGGAATGCTCAGTTGTGTCCTTTCTTTTCGTGTCCTTTCTTTTCTTGTCCTCTGGCTCCCACAGTGCACTCCGGACAAACCGTGATGCTGCATCTTTGTCCAGACGTGCAGCTTTTCTTCTGTCTGTGATCTCTTTAACTTTGTTCATATATGTCCTGATTCTCTCCTGTGAGGTGGAGGAGGATGTTAGTTTCCCTTCTCTGTTAGTACAAATACCAAACCAATATTCACAAAGACAAGTAGTGACTTTACACAGAATTCTACTTTCACATAGTGGATTTCTATTCACAGATTTAATCAGGGTGTCTGCTGGTTTTACGAAGGTAAAACATTTTTTAAATATCTTTAAGAAAAATAAAGAAAGAAAATTAAAGGAATACATTGAAGGGAAAACAATATGTTTTGTAAATGTAAATGTCTAGGGAGAAACACAATGAGTTGTATTAGCAACACTACAGGGTTTGAAAATATAACTTCCAACAGATATACCTTTTTTTATTATTCATTTTACAAAACAAGTAGCTTAAATACCTCTGCTCCCAACCACTAGAATTTGGATATAACTTTTACTTTACATTCTGATAACACTGGAAAAAAGTGATGTTCCTGCTTTTTGTGAAATTAATCAAAACGCAGTGTTTTTGTTTAAAACAAGAAAAAATATCGGAGATATCTCAGAAAAATCAAGGGAAGTTTTCATAACTTAGACAGATATTTGTTCTTGTTTTTAAAGCATGAACTCACTTAATTTGGTTTAGTTTTTCAAAACAATGTATCTTAATTTAAAGATGTTTAGATACTGTATGTGTATTGGGAAACAAGATCTTTGCAACGCAGGCAACATTTAATGCTCTGCTCTGATTTAAGACCTTTTTAAAGCCTTAATTGACGTAAATTATGACCATAGTTGAGAGACCTGAATTAAGACCTGACTTTTTGGCCTGGTTTTTAGATTAATCCAAGATTAGGACTTGGTTCTATTTGGACATTTAAGTAGCTTTTATAAACCTTCCTTAGAAAAAAACATCACTGGTGTTCATCTTGAGACAAAACAATGTCACTGACATATTTTAAGATATGTCAGTGCAAGTTGCTTTTAGTCTGGGACTAGGCTTAAGCCTTGTCTGTGAAACCGGGGGTTTAAGACCATTTTAAGACCCGCAGAAACCCTGTTAAAGCCACAGCAAGTAATTTCGGCCACTAGAGGTCGCTTATTCAAAACAATAATAAAAGCGTTGCTTGATGACCCCGTGAATGAGCGTGGAATCATGGGATGTGTCGTCTTCACCTTCAAGCCAATAGAAAGCAATCTGACGGGACTCATGTTCATGTAGGAGCTGATGTAGGCTATTAAAGTTGTATTGACGTTACTATGGTATGAAGCAGGGCGGGGCGAGAACCTTGGGACACTGTTTTTATTATACTTATATGCTGCAGTCATCCTTTTGTTTTGTTGTTTATGAATATTTTACGATTAAAGTTACATTTAAGGTCTGCCTCTTTCTTCCCCAATCTAGAACTTTGTTACGGTTACGTTTCATCACTTAAATTCACATTTTATTTCATTCCAATCAAACAGACACAAGTGATGAATTACTACTCATACAGGTCACTTTATTTGACGTATTAAAATTGTGGGGTAATGCAGCGCTGTTTAACTCTGGTATGAGACACTTGTTGCATATTGCCGTAAGCTAGATTGATATTAGAATATCATATTAATAAAAGCTGGATGACTTGTGTTGCTAAATGGCATGCAATTCATTTTAAAACATTGTATGGTGTGGAAAATGCTGAATTACTGTTACTACAAATAAAGCCCTGATTATGCTATGTTAGCCACTTGAAAGAATAGCTTTGCCTCTGAGGCATGATACAAACATGTTACTCGTGGTGAAAACAAGAGATTCAAACAATATGACTAACTGTATTGAGCTATTTAACAATGATTAGTTTCATGTCGATAAATGTATTCAAACAGTTGCTCACTTGTCTAATAAAACACAATATATTAAAGCATCTTTGGTGTTTCCATGGTTTAATAGACCAGCCTCGACGACCGTGTAAACAATAACATGGAGACAGAAGCAAGCTTTGCTGACTTTGCTGTCCTTTTTTTTAGCAGCCATTGTGCAGCTAAACTCTGCATTTATAATACTGCCGCTGCCCACATGCGCAAGAGGCAAGCTATTATTATTAGAGCAATCGGCAACAGTTTACACCTGTAAGCGCATGCCCAGTGTGCATGAATGGTTATGTGAAATGCGTTTTCGGTCGTGAAGTGTGGTCGGAGATCGTTTCTGAAATGCAATGGAAGCGCCAGTATGACGAGAAGTGTAAACAGGGCCTCAATTTTAAAGAACATTTATTCCAAAAAAGGTTCTACATAAGGGGAATGTCTTATTTCATGGTTTTTTTTTTTTTTTGTGGTGATACATTGTTTACAAGCTAGTTTATACAATTTCACATTTAAAGTTTGACGACAATGACACTAGAGTGATTAAAATAACTTACTAACCTTGTCTATACAAAATTATATGCAATATTTCAACTGTTATCATGAGTTAAATTAATTAAAAATTTAATTAATTAAATGATAGGCAATTAAAATGATTTACTGTGGTTATCCACAACGTCACAAATACTACTGATGAATTTTAACTTGTAATTTGAAGTACAATGACAGTCTTTTCTTACCAATTCTTGTTTGATCGCATGGTCTTTCGGATTGACTCCTTGTGTCACCAGATACACTAAGGAGGAAAGTTAAATCATGGTCATAACCTGTTAAATTTCATTACACTTGACAAGTAAAACACGTGGTGTAAAATCTTACTCCAAAACATAGAGTTGAGGGCATATGCAGACATAAGATCCAATTTAGCTTGATCAAGAGGATCCAGCTGGAAATGAGGTACAAAAAGATCAAAACATTCCAATAACAAGTGTAACAATGTATAAACATAATAACATAATGTAACAAGTTAATTTAACTGTTGATTAATGCATTTGTTTCCACATACCTTACGCAGATGGTCACTTCTGGATACAGACACAAGTGTTTGGACCATATTCTGGACAGAGCTCACAGAGGAGTCAAAATCATTGAGGTTTTCCTCGATTTCGGTGGGATAATCCTCTGCTGGACCGTCATCAGCCATTTTCTAACAACTGACTGAAAAAATAATGATATATTTAAAACAATTTGATATAAATCCGGGTTCCTACAAACTGACACTGAATGACCTGAAAAAAAAAACATTTTTAAACCACATTTGAATAGGAATATTTAGACGTCTACATGATATTTTAAGTTTAGCATGACTTTTCAGGTCTAGGCTGGACGTTTTAAATTCATTGATATTTGACAATGGGGAAATGCATGAGAGATGCTTTGACACCACGTTAATGCTATAATATTATATAACAATAAAAGCATATTGATAATATAAATAAAACACAAAACACATATAAATAAAACACAAAAAAATACAAGATTATAACAACTGTGCAGACTGAATGTGATAGACAGTATGGAGATATCTTTATCCACGTGTGTGTGTTGGTGACTGCGTGTTTTTACAGCGCAATTGCTTTTCTGGACGAAAAAAAAGATCAACGCGACGCCCTCCGAGACAGCCCATTAAACACTTATTACAATCATATTTTCACACAAGTATGTTTATGTTATTTAAAAAGCCCTTACCTGTAATCACACACACGACACTGCACTTCCGGCAAACACAAGAAAAATCCAAAATGAGCGACGTCCAATTCCCGTGTATTTCAAAATAAAAGCCACGCAAGAGTACTTTTATAAAGCAAACCCCATAATGTGCTGTTGTGTGGATTGCGAAATTAAATCTAAACATTTCAATATACTGGGTGTTAGCAGTGTTTTTACAATAACACACTAAGTAATTATTACAATGATAAACACGACACACTTAAATAATATGTATTACTGTAAAAAATATTATTTTATATATTTTTATTTATTACTCCTCCTCCTTTTCAGATACTCATCCTTGCATAAAATGGATAAAAAGCTGTGCTTACATAGTATTTATCTACTTACTTATTATTTAAATATTAAATATAATTTAAATATTCATAAATATTAATTTATTAGTGGATGTTTGTAAGAGGAAAAAATGGATTTAACTTTAAATTTAAAGTTGCGTATATTATTTTTAAAATCCTTTGCTGATTGCAATTTCGTGAACAGAAATCATTATCATAAATGTGTCTCTTTGTTTTGGTTACATCCCAGCTAACAATTTTATGTTCTGGGAACGTTAGTTTTTGGTTCCCAGAAAGTTCTGGGAACGTTCCCAGAATGTTCCCTATTGGTTCTCCAGGAAAGTTTTCTTAACGTAAATAGAACGTCCCCTTAAGGTTAGGGGAACGTTCCGGGAACCTATTCGGAAAATGAAACCTAAAAAAACCTACAGGGAACGTTCTGGGAAGGTTCCCTTTAGGTTATAAAATAGAACCTAAAAAGAACCTACAGGGAACGTTCCTAGAAGGAACCATTTGGTTATTTTAAAAATAACCAAATGGGAACCATACGGGAACGTTAGGGGAATGTTCTGTGTTTGCTGGGATGACTTTTAACTTGCCGTAAAGCTTTTAATTTGAAATCGTGTTAATGTTCACCAAGTAAACTGTACTGTACACTATACAGATGGTTTTGTTGTTCTGAACGCTCCTATGTTTGTGTGACGGGCACCACGTCTACTAGAGTGTGTTGTAGTCTATATGTGGAAACCAGGTACAAGAAAGATGAATTCAGCTAAAATCAAGCTTTTGGTGAGTGAGACTCTTGATACAGAAGAACTGATAATAATGTAACGTTAAATGTGTAACGTTACTTTGACATGCAATGTAAGTCGCTTTAAAAGCGTGTGCCACATGTAAAATGTAAAAGTAAATATACGCGAAAAGTCATACTTTGCAGTTCACAGTTAAACCTAGTTCAGCAGGTTTGAATTGATTCATATGTGAAGGAGTGTCATAATAGTCACCTGATTGCGATAAACATTAGACTAAACAAGGTTAAACACGATACTTTTATCTGGTGTAAGTGTAATATTGTCATTATTTATAGCCTCCAAAACAGCTGTTTCGTCTGTAACAGCGGTATAGATTTCTCTCATAACATCTGTACATGTCTCTCATAACGGCTGTACGTTACATGTATTACTATACAGTTACTTTATCTGAACTTTGTATATCATTCGTCTGACTTCTGATTTATTTTCTTAGCTATAACGTTAGCCTACTGGTTTTCTGTTTGAAATGCAATTTTCCTACACATTTAAAAAAAATGCTGAATCTGTCTTTCCTGTCATACTGAAACACACTTCCCTTCACTGTCTCGAAACCCAGCTGACTACCGACACAACATTTATGGGTAACACGATAACCAGAAATGTTGATGCCTATAGGAGCACCTATAGGAAAGAACAAAATTACATTTAACCCTCTTCATTATCTCATTTGTTTCTCCCAGACAGCATTGAGAGTGAGAGAGCAAACTGAGACATGTTGCTGCAAATTCTACAAAGAACAAATGATCTGAGCTCCTCTTCACACTAATTTTATATTTTTATACTCGTTTACTGTATGCCAACAGTTGTCTCGTTTGTCTTTTTCCTCTAATGAATTTGAGAAAAAACCTCTAAGACAAAGTTCATTTTTCAGTAAAACATATTTGAGAACTTTAGTTTAACTCTTTTTATTGATGTTTTTCCAATCAGAGAGATAATAAGAGAAAGACAATACAGTGTTTGTTTCGACATATAGTCCAAGAAATACGGATGAAATTAAGCAGAGGTATTTCTTACTCTGATTCAACAACAAGAAAACAAATGAAACAAAAACAAACAAACTAAAAAAAAAGGATTATAAATGGTGGCTTCCAAACATACTAGTATATTACAAAACAATACAAGTAAGAATAATATTAATGTAGTATGCATGTACAGTGTGGTAGCAATAAAATACAGGAAAAACTGTAAATTTTACTAAAAAAAAGGGGGGGGGGACTTGTCAAGAAAAGCAAATACTATTTATTTCCCTTTTTTTATGTACTCATATTTGAGAACTTTAGAACTAAATGAATGAACAGCTTCCAAGCAATACAATGTTTTTCTTGGTGTCTATATTGTCAAGTATTCTTTGTAGTACCATGTGCATTTAGTTCCATGATATTACCATCGGACACTATCAACTGTACCCTTTTGTAATGACATCTTATCTTTCTAATGGCTCTGCATAAAACCTTTTGAACTGTAGTGATCATATTTGCCACCGTTACCATTGGTGAATGGCCATTGTCTTTTTTTGATAGAGCAGCCCAGCTAACAAAAATATGTTCTAAGAATGTTCTGCTAACATTCCTATTAGTTATGAAAAAGTTATTTCTCAATGTTTTCTGAACGTTCTGAAACAAGTAATAACATTTAAAAAAGCATTAAACGAACGTGCAACTAATATGTAAAAATCAAACAACAACAACAACAACAACCCATGAACGATGTATAAATAACCACCGTCATATTAACATTACTGGAAGAATGTTTGCTCATAACTTTGAGAGAACCTTGCCTGAACGTTGGCGAAAGTTCTGAAAACGCTCCCTGTTAGCTGGGAGAGTGAGCATTGGGCAACAATGCAATGTAATGCTATTAAATAAAATAAGGCAAAATTGGTGAATTTAAATGAAGACTTATGTTACACAATATTTATTTCAAATTATAATAAAAAATAGTAAATGTGCACTGTTCATTGATGAGGAGGATATCATATTATCAGCAGTATATTAGAGTGTGGTATTTGTTAATAACACAGTGAGTATGTTTGTAGTCTTCTAGGTAAATGTTAGTCTGGTGGTGTCATGTGATTGAGTGGAGTACAGGAGGAGCATGTGAGAATTTTGTAATTAGTTTGAGCAAATGCACATAAAGCATTACCAGTTACTCCAGCATTCCTTGAGTGACGCACCAGAGGGGATTGGGATAGAGACAGATTGTTCTGTGTAACTGGCTCACATGCTGTACTTTGAGTAATGTGGTGGAGGTGTTTTCTCATGTCTCTTGCAGCGCCGTGAGTCCTGACAGAGTGTTTGCTTCTTTCTTCCTTGGGATCTGAGCGGCCAGCATCTCCAGAATGGCAGACTGGTTTTAAAAGCAGACTGACAGTAATCTCACAGCAGCAGAGGGACTGACAGTCTAGTAAGTTTGGATACACTCTTTCCTTCGTTTTTTATGGGTTCTGTGTTTTATTGAAGTGGTTGTTATATTTTTGAAGTTCCTTCCTCTTTATTGCTTAAGCAAACATGGACATGCATGATCATGTGACTTATGGAGGTAAGGCATGCTATTAGCCTACTTTTTTACTTATTTTTTTTTTTTTTTTATATCAGATTTTCGCCTGGTGAATGATAAACTGGCATAAATATCCCAAAAGGGAGAAACTGAGCCATGTCTAGAGATCTGAATAGCCTTTCTCAAGCACCAATGTTTTCACCTAACTGAATGGAAACACCAAGGTGTGCTTAAAAAAGAACAACAACAAAAAACTGCGCCCAGTTTGAACTTTGAAGTGGATATTTTTTTATGAAGACATGCTCATAAACTACAGTGGAAACGCATTTACCAATTAATGTGCAACAAAAAAATTCATGTGATTAGATAACTGCAATAACCAGCATACAAATCTCATTGGACACCATCTCAAAAGTTGTTTTAGTCATTCTAATATCTGAGGCAAAAAAAAAGCTTTAGTTGCTTCCCACGGTTGCAGCTTTGTTTCTCTATATCCAAATGAAAACCACCTAACCACTGCCCAGAACACCCTAGCAACCATATAGCAACAATCCATGAGTGGTTCTCAACAGTCCGCTCACATTTCACCCCAAAATTACTATATATATATATATATATATATATATATACACTACCGTTCAAAAGTTTGGGGTCAGTGAGAATTTTATTTTTATTTTTTGGAGGAAAGAAATCAATACTTTTATTTATCAAGGACAGTAAAGACATTTATAATGTTACAAAAGATTCTATTTCAAACAAATGATGTTCTTTTGAACTTCCTATTCATCAAAGAATCCAAAAAACAAACAAAAAACTGTACAACTGACAGACCAACAACTGTTTCAACATTGATAATTATAATAAATGTTTCTTGAGCATCAAATCCTCATATTATACTGATTTGTGAAGGATCATTTGACACTGAAGACACTGACACTGGTGATGCTGAAAATTCAGCTTTGATCACAGGAATAAATTACACTTTACTATATATTCACACAGAAAACAGCTGATTTACACTGGAATAATATTTAATACTATAACTGATTTTTGTTGTATTTTTAATCAAATAAGCGCAGCCATGGTTAGCAGAAGAGAATTCTTTTAAAAGAATTAAAAATCGTACCGACCCCAAACTTTTGAACGGTAGTGTATATATATATATATATATATATATACACATACATATATACATACACATATATGTATATAACACTTAACACTTGACTCATTAATAGTACCACTTTCTATTCTATTTCTATTGTATTTTTTTTTTTTTTTTTTTTTTTTTTTAAACTAACTGCCAAAGATGCTTTTCTTACTTAGAATTTGTCTTGTTTCCAGTCCCAATATCTAAAAATCCTTAAATCAAGATGCATTTTCTAGATAAGTAAAATAGCATAAGATATATTGGGCCAGATTTACTAACAGCGGACACTAACCCTCTTTTGGTGTGAAAAAACTTCTGTCAGAATTTACTAAGTTTTGCTCTAGTCAATTTACAGGTGTTTGTGCAATTATTTAATGCCCAAAAAAAGCATGTCTTAAACCAGATGCTAATTTAGCGCTGCTATTGGTGGATTGCGTTGGTCATTGTGGAAATGATCCGGCTGTGTCTGTGTTATTTAATTTGCTCATCATCAGTAGATCAAGCGCTGAACTTTCCACTCCCATCTGGGCTTTTGTGGAATTGCCTTCTCAGGATAATTTGCCCTGTTTAGTAAATCTGGCCCTGTGTCTTGTTTTCTGGGAGGAAAAAATTATCTAAATTAAGTGAGTTTTTGCATAAAACAAGCAAAATTATCTGAAAATAAGATCTCTTAGCCCATTGGCAGATCATTTTGCTTGTTTTAAGCAAAAACCCACTTAATTTCTAGTAAATTCATCTTGATTTAATAATTTTTAGATATGTGGACTGAAAATAAGACAAAAAGACATACATATTGATGCTCTTTTTTTTGGTTCAAATGCTTCTATTGATTTCCTCATTTGTAAGTCGCTTTAGACAAAAGCATCTGCTAAAAGATTAAATGAAAATTTATAAGCAAAATATTATTTATACATTTTTTGTCTTTTGATTTTGGGGCAAAAAATGTCCATATAGTTATATTCCTGACCGTTTTTGTAAGAATCACACCTGTTTACCCCCATTATTGCATTGGCAAGCTTTGCAAGGACAGGCACCACTCACTTTTTTACTCTGAAAATCGATACATTTTTTTTCTAGTTTTTACCCTTCTCCTATTTTTCTCTCTTTTCCAGCATTAGTTTATCCTGGTCACCCTCACCTATACAATCCGTTGGATTTCCCTCCCTCCATCCTCTCTCTTTGAGAATGGATGGTAAGCAGTCTCTTCAGGGCAGCACAAACTCCTCCTACATTCCCACTGCCATCTCCTCCATGTCTGACGAAGAGCATTCAGAAGGTGAGGCGGCGGGGGACGACACTTCCCCATTGCTGTCCCGACTGCAGCCAGCGGGACCCCTGGAGACCCGTCGCTGCCCGGAGGACTCCTACAATCTAGTGTACATCATCTTCTTCCTGATGGGCATCGGCTCTCTGCTGCCCTGGAATGTCTTCATCACAGCCAAACAGTACTGGCTGTACAAGCTCAGTAACAACTCCAGCCCCGCTGGTCAGGAGGAACCTCACAATGACCTCAGCGTAAGTGTGTTAAAAAAAAAAAAATCTTTTGTTTATAATTTACATGATTTTATCTATTTGCACACTGTAAAAAAGAAAAGAAAAGAAACGGGCAGCTGTGGTTGCCAGAAATTCACTATGAAAAATATGATGACAATATTTTAGTGTGTCATACCCATTACCAAGCCAAACACTCAAGAGTTGTCATGACAGAACTTGCAGTAAACCAACAGACAGGATTTTACTGTGGCAATTTAAAGTTTTTTTTTTTTTTTTGTAAAATTACCGGAAAAAATGACAGTGCGGCTTTGAAGAATAGTAGGTTTTACACAGCATATACAGTACATTGCACAGCCATGTGCCAGATGTTGCTAAATCACAGGACCTCTTTTTGTTTTCTAGGGTCACTGAAGGTAAAATAAAGTAATAATGGGTAGAACATGTCCCCTTTAGATGGGGACATTAGTTGCATTAGTGTGTGATTTATAGTGTTAGGGCTGGTTTGCACGTGACAGAACGTGTTTTTTCCACTATGCTACTTTTCCATTGTTTTTCTGTGTAAACACACACACACTAGACGCACCATTGTGCTCACATCTTTTGCGCCGTCTTGTGCATCACACGTGTTCAAAAATCTGGTCCTCAAGGTAAAATAAGCAAAAAACAAAAAAAACTTTCTTGTGACCTTGCGGTATTTTTCCATTCCACTGCCCGTCTCACGTTTTTCAAAGCAAAAAGGCATTCTGTCTACTGTTGTCATTCCTTCTAGACTGCAATTTATCTAATTACGCCCACTGGTTGCATTTTAATGTTTGTTTCTAAATATATTGAATTAGCAGGTTTTTTTAGCTTTTATGTTTGTATTTCTCTCTTAGTTGCTGGGGTGTCAAAGGCAGATCACATGATTTTAAACAGGAAGAAAAACCATCAGGTTTTTACGTCAGTTCTAGTATTTGGATCATTCATTTTTAAACTAAGTTGAGCATTCTTGGTTAAGTTGCCATAAACAGAAATTTGGACATTTTTTTCCAAAGAGATTAAAGTTGCAAATTCAAAAGTATGATTTGAATATTTTTCTTCTTCCCTGTTTGTCACTCTCACTTCTGCTCAAACTTTAGTTTTATCTGACAGGGCAGGAAATGGTAAAAAGTAAAGTGTGTCATTTTATGAGACTCTTCCACTTGTGTTTGTGCTTTAGCACATGAGCTTTGCCCTTTTGAGCATGTGGCATATTTCTCTAGGAATTGTAAGATGCATCATTAAGGATGACTGCCATATTTATTGCTTAGCTTTAAAGGGGCTATATGCAGAATTAAGAATTCAGAAACCCTTGTTATTAGTGACACTGGTGGCGGTTAAGTGAACTGCAGCCAGCAACTTAATGCTCGTACTCGTGCATACGTAACATAAAGAGACTGAACGTGATTCAAGGTCCTGATATACTCATTTAGGGCTCGAATTTCGGCGCGGGATTGCGGGTATTGCGCATAATTCTAATCATTCCCGCAGGTCTCCCATTTATAATGCGGGAAATTCCCGCAATCCACACAGATAATCAAATCAAATAATTATTTTAACAACTATCTTCCAGACGCTATTTCACAAACAGCGTGAGTGTTCAGCGGTGCCGCGCGCGTCTTCTATCTCTTCTCTCTCTTCTCTCATAATGTGTTGTGCAAGGCAGGCATCAAGCGCTTCGGCGAATAATACACACTCGCGTTTTGGAGTCAGGACCATAGTAGACTGTAAGGTCGGGACATGACGGAATATTCACTTGCACAATCGTGCCAGCAGTGCATCGTGACTGAAGTCTTTTTAAGTCTTACCAGTTTAAAGGCCGTGTTGCAGGGTTAATTTTTCAACTAATTTGTGCAATTTGCTTGTTGGTAATACACATTTAAACTGTTATCCATTGTATTTTATGTCGTTGGGTATCGCAAAACGTAATATAATACGAAAAATTACTGCGGTTTGCAACGATTCTCCTTTCCACCACAATGCATTGGATGACGTCACCTTGGGGAGAGAATTTACCAAAGCCCGCCTTGAGAGCATTAGAGTGACTAGAGAGACGAGTAGTAGAGACGAGAGTATTCAGATAGCGCAGATTATAGATCAATAGATAAATACATAGATATAGGTAAATAGATAGTCTAGATATATAGATAGACAGACAGATATATAGATAGATAGGCTAGTATGCAGCAACTGCACATCCAACGGCACGTGCGACCAATGAGCCAACTCTACAATGTCAATCTACCTACTATGTATATTTCTATCTATTTATCTATCTAGCTGCTAGCTATCTATGCTAACGTTTATGCTATCTGGATGTCTGCCTATCTCTCTCTATACTGCCCACACAAGCACTTGCCAAACACAGCGACCGGACAGCGACAGACACGCGGCGGCTACGTTTGCAACAACATTTTCACCGGAGGAAGAGATAAACACTTAGAAACGCCAATATAGCTAGCATGATGCCTTCTATTTCTAGATGACAAAGACCAAGTTTACCAGTACTAGACACTATGACAAAGGTTACCGGTACTTATCTGAACTAACGTCATGATCACTGCCACTAGATATAAAGAAAACGTTGATTTTTCACTCGGTCCTATTCAATGACAGTAACAATATATATATATGTGTCGTTATTGTGCACTGCTGCTCGTAGACTAGCTCCAGTGCTCATTGCTGCGGTGCTAAATGATAGCAACTCACCAGGACACTTCACCAACTCTTTCTCATCCCAGTCAGTCGCCATAGCTGAGAATGTCTAATACGGGCTCTGATGCTGAGGCTGCCTTTCCTCCACTTCTCCCCAACGTGACGTCATCGCCTAATCGCGTAAAAAAAACCGTTAATACCAAAAACGTAAAAAAACTGGTCTTTAAGACCATTTTTGAGACATTTTAAAAAGGATATACATATCCTGAGTGATTTATGTACCCATTAATCGACAGTGGTGGTTAACCTGCAACATGGCCTTTAAACATTCAAGCGATTTTAAACTAATCAGTGCTCGCGCGCTCTCTGAGAGATTATTTTCTATGCGCACATTCATAGAAAATCCGCCTCAAAAACAGCTGGCCAGCAGTAACTATTTTTCGCGGATTATATTGCTTTAACACGCAAAATTGTCAATTTCGGTCTTTGTGAGTATAGGCTATACTCTAAACGTAGTCGTTTTGTCTTTAATAGGCCTAGGCATAAAACGCATGCCAGTATAATGAACACAGGATCCGTGCACTAGCTCTTAAAGTGACGGCAGCCGTATATATCTGTCATTAATTTTGTTGTCAAAACAACAAAAGATAGCTTTAAGTTAAAGGAATCAGGATTAATAGCCTATGTATTTAATTTATTCAGGACTAAAATACTACCCAGTGCTATTTTCCATTTGATTACTTTATTCAGTTTCTGTATATGAATACTAGTGTTGGACCCATTGAAAAACTTTTCTCTTTAATTATCTTTATTTGTATCTTTATTCTATTGTATTTATTTGTGCTACTTTTTTCAATTTAATTAAACAATTTAAATCAAGCTTCCTTGTGATGTGTAAATTCTTAACAACAATATTACCCCATTGTAAAAATGCAATGAGCGCAAACATTTAGGCAAGATAAATGTAATAATTTTGTTTGGAAAAAATGCCCCACTTTTCTCCCCCTCAAACAAAAAAAATCCCCCCCATGAGAATCATCTAAGGGGGGATTTCCCCCCCATTTTCCAAAACGAAATTCAGGCCCTGCTCATTGCAAAGTTCTTTCTTGTTCTTCGCTTAGAAATGTGAGAAGTTGGAAATACCTTTGCAGCGATATACTGTTAACGAAAACATCCCGATGCTTCTACGCTGCTGAGAGAGACGTTTAGATGAATATTTAAATATGTGCTGCACACAGCGGTAAGAAAGCAGCAGCAGCATCTGATCATAGCGATGTGGATATGTCTGCACGAGCTCTGCGATTCACATGCATCATGACAACAGATAGTAATAGGTAATTTGGGATTACAAAGTTAAGAATCTGTTTAAGATCTTCTGATCCTGACATGACATCACATGAAAAACAAAGGGGAACTACACTGTATTGGGCATTCAAGATGAACTAATGGCATCAGTTTCCAGTGAGGGGGGGTTTGTCAGTCGTTAATCTTCCTACCTAGTCAAACTATGTATGAATGTTTGCATTGGTCTTAGTTCTCGTGACCAGCTACTGTTTATACCATTTGGGGTACTATATTCTTCACAGTCGGGGGTAATTGCCTGTATTGTCTGTCTTTAGATGCTTTTGTTTTAGTGGTCACTTCTAAGGCTGTGTAAGGTCAACACCTTTAAGGACTGCACACTTAAAACCTATAAAATACTCAGACTTGATGACTGCTGCTACCAACAGCACGTGTTCTCAATGAAAAGTCCTGCTGAAGATACAACAAAGTCTCCTGGTCTTCGCTTCTGACATTTCCAACAGTAATACAAATTACTGAGGGAAACTAGGTCACAGGACAGAACCAAAACACAAAGAAAACAACAGAACTGGGCATACCTATGGCTTCTTAACTATAAAGATTTATTTTTACTGTATTTTTCTGTCTGTAATTTGTAAAAAGTTTTTCAGTGGATGATATCTAGAGACCCACTCCGATGAAAATAATGTTTTTCTAGGTGTTAACATGTTCTTGTGGCATTTTTCTGTTGTTAGAGGACATATCTTGAGAAAAATAAGCTCAAAGTTGTATTTCTGAGTATTTCTACATTCAAATGGCTGTGAATCAGTAGCAGACGCTAAAATGCTGGCTAAAATAGACTGGAGTTGTGACGTAGTAACTCTACTGGGCGTCTCCACACGCGACGTCTTGTGGAGTGAAATAATGATCGGTGATAACTTTGATTAACTTCGGATAATAATAATTAACGTGTATATAATACTGTTGCCCCACCGGTATTGGGGTGTAAGCTAGCGGGCTGCGGGAGAGACAGAGCTCTCAGCAACGGGCAGGGGGAGGGGCGTCTCCGTGCCAACGGCTCCGCCCACAACGCAGAGGCGAATTGCTAATGAGCTACTGCCGCTCTGCTGAAGCGAAGTCCCAGAAAACGGCACAGGTTTTGTGATTTTGGCTAAAAATGGCATAATCATAATTTAAAGACCACTGGGAATGTTTAAAAATAGCTCAAAATATGATCGGAGTGGGACTTTAAGGTAACTGCCCTATGTAGCTGTGCTAGTTTCCTCTTTTATCATTCTGCTCTCTAATTATTCTTGCATAATAATAATATTTCATGCCTATTTATTGATTGGGTTAGTAATAGCCATAAAAGAAGTGTTATTTAGGAAAAATGACTGGCATTGTCCCTTACATACACCACTGATTTTGAGTAACGTGAGTTGACTGATGTTTTTTTTTTTTTTAGGATTACTTTGAGAGTTACATCTCCATCGCTTCCACAATTCCATCAGTGCTGTGTCTCATCCTCAACTACCTCCTGGTCAACAGGTAAAACAAACACATCTGCACACTTTATGTATTATCCAGCCAGAGCATGTGATTTATGATTTTAAATGCCTATAAATCAAGGAGGGACTTTGAGATTTGCATTTCAGATTCTACTGCGGATGATAAGTAGCATTTGTTTGTCTTCCCATAAAAACAGGCGCTAAAGGTTGCAACTTCTTGTGCAGCACAAACAAAGCATCTGTCTCAGCCTAAATTAAATCAGTTAACACACAGTGTCCTGTTCAAGTGTACTGTGGTATCTTTGTAACTGTTGCCAATTCCTGTACTCTCAGAGAATAAAGATTCACTGTGTCTGTTTTCCAACATTACATGTTCATCTCCAGGATTCCCTTTTTTGTGTTTTTAAAAAAAATGTATTCACTAATTTTAAAGAGTCAATACCAGTTGCAAACAACATTCCTTTGTGGCCAGCAAGTAAAGGAGAAACGGTATATAAATAAAAATAGTAATAATGTTGACCTTTGGCATTGATGTTGACCTGTAAACAGGGGCTAAATTGGCTTTAGAACATTCCTTGACTTTCTGCAAACTACTGAAGGAGCATAAGCAGCATTTCAATAAGCCTACACTGCAAGAAATTGCTGTAAAAAAAAAAAGAGTAAAGAATTGGCAAGTAGGAGTGCACTGATCTTTGAATATACCATCTGCCTCAAATTTCCTAATTGGTGCACCAGTATTGGCCTGGTCTAACTAGCAGTAACCAATATTGATATCAGTATCTAGGCAGTAGGGTGGCTGATGGCAGTATGGTGCCAATATATATATATATATATATATATATATATATATATATATATATATATAGCATAAACCAAGAAAAACCCAAACACATCTACTAGGGGTATTTAATTAAAGTTTCAAGAGGTCTGGTCTCTATATTTGCTTCCCAGTGGAGGTGCGGACAATGCTTTTTTGGAACAGTTATACATTTCCATTGGGGCAGTCGTAGTACTTTGTAAAAGAAAACATCCTATACACTCAAAATAATCATCAAAGATGAGATTCTTGGGCCCCGAGAGCATACCTGTCAACACTCCCGGTTTCCCCGGGAGTCTCCCTCCTCGTATTTTGGTACCCAAATGTTGACTGGTCTGCCCGAGAACCAAAGTTGTGATGTCTAAGAATTTTTATCTATGTTTACCAAAAAAACGAACATATTTCTCCCAATTGGATATGGATATAAAAAGATGGGGTTTTTTTGTTTTTGTTTTTTTACATTTAGATATGTGAATGGCACATAGAAGCCTTGGGACTGAGAAAACATACTGGGGGTGCAGGTTTTACCTCTTAAGAAAAGTATGGACCATTTTTATATTTTGCACAAAGTAAAAAACTACTAAAAACAAACATTGTACATAATCTAATAATCAAAATTCTTATCATGAGGACAAAACAAAGTCAACTAGTAATTTCAAAGTTTTTTGTCATTCCTTGCCATCTTTAAATCATTTTCCAAATCATAACATTGTTTATTATGAAATGCTATTAATATGCTGATTAATAATGCTAAATGTATGGAGAGAAAAAAACATCTAAAGGTGCCACGCGTCTACTTAAACGGTCAGAGTCACATGTGTAACAGATACATTTGCTGCATTCTCGTTTTCTGTAGCGTTTTAGCAAAAGTATCTATTTTGCTGCTCATGCCATGGAAAAAGGCCAGAACGCTAGTAATATTCTACACTGAACAAAATTATAAGCTCTACACTTTTGTTTTTGCCCCCATTGTTCATGAGCTGAACTCAAAGATCTAAGACTTTTTCTATGTACACAAAAGGCCTATTTCTCTCAAATATTGTTCACAAATCTGTCTAAATCTGTGTTAGTGAGCACTTCTCCTTTGCCGAGATTGTCCATCCACCTCACAGGTGTGGCATATCAAGATGCTGATTAGACAGAATGATTATTGCATATGATTCTTGTGTCCTGTGTAATGTTGGTCCACTCTTCAATGGCTGTGCGAAGTTGCTGGATTTTGGCAGGACCTGAAACACGCTGTCGTATACAGTAAAGTGTACAGTAAACTGCACATTTTAGACTGGCCTTTTATTGTGGCCAGGCATAGGATTTTCCAAAATCCAAAAGGATAACACATCTATGTGATAGATAACACATCTGTCCTCACTAACACAGATTTAGACTTGTGAACAATACTTGAGAGAAATAGGCATTTTGTGTGCAAAGAAAAAGACTTAGATCTTTGAGTTCAGTTCATGAAAAATGGGGGCAAAACCAAAAGTGTTGCGTTTATAATTTTGTTCAGTGTAAAAACCACTCAGAACAACAAACCAAGCATCACCCCGGCAACCTCCCACAACAATCTAGTTCTCTTTGTGACTCTGTATGTGTATTTCTTTCAGGTTGTCCTCTCGGGTCCGGATACTGTTCTCTCTCCTGGTGATCTTGGTTGTGTTTGTGGTGACCACAGTGCTGGTGAAAGTGGACATGTCTGGCTGTAGGATGCAGTTTTTTGGGGGTACTCTGGCCAGTGTGGCGCTGGTCAGTGGGGCGTCCAACATCTTCTCTGGCAGTGTGTTCGGTATCAGTGGCCATTTTCCCATGAGGATATCTCAAGCTATCATATCAGGTACAGCTGAAC
This sequence comes from Rhinichthys osculus, assembly GCA_029959095.1. Taxonomy (NCBI): domain Eukaryota; kingdom Metazoa; phylum Chordata; class Actinopteri; order Cypriniformes; family Leuciscidae; genus Rhinichthys; species Rhinichthys osculus. The sequence continues at coordinate 32,474,968 of JARWKJ010000001.1, read as the reverse complement.
TTCCTTCTGATTTAACTGAATAAAAAATGTCCCATATGCCACCAGCACATTGTTACAATACTTTTGGCTAGACTTTCCGCTTATCTCACGCACACCTCAGTCATTTAGTCCGTTTGTCCACCAATGTGTTTTTTCCTACGGTTAATGTATTTTTTCAATTGTTTTCAATGGGTGCGCCACATATTTAAAGGGTTAGTTCACCCAAAAATGAAAATTCTGTCATTTACTCAACCTCATGTCGCTCCAATCCAAACCCATAAGGCTTGGCTTTCGTTCATATTCGGAACACAAATGAAGATCTTTTTAATGAAATCTGAGAGCTTTCTTTCCCTCCATTGACAGCTACGCAACTACCATTTTGACGTTTCAAAAAGTTAATAAAGAGATCATAAAACTAATCCATATGAATTGAGCGGTTTAGTCCAAATTCTCTGAAGAGACACAATCACTTTATATGATGAACAGATTGAGTTTAGGCTTTTATTCACATATAAACATTGATCAACACACATCAGTTGTGGTAAACAGAACCTCAAGCATGTTTGCTTGACGTCCAAGAACCAATGAGGTTCATTCTCGTGTTACGCAGCACATTTAAGCTTCCACAAGAACCAATGAGGTTTGTTCTCAAACAAACGCAAAATCAAATACTAGTAACACCGCCATGGATATTCCATTTTATGCCAATCAATGCATCTCAACTGAAAAACTGCACCCACAGCTAGGCGTTTTCAGCTGGCTAAAAAATGATTTGATGGACACAGCCTTACTGTCAATGCTCTTGCCATTGTACTGTTTTCTGAAATTATAGAGTGAGGTTTGGAGAAAAAAATGATCTAAAGAAACTGAAAGTAGCTGTGAGAAGTAGTAGTCTGGCAGAACAATCATCAAACTTCAATCTAGTTTTTGTGTTTGTAAAAAAATGTATGGGGTTAGAATTGTTGCATATTTCCAGATAAATAGATTTTAAGCCAAAAATAAATGTAAAGAGACTCTTTTCAAAAATTCACAAATAAATAAAATGAGATATGCAAAAAAAAAAGTATCCACAAATATGTGTTCATGTCACAAACACAACTTTGCCTGCTGTTTTTTTGTGGACCGCATAACACAAATTATGAATTCTCTGCTACACAAATTTGTGGATTTTGAAACATTTCTAGCGTCAACACACAAATCCGCAAATAGGTAGACTCAACCCACTGTCTACTTAAGCCAATCAGATAACAGCCACTGACCAATCATAGCACGCTCTCGCTCCAACCAATCATGTTTTATTTTGCAATCGGAGGGAACAGACTGAGTCAGTAACCAAACACACTTTTACTGTTACTGGAAAGGTACGTGTTTGGTCCAATTAGTTTTATTGTGGCCAAAACATTTTAACTAGTGGGGGGAACGTGATAAGTTAGCCTGGATGCCAGCCGAAATTAGCCCCACCCAGCACCCACATCATTTGAGGATGGGAAGTTCGGTCTGAACTTGATCCGTTTTATAGCAAGTATGCCCGAACCAAAGCTGTTCGGACCAATCAAATTGTCAGGGCGGGCTTTATACGATGACGCAACGTAACATAATCATCCACGTCACCAAAGAGTGCTTGTGTTGAATTCGTTTACAACAAAGAATGGCTGCCGCTGGAGAATTTAGATGTGTAGATTCAGCCTGTTATAGAAGATGTAGACAGCGCATTCATTTTAAAAGAGGAACAGAGAACCGCGATCAAGGCATTTGTCGATCCAGTTAAGTGCAGAGGCATTTTCTTTCCTGGTTCGGTTGAAACACGCCCCATAATCACAGCCCAATGGAGCAGTATCAGACTCACATTCTGACTAGAATCTGAGCATGACGACGTCAGGCTAGTGATAAGTCATAGGCGGCCCAAAATCATTTCGTCAAGATAACAACGTCCTTATGTTGTGGCCATGCGATCTTCTGTTCAGGGAACAACATTATTTTCTCTTGGTCTGTGGTGATATAGGCCAGCCTGGAAGTTAGCATCACCTTAGACCCCTCTACAAAAACCCATTAGGATTTTTCCATACACTTTTGGATTATTGCAGAAAATAAATTCTGTGACTAACAAAAGTTTATGATTCTTACATGTTTTGTTCATTGTGATAATCTTCACAAATGACACCACGTCGCATGACTTCAGCGTCATCGTCACTAGCTTCCGAGAGCTCTTTCAGTCTATGTTTAAAAAAAAATCCGTCAAAGTTCGAGTTATAATAGTTTGCTAGAGTGTGATTATAAACATGACTCATTTAATGTCCCAGACAACCTCTGTAGATCCATTTCGACATTTGTTATCAACTGCCTATCAAATCTTACAGTCTATACATCTATACATCGAGTTAAACTGACTCTGTTCCCACCCTGATTGTAAAGCAAAACATGTGTATTCCAGTTCTGAGGTACAGTTAATGAGAATCGACATGGGGGGTCCTGTTTCATGTGCTCTAATTTACAGGCCTACAAAATTTAACAAGGATTTTATTCAACAATTCTCAGAGTTCCTCTCTAATATCGTATCTCGTTGTGATAGACTGTTGATTCTTGAAGACTTTAACATTCACCTTTGCTGTCCATCTAAACCTTTGGTGAAAGAGTTTTTATGTCTCATTGAATCTTTAAATCTGTCACAATCAGTTTTTAGCCCTACTCACAATTTGGGGCACACATTGGATTTGGTGTTGTCTCATGGTTTTCCCATAACAAATCTGAGAGTGATTGATTGCTGCTATCTCTGTATTTTCTTAAGTGAACATAAACAGTTGTGAAAGAAAACACTTGTGTATCAGACTGTTGGATCAGTGCATTCGCTCTTAAAGTGACAGCAGCCTAATAAACCTGATGCCGCCTGTGACCCTAATGACCCCCTGAAATCAAAATGTAAGTTTAGTAGCTTTTAATATAAATATGTTCACCTTAAAGGTTAGTTCACCACAAAATGAAAACTCTGTCAGTATCTCAGTGTGTAAGCAAGTCTACAAGAGTCTGGCTGACAACCAAAACAATCGATTTAATCTGTAATTAGCTCACGCTATCTTACGCTGCTATCTCTGACCGTTTTGTGTTTGAATCTGTCTGTGTTTTCCCACCTCCACTTGCTCTCAGTCTGGGAGTTATTCTGGTTTCATTCAACCTTCCACTGCCAGTTTATTTTCAGAGTACTATCAAACTAACTTTGCGGATGCCATCTTCTTTGACGAATTAAACATTGACGAGATGGTGGAGGATTTGACTAAATCCTGCTCCACTTCAATAGACTCTGTTGCTCCCCTTAAGCCCAGGAAAGGGCACTGCTCAGCCTTGGTTAAATAATAAAACCCGCTCTCTTAGACAAGAGTGTCGGAAGGCAGAGCGAATGTGGAAAAGAGACAAACTCTCGTATCTTATGAATGTTTAACTGCATGCGTGACTAGTTACCAAAAGTCAGTGAAAGAGGCTAGGTCTGAATTCCTCACAGAACTCATCACTGAAAATGCTAACCGACCGAGACAATTGATTCAGTGCTAAATCCTTTACCAGCTCCTTCTCGTGCTCCATCTCGGGAAAACTTTGAGAACCTTTTAAAATGTTTAGATAATTAAGTTTTGTTAAGCCAGTAACTTTTGATCCCCCTTTGATTTGCTCAACAACTGATTCGCTAACTTGTTTTCATCCAGTTACCACTGCTCAGCGACCTGATATTGTTCCAGCTGCGAGTCTGATGTCATCCCAACTCGTCTTTTCAAGGAAGTGTTTGAAACCTTGAGCCCAGCTGTCAAAGCTATTATTAACAATTCTCTAGCGAATGGAGTTGTACCTGCTAGTTTTAAACATGCTGTGGTTCACCCATTTTATTTATTTGTGAATTTAATACATTTTTGTAAAACTTTTGTATATGTTTGTGGATCTCATTCTAATTGTTTGTGAATTTGTTTAATATTTGTGAATCTCTTTACATTTATTTGTGCCTATTTATCTGGAAATATGCAACAATTCTTTTTTCGAATACTATTTTTTATTTATATCCAACAATTCTAACCCCCAGTCACCATGAAATCAAAATGAACAATTCTTGTTTTTTATGTAATATTGCAGTATTTATAAATGATTTACGCATTTAATTCATTTTCCCAGGTAATCTTAAACTGAATAACTTCCCACATCACATGTTCTTTCCAAATCTTTCTTCCCACAACATGCTTGCTCAAGTTACAAAAACAAATGAGATGCACACCGATGTGCGAAATTGGATCTAGCAAAGTCAACGTGCATGTCTGCCAGCACTGTGATGACATTATTTTCTGTTACATGCAACCAAGTGAACTTGAGGACGTGGCGAGTACAAACCAGGCTTAATCTTGCATCTTTTGACTTCAGGTCAGGCCATGGGCGGCACTTTGAGTGCATTGGCGTCGATAGTAGATCTGGCTGCCTCAAGTGACGTGACCGACAGCGCACTGGTGTACTTCATCACAGCTGACGTCTTCACTGTTATCTGTATCATCATGTACCTGCTGCTGCCCATACTGCCTTACTCGAGGTGAGTGAGTCTCCATAACATGTAGCACAAACACATTTCAGGTATGAACAGACCAGCTGACACATTTCCATCGTTGCACTGTTATATATCGTCATACCACCCAACACTTGATAACCATTATGAACATTTCACTACACTAAACATTTGACCCTATGAACATAGTTTACTTTCATTTGTCTCATGAGTATCTGCCCTAAACCCTCACCACATGATATTCACAGTGTCGTTTGTTGAAAGGGAGCAGAAAGAGGAAGTGTGCTGCTGGTAGTGAATCCTTGAGTTTCATCAGCGGTTTCGTGACACCACAGTTTCGTGACACAGTTGTGGTGTTGAGATCAGGAGTTGACGATGTGCCTCATTTCTGCTGATTATCAAATCTGTCGGTCAGCCAGACACAAAACGAGAAGTTTAGCAGAATCTCTCTTCCATACAATGTCACTGAAAGGAGACAGAACAATCAAACCCCAACAATTCAGTAAAACGAAAGTATAATTAAAGTTCATATGATTTGTGAATTATATTCCAAATCTTCTGAAACCATGTGATGGAATTGTTTGAAGAACAGCTCTCAAATCTCATTCAGATTCAAACGTTTACTTTCATCGTATGGAAAAGAGCGTCTTGGAGATTCTGCTAAATATCTCCTTTGTTCCAAAGAAGAAAGAAAGCAAAGAAGATTTTAGAACAATATAAGGGTAAATGATGAAAGAATTTTTGGATTAAAACTATTGGTGTAAATGCAGTACTGCGAGATACCATTAGGGCACTACTAGAGTACTGTATTTACATAATGCGATTATATCACACTATCACTAAATCATTTAATTATTACTAATTTAAATCACAAGAAATTATTTAAGTAATGATACAAGAGTTGATCACTTCTGTTTTGTGTTTTTGTCTAAATCATTGATTGTAAATCCTTACTTTTAAGAAGATAATTTTAATGTTTTCTTTTCTTTTGTCAGCACTATTTTCATGGCACATAGCATTGGTTTCTTTCTCTTTTCTTTTTTTTTTGGTTAGAAGACACTACTGTTCAAAATGTTGGGGACAGTAAGACTTTAAAAAAAGAGAAAACAGTACTTTTATTCAGCATGGATGCATTAAATATATCAAAAGCAACAGTAAAGACATTTAGGTTGCACTTTATTTTACAATATGTTTACTTGGTGTACTTACCTAAGAAAGTACTGGGTAATGTAAGGTAAATACATGGGTTAGGGTTAGGTGTAGGGGTAGGTTCAGGGTTAGTACAATTATTATCCAATTATTGTAATTACTATAATACGTACATATGTACATGGGGAACAGGACTGTAAAATATGGTTTCCAAAAAAAAACCAAAAAAAAAACAGAACAACCAGTTTTTGAATAATCATAATAAATGTTTTGTGAGCAGCAAATCAGCATATTAGAATGATTTCTGAAGGATCATGTGACGCTGAGGACTGGAGTAATGATGCTGAAAATTCAGCTTTGATCACAGCAATAAATATATTCAAATAGAACATTTTGAATTGTATTTATATTTGTCAATATTGTATTTTTGAGCAAACAAATGCAGTCTTGGTGAGCAGAAGAGACTTCTTTCAAAAACATTTAAAAAATCTTACTGACCCCACACAGTAACGGATAGAAAAAAACCCATAAATATGTGTGGTCCATTCCCATCACTGGGATCATTTGGAAAATAATAAAGCAATAACAAAACAACAGCACACAAATCACTGGCAAAATGCTCAAAATGGTTACTGAGAGTCTATTATTAAATACTTCCTTTTTTTTAATCAGTATAATTCTTAAACACTGTAAAAAGTGATCAGTTGACTTAACTTAAAAAAGTGAGGAAACCCGTTGCCTTAAAATTATTAAGTAAATAAACCATGCGTATATTGAATTGTCAAGTTCACATAAATGAATTCTTTCAATTACGCATGAAATTTATTTAATTAATAATTTTAAGGCAACGTGTTTCCTCACCTTTTTTTAAATCAACTGATCTCACTTTACAGTCCACATAGTGACCTTCACACACAACCATGAGGGTCTACAGAGTTTTTTTTTACTGTTTTATGGTTCTCTTGTCACAACACAAAAAGGCTTCCTAGTCATTACATTAAACTGTCAGGTGGTTGGTTTTGACATTGGCTGTCATGAGGCCATTATAACTGTTTAATGACAAATTCAATTTGAACCACTGTAGTTGAGGTCAAGAAGTATTCATGACACAGTTATAATGGCCTCATGACAGCCAATGTCAAAACCAACCACCTGACAGTTTAATGTAATGTTAACCCATAAAGCTAAGTGGTTTCTTAAGTTTGATAATTAATCTGCCATCTCATGTGAATGACATATTTATGACAGGTTGTGTTACCTTAGTAATGTGAAGTTGTCATGACAAAGACACTGACAGGTTATGATGTATTGGTTTATGTCAAGTTGTCATACAAAGACATCTCAAACAATGTCATATTTGCATTAAAAATGTCATAATTGAGCGAATGACACTTAATGACAGTTGTCATAAATAAGCATAAAACCTCCTTCATATTCATGACGTGTCATGTCATGATTATGAAAGGTGTCATGTCAGTCTTATGCACACCCCTTCAACTAAAGTGTTACCAAGTTTTTGAACAGAAACGAACACAACTAGCTGTGACAATAGAAATGTATAATATTTCATAGAAATGATAAAAGATTAGACAAAACACTATTATAGTCTATTATATATTATTAGTCCGTTATTTGTTATATAGCAATAATATATAATAATCAATGAAACCATTTATTTCAGTACCCAGACAGTTACACCACCTAAACATTTTTTTACTTTAAGACCCACAACACAATTTCAACGCAGAATTGGAAAACGTATTCATCACAGTCATTGTCTGTATGAATTGCAGCTTTAATTTTATTTTCTTTCTTTCATTTTCATTGACCATAATACCAGATGTCAATCTGTCTTTCAGATATTACATGGACTTGGCTGCTGCCCCCTTTAGTGAGTCTAACAGCCACACCAGCAGCTCAGACTCGTCAGACGTATCCGTGCCCCCCCTCAGACCCATCCTGAAGAAGACCTGGGTGCTGGGCGCCTGCGTCTTCTACGTTTTTTTCATCTCCATCATGATTTTCCCGGCCGTCTCCTCGGGAGTCCAGTCAATGAATAAAGACTCTGGAAACCCTTTGACTACCACATACTTTGTGCCTCTGACTAGTTTTTTACTGTACAATGTTGCTGACTTCTGTGGCCGCCAGGTCACGGCCTGGTTGCAAGTGCCGGGTCCGACCAGTCGCGTGCTGCCATTACTGGTTATCTCCAGAACCGTCTTAGTTCCTCTGTTCATGTTCTGCAACTATCAGCCGCGGTATCACCTGCACAATGTATTTTTTGCACATGACCTCTTCCCCGTGGTCTTCATCTGTCTGCTGGGGATTTCTAACGGGTACCTGGGCACACTGCCCATGATCTACGGGCCCAAAGTCGTGCCGCGGGAGCTGGCTGAACCTGCAGGTGTCGTCATGTCCTTCTTCCTCACGCTTGGGCTAGCTGTGGGTTCAGCCGTCTCTGTTGCGCTCGTTCACTGTATCTGAGTCTGTAAGACAGGCTGCCCTTCAGACTTTTAAAAGGATTGCCTCAGGACTGATCATTTACACTACAGCACACCATTTTTTTCTCATATTTTTTTGTCACAGTTTTTATGCATTTTAATGGTCCTAATGACATGTATAGGTTTTTTCTTTATTTTATTCTTTTACTTTTTTTTATTTTTATTGTCATCTTTTAATAGAATATATGTGGTCATGTTCGGGGCCAATTTAGACCTTTTATAATAAAATATTTGTATAAAAAGAAGCATTGTATATTATTTTCCTGCCATAATACACAGACATAAACTAGAAGGGTTTTAGTGTGCTTTAAGGGTTTAAAGTGTTTGTTTTTTTTATTGTAATGTTACATTTTTAATGTTGAATGCAAAAAAATTAGCATATCAGCTATACTATTGTCTCTTGACAGGTTATGCTTGAATGCTTATAATTTTGTTGGTATTAATTATACACATGAATTTAGACCTTTTTTTAATAAATATTTTTAATTGATGAGTTGAAGTAGAGGAAGGAAAAGCAGCCATTAAGTGTCCAGCACACATCTGAAGTCCTTCAATGCTGATAAAAAATAAAAAAAAAGTTTCCCAGGATGCACTTCATTTAGTTGGGTTTAAAGAAACCTGGAGTGTGCAGAGCTGGAATCTGGACAAAGAAGCAGCTCAAATATATTTTGTCAAATACATTTTTGATTATTTCTTAGTTTTGATTACTATTTTTTTTAAAAATTGGGAAATGTTTACAATAAAGAATTAGTAAGTGTATTTACACTTTTGGACAATTAAACTCTTTTAATCCATTTGATGCATTACATCAATTACAGTGGAAAGATCTTAAAAAAAACATTCAGGGTATCCATAATTATATGATGTTCCCCTTTATACGCTTTTGTGTTTTTATCTAATATTAACAGATACAACTTTTTGTAAATGTTGAGAACATTTAATAAGATTAGTAAATACTGTAGAAGTATTGTTCATTGTTAGTTCGTGTTAACTAAGTAGTTAACTAATGTTAAAGAAACACTCCACTTTTTTGGGAAATAGACTCATTTTCCAACTCCCCAAGAGTCAAACAGTTGAGTTTTATCGGTTTCGAATCCATTCATCCAATCTCTGGGTCTGGCAGTAGCACTTTCAGCATAGCTTAGCATACATCATTGAATCTGATTAGACCCTTGGCATCTCTCAAAAAAAAAATGACCAAAGAGTTTCGATTTTTCTCCTATTTAAACCTTGACTCTTCTGTAGTTACATCGTGTACTAAGGCCGACGGAAAATGAAAAGTTGCAATTTTCTAGGCCGATATGGCTAGGAACTTTGATGCGTAATAATCAAGGAACTTTGCTGCCGTACCATGGGTGCAATGATATTACGCAGCGCCTGAAAATAGTCCCAGTAGGTAACTTCCAACGTGACCGGCACTAATATCATTGCGCCTGCTGGACCCATGGTATGGCAGCAAAGTTCCTTGATTATTACGCAGGAATGAGAGTATAGTTCCTAGCCATATCGGCCTAGAAAATCGCAACTTTTCATTTTCCATTGTTCTTAGTCAGATGTAACTACAGAAGAGTCAAGGTTTAAATAGGAAAAATATCAAAACTCTTTGGTCATTTTTTTGAGAGGAATACTAACGATCTAATCAGATTCAATGATCTATGCTAAGCTATGCTAAAAGTGCTACTGCCAGACCCAGAGATCAAAATGAATGGATTCGAAAACAGTAAAACTCAACTGTTTAACACTAAGGGAGTTGGAAAATGAGCCTATTTCCAAAAAAAAGTGGAGTGTTCCTTTAACAAATGAAACGTACTCGGCCACTAACGTAACCTCGGTTCCCTGAGATAATGGGAACGAGTACTGAGATGAAGAAAATATCCTTTTTCTCTGAATGTTGAAGACTTTTTATTAAATAACTCATAACGCACAAGCCATAACAGTGCAGGAATCTGCCTGAATCTAATGGCTGAGCAGTGACAACTCCACAAACCTATGGCGACACAGCGTATGTGCGCGAACCAATCAGTGGGCAGCCAGCCGAGCAGTCCCTGAATTCGCCAGAATGGGCGGAGCATCTGTCTATAAAACTGGGCTCATCTCACCATAGGATTCAGATTAACTCGACTGATGCGGCGGACGCCTAGTCGTGTAGCATAATAGCTCGGCAAGCTACGCAATACTCGTTCCCGTTATCTCAAGGAACTGAGGTTACGTTAGTAACAGAGTAAGTTCCCTAACGAGTCTGAGCCTCCAGGGAGATATTAGCTGGTCACACCGAGGTCAACTACAGCTAAATAGAGAGGACTCGTGCTTGTAATTTAGGAATGTCCAGGTTATAAAACCTGGTGAAGGTGGATGGCGAAGACCAGCTGGCCGCTCCACAGATGTCGCCAATAGATACACCACTGGACCACGCCCAAGAAGGGGAGTGTGCTATTACACCGATGGGGCATTGAAGGCTCATCGAAGTATAGGCCAAAGCAATAGAGTCCAATATCCAGCGGGATAATCTTTGCTTCGTGACCGGGTGCCCTTTGGTGCGGCCTCCGAAGCACATGAAAAGCTGCTCTGGCTGTCTGAACTGGGCAGAGCACTTGATATATACTCTTAAAGTAAGCTCAATTCTCGCTCATCTTCAGAAACGGGCAGATCAGTCAGTAAAATGACCTCTGCCCTGAATGGAGTAGACGGCCCTTTAGGCACATTGAGGATGACTTAGCAGTCGTTAGGCCCAAACTCAAGGCAAAATGCGATCATGGAGAGCGCTTGCAAATCACCCACTCGTTTGACCGATGCTAGCAGGAGGGCGGTCATAAGCAAAAGTGGCCATAATTTGACCGACTGTAGCGACTCAAAGGGAGGTCCCCTAAGGGCTGTCGACAGGGGGGATGAGGGATTGAGGTCCTGCCAAATGACTGGCCGGCCACAGGAGTGTGGTATGTTGCTATGGCCACCACATACACTTTAAGTGTGTAAGGGGTACGACCACCACCAGTTGGAGAAAACAGACCACTTAAGGGCATAGAGGCATCTTGTGGACAGGGCTCTAGCCTCAGATATAGTGTTCAGGACTCCCGCTGGGAGGTCCATAAGTTCCTGTTGAGGGGCCATGGAGGCCAAATTGTTCCTTTCCCCTTAGAAAGGACGTCCTTCCTCAGGGAAATTGGCCATGGGGCTGTTGCTAACAGCTGCATCAACTCAGGGAACCAAGGCTGTGTCTGCCAGAGAGGGGCCACTAGAAAGACTAAACGTCTGTCCTCCCTGATCCGTTTAATTACCTGATGGGTGGACCAGGGTGGGCTTGATCTGAGCCCACCCTGGTAGTTTATGTAGGACACCACTGCCGGACTAAGCCGGGGTGTCCTATCAGGTCTGGTAGGAAGGCTTTGAGGGCTAGAAAAACCACCAGCATTTCCAGTCAGTTGATATGTAGCGCTTTTCCGTACTCGACCAGGAGCCGGAAGTCGGTCTGCCTTCGCACAGAGTTCTCCAACCCGTGTTGGAAGCGTCTATCGAGACCACCTTCCTCCTCGAGACCAACCCCATGCTCACACCGGTTTGGTATCAGCTTGGGGTCCTTTCAAGGGGCCAGGGCTCTGATTCAGCCGGGGTTTACCTTGACGCGGAGGCGACCTGAGTGCCAAGAATGAGCTGGGACCTGGGGTTTCAGCCAGTACTGCAGAGGCCGCATGTGTAGCAGTCCCAGCGGGAGTACTGATGATGCAAAGGCCATGGGGCTCATCATCCTCTGAAAGGTTCTGAGAGAAGGGGAGAGGGGGGGGGGGGGGGGAGCAATGCTCTGAACAATGCTGCGAGCTGCTGAATCGTTAAAGCATTCTCTGATGTAAGCCAGTCCCGCATCCAGGCCGTGTCGAGAACTCCCACCCGGAAATCAATTCTCTTCTCCTGGGAGGAAGAAAACGGGAGAGCACGAAGGGCAGGGCCGGTCTCTGAAAAGAAAGCGATCCGCTAGCAGAGAGAGGAGAAACTCATGCTCTCGCAGTGAGAGCAGCACATCTCGGTGAGCACGGCTTCTGCATGGGATTTTCCCCAGACAGGCGACACACTTACTGTGCTCGTCAGATGGGTGCAGAGGGGCTTGACATTTGCAACAATGCCGTGAAATTTGCTCTTTAAAAATTTGCTCTTTGAATGCAAGCTGGATATCCGGCAACAGGCTGCTTGCAGCTGTAGTCTGCTTGATTGCAGAGCGCCGAGTCAGCTTGTTGGCGCTGAATCTGCTCGTTCCGCTACAAGGCTCGTTCTACTACTTCAGCTTCTCCAGGAGTTCAGCGAAGAGATGTCGACCATTGCTGAAGGAGATTGAATCTGAATCCTATGGCGAGACGAGCCCCGTCTTGTAGACGATTGTGCCTGCTCCGATTGGTTCGCGCACATACGCTGTGTCATCATAGATTTGTGGAGTTGTCACTGCTCAGCCAATAGACTCACGCAAATTCCTGCACTGCTATGGCTAGTGCAGTTTCACGGCGTTATTTAATAAAAAAGGCTTCAACATTTGGAGAAAAAGGAGTTTTTCCCATCGCGTCTGGCGACGCAATACAAGTGAACCGAATCGATACGGAACCTTATTGTAAAGTTTTACCAATACATTTGTTACAATTTAGAAAGATTGGGGATTATATTAGTTTTTCAGTAATATAAGCATTAACATTTTTCCATTCCTTTATGATTTAAGAATTAGCCTATTTAAATATTGAGACAATTCAAATAGAAAACATACAGTAGCCTACTAACCTGAAATTTCACACTCCGTACCTATAGACTGTAAGTGTCAACTCTGTCTGACCTCACTTAATTCTCACTTATTTGCCTTTTGCATGAGGAAACAAACGTAAAAGGATAGTTCAAAAGGGATAGCACAGTTAAAATGAAAAATAATAATAATATGGAATCAGTGTTGCCCCACAACTGTTTGGTTACAAACATTCTTCAAAATATCTTCCTTTGTGTTCTGCAGGCAAAGACATTTATACAGGTTTGGAACAATTTGAGGGTGTCCGAATTTTCATTTTTGGGTGAACTATCTCTACAACACTCTTAATAGGCAGACACACCTGTTCATTCCTCTGATCCTGCAGGCTTCAGCAGTTGTGTGTGATAGTAATGCTGTGATGTAGCCTACATTGATGTACAGAATGCAGATATGGAGAGATACATTAACCAGCTGTTTGTTTCGACTTTGTGATGTTCTTAGAAGTGTGAGTTAAAGCCCACCCACCCATACAAACCACAAACTGACCAAAGGCAGGACCACCATAGGTGGACTAAATAAACCCAGAGGAGCACATTTCCTCGAAGACATGGTATGTTAACATCTATTTTAGGGATTTTTTAAAAACGAGAATGTAGCCTAACTTACTTAGCGACTAAAGTAAAGAAAAAAGGGGGAAATTCCGTGGAAATTCTCGAAGTTCTATTTGAGAATTAGACTAGTTGATTTTTTTTAACGATAGGTTAGTGTTTACCAAGAGTGAGAAGCGTCGGCATTATTTCACTAACAGAACAGGGTAATGATAAATTACACAAGTCGTCACCGTTTTCTGAGAACGAAAGTTGTAGGCTATGTTGACGATTTCGCCTGCGATTTAATGGGACACAGGAACACGTGCTATTTTATAAAACGTGATCGATATTATTCCTGCATGACTTGTTTCGTTAAAGTCGCATAAAACGGCGATGTTGTCTTGTCAGAAAAGTGAAGACAACCTAAAATCAGCCAAGCAGATGTGCCCTTTTTTCACAGTTGCTTTTAATTGCTGATCTGTCGTTTGGAACTCAGTAAATCGGGAAGTTAAGTTACTGCCAATAACGAATGCAAGTATGTTTTTTGAGTCATTAAAATTAACCAGCTCTTACGAGTCTTTTGTTCGGGAGTCAGAATAAACTGACTGCGATGTATCTTTATGATTCACTAATATGAACCGGCTCATAAGATTCATTCGTTCGGGAATCAATCGGGCGCTGTGTGTTTCTCACACACGCTATGCTGTTGATTTCACGTTGTTCAACAGCGGTGATTCTGCGCCAGATAATACTGTAGTAAACACGGTGTTTCGTACTAAACAATGAAACTTGTCCTGAATAAGAACCGCATTTCGGCTATCAACCCGTAATCGTTACTGCAGTGCAATACTGTAACAAAAGCCAGGTTCATACTCCAGGAAGTGACATCATTTTTGTAGGATAACAACAGCACCAGCATCAGTAAGTCGTAACAATGGATTTAATGAATGTTCTGTGCTATTAGTTGGTTGTCTAACTTTAAAACATTACTCCTCGTTTTCACAGACAAGGCTGAAGCCTAGTCCCAGACTAAAATGCATGGAAATTCTCTTGCACTGACATATCTTAAAATATGTTGTCTCAAGATGCACACCATAGACTGATGCACACCAGTAGTTTTTTTCTAGCTCGTTTATAAAAGCTACGGCTTAATCCTGGCGTAATCAAGTCTGAGTGTTGTTTTGATAAAATGTCAGAAATCTTCCAAAAGGTGGTTCAAATATCAAACATACAACATCCTTAAACTTAAGCAGATTTTTCAAGAGGTAACAGTTACAATCAGGAATGACACAATTATACGTTGTATACGTTTGACACATTAATGCAGATAATTATGACTTTTGCTTGTATTTTTTATGCACTTTACATGTTGTCAGTGGTACAAATGAAATGTACTTGTTTAGGTGTTCATTGAAATCCTCACGTATCTCCCACAGACAGAAGAAGGCATCATGCTGGATGAGGTGGTTGTGAACGATCAGTCGTCGATAGACACAGAGGAGTCGATGCCATGTTTCCAGACTCCGGGCCCCACTGTCACCTTCCATCAAATCCGTTACCGTGTCAAAGAACGATTAGGAATGTTTAGTAGGGAGTGGGTTGTAAAGGACATCCTCAAAGATGTCAGGTAATGACGTGTTCTGCTTGTCAAAAGTTTGGGCACACCTACTGGTTCTTTAAGCATGTACACTCCAGGGCAAAAATATGGGCCAAGTCCAAAATGGCTAAACTCTAAGCTTTTAATTGTCTTAAACACAAATGATTGGCAGTTCAAGCAAATGCACTACTTAAAAAGCCATTACTGTATCAGAAAAACATCAAAGGCCGAATTAAGTTTTTGGCAGAATATCGGAATTTGTACGATGAATTACATTGGAACACAAGTTGTTTGGTGATGTTTCAGAGCGGTATCGAAAATTTGGTGAGAAATATAATACATGTATCTCTACCAAAGTGAAGCATGGAGGAAGAGTGTCATTGTTAGCTGCTGGTATTGGTGAGCTACTTCACTGTGAAAAGTCATTTAATGCTTCAGAGTACAGAAGAATATTGCATATTGCAATATATATAAGTTGTGATTAGAAGTTATTTTTATTAACAAGACAATGCTCCTGCCCAAATTGCAAAGACAACCAAGGAAGTGGCTTGAGAACAAGTCCATCAGGCTCATGCTTTGGCCTGGTCAGAGTCCAGATTTGAACCCTATAGTGAATATTTGGTCTCACATTAGACTCAACTGAACTGGGAGACATTTTTCATCTACTCATGAACTGTTTGAAACCATTAACATTGACTGGCTCTTCTTCCTGTAAAAACCTGTCTGCAAATTGGGGAAGGCTATTCTGTGCTAAGTTACTTTATCTACAGTATTTGTGCAATTCTTGCTAATTTCCTGACCAGTGATTTGTGAAATTAATTAGAAAAATTATAAATTAAAAGGCCACTAAAGATGTTTTGCTTAGCCCATTGTTTTGCCTAGGAGTGTAAGCATAAACCTGGTAATGAGAAACATGAATTCCAACTTTTGACTGGTAGGTTTTACAATACAGTTTGGACACATTAAATATTTTTTTATGTTGTTGAAAGAAGTCTCTTCTGCTCACTGAGACTACATTTATTTGATCAAACATACAGCTAAAAAAACAGTAAGATTGTGAAATATCATTACAATTTAAAATATTCTATTTTAATATATTCATAAAATCAGCATCATTACTCCAGTCGTCAATGTGACATGATATTTCAGAAATCATTCTAATATGCTGATTTGGTGCTCAATTATTATCAGTTATTATTGGTGTTCAATTATTAATAATGTTTCTTATTATTATCAGTGTAAGGTTTGCTGCTTAATATTTACGTGGAAACCATGAGACATGAGTGATGAATGGAAAGTTTAAAAGACCAGCATTTATTTGACAGATATCTTTTGTAACTTTATAAATGTCACTTTTGATCAATTTAATGTATCCTTGCATTTATTTATGTATTCTTCTTTTAAATATTACTTTTGAATCGTAGTGTCTCACAGTTTCCATGAAAATATTAAGCAACAAAAACCTTTTTCAACATTGATAATGATTAGAATTGTTTCTTGAGCACAAAATCTTTTTTTTTCTTCTTTTTTTTTGTGACATATGAAGGCCAATACGGGTAACCCATACTCGGAATTTGTCCTTTGCATTTAACCCATCAAAATTAGTGCACACACATTAGGAGTAGTAAGTGGTGAACACACACACACACACACGGAGCAGTGGGCAGCCATTTTTGCTGTGGCGCCCGGGGAGTGATTGGGGGTTAGTGTCTTGCTAAAGGGCACCTCGGTCATTTCCTGATGGTATTGAGAATCGAACCCAACCCACAACTTTTGGGTTACCAGTCTGACTCTCTAACCATTAGGCCTTGACTGCCCTAATCGTATTAGAATGATTTCTGAAGGATCATGTGACACTAACGACTGCAGCAATGATGCTGAAAATACAGCTTTGCCATCAAAAGAATAAATTAAATTTTCAAATATATTAAAATGAGTTATTTCATTTTGTAATAAAAATGATGTCTTTTTAATTTTTATTACAAAAAATTAATATCAGCTGTGTATGAAGAAGAAACAGTGAAATACATTTCACAGCTGTTCGCAAATCCAAATAACTCCTTGTCTTGTTAAAAGCAGTTCAAAAAGTGATGTTTTCATTTTTGTTTTCAATCTGTTGCAGTGGTATCATAAACCCCGGAATGAATGCTATAATGGGCCCTACTGGAAGTGGAAAGACATCGTAAGCACATGTTAATTTATTTCTGTTGATTCTTTTTAATAGTATTTGGATGCTACAAATATCTGAATCTCATTGCATTAGACAAAATATCAAAATAAGTTAGATTCATTTTAAGGAAAAAAAATATCACAAGCACAAGTTTATATATAAAATATTTTACAAAATAAATACATTTTTCTTAGTCACTGCACAGTGAGATTCATTCACTTTCAATCGTCTCATAAAAGGATAATTCACCCAGAAAGAAAAATTCTGTCATAATTTGTATGTCGTTCCAATCCTCGATGACTACAAAGGAAGTCCAATGTTGTTTGGTTCCCTATCCCTTTAAGTGTTCAATTGTTTTTTTACTATTATTTTTAAGTAGTTATCTGCATATAATATATGCTATTAATATCAGTGTGTCTGTCTTCAGGCTTCTGGATGTGATTGCAGGACGGAAAGATCCTAAAGGCTTAAAATCAGGTCAAGTTCTAGTTGACAACGCCATTGTGACCTCTGACCTCAGGCTCTGCTCTGCATATGTAGTTCAGGTGAGGAGGCAAAACTCTCTGGCTTTCTAAATATTTTTAAAGGTGACATATTATGTCCCTTTTCACAAGATGTAATATAAATCTATGGTGTCCCCAGAATGTGCCTGAAATTTCAGCTCAAAATACCCCCAAGCCCAGATCATTTATTATAGCTTGTCAAATTTGCCCCTTTTTGGGTGTGAGTAAAAACACGCCGTTTTTGTATGTGTCCCTTTAAATGCAAATGAGCTGCTGCTCCCCGCCGCCATTCAGAAGATACTCCAGCAATAACAAAAAAAACACGCAAATCTCACTCATCTCACTTGCAGCTAAAAAGGCTCTTACTCATAAATGGCTTCAACCTACTTCACACGCTATAGAGGACTGGAAAGCATTTGTATATATAAGATGGAATTCCTTACCTTTTCTTTGTAAGGATGGAAGGAATATGTGGAAAATTGAGAAATAGTAATTATAATATAATATTATAATATAATAATTATATAATCATAGATTCATATTGTTGTAAATTAAACACTGTAATTATGTAAAGTTTCCACTTGACTGTACTGTACCCTATTATTTTTATTTTCATTATACATGCACAATTATACATATATTCTTTTGTTTGTTCTCAACGTTATTTATTTATTTTTATTTTGTTGTGAATAATTCAGGTTCTGTAAATATTACGAATTTATTGTGAAATTTGTAGGAACTCAGCTGGACTAAGTGCATCCAATTTTTCTTTTAATTCTGTAATGTATATTTGACTCCTCCTAAAGCTGAATTTTCAGTCTTCAGTGTCACATGATCCTTCAGAAATCATTCTAATATGCTGATTTGCTGCTCAAGAAACATTTATTATGATTATTATTATTATTATTATCAATTTAATTGGCCGAAAGCAAATGAGGTGGCAGTGTGGCAGCAGCTCGGTGAGGACCTCAGCTTCATTCTGGAGCAATCACTGCGTGGCAAGATGGAATCCAAGCTGAATCGCATTGGAGACATCCTGTTCGAGGAGTGCAGAAGCAGGTTCGGAGTATTGGCTGAGAAGCAGAAGGGGAGGAGGGAGAGAGAGATTGAGCAACTGGTGAAGAGGCAGCGCCAGCTCCTAAAGCAGTGGAGGAAGGCAAGTAAAGAGGAGAAGGAGGGCCTGAAGCCACTGTGGGAGGAGGTGAAGAAGAACCTAGCCAGCCTTCGGAGGGCAGAGCGCATCCGCAAACGCAGAAGGCGGAAGGAGAAGGAGAGGAGCAACTTCTTCAAAAAACCCTTCAAGCATGCGAGACAACTAATTGAGGATAAGAGAAACGGGAAGCTGGAGATCACACAATCACAGCTGGAAAGTTTCATCAGGGAGCAGTACAGTGACCTAGCGAGTTCAACGCCGCTGGGATCACCAGGTTATGTTCCTCGTCCAGCCCCCCCATCCTTCCTGTTTAACACCGATCTCCCCAAACTCAGTGAGGTAGCAGAAGTTGTACGGAAAGCGAGAGCAGTCTCCGCTCCAGGCCTCAACGGGATATCTTATAAGCTGTACAAGTACTGCCCAGGGGTCCAGAGACACCTGTGGAAGCTCCTGAGAGTGGCCTGGAAGAACAAGGTCATCCCTTCAGAGTGGCGACGAGCAGTTACAGTGTTCATCCCGAAGGAAACAAACTCTACCACTATTAGCCAGTTCAGGAGCATTGCACTCCTGAATGTTAAAGGCAAGATTTTCTTCTCCATTCTGGCCAAGAGGTTGACCACCTACCTCATAAGCAATGGGTACATCGACACTAGCTGCCAGAAGGCAGGCGTGCCAGGCTTCCCAGGGTGCGTGGAACACTCTGCAGTCCTATGGGAGCAGATCCAGAGAGCAAAAAGAGAGAGAGGTGACCTGCATGTGGTGTGGCTGGATCTTGCCAACGCATACGGGTCCGTCCCCCAGCAACTCATCGAGTATGCCTTGGACTTTTTCTACATCCCTGTCTGCATTCGTGCCCTGGTGACCATGTACTTTGAGGACATCAAGATTGCACCCATCAGGACTTCACAACAGGCTGGCAACAGTTGGAAGTGGGCATTGCCATGGGATGCTCGATCTCTCCCATCCTGTTTGTAGCAGCCTTCGAGGTTATCCTGATGGGGGCAAGGGTGATGATTGGAGGTATGAAGCTACCATCAGGCCAAAGGCTACCACCAGTGAGAGGCTATATGGACGACATTACCACCATTCTCCAGACAGCAGCATGTACAACAAGACTGCTGAAGAGGATTGACGAGCTTGTGGGGTGGGTGAGAATGAAGATCAAACCCGCCAAATCACGCAGCCTGTCCCTCAGGAAAGGGGTTAGAAGCGACCATACCATCTTTGTCGCAGGCGGTGAAGAAATCCCTTTGCTGGTAAATCAGCCCGTCCGTAGCCTGGGTCACACTTACACAGTAGACCTCTCTGATAGGCAGATGGGGGAAACAGTGAGGAAGTAGCTCCCAGATGGCCTCGCCAGGATCAATCACAGCCAGCTCCCTGGCAAGTATAAAGTATGGTGCTACCAGTTCATACTGTACCCAAGGGTGATGTGGCCTCTGAAGATGAGCGAAGTTCCCTCCTCGGTGGCAAACAAGATGGATGGGCTAGCAAACTCATTCATCAGGAAGTGGCTGGGTCTACCAAGATGCCTATCAGAGGTAGGCCTCTTCGGCAGGAACACAATACAGCTGCCACTGCGATCCATTGGCCTGGGATACAAGCATTTGTCATGGTCTGATCTGTGGAAGATCCCCCAAGCCAGGCTCAGCTTCCTGATTAGATCCACCTATGACACCCTACCTTGTCCCAGAAACCTCCACCAGTGGTTTGGCACCGAAGAACGTTGCCCCCTTTGCAGTACCAGCAATGCAATCCTCCAGCACATCCTGTCGGGCTGCAAGACAGCATTGTCCCAAGGCCGCTATAGGTGGCGACACGATCTGGTGTTGAGGAAGCTACCAGAGGTGGCAGAGTCATGTAGACAGGAGGCTAATAGTAGACCTTCTGTGCCAACGAAAAGTCCCGTCCTGTTTGCAAGGGCCGGAGAAAAAATCAACCACCCTCACCAGAGAGCAACATTAGAGTCCTCTTATCTGGCAGTCAGTGGAATATAAGGGTCGACCTGGGGAAGCAGCTCCAATTCCCCAGGGAGATCGTAGAAACTTTGCTCCGGCCAGACCTGATCATGTGGTCAGAGCCATGCAAGACCATCTTGTTGGTGGAGCTTACTGTCCCATGGGAGGAGGGAATGGAAGCTGCCAACGAGCGGAAGCGTGCCAAGTATGCAGACTTGGTAGAAGACTGCAGAGAGGCTGGCTGGAAAGCCACTACGTTTCCCGTCGAAGTGGGATGCAGGGGCTTCGTTGGGTCCTCAACGGTTCGCCTGCTCCGCGAAATGGGATGTACAGGAGCAGGGTGTCGAAAAGCCATTAAAGAACTGGCAGAGGAGGCAGAGAGGGGCAGCTTTTGGCTGTGGCTAAGGAGGAAGCATAGGGGATGGGAGCCAAGTAACATCTAGGGTATCAGCAGGGGGTGGCAGGGAGTGATCTGGGGTTAAAGGAGCGAAACATCCATGACTGGTGGTCCCCAGCTGATGACCCGTTTAAGCCCAAAGAGGTGGAGCACACCTGCACAAAAGGCACCGGTGGAGGTGCGTCAGGCAGCAATGCCCAGCAGGTCGACCATCAGCCTGTATTTCTATAAGTTATCAATAGTGCTGCACGATTAATCGAATCGCAATCGTAATCACGATGTCAAACCTATGCGATTATATAACGCAAAATGCCGCGATTTTATATGAACACAGCATCTCTTCTTTTTTGTCATCCTTTGACTAGTGTTACATGATCCCTCTCTTATTCGTGCAAATGCCTTAAAACCATTTTGGACGACAAGAAGTCAAAAGAGAGCGCGCTGCCTGTGAATGTCCTGAATGTGACTCACAGAAAAACGCGCGCCAGTATAATGCGCATGCACAGACCGCGTGCCAGAATACAGTTCTCTTTCGAGCTTGAACGAACAATAACACACACAATTATGCCAAAATGTCGATTATTTTGTCGATTATCTTCATAACATAAGAGCAGTCTTATGATGGACAAAAAGAGTTGTGCTTGTGAGAGAATGAGGCGCGTGAGAGATCCGCGTCTCGGCAACGGCTGCTCTTAAAGGGCCAGCAGCGAATAAAGCGTTCCGTCAGTAAAGTTAATCAAAGAACAAAGGGAACAGAAAATTACTCACTGCTCTTGACTAAAGAAGTTTTGTGGGTTTAATAAGGATTAGTCTATATATATAATTTGTAATTCATGCAGCGCAGACTGTTTGATAACTTTATTCAATTTCTGTATATAAATCTGTATATAAATCCTCAATCCTACCTGTTAAGACAGGAAGGGCACAGGTAAATAAGGCATTTATTATGGGTTTATGTGAGGATTGTTTGAAGTTCACTTAATTTAAAAGCTGTTATTATTATTTTTTAAGCCTAATAAATATTTTAAAAGTTGATAGCTTTCAATTGTATTGATGGAATCACTGTAATGTTGGATGGCTATAATTAACGTTTAAAATGTGGGGGGTGTCGTCATTTTTATCCAGACATCAATGGTTTATTGATCATTATAGGTGTTATCAATCATTTAGTTGTTGTTGCTAGTTTGAGTTGAGAAATACACATTAATACACAGAATGATCACTAATCTGTGTGTGCATTTTACTTTAGAACCAAGCAAGTTGACTCATGAAACCATTTGTTTATTATATCGCAATCGCATATCGCAATCGCAATATTGACCTCATTAATCGCAATATGACATTTTCCCCAAATCGTGCAGCCCACGATTATCAATTTTGAAAACATTTGTGCTGCTTAATATTTTTGTGGAAACTGTGATGCATTTTTACAGTATTCGTTGATGAATAGAATGTTTAAAAGAACAGCATTTTAACAAAGAAATCTTTTGTGACAATATAAATGTCTTTCAGTTTTGATAAATTGAATGTGTCCTTGCTGAATAAAAGTATTTATTTATTTTAAAAAAAACAACTTTTGAACGGTAGTGTATATAATGTTTTTGTTTTACAGTATGATTTGTATAAGAATTGCTGGATAATTGGTAGAAAAAATGAAAAAAATACATTTCCTTTTGTTTGTCTTTCAGAATGACATTCTGATGGGTACTCTGACCGTAAGAGAAAACTTGGCCTTCTCTGCCAATCTTCGTTTGTCACGAAATGAGTATTCCTCATCCGACAAAGAGAAGAGGGTCGATTCCGTCATCCAGGAGCTCGGCCTGAAAGACTGCGCTGACACTAAGGTAATGGACTTCAGCCTCGTGAAGAGGAATGTTGAAAATGATTTGTTGTGTTGGTATGAACAAAACATCCTCTCTTCTTCAGACTGAGTGTTTGAAAGAACTGGGTCAAGGTCACATGTGCTTCAGTCACACACAAACAATTTCTAACAATACGATTGGGCGCTATGTCAGAATATACTGTGTGACAGTAGGTATGTGTCCTTGTTTCAGATTGGGACGATGTTTTTGCGGGGTGTTTCTGGTGGAGAGAAGAAGAGGTGCAGCATCGGTATGGAGCTCATCACCTCCCCCTCTCTCCTGTACCTGGATGAGCCCACCACAGGCCTGGACGCCAACACTGCCAACTCCATCATGGAACTACTACAGAAGTACCACACGCTCTTATCAAATATACCTACTTCTTCTGCTGTAAACACAGTGTTCTAGGTTCACTACAAGGGAGCCATTTAAAATAAAATCACAAAAAATGACTCATGTCGTTCCAAGCCTGTAAGACCTCTGTTCATCTTCGGAACACAGTTTAAGATATTTTAGATTTAGTCCGAGAGCTTTCTGTCCCTCCATTGAAAATGTATGTACGGTATACTGTCCTTGTCCAGATAGGAAATACAAACATCATCAAAGTAGTCCATGTGACATCAGTGGGTTAGTTAGAGTGTTTTGAAGCATCGAAAATACATTTTGGGCCAAAAATAACAAAAACTACGACTTTATTCAGCATTGTATTGTCTTCCGGTTCTGTTGTGGATCGCGTTCAGTGACGCTGGTGACGTAAGACGCTGCTGACGTGTGTTTGGTGCGCCCGTGTATTCGGGTTCAAATAAATATGGCTGGGCAAAGAAATGCAGGTCTTCCTCTGTGTCGAAATCCTTAGACATGTTTGCGAAGATTGTTTTGTTTACAGTGTGCGTCTCCCTCAGACTGTAAACGAAGCTCGGACACACCAGATACACGTCAGCAGCGTCTTACGTCAGCAGCGTCACTGAACGCGGATCCACAACAAAATTTTTTTTGTTATTTTTGGACCAAAATGTATTTTCGATGCTTCAAAACACTCTAACTAACCCACTGATGTCACATGGACTACTTTGATGATGTTTGTATTTCCTTTCTGGACAAGGACAGTATACCGTACATACATTTTCAATGGAGGGACAGAAAGCTCTCGGACTAAATCTAAAATATCTTAAACTGTGTTCCGAAGATGAATGGAGGTTATACGGGCTTGGAACGACATGAGGGCGAGTCATTAATGACATAATTTTCATTTTTGGGTGAACTAACCCTTTAAGTGCTTTAAAAAAAAGTACAAGCTTCATATTTCTGCTTTGATACCATTCTGGTGAATTCCTCCCATGGACATCCATTCAAAATGCATAATTTACACGTATTACTGTGCTTCAAATTGAGGGACAAGTCAAAATAATGATGTGTGGTAAATGCCAGCCTGTCACAGATGATTTTAAGTTTTGTTGAAACTTCCGGAAAGTTGCAAAACATGTACCGTGTTTTCACCTTCAGGGTTGTTGTACTGTGTAGCTGTCAGGAGAAACCACATTCCACTCAAAGTCAAAGCACAGTCACATACAAGGTGTTTTTTGTCAGTTTTGATCATGGGCAAGTTAGAGATTGATTGATGTTTTGATCATTTACTTGAACTAGTTTTTACACTGGTTTTACACTTGTTGTTGTGTTACTCAGGATCTCCAAAAAGGGTAAGACCGTCATCTTCTCCATTCACCAGCCACGCTACTCCATCTTCAGCCAGTTTGACCACCTCACCCTCATGAATAAAGGAGAAATCCTCTACGCAGGGGCCGCCGACAAAGCCATTACCTACTTTGAGGACTTGGGTACTGACATACTGATGATAATCCAAAAATTCAAAAGCAAATGAGCTGTTATTTGCTAATTACATCATTGCATGTGTACTATGATTCTCAAACTTGTGTCGCTGTGTCGTAGGATACAAGTGTGAGCCATTCAACAACCCGGCAGACTTCTTCCTGGATGTCATAAATGGAACTGTCCTTCCTCAAATTCACAACAATAAATCAGGTGCTGTTGTGGTTTAAAAAAAAAGAAATTATTCAGCAAGGATTGGACAGATTAAATTGATACAATCTGACAGTAAAGATGCTTATAATAATATAAATAATATATAAATATAGATAAATGCTGTTATTTTATACTTTTTATACAGATAATAATAAGAAATGTTTCTTGAACACCAAATCAGTATATTAGAATGATTTGTGAATGATCACGTGACACTGAAGACTGGAGTAATGATGCTGAAAATTCATAGGAATAAATTACATTTAAAAAAAATATATATATATATATACACATTTAATTTTAATGATATTTCATGATATTACTGTTTTTACTGTATTTTTTATCAAATAGTGAGCATAAAATACTTTTCAAAAACTTAATATTTATCCATTTCTGGCCATAATTTGGAGACAATGAGCATATGAACTGTTGTGCCGTGCTGCTTATATTTATCACGCAGTAAAAATGGCCAAAACCAGTCGTCTGTGGATGAGAATCCTAAACCAGGACTGGTGGGACATTGTCCTGCTCCTCTTCACAGACACTGAGTGAAAGGAGAATTTTAGAATAATGGGACACTCATTTATATGACAGTTTATTCAACAGGAGAAACAGCTCATTCTTCACGTCATACATTATTACGCTATTTCAACGTCATTACACATGCGCAGTCTTTTCTGTTTCGGTTTTCAGTCTGATCGAGTGTTTACATGTCCTCTCGATCAGATTAGAAAAGGAATAAACCACCCCTTTCAATTCGATCCAAATTCAATTCGGATCGAGCTAAATCAGATCGATTAAGGTGTTTACATGAAGGCGTTTTTCAGTCCGATTGAGCCGTCAATCGAATTACTAACAGATTATTTGGTTGCATGTAAACGTAGCCAATGTATGCTTTTTCCTGTGAGCTTTTTGGGGGGGTTTTTGCATTCTTTTTTTGCATAGTAAAATAAAACCTGTAGCTGTAGTTTTTGCCTTTTTTGTCGAATAATTTTGTCAGATAAATACCTTAACCAAGTTTAGTGTTTTGTCTGTTCCCTATTATTTAAAATATTTAATAAATATAAAATGTTTTCCTCATATTTTGATGGTTTATTTGAATTTGTATGGTCATTAAAAACAAATATCCCCAATACTTTTGGCCACTACTGGTTGTAATTCTTGGTACTTCACATGGACATTTCTAAGTTTTTAGTCATGGTAACTCTAAAATATTATTTTTTACATTTCTGGACTATATGTGATCAGCTAACCATCTGTGTTTGGGGTGTTTATAGAAAAGTGCAGCAGCAGTGAGGAGACTGTGGAAAATGAGAACCCTCTGGCAGTAATTTACAGACAGTCCACTCATTTCATCAAAGTGAAAGAACAACTCAGTCACATTTCAGATGGGCTTGACCCTAAGGTCACTAAAGGTGACCGGGTCGGTTACGCCACACCTTTCTATTACCAGGTACGTAGAAGCAACTGGTTAACTTTACCTATTTTGACTCATCCAGTATATAACCAAGAATAATATCAATAGATGACCTTCCATAATTGATGAACTTTACACAGTTATTGAACTAAACTGAATCAACACTGCACTGATTTCAACTGAATAATGACAGTTTACTATTTTCTTTTTAGAGTTTCTTTAGAGCAGAATTGAAGTCTGTTTGCATCATTGAATCATTATTTTCCTGTTTATCACTGCAAAGCTGCTTTGAAACAATATGTATTGTATAAAATAGGGATGCACGATATGTCGGCCACCATATCGGTATCGGCCGATATATGATCATTTTTAATGTTATCGTTATCGGCCCGATAAGGAAATTTGGCAGATATATTTAAGCCGATAAATAATGGATTATTTCCTTCAACTGAAACACTTCAGATGCGCACTGTTCGCCATGATGGGTTTCGAATTGCTTGAATATGATTGAAAAAGTAAAATAGAGTTTAGTGCAACGTGCAGCGCAAGTCTGTCATATAGGCTACATAAAAATATAATGAGAACATTATAATTGTGTACATGGGACACGGCTTTTAATAGTGAGATTTTCGTTTTTGTAATCAGGCTCTCAAATTTGATACAAATTTGGAAATAGATTTATCGGCCAATGTATCGGTTATTGGCTTTCAAATATAAAGAATGATCGCATCGGTCAAAATGTTCATATCAGTGCATCCCTAGTACAAGACACTATAAAATTAAAGGTGACTTGAACTCTGTACATTTGTAATGAGCATATGTCTATGTTGCAGCTCCTTTTAGTGAGTGGCCGCACTGTAAGAAACATCTTGAGGAATCCTCAGACGTCCTACGCTCAACTGTTCCTCAACATTTTCTTTGGTATTTTAGTGGGACTGATATACTACCAGATCCCACACACTTTACCAGAGGCTCTTCAGAACAGGTGAGTACTGCTACCAGACACATGGCTCAAAATTAGTGTTCACTAGGTTCTAACTTATCTTTTTGCCACCATTTTGAAAATTTGCATTCATGGTACGTGAATTATGAAATATACACTCACCTAAAGGATTATTAGGAACACCTGTTCAATTTCTCATTAATGTAAGTATCTAATTAACCAATCACATGGCAGTTGCTTCAATGCATTTAGGGGTGTGGTCCTGGTCAAGACAATCTCCTGAACTCCAAACTGAATGTCAGAATGGGAAAGAAAGGTGATTTAAGCAATTTTGAGCGTGGCATGGTTGTTGGTGCCAGACGGGCCGGTCTGAGTATTTCACAATCTGCTCAGTTACTGGGATTTTCACGCACAACCATTTCTAGGGTTTACAAAGAATGGTGTGAAAAGGGAAAAACATCCAGTATGCGGCAGTCCTGTGGGCGAAAATGCCTCGTTGATGCTAGAGGTCAGAGGAGAATGGGCCGACTGATTCAAGCTGATAGAAGAGCAACTTTGACTGAAATAACCACTCGTTACAACCGAGGTATGCAGCAAAGCATTTGTGAAGCCACAACACGCACAGCCTTGAGGCGGATGGGCTACAACAGCAGAAGACCCCACCGGGTACCACTCATCTCCACTACAAATAGGAAAAAGAGGCTACAATTTGCAAGAGCTCACCAAAATTGGACAGTTGAAGACTGGAAAAATGTTGCCTGGTCTGATGAGTCTCGATTTCTGTTGAGACATTCAGATGGCAGAGTCAGAATTTGGCGTAAACAGAATGAGAACATGGATCCAT
This sequence comes from Rhinichthys osculus, assembly GCA_029959095.1. Classification (NCBI taxonomy): domain Eukaryota; kingdom Metazoa; phylum Chordata; class Actinopteri; order Cypriniformes; family Leuciscidae; genus Rhinichthys; species Rhinichthys osculus. The sequence continues at coordinate 32,446,623 of JARWKJ010000001.1, read as the reverse complement.
TATGCCTTGTTACCACTGTGCAGGCTGGTGGTGGTGGTGGTGTAATGGTGTGGGGGATGTTTTATTGGCACACTTCAGGCCCCTTAGTGCCAATTGGGCATCGTTTAAATGCCACAGCCTACCTGAGCATGGTTTTTGACCATGTCCATCCCTTTATGGCCACCATGTCCCTATCCTCTGATGGCTACTTCCAGCAGGATAATGCACCATGTCACAAAGCTCGAATCATTTCAAATTGTTTTTTTTGAACATGACAATGAGTTCACTGAAATGTACTAAAATGGCCCCCACAGTCACCAGATCTCAACCCAATAGAGCATCTTTGGGATGTGGTGGAACGGGAGCTTCGTGCCCTTTATGTGCATCCCACAAATCTCCATCAACTGCAAGATGCTATCCTATCAATATGGGCCAACATTTCTAAAGAATGCTTTCAGCACCTTGTTGAATCAATGCCACGTAGAATTAGGGCAGTTCTGAAAGCGAAAGGGGGTCAAACACAGTATTAGTATGGTGTTCCTAATAATCCTTTAGGTGAGTGTATATAGCTTATGTTAGCAATGGTGACTTTCAAAGAAAGACTTGCAGCCATCATTGCTTTGCATCAAAGGCCTCACATGTAACATCATGTCACAAGGTGAATCATGATCATGAAGTGGCTCGGAGATCATTGCATCCAAATTTTAAATTCATGGCCAGGCAACTCCCTGGATCCTAGAGAACCCATAGAGAACCTGTGGTCAATCCTCAAACGGTGAGTGGACAAGTCCACAAATTGTGATCAACTCTGAGCACTAATAAGGCAAGAATGGTTCACAATCATTTAGGATTTGGCCCAGAAGCTGATTTCCAGCATGGCAGAGCGAATTGCAGAGGTTATTAAGAAAATATGTACATATTGACAAATGTTTTTCATTTTTCTCTCTTCAGAACGGGAGCTTTCTTTTTTCTGGTCATCAACATGGTGTTTGGCAATCTGTCTGCGGTGGAGCTCTTCATCAGCGAGAGAGTGCTCTTCATGTGAGTCAACCTCTAAACATGAGCTTTCCAACCTGTTAGATGAAGACCATCAACACATGTTCCTCTCGTCTTCAGCCATGAGAACTCGAGTGGTTTCTACCGCACCTCTGTCTACTTCCTGTCTAAAGTGTTTGCTGACCTCTTTCCAAACCGCATCCTCCCCGTCTTCATCTTTTCTGCCATCCCGTACTTCATGATGGGTAAGTAGTGGCACTGCCTTCTATGATACCTTCTCTGGCCAAATGTCACATGTATCCTTTTCCAAGAAGGCAATCCCATTGTGTCACAAATGATTAGCAATAGCATCTCCTAAAATAACACGTATGAACATAAACAGCCCTTTTTTATGAGCTCAGGTCTGAAGCCTGACGTGGAGGCGTTCTTCCTGTACTGTTTGACCATGAGCATGGTCAGTCTGTCAGCGGTGAGCTTGGCCTTCTTGGTCAGTGCCAGCGTGGGCTCCTTCGCCATGGCTAACATCCTCATCGCACTACCATATGTCTTTATGATGGTGAGTTTGGTGGAACAGAATATATTTACTTAGGGGCAGGTTCACACAGAGCATGATTTTCCATAATTTTCCATTATACTGCACTAATTTAGACTGGACATGATCAACCGTTGCACTCGTTTTTTAGTTCCTGTAACCTGCGTCTCACGTTTTTAATTGCAAAAATGTGTTCTGGGTGAATGGATCCTTATAGAGTGTTTTCAGAACTTTAGATTTTGCCTATGTTACAAAACAGTGACTTACAATGTTGCACTTTCTCATTGGTTTAGTTAGCTTTTTAACATTTCAAAGTGTAAATATATACAAGATCTTGACCAAAAATGTATGCACTTCTTGAGGGATATACACTCACCTTAAGGATTATTAGGAACTCCTGTTCAATTTCTCATTAATGCAATTATCTAATCAACCAATCACATGGCAGTTGCTTCAATACATTTAGGGGTGTGGTCCTGGTCGAGACAATCTCCTGAACTCCAAACTGAATGTCAGAATGGGAAAGAAAGGTGATTTAAGCAATTTTGAGCATTGCATGGTTGTTGGTGCCAGACGGGCCGGTCTGAGTATGTCACAATCTGCTCAGTTACTGGGATTTTCACGCACAACCATTTCTAGGGTTTACAAAGAATGGTGTGAAAAGGGAAAAACATCCAGTATGCGGCAGTCCTGTGGGTGAAAATGCCTTGTTGATGCTAGAGGTCAGAGGAGAATGGGCCGACTGATTCAAGCTGATAGAAGAGCAACTTTGACTGAAATAACCACTCGTTACAACCGAGGTATGCAGCAAAGCATTTGTGAAGCCACAACACGCACAGCCTTGAGGCGGATGGGCTACAACAGCAGAAGACCCCACCGGGTACCACTCATCTCCACTACAAATAGGAAAAAGAGGCTACAATTTGCAAGAGCTCACCAAAATTGGACAGTTGAAGACTGGAAAAATGTTGCCTGGTCTGATGAGTCTCGATTTCTGTTGAGACATTCAGATGGCAGAGTCAGAATTTGGCGTAAACAGAATGAGAACATGGATCCATCATGCCTTGTTACCACTGTGCAGGCTGGTGGTGGTGGTGTAATGGTGTGGGGGATGTTTTCTTGGCACACTTTAGGCCCCTTAGTGCCAATTGGGCATCGTTTAAATGCCACGGCCTACCTGAGCATTGTTTCTGACCATGTCCATCCCTTTATGGCCACCATGTCCCCATCCTCTGATGGCTACTTCCAGCAGGATAATGCACCATTTCACAAAGCTCGAATCATTTCAAATTGGTTTCTTGAACATGACAATGAGTTCACTGTACTAAAATGGCCCCCACAGTCACCAGATCTCAACCCAATAGAGCATCTTTGGGATGTGGTGGAACGGGAGCTTTGTGCCCTGGATGTGCATCCCACAAATCTCCATCAACTGCAAGATGCTATCCTATCACTATGGGCCAACATTTCTAAAGAATGCTTTCAGCACCTTGTTGAATCAATGCCACGTAGAATTAAGGCAGTTCTGAAGGCGAAAGGGGGTCAAACACAGTATTAGTATGGTGTTCCTAATAATCCTTTAGGTGAGTGTACATGTTGTGATGGTTTTTTTCTATTTAAGAGGTGCATACATTTTTGGGTCAAGATCTTGTATTGACAATGCAAGAGTCCAGCCTCTGTAAAGCCTCCTCCAGCACATCCCGAAGACTTTCAATAAATTTAAGGTCTGGACTCAGAGGAGACAATTCATGTGTAAAAATGATTCTTCATGCTCCTCACAACCATTCTTTCACAATTTGAGCCTGATGAATATGGACATTGTCATTCTGGAATATAGCCATGATGTGTCTTCGTACATGTTTAAAGGAGCATTGCGGAAGTTCTGAAATTTCTTACCGTTACTGACAGTGGCCGTTAGAGAAACTGCAGCCAGTCTCATGCTTGTTCTCGGTGCGGACGCTCGCACGCTCGTTGGCCGCACTAGATAAGGCTTATTTCTTTTTAAACTTACGAAGAGTTTCCGTGGGTATCTGGATTGTGCTGGAGGCTGGTCACTTCTTTCCGTCCGCAGAGTCCATTTGAAACACTACTGCTTGCGATTGCCGCTGCTTACTAATGGCTGCCGTACGGATGTAAGCCCAAGTAGACAAGAACGCGCATGACGTCACATTTAGTGAATTTTCACGCCAATTCGGACCCGACTCTTCCACACACAATTGAGCCTACAGGCTGATAGAGGCAACCGTGGTGGACAGTCAAGGTGTCATTATTTCTATTACATTATGGTTGGCTCATAAATGTACAAATTAAGACTCTATCTTAAAGATTTTTTTAAGTAAAAACCTACACATAGCCTCTTTAAGAAATGAAAAGCTACACACTCCATCATTTATGGTTAGAAGAACTGCTGCCAAACATATAACATGCTAGAAACATAATAATCATGGCAATAATGATCCAATCATAGACTCTTAAGCATTTGCCTATTGAAATCCAAACAAATTTGGTTTACGGTGTCATTATCTGATTATTTTGTTGCACTATTGTGTCAATATGCCTATGAAACAAACTATCAGAGAAAATGTGCCAGTTTCCAAATTAAAGTCTTCAAACGAGCCAGGTGTGAAAATGCTCTTAGATTCCAGATATAGGAAGTAAATGTCAATTTTTGAGCTGAAGGTCATGTCTAGAGTCTAACCCTCATGGGATTCATGCACAGAATGTTTTGGGGTCATAGCTCTGATTTTCCTGTCCTGCTTTCTCAGGTGTTTGGGGGTTTCCTGGTGAACCTGAATTCAATGCTGAGCTGGATGTCCTGGCTGAAATGGGCCAGTATTTTCCGATATGGCTACAATGTAAGACCATAAAACCTTTTACAACACATATGAGGCTGTATATAAATTTGCAGTTCAGCAGTAACTCACTCAAACTGTCTCTCTTCAGGCACTTGCCATCAATGAACTAAAAGATCAAGTCTTCACCAGTAACTACACCAGGTAGGACTCGCTCACGCTCGACAGCGCCACCTACTGGAAATAAGGAGAACAATCAAATCTGTTGAGCCGAAGTGGCCACAAGAGGTCAGTGCCAGTGTTTAGACGCTCACCTAAGAAACTCTCTCTCTCTTTCTCTGACCGGCAGGATGACAGGAGACATGTACCTGGATCATCAAGAGATCGACCACAGCGCTTGGGGTTTTTGGCAGAACCAGGTAGCTCTGACAGGCATTATGAGCACGTGTCTGATTCTGGCGTACGTGCAGCTGCGTCGGATCAATCGCTGGAAGTGATGGAATGACACTGGTTGTGTTTTTTTTATTTTGAACCCTGTAATCAGCTTGTCAACCATAAAGACTGAAATGTCAGCCTTACACAGTGTCCACTTAACTCACTACCTCGTATCTTCTACCTCTGAAACTACCCGTGGCATGAAGTATAAAATTGTATGAATATTTGTACATTTTTAATTTGTTGTGAACTGAATACAGATGCTGTGAACCTGAAAAAGGATATTATGATTTTATGCCTTACATGTGCTTTTATTTGTTTGGCAAATTTGTTAAAGCCAAATTGTATTGTTTTCATCTTTTTGAAACATGCATTGATTAATTACTAAACCTAGTTGTAAAAACCTTAGATACACTTTTGCCCCAACATGATTTACTTAAATACAGTATAGTTTTGAGAAACACAGCAAAATATTGAAAGTGAAGGGGGAACCTGATGTGATTTCAAGAATGTTGAGTTGTTGCTTTTACAGACGCTAAGTTAATTAGTTTTTTTTTTCTTAGTCACAATGAAATGCAAGTAACATCATATTATTTCTTCCAGACATATAACTAACCAAAACGGCTTAGAGAAGAAAAAAAAAAAAATAGTAGTAAGACAGGGACTTAGGCTGCTTTTAACTCCACTTTTAGAAATACATTCCCTAAGCACTTCCCCTCGGGAGAATCCCACCGCCATTTTGAAGTGCATTCAGAGAAGTTTATTTTGACAGACCCTCGACCCCTCGATTTTGACCGAGGGATCAAGTCTACTTGATATGTACACTTCAAGCAGAGCCATAGACCACAATGCAACATCACAGCATATTGCCCTTAATTTACCCCCACAACTAATTATTTTTACACTTAACCACATTAATATTTGTAGCTACTTTAAGCTGAGTTTTCTTAGTTCATTGTATTGTTTTCGTTTGTGCATTTTTTTTTTATATTTAAATTGAACAGCCCAAGCATATAACAGGTCTGTAGAAGGTGCCTAAACAAATTTATAAAGAACATTTTTATATAAATCAGCTCCAACTCCAGGTGACTAAGGGTACAGTGCAAACCATTTAAACATTGCTGGGTTCAGCCAGTAGTGGGCACTCATGCAATTATGTACATCTGAGTTAACGAGATGGAAGTTTGCGAGGGAATTAACGCAGCCTTAGTTTATCCATCGGTGGACATTGTACTCAAATGGAGGCAGATCTGAATGTAAATTTGCTTTTGAGGTGTGATCACATTAACAAAACTTTCAACCAGAAATCAGGGACAAATTAAAAAGGTCTATTGTCAGTGTTGTAACAATTATTGAAGCACTGCTTACACAGTCAAAACAAGTAGCTTTCTGGGGGGGGGTTTCATCGTGGTGAATTTGCATGACCAACTTAAACGGACAAAATCTGCAAACTCAACCTCAAGTGAAATTTCAGAGAGCAACGGTAAATGACCACAACTTAAGGGCTGGGTTTAAGCAGACTAAATTGGAAAAGTCATTACATTAAATTACAATGTTTATAAATTCTACAGATGAACTGAATTCTATTTAACTTTCAAAGAAGAAAAGGCATTTAAAACCAAAGAAACAGTGAAGGGGTTTGAAGTTTAATTTTATTTTTTTTTAAAACAAAGGCTCAGTCTGAACAGTGTGAAGCACGAGGATAAAATCTGACATTTAGGGAGCAGTGACTGATCAATCGGTGAGGGATTAGTGGATCAAATGAAGAATGTCAACATCACTTTCACCATCAGCTCATTAATAACAGACACAAAATGACAAAGTTAGAGAATCAACTTATATTAGGACCAAAATGTCACCCATTAAAAGCAAGTTTAAATCACTGGCCTTGCAGGCGTATTTGCCGTTAAAAAGGGAAGCAGGGATATTAGAGCATCCTAAATCATTTCATCTTTATTCTCAGGGGTCTCAGACCACCTCTTCCATTAAAGGCACAATCTATTTCCATATAAACTTCTCTTGCAACTTAGATGCTATGTCCATATTTAAAGGAGGATTGTACAACTTAAACACTAAAAAAATAATTCCAGTTTCAGTGCAAGTATTTCTCATATACCTACACCTCCCACCAAACCCCTGCCCCCTCAAAAGTGTACATGTCCTTTCAGTAAAAGCTTTCTCACCCCTGAAACAAGGCTGCTAAATTAGATGTGACAGATCGATTTCAAATGTCACTTATTAAAAGAAAACCCAAGTATTGATTTCAAAACAGAAAAGCAGCGCTACAGCAATTCTCCTTTAGTTTCCCATGATTGCTCTGGAACATTCTCCTCATCCTTTAGTTCCATACGTGACGCCTGCAGTGGTCCATGGCCTACAACACACACAACAACAGGCTGTGATGTACATGAAGCTTCGGTGTTTGTAAGACAACATTATATGCTCCAAACATGACTGGGCGTCTTCTGGAGCCAGAAAGGCAATACTCACGTTACAGCGGGCAGCGTTCTCCACATTCTTACACCAGTATGCTGGTCCCCAGCTGCACTGCTCCATTCCCAGCAGCCTCTGCACTGCCTCAGGACATGCTCCCAGCTTCTGGATCCACCAACAACAACAACAGCTCAGTCTGGGCTCATCATTTGATCACATGACTTCAGCATGAGAGTGCAGTGTAAATCTTACCATGCAGACAAAGTCAGGGTCGAGTGTCTGGAGCAGCAGCTGCACCAGCAGAGGCTCGTACTGCTCAATGAGCTGGTTACACTGCAGAGAGGAGAGCAGTCACACACCGTAGGGATATTTTCACACCAGTATATACATACTTTTCACTTTTAAATTTGCAAATCCTCTGTATATAGGCCTATAATGACGCTCAGATGATGGCGGAGGATTTGGTGCGCGACAGATCCTTTTCAGTCATCTCTCTTTACTCTAACATAAGGGAAATCTGACTCCTGCTGTGACTCTGAGCAGACGCTTTCAGTTTAAAATTGAAGCGTCCGTTGTCTAAATGAACTAAATGGATTTTAATTTCTATAAAAAAGCAAAATGACAGTTAGGGCGTTGCCACCAAAGGCAAGTATTGCAATCGGCGTACGGCCAAACAGTGTAACACCGACTACCACAACAAGCCTAAAACACAGACGCTAATCTATAATGGCTGATTCTCAATGCTGTTCAATTCAATCCACTAACAAGTACAAGCTTTAGCAAATCAGATCTCACAAGTGAATGTTAGACTGCATGTTTAGAGCCCTATGATTTATGTGATGTGGAAAGCACGGATAGAATCAGATTTGATCATTTACATTAAATCAAATCCAGAAATTAAAAAGACAATTTATGAAAAAAAAAAAAATCATTTCAAAGGGGCCTATTATAGTAAACAATATATTAAATTGTTAAAGTCTCGTGAATTCAGTTGATTAGACATGCTTTGGATTTTTATTTAATTAAACCATTAAAATGGAACCCACAAATTGACTGAATTTGAATCATTTGTTCTTCAGTTGGAAGTACTGCAAGTGTGAAGTATGGATGTAAGATTAAGAATGAAATGTTTGATGTACCTGATCTCTGACTGCTTCAGGCAGGAAGCTGCAGACCTTCATCACGGCCTCCTCAATCTCTGCCTGAGTGGCGTTCTGCTCCAGGATCCCGTCCACATAACGCACTGCCATCTTACACACGTCACAGAAACCACCCGCCTCAAACTGTTCCTTTTCCATTACAGCTGCGAGACAGGAACAAGAAGCAAGAGCAAGACAATAATGTAAATACAGTGCATCCTGGAACATTATGCTGAAAACAAACGCATCACTTACGGACATGGCTGACCCCATTGCAGAGCCCGAGTAAAGAGCAGAGTGTTTTGGGATCCACCTCCTGCACAAGCAGCTCAATGATGGCCTGCCCGTAGGACTCGATAAGGTCCTTGCACTGAGCCTTGAGTGAGGAGGGCAAAATATCGCAGACTTTCTCCACAGCCTGCACAATCTGTGCCTAAAAATTCACAACAAATGTCAGCTTCAATGAGATGTCCGATTGAAAATCCATACCAGGACACTTTTCAGCTGCAAAAATGTCATAAGACCTAAATTAGTTCGATTCAGATTATTTCACATAAGCATTGGTCGACACATACACACATTAAATATTTAACAGAAGCACAATTGTGCTTGATGCACAAAAAAAGAAAAAAAAAAAAAATTATGTTTTGGGTAGACTTTCAATGAGGGACAAATCCAGGGGGCTGTACCATGAAGTCTTATACCAGTGTTCGACGCCATACTTGTGCTCCACGGCTAACCTGTTTGGAGGCAGGTTTTGTTCTGGGTAAGAGGTCAAACCAAAATTGAAACCAATCTGCTGCAATAAGTTACTGCTACTGACATCACACTTTCATGTGCACACACGTCTTAGTTAACCAAATCAACCCAATCAGGCTTTGTCACGGATGCTGGTCATCAACTTTGTCAACTCTGGTTTCTATTTGACAACCATGAGCTCAGGATCAATACCAATCCTGTAACAGAGCTTCATGGTACAGGCCCCAGGTGTCACTTAATTTGCTTTCGTTTATCTTCAAAACAATTGGAAGATATTTTTAAACACAATTTACTCATACTGGTTTTTGTTAGTCTCCAAACTTGTTAGTTTGTTGGACTTTTTTTTGCAACGGATTGTTGGCTAATTGCCTGACTGCAAAAACCAGCATGCATGCCATTACACTTTAATAAATCTGCTTTCTCTTCAATGAATGGAGAAGAGCTTATTACATCAGTCCCACCTGCTGATAAGGTTATCTCGCTGGCTTAATCAACCCTTAAAGGGATACTCCACCCAAAAATAAATTCTGTCATATTTACTCAAACTCATACAGGTTTGCAACAACTTGAGGGTCTTTCTTTTGCTGAACACAAAGGGAGATATTTTGAAGAACGATTGGAACCAAACAGTTGTTTGGCACCATTGACTTCCATAGTAGAAAAAAAAAAATACTATGGAAGTCAATGCCAAACAACTGTTTGGTTCCAATCGTTCTTCAAAATATCTTCCTTTGTGTTCAGCAGAAGAAAGAAACTCATACATTTATTTCCATGCATTCTACTGGTACTCTCCGTTATTTGTTGTAGCATCGAAATGGGGTTTTTAAACTCGTAAAATAACAGATTGTCAATGTTGGCTTCATACCTCAGATGTCTGACCCTCAATCATGCCCTCAAGTTCCTTCATCACAAACTCACAGAGGGCACACTGAGGGGACTCACGCACTCGCACCAGATTCTGTCAAAACAAATGCATGTGCATCAAGAAAATATCCTGCAGTTTTACACAGCTTCCCCACTTGAGTTTGATTTGAATATTTAGAGCTCACATTTATTGCCAACAACTTGTCAGTTCATTTTCATTATCAAAATTGAAAAAAAAAAATGCTAACATATGTGGGGATGTTTCCTACTTTCTTGTTAAGAATGCAGAAGCTATATTTTGTACCTTAGCAGGCTTGGTTAGGACAGGCATTTCAAGTTTGGTTGCAGGAAACGTCTTGACAGCAGTGATGGATTTGGCAGGCATCAGCTTCTCCATGCGCACAGAGGACTTCTTAATGGGGCAGAAGCCAGCACGAGCGCAGATATCCTTGGGTTGCTGGAGGAATGGTAGAGACACATTCATTGACTTACAGGTCACCATGTTGGGTCAACATGAGCAAAATCTCAGGCATGCACTGACTGATATGCGTATACAACATCAGGATGGCATCATGCAGCATCCATGGAACACACCTCTGTGGGCATGAGGTGGAGCAGGATCATGGGTAATCAGTTAGTCAGTCTCCCACATCACCCTGCCAGCCTGGGGACTACCACGCATACATATGCTCAAGTGTGATCTGATGAACCAACTTGTTCATCCAACTCATGAGGTTAAGTGAATAACGGTTAATCAGTTCTCTAATGATTGAGTTAACAATTCTTTTAGTAATTGGGCACAAACGCAACTTACTTCAATGGCCTTTCCCAACACCCACACTTGTGGTCTTAGCCACTTGAGATGACATGCACACACACCAGTAAGTGCACAAGACTGTCCCATGTCTGATAAAACTCAACTCTGTGCCCTTAACACCACACTATATCTAATACCACTGTTGAGCTCATCATCATGTTTAAGAACTCGCATGACCCGATATCGTGAGTGAGGAAAACTTTGCAGTGTAATTTCAATTAGATATTACATTTAATTTGGTAGTAAACCTAAAGTTTTGCACATTTTATTGGTGCAGAGATTAGTATGCATTTAAAAAGTTTGCAATGGATTTGTTAAATTTAAAGCACCACAATTAATAAACTGTTGCCCATTACCCATATATGACTGTTCAGATATTTACAGTATTGAAAATCAAAATGTGTAAATATAGCTCTGTAAAAACTTTACTTGATCACTATAAGTGTCCCATCAGATAAATCAAGAGTTCTGCACACCCACTTGAACACTGGCCAAATACCAGAAATACATCATGTGTAAATACTGTAAGTGTGGGTATTGGGACAGGCCCCAATTCAAGATGTGTTCAGACCAATTCGGTCACTGAGGGAGTCAATGCAACACCAACTCAAACACATAAATTGACCCTGCGTCCAAATGTGCAGACTATCCATCCTAGAATTTATGGTAAAACGATCAGTCGTTTACAATTAATTTGTACTAAAAACTCAAACTATATAATGAATAACTTTGTTAAACTTCTTCAAAAGAGTTCACGGAATAAAAAAGGTTTCCTAAATACTATGCGAGATAAGTGTGACGTGTTTACTCTAATATTGCCCACAACCCATTGTGCTTTGGAGGAGGATTAAGTTCAGAACTACAAACACGAATAAAGTGTTAAACTGCAAACATGGCGGATGTGCACAACCAATGGTTAAGCAAATTTTAGTGTCGCTTCCATCGTTCTGGTGAAGAATGAAGACAGAGCCTTTATGAAATTAATGATATTTTGTTGTTGTTAACTAGAACCAGTTACTGAATAAGAACCAGTACATAGTTCCCAACCCTACTCACAGATAGTGTTTTATGGGTGATAAATGTTATGATAATGGAAGATCACTCTGGTACTACATCTACAATCAAACCCTCAAGGTTAGGGCTATTTTAAGAGCATGTGAGTGGCTATTCTACACAACACAGATTAGCAATGGTCACTTGGATTAGAAAACAGCACAGGTGATTAGCCACAGGACAGATTAAAAGACAAGCTAGGATGAGACTAGCAGCTCAGAGAAACCTACCTGCTCCTGAAGACCAGAGCAAACAAAACCACAAGTAGAAAAAAAAAAATGAAGGTGGGAGTAAAGAATGGGGGGGGAAAAGACAAGTGATTAGAGATGTGGATTAAGCTGGCTGACAAGCAGAGTGTCTTAACAGGAAAAGGGAACATAAGAAGCTTTGTTCATTTCCAACAAGCTTTACAATCTAAAGGGGTCATATTTTAATAGTGTTTTCCCCCTGCGGTCCACTTATAAAAGCTCATTTATGCAGAAGTCAGAATTAATTTTCACGACCATTTTCCACCCTCTCTTTGACCCTTTAAACAGGATGCTTTTGCTGCTTGTGCCTTTAGTCTACAATGCAAAGAGGATGTTTCTATTAAACAATCCCAACAGTTTTTATCCCCCTCAGTATCAGCCTAGTCACAAATTCTGCATTATACCGAGACAATATAATAATCGTCATAATTTCGGCCAAGTTTCTGAATGTCGCATGCACTTTGCTGAAATGGGTAACACTTTACAACAAAGTTCCATTAGTTAATGTTGTTTAATGCATTTACGAACAATGAGCAATACATTTGTTACAGTATATTAACCTTTGTGACTATTAGTTAATAAAAATAACTTGATCAGATTAGCTTAGGTCCATTAAATATGATTTAAATCAAAAGTTGTATCTGCTAATGTGTTCGTAAATGAGGAAATTAACATTAACTATGATTGTCAATGCTTCAGAGGTATTCATTGTTAGTTCATGTTAACCCTTAAAGACCTAGAACATTTTTGGGGCACCCGACTCGCCTGTTTTTCTAACCAATTATAGCAGTCAGTGCCATATATATCATTTTAAACAGGAGAACTTGAAGTTTCAATCTAGTTTATTTAAATTCCCAATTTTACATTAATTGTGTCTGGGAATAGATGAGATTTACTAGATTTAAGAAAAGCGGCAGAAAATGCTTTTTTTTTTTTACTCTACTCAAACAGAACCTCCTGAAGATTGGATTTTTGCCTTTAGAAAGTTATACTTGGATATTCTAGATTTCCAGATTAAATTGTCTACATGTAACAGTCCCTTAAGTTATAGCCATTTATAACAACATTATTATAGGCGTTTCACTGAAAAACTAGTTTTTTATTTTTTTTTTATTTACTGACAATGTATATGTCCAAAAAGTAAAAGTAAATGTGTCAAAAAAGTCAGAAAGTAAATTATTATTATTATATAACAATGATTCTAATAGAACACCGAAGCAAAGTGTCATAAAAATCTGCAAATTAACAAACACAAATAGTGCAGCGAGTAGTGTAAACAACTGTGAAAACTGTCATGTGCAACAAAAATACAAACAGTGCAATTGATTTTCACAAACTATATAAGTATTAACATATACGAAACGGAACTCTTGGCTGTGTCAGTTCTCTCCAGACGGGTTGGGTTTCTCTCCGGACCACATGGGTTTCATTACATCATCAAGTATTGATCAGCATTGATTCAATCACGTTCACTACGGAGCCTCTGAATGTCCAACTGAGAATCTCCTCTTTACAAGACTTTAAGCATACAGATTGGATTAGCGGTTAAATTATTAAACATTTATCAAAAGTTTTTTTTAGCCACGGGCAGCTGTCTCAGTTTTTAAGGGTTAACTAATATAGTTAACTAAGGGTGTATTCACACCTGCCTTGTTTGGTTCGATTGAATCGAACTCTAGCTCGTTTCCCCCCTTGGTGCGGACCTTTTGGGCAGGTGTGAATACAGCAATCGAACTCGGGTGCGGACCAAACAACCGAACCGAGACCCAGCTGAAGAGGTGGTCTCGGTACGGTTCCAAACGAACTCTGGTACGGTTCGTTTACGGTGTGAACATGAACCGACCCAATTGCAAGAAAGCACTGCGGCTTTGAGTTAACAGGCTTCCGTAGTCGGAGATTTTGGCATAATGGTTTGTGTTATTGTTGTTCAAGTGCGAAAGAGAATTCCATTCCGGCGCACTGTCTGGCCACACGATACTGTTGCGCGTCTTTCTGCGTGCCGTGTGTGTGCATCGTTGGAATGGAATGAATGAGTGTGTGCATCAGGACATTCACATACAGAGCTTCTCTTTAGTCTAATCGCGCATATGCAAAAAAAAAGCTTTTGCAGTTCATATAATGTAACGATAGAACAATACAAGGATGATGCTGCGTTAAACTGGACAAACTTAAATCGCAGGCGTTAACATTGACAGCACTTGTTAGCAGTATAGCTAGCTATACAATAAGAATCTCATTATTTGAATGTGTGAACATAGCCCCTCTCTCTATGAATGAAAACTTTATACCTTATCCGTCTTCTGCGCAGTTTCTTCATATTGCGTTTGTACAGAATAACACAAAATTAGTAAAATAACAAATATTGCAGTACGAAATATCTCCATGCTGAGCCTTTTTTGCACTTCCTGACTTCCCTACTTGAGAATCCTTGTCCAATGAATGGACGACCTTAGCACACGTGTGGTTGTTTACAAATTTTGGTTCACTTGCAAAAAGAGCAGTGTGAAAGCGAACCGTACCAAAAAAAAAAATTATAATGTATTTGGTCCGGACCAAAGCAAGTGAACTATCAGACTTTCCTGGTGTGAATACACCCTAAATGTTAACAAATGGAACCCTATTGTAAAGTGTTACCCTGTAATGTTTATGTGGGCACCAGCAAGAGATCTGCAAAAGAGTTTAATTTTTAAACTAATCCAACTAGCAATAAATGCTCTTTCACTGGGGAGAAAGAGTCCTGGAAATTATATAGAACACTGTGATAAGTAAATTAAAATTTTATTCCTCATATGACCCCTTTACAGGGATTAAAGTGAAAAAAATTATTCTGACTGAATTTTTTTTCAGGCCAAGTCATATTCCTGTAACTTTATTTAAATAGTCGAGACCAATAGCGTTTTAAGGGGAGATGTTTTAAACCGCTTTAATATTGCCAGTTTGCGTATTTTAAAAGCTATTTTAATCTATGAAAAACAATTACTTATCTTGACAAATAATCAACCATCTACATAACTTTTCAGTGCATGTTTTTATTTATCTTATAAGACCAAACAATGCTAAACTATGTTAATATATAGTTTGTTCCATGGCAAATCGTTTTGGCTGAGGGCAAAGTGAAGTTTCATAACTTTATATATTTAGGCTATTTAACTTTGTAGCCTATTAGAGAGCTGACTTATGTTTGACTGAATTGTTTGCTTTTATTTCTCATTGTATAGCTTATTATAGCCTACCTATTAGGCTACTTATACTTTTGAACGGGATATTATTGATCATTAAAACTGACATTTAACAAAAAGAGACAGGGTTGTGTAATTTTATATATTCTAAAATATTCTTTATATATATATATATATATATATATTTACTATGCATTACTTTCACTGTATGTGTACATGCATAATACAATAAAACGATACAACCCTGTCTGTTTGTTAAATGTCAGTTTTAATGATCAATAATGTTTCATATTTTTAAAATGAAAACAAAAAGAAGCAGGGTTGTGCTTTATATTTCGTGTTGTTATAAATGTATGAAGTGAAGATAATCAATGTGCGTTGCCTGAACCACATTTGTGTGGCCATTAATATGTTTATGATAATATGTTCATTTATAAATGAAAAGAGGCAGAGTTGTATTTTATACCATATTTCGTTTTATGGTTGCCTAAAATATACATAAAGAGATAACCGGAGTAGCCAGAGCGAGCTGAGTGACGCGATCAAGAACGCACTGTTCCATTTGCAGAATAACCGGACTCGCGTCCTCTCGTCCTCGGGAGTTCGTTCTCCTGAGTCGAACTTGGCAAGTCCGAACTACCAGGACGCAAGTCCGAAGTTTGCGTAGGCTACTTGGTAGGCTATTGAGAAACGGCCAATATTGACCCGCGTTCTGTTTTCTATCATGCGCCGTGCACGTTTGCGCGCTCGGGCTCGGACCGCAGCAAACGAGCTGTAGCCTGACATGCACTTCTCCAAAGATTAATTGAGTGAACACGGAGGAGTTTTTTCCGTGAGCGGGAATTGAAAACCCGGAGTGGACCGTAAGCGAAGTGATAACAGAATGCTTAGAGTGGAGAGAGGAACGTGCTTTCGCTCCACTCCAGGCTTTGATCACATCCCCCTCAGCAAGGTGAATACACCTCGTCTCTCCTTAATTTAAGACCTATTCAAACTGTTCAAACTAAAATTAAGACATTTATCACACTATTTGAGAAACGAAAGCCTATTTACGGCCTTAAAATTATGAAAAGTTAATTTAAGACATAAGGACAGACGGGAACCCTGCAATTGACGGAAATCCGTCATAGACTCGCTGCAATTAACGGAAATCCGTCGTAGCGACGGAGAACTTTAATCCCTGCATTTATAACTCACTGTGGTGTGTCACGAGAGTGGAACTCAAGTTCCATTTTGGTAGTGAAGAATGGAAGAATGAAACTACTGTAATGCCTACACAAATGAGAAGACATTTTATGCAAAATGACTTACCATAGACATGAGCTGTTGAAAGACCAGTGGGCCGTACTGGCTGATGTACTCTTTGCACTGTTGAAAAAAAAAAGAGAGAGAAAAAAAATAGATATGTACCAGACATGCAATGCAGAACAAAGGATGGCAGCTTTACGTTGAGCACACAAACTCAATGCTCATGTTCTCACCATGTCAGACATGCCAGGTCCCAGAAGCTCACACTGGCCCTCCACTTGTGCGATCAGAGCGCTGATAAATGAGGCGTTGGCTTTGGCCTCCTCCTGAGTGTCAGTGAGGAACGTAACGCAGTCATTGCACACTACATCTCCACTCATCTGCACACAGAAGAGAAAAACAGCCAGTTAGGGAACATACAGGATGACAAATTCATGGCAACACTACATAATATTCATCAAGTTCAACATTTAGAACCCCCATGGCTTTTTACCCCATTAAAACACACGTGTGTGACAGCTTCACCTGTGTTGTGCTCTCCTTGACTTTCTCTTGGGGGTAGAGCAGCTGGGGGATGTTGAGCAGGAAGGGGTTGAGTTCATGCTGGTTCAGGTCGACTTGAGGGATCTCGTTGGACATGAGTTGAGCTTTAGCCAGAGCTGCCTGCTGGGACACACACAGGCCCATAGCAGCGCACACCACACCGGGGTCATCCTGCAAGATGAAGGACAACAGAAGCATTGTAAAACAAACACTCAAATAGGATCTGCAGCTGAATACACTGACCCCCTTCAGTTCTTTAAAGAGGATTGTGACTGATGCTTTGAATGACAGATGAGGCTCAACAGGAAGGAAGAGACAATTACACAAAGGCTGCTTTGGTCTAGTGCTGCTAAGATGGTTAGCCATTTAAAAGTCTAGTCACACTAAAGCTTTAGTTAGATTTGGAGTCATGAAAATGTATGCGTTTGGTTTCAAATTTTCCCCAATTCTTTTATTGCAGTTAATGAGAACAATGATTCCATTGTTAGAGCAACTTCTCGATTTGGTTTTGTAAAAGACACAATCAACATTCTGATGAAGTAGTTATGAATAGAATTACTTATTGGTGCACTCAAAGGTCTGATGTAATAGTCAAATGAGATCCTACCATGGATGAAATTATCAGCCATTTAATTATCGGCATGTGCGAGACTATTCGAATAGTCGCTTAAAAGATACTGCTGCTCGACGACTTGGAAATACTAGTAGTTTACTTTTTTTTGCACATTTAATGTTTAGCTTTATATTTTTAGAAAGGCTATTTTTCTTACAGTCATGTTAGGGTTACATATTACAATTATATCGTTTTGAAAAGTGCATATCTGGAGTGGATAACAAAATTTCATTTACCTCAGAGATTTTGCATGTGATGGAAGCAAAGCGATGCGTTTGTGTAAGGAAAAAAAAAACATTTTTAAAAACTTTATAAAGTAAAATAACTAGCTTCCGGCCAAACGGATTCCACTTAAGTGTAAAGCGCAACTTACTGCTGATTTTTACACTACGCCATGACGCACTACGCAACTTCTGACGTCACAAGTTGACCTATATCTATATATATATATATACACACTTTTTTTTAAACGGTCATGTAAACGGTCCCTAAATTAAAATGATATCAACAAGCCGTACATCATTTTAAAAAAAGCCATTAAACATAACATTTAAAATATAGGCTACTGACTTTGTTATTACTACATTAATGTTGAGATTAAATGTAAAATTACTACAATATAACATTATAGTTAATTTGTTTGGTAACACTTTACTTGAAGGGGTGTACATGTCATGTCACGGTTATGAAGGTGTCATGTCAGTCTTATGTCATGAATATGAAGTAGGGTTTATGACAACTGTCATTAAGTGTCTTTCACTCTTTGTCATGACAAAGACACTGACAGGTTATGATGTATTGTTTATGTCAAGGTGTCATAAACAATGTCATATTTGCATTAAAAATGTCATAATTGAGCGAATGACACTTAATGACAGTTGTCACAAACATGCATAAAACTTCCTTCATATTCATAACATGTCATGTCATGATTATGAAGGTGTCATGTTAGTCTTATGCGCACCCCTTCAAGTAAAGTGTTACCATTTGGTTTTATAGTTATAATAGTATTTTATTTTTCGAATAATTACAGATCAAATATTCTACTATTCGTGCACCCTACTCAAAGCGAAACTAAAGAGATGGAACAAAATACCGGAAACTGCATTTTTCTACCATGAACCAATGTCCCAGGAAAGTGTTGTCACCTTGTGGAACAACTGCAAAACAAATTCAATGTGCATGTGACCCTGCGTGTACAAAGTATGCACGGTTACAAAAATCGGGCAGCACGCACAATATTCTGGTGAAGAAATTTGAGCCATGCGCACTGTACGCAGAGCCTCGTTTACCCTTAAAAACCGAAGTAAAATGTGGGCTTGATTGAGCAAATAGGTTTGTAACAGCATGAATCATTTGTCCTTCTGCTCATAAAGAGGCAGCTTGTTTGAAAGAGGTATTGAAAGTACTGTTACTAAACACTCACCACGTATGAATCACAAATCAACTAAAAGGGAAATTGTTAGTCCGTTAAAAGGGAAGGAAAGTATTCAGCTCACCAGCTCTCCTTGGATGATGCCCATGAGAATGGGGAAGTAGTTGTCCACAAGCTCCTTGCACTGGCCAGCCAGGCCCTCATCAGGGATCAGCTGACAGGCCTTCTCCATGTATCCGAGGAGTTCGCTCTAGATTCAACACAAGAATTTAGACTTTGACCTCCATTAAAAGCACTCAACTCCAGTGTTATCATGTTCGCATACCTCTGTGGCATTATCCTTCAAAAGCTGCTCCACCACCATCAACACCTCTTTGCACAGATCACATGGCACAGTTTTCTGCGAGAAAGAAGGTTTTATACACTTAGTGCTCATGAATTATGCACGGGCATACTAAAGAGCTTCTGAGAATCAGGTCAACGCACCATCTGAGGCTTGTTCCACACATTCTGTTGGCAGTGTTGGACGGCATCACAAAGAGAAGCAGTCTTGACATTCTGGCACCAGTAGGGGGGACCGCGGGCACACTGCTCCGTACCCAACAGGGGACTCGCCACAACTAGCAAGAAAACATCAGATATGTTCAGAACAGCTGCGATGGACAGACGTGAGATGACCCATGCAACATCAAATAGCACTTCTATCTGTACCATATTTTTCTTATCTGATCAGCCTGCCAAGAATTATGACACTTCAATTTTGATAAAAAAAAGAAAAAAAAAGGAAGTTTTGTATTCTAATAGTATTGTTGTCGCTTTACCTTTGTATACAGGTAGAATTACATCCAGGTGACCTATAACAGGTTATTCAAACTTTAGGCTTTCACAATCAGAATATCTGAGCCTACTGCTATTGAGACTAGATTAAGATGTTAGAGCAAAGCTACTTTACAGAACTGAAACTGGATTTGAAAATTCGGGATTTTTTTATTTTTTACAGTTTTGACAGCATGTGCCTGGAAAGTCCCCAGAACCTAACAACCCAGTTAATACTGATTGCAACAAGTACAACACCAATTATAGTTACTTTAAAACTTTCCATGACATGAACAGTCTCAAATCGGGAATAAACAGGCTCATGTGAAGCCAGTGACAGCAGATTTCTTTCCACTTCGAGCGCATCAGAAACTGAACTGTAGTTGCACAATCAGACTGGCAGCTTTGGATCTGAAGAATTATTCCTCCTACTCCTGAAATTACCATTAGGAGAAAAAAAAACCCTGCAGACTCAAGTCCAAAATTCGTAGGCAAGATATTCTGACATATGACACATGCACTGACAAAAACTAGGAGCGTGAGCAGTCTTATGATCCAGTCTCTGTTTCCGCCAGCTCAGCCTCTATAGCTGACTGTACAAAAGACAAAGTTGACAAAACCCAGATGTGAAACTGCAAGTGCACTACTAACAAATGACTAACACTAGTGTTTTACTGTAATGAATTATGACACAACTAGAAAGTATTTTTGGGTGCACGAGTGTATGCATGTAGGGTTGAAGTCACTGGGCTATAATATTCATGGATCTAGCATATATGACTTTGTTGTGTATGATTTGACAATAAGGGACAGCCTATACACTGGTCAAAATCGGTCCGACTCCCAGAATTTTTTTAACCGGTTTAAAAGTTATCTGGAGCTTGTAAAGTACTCGACTCAGCACACAATACAAGTCGTGTGACCACAATTTCTCCCAAGAGAGAATTTGTATTTATTCTTTTAAATGTATGACAGCAAAAATCATACTGTGTTCTCCAAACTTAAACTTGGAAACATTCCCAAAGGACTAAACTCTTTTTAAACAAAGAAACCAAAAGGCACCAAGTATATCATTACCAATGAAAAACTAGGGGTGGGCATTTTGGTCCACAGATTGGCGCTGCACATCTAACTGTCTATGCAAGTGTGATTAAAGCCGGTTTTCCGGATTTATCATAAGTGCTGGTAAAATGTAAGTACTTTATGGTGTGTAGGGCAAAACACTTTCATTACTTGAATGATACCCAGTTTTACAGCCAGTTCTTAGGCCATATGTTTATTGCATGGCGCTTTCCCATATTCTGTACTGTCTGCATCTTCTCACACATGAAGATATTTTTTCTGATTTGATTTTGACAACTGATATGAATTGCACAGCAGAAGTGAAAGCCTGGTGCTTTAACAAACCATGGGGTTTTTCATAGGGATGTGCAAGAGTACTTGGACATGACAGCTACGATTGATCATTAAACTGACTTTAAAAAAAATAAAAAATTTTGATTGGCTTATAGCCACATTTTGGTAAGTACCCAAAGTCTGATTGGTTGGATTCGACTCATTGTGTGAATGTGTAGTTGACATAACATGTCAAGTAATGACATGAAACCACTAAACAACATTTTTCAAATTCTCTTATAAATGCATACATGCAGTTTGAGCTCATATTAATGGAGACCGAATACATGGAATAAGGAGTGAACTGCAAAAAGTGAAATACAACTTGGAGATGGATTGAGTAAACAAAAACACTTGATGTTACATTAAAATTTTATATATATATATATATATATATATATATATATATATATATGATAAAACTACCTGAAATGCGGAAGTGATCCTAGTGATAAGTCAAGAGTAAACGATCACATATTCGAGATGCCATAACACTAAACTTTTATAAATAGTCATGCTCCAGGTCTATTTGGCCAATAGTGTCCAGCTTCCCCTTGTGCAATGCCTAAGAAAGCTGCATGCCAATGAGAAGTAGAACATTATGTGGTTGACTGATGTGTGGTTTTAAATAAAATCATTTTTCACAAACTAGAAGCTCTGACTTTACCATACATATATGAAAGACAGACATAGCATGAAAGACTTTCAGACCTCTCTGCAAAAAGATCAAAAGTTAAATTGTGACTGTAAGCAGAAATCCTAAAGAGGAACACAGAAGAGGATGTGGCAACTACTGGTGTAGCAGAGATCTGATACCTGGGAGTGAGAACAGACGAGCAACAACACTTGCTTGGATGCAAATGATAACGCATTAACTGGTCAGATCTCAGATTAAAGAAAACTTCGGGTTAAAAGACAGTCTGAGTACATCAGCATCAATCAAGGCAACGCTGATAAACAAGTTTCATGTACTGTGTCAACAACATCCAGACACTGTCGTCTGTCAGAGCTCAAAACAAAATAGATAAAGGTGATGAAATCATTTAAATCGATCATGCAGGAGACGAACGTTATAAGCAGTGATGAGTCATGATGCGGACATGATTCGCATTAAGTACGTTACAAGAGAGGGAATTAAAATGTAATACATTCGTGACTATAATAAACCCAACCCATTTACATTCAGACAAAACAATCGGCAGATAAAAATTAAAACTCACCAGTCAGAGTTTAGACAGGTTAAAAAGATCTGACTGCGCAAAAAACAACTTACCGGTACATGCGTATAAAAAAAATACAGATACCAGATAAGTCAACTCAAATAAAAAATTTCGGATATGTTTTTTAAAAATACCGGAACGTCTGTTGTTTATAACACCTAACTGTTAGCGTTAGCCAGCTAGCACAGCACGTCAATAAACAAAACGGGACCAAAATATTAATATCGCCATTATTAGATAAGATTCTTAATTCTAGCTTTCTTGAACAGAGGAATAAGTTAGGACGTGTATTCGAAGATAACATTTCCATTTAAGCGGGCTCGACTTTCGGTAACCTAGCACATTACATGTTTACCAAACACTTCCTCCGCCATTAACTGCAGCTATGACACACTTCTTACAAGGAACTAACACACACAATAATGTGGAGCTCAGTAAAACCAAAATATATTTTACCCGTGGAGATAAAGAGAAGCGTGAGAAGCATCATGTCTTCGGAAACGCTTCTATCGAACAGCAGTGTCGTGTTGTGTATCTGGTCCGGGTCTGCTGATGGTGTTTGTGCTGCAGTGAATCGCGAGGTCGTGTGATGATGAGGCTTTATGCTGATGATCTCACTGTCAGCTGACCGCGTGACTGGGGCGTGGCTTTATGAGGGAAAATGACCAGAGACCTTGATCATTTAAATTGTGTGGACATATTGAGCCATGATGCTTTTTGTGTTTCATCTACGTTGCTCCTTAAAGTGCATGATAAAATCATCAAAAGTATTCCAATGCCAACGATTAAATGAGTAAAGGAACATTTGAAATATTCAGTGATAGCTTAGCCTGCAATATACGATCTTATAGAAAATGTAGCTTTGGTGATAGAAAATGCTCTAACAATTTTTTGAGGAATTGTTTAGTTACAACAATGTTTCCCAGGACCTGTAAAGAGAACATATTTCCGTGATTATGAGAAGAAAGACATGTGTGAAATTAGAACCGATTTCCTTTCATTTCCTGTTAACCCTAAATGTAAAGAGGCGCGCGCACTTTGAAATTGTGAATCATATAAACCCTGCAAAATAAGTATTTTAAGAATAAGATTTTAATGTTAGGGATTTAAATTTATGTCAAATATGCCAGTTGATATCGTTTTTTCAGTGGTGCGTGGATTCTGGAATGATGCATTCGGTTGGAATTAATTAAGGATAAAAATGTATCTTGTAATAAATAATTTGTTGCTTTTGCTTAAATTTTACATACACAAATGTCAAATTTTCAAAAATCCTCCGCGATTATTATTTTTTAAAGAGGAATACATTTGATATTGGAATATATTCTAATATATTTGGAGACATTGAGAGGGATAAAAAGTCCCAAAGCCTATTGTATTCTTTAAGTAATAAATAATTTGATGCTTTTGCTTAAATTTTAAATACACAAATGTAGAATTTTCAAAAATCCTCTGCGATTATTATTTTTAAAGAGGAATATATTTGATATTGGAATATATTCTAATATATTTGGAGACATTGAGAGGGATAAAAAGTCCCAAAGCCTATTGTATTCTTTATTGGAGGATTTTTGTCTTATATATAATAAAAAACATTTTTTTAAATCCTACTCCTATACTTTTCCTATTCTTTTTATTCATTTACTTAGTTATAGTTTTTCTTTCCTTTGATAACTTACATATTTTTTTGGTATGTTGTGTAGAATGCGATGTGAAAATGCAACAATCTCAGTCTTTGTTTGTAAATCTTTCAATTATGACTGCTTTTCTGTTAATATTCAACAAATAAATGAAAGATCACTTGAATTGTGTCTTTTTGTAGTAGCCTATTTGTGAGTTTTACAAAGTATTGGTGTCATTTATGTCATATATTGTTCACAATTTTACAATGGTTTAAAATTAAAACAATGGTTTGATACTTTTTTACAGTACCATTTTGATATTTCATGAATTGTTTTGTTTAATGTTCGCTAAAAAAAGCCTAGGATTTTAGTGGCAAATTCATTCATTCGCCATATGGAGTGGGTTAGGGTTAACCCTAACATGACCAGCTATTGGTGCAAATCGTCACAAAAGGCCATTGTGTGAAAGACCAACTGTATTTTAATGTTACATTTAATTTCCATTTGCTAGTGCCATTTCTACAATTACAAAATCACCATTATATTGCCATGTTTTGTTGGACATCTACTGTAGTAACAACACAGTATATGGCCATGTAAACCATTATATATGTATACAACAATTTAAATAGTATATAGTACAGTACCATGCATGGTGTTACCATATTGTGTTAATGTGCCCTTGGAACATTAACTTTTGTGGCTTTTCCCTTCATTTAATAAGATTTTTATCAAAAATTGTTTTGACTAGGAACAGCTTGTCCGAAAATAATGCTATATCAAATAACCCATTCATTATAAATCAAACTTATGACGCACGTATTGACAAGCTCTTTAATTTTAACCTAATAATACAAGTACCTTATAAGATTTTAAGACAATTTATTCAATGTTTATTCAATTTATGTTGATGACATTAGTTAAGGGAGACATCTCTGCATGAGATAAAGAATGAATTTAACCACTCAACCAAAAACGAGATTAAAGCAAGTAGTTCGAGTTATGAACCATATGATAAGAGAAAAAACTTTGAAAAATAACTTTGTATTGTTCATTTCAGCACCTTGTTTGATTTGCTTTTGAATCGATTAAAAACTTTTGTATGCAGTTTTTTTTTATCTTTTCTCTGCTGACCTTTTTTTTTTTACATTCTCTACAAGGAAAAGTAGAATGGATTTTTTTTAGTCTTGCACAACAAACTCACATGACTGTGTCCTGAGGATAAATCATTTATTATATAGCTTTCCTCTACTCCACTTAAATGTAGTTCTTTATGTAGTCTCTCCTAATTGTTGGTGATTTTAATATACATGTAGATAATGAAAAAGATGCTTTGGGATTGGCATTTAAAGACATTGTAAACTCAATTGGAGTTAGACAACACGTGTCAGGACCTACTCATTGTCGTAATCATACTCTAGATCTAATATTATCACATGGAATAGATGTTGATGCTGTTGAAATTCTGCAGCAGAGCGATGACATCTCAGATCATTATCTAGTCTCGTGTAAACTTCATTTAGCCAAGGCTGCAAAGCCGACTCCGTGTCATAAATACGTTAGACCTATAACTTCTGCCACTAAAGATTGCTTTATCAATAATCTTCCTAATCAGTTTCATCTCCTCAGCATCCCAGATAGCTTAGAAGAACTCGATATTGCAACAGAAATGTTTAACTCTCTCTTCTCCAGCACTTTAGACGCAGTTGCTCCGTTGCGCTTAAAGAAGATTAAAGAAAACTGGAAGAAAACTAAACTAGAGGTACTTCGGATTTCGTGGAAAGAGAGCTCAATTGCTTAAAATTGGCAGGCTTTAAAAGCTGCTAGATTAGTTTTAACAACCTATGAAACTAATAATGAACAATATGAAACTAAAACGACATAATTAAGCTTAATTTAAAATGTCTTAGGAACTACGGGCTATTTAGAGGTGGATAAACGCACTTTGGAGGTGGGTAAACGCTATTTCCGAATATTGGGAGGTGCGTAAACGGCGTTTACGTGCGTTTAGCCTCCACTACATCCCTGGTGTTCGTTTAATGGAAGAGAATGAACGCAAAAGACTGAAATAAAGAATTTCAAATTATTTATTTCTGAGCATGTAATTATTAAAGCAGATTCTGTCATACTAAAATTAAATACGCCAAAAACAACACTGATCCTGCAAAAAGATCATATGTACAGAGTTCTTTGCAGAAATACACATCATTAGCTGAAGTAAATGCACTGCTGCAAAACCATAAAAAGGCTGCTGGCATTTACTAGCTCGTCTTGTCCGTTCACATAATCCAGCAGATGAGGTGATCTTCACAGTCCTAGGGGGAAATGACAGGAATTTACTTGTGGAACATGTGATCAACAACAGTATTATTCAAAAATGACACAGAAACTACAGCAGAAGTGTGACTGTGTGAACCCAAAAGCATTTGAACACTTTGGCATGGATTTCGTTGCATATCAATCCAGGTGGCACCTGAAAAGTTTTTTTATTTTTTAACCTTAACTTAATTTGTCTTATTTGAATAAAATCGAACTTAACCCTTGCTTATGGAATATTGCAGTATTTATTATAAAGGATTTACCCGTGCACGTTGCACGGCTTCTTTTTTAAGTCATGTGCCCTTTATAATCTAAATAACTTCACCTCCCACTTGCAACGGCATCTCGGGCGCATCCGAAATTGCATAATTCCCTACTATATTGGCGAAAACAGTATGTGACAAAAGTAGTGTCACTCTGAACTCACAGTACTCATAAAAGAGTAGTCAAAAAAAAGTAACCGGATGTCCTACTACTTCCGGTGAGATTCTGAAGTGTGCAATACAATGGACCCTTAACTATCCCATGAGGCCACAGGAGAGGATTTGTGAAGCAATGCAACTGACGCTGGTGAGTCCCGAGATAAGGACATGGCAAATGTAGTATGTCCGGACTACATTCATAGTAAGACGACAAGACGTACTTTTCTACTTTTCAAGAACGTACTTTTTGTGAAGCCTTTAAGTAATATCCGTTCTTTGGATGACACATTAAACCGAGGTCCTGAATCTCTGTGTTGATTAAAAATCCAAGGATGTCGTTCGAAAAAGAGTAGGGGTGCAACCCTGGCATCCTGCCCAAATTCCTATCCATCATTGCCTCCTAATCATCCCCATATACTGATTGGCTTCATCACGCGTTTCCTCTCCACCAGTAAGCTGGTGTGTGGTGGGCGTTCTGACGCAATATGGCTGCCGTCGCATCTTCCAGATGGATGCTGCAGATTGGTGGTGGTTGAGGAGATTCCCCCTTCCATGTAAAGTGTTTTGAGTACCCAGAAAAAGCACTATATAAATGTGACAAATTATTAATTCAGTGTAAAAAGTGTTTACTGGTGCGAGGGTGATACAACCTGTCACTCACATAAGATCAACCACCCAGACAGCAACATAGTGTCGGGTACATGTGGATTCAACGCGTACCAGATGTAGGCCGGATCTGGGCCGACACTATGTTGCTGTCTGGGCAAAAGAAAACCACAACAATCCAATCAATTCCAGTAGGGGTTCAATCTTCAGCTGGCTGGCATCTGCCTTTGGCAAGTTTCAGAAACCATTGATTTTTGAGTTTTTGTGTTTTGTGTTCCTCTCTTTCCAGCTCATTTATTAGGAATCTGTTGATAATATGATTATGTTCTTTAGTATGATTGATGTTTTGGGGACTGTTATCCCAATATAACCAGTCAAACGGCCGTGATCCGACTGGCAGCTTACAGACGCTTGCTCGACGCTCATCCAGTCAGTAGTGCGAGTATAACGTGTTGCCTGACACTGATCGCTGCATGGAAATAAATTGTTTTCTTATTATGAATATAATGTCACGCGTCTATTCTTCTTTGCAACTGCACACTGTGTGTGTGTGTGTGTGTTGAATAATAGTTTAAGTGCGACAAGCAATGGCCTATAGATTCTTGTTTTTTATTTGTAAATATATATTTTTTTCTTTGTTTTTATTTGTAAATAGTTTTTTCTTGGGTTTTATTTGTAAATAGTCTTTGTAAATTTGAAAATAGTGATACAGTCTGTGCTAAGTGATTTTACCGTTAAAGTTTACATTCTTTTATTGAATTATTAAAAAGCTTTCTTTTATCAAATTATTTAAAAGCATCTCTATTTTGTCCTGGTGTCAGAAAATGGTCAAGGCAATGACAAAGATTCATGTTATTGGGATTAATTCACGTTTTTTACGGTACTAGACCGGGACGATTTTAATCCTTGTGAAAAAGTAGCCTATAAAAACGTGAATTAATCAATTCTCCTTAAGTCCACACAGGTGGGGTAGAGTTCATGACCTTAACTCCAATAATGTTCGAATACTACTTCATACGACAATTTATTCATAGTTTTATAGTATTTTAATATCTAACCCGATTATCAGAAATCTTAGGAGTAAAAACAGACGAGGAAAACATAAGGATTCTCACATTTAACGGGATGTAACGTTCCTCTTTGCTTTCTCGTTCTGTAGGCCACAGCACTGCGCCTCGGAAACCTCGACGTATTTCTTGAGAACAGTCGGACGCAGCACGTCAATGTCTCGTTCGAGGTGATCTAACAGCCCGCTGAGGATCTTCGGCGAGGCGTGGAAGTCCACGGAGAAGTATCCTCCGTGCGTGTGGAGACAGTTGTGTTTGGAGATGTTGTAAGGCAGCCTGCGTTCCCCGAGGTTCTCCAGACCCCGCACCACCGCGCCGCGCTCGAACAGCGTCTCCACCGTGCGCCGCAACACCGCCGCGGTCTCCGGCCTCCGCATCGCCTTCAGGATCACGGACAGCTCATAACGCGGCATCTCCCGGTGCTGAGGGAATAGAGAGGTTATCTAAAAGACAAATATCTCTCTCGGTGGAAATCTGTCACACACAGTCAGAGCCTGCTCTGAAGTGCATGTGTGTCTGCTTCAAGGATACTGTCGAAACACATGTGGAGGTTGATGCAGTGCGCCATCTACAGCATCGGAGGATTATGCTTTCTTCTTCTTGCTATTTTACGGTGGTTGGCATGCATTTCCGCCACCTTCTGCTCCGGAGTGTGAAACAGAAAATACCATAAGGTTGAGGTACTACTATGTACCATAGTAACAGCTACAGTACCATACAATGTACCATGGTACCATGGTAATATCGGAGGTACAAATGGTATACCATGAAGGTACCATGGTACTACTATGGTATACCATGGTATGTACTATAGTTTATCATGGTAAACTTTCTTATGGGTGTGAATCAGAAAATAAGTTTACAGAGTTAACCTCCTTCTTTCTCCCCCACGCACACACACCCACACACACACACACCTCATCCCAGTCCTTCTACATAATAATAATAATACTAATAATAACAACAACAATATTAATACCCTCCTCAATATTTATATCCTATTAAAAACCCGTTTCTCTTAAGAAAGTCATAAGAATACTAGTCCGAGCCCTATCGCTGCTCAATAACCCTTTTAATGTGTTAATTAATAAACAATGCCCCAATCTTAACCATATCACAATTTCTTCTCTCCTATTTCCACTTCCAACCCTATCTTTAACATCCCTTTGAGCTTCCCATCTCCATCCCACCTTTCTTGCCACTTTTGATTTATTTTCTCCCATATCACACTTTTAACCTCTACTTTGCTAATACTAACTTGCATTTCTATATTTCCTTTTGTTAACGCCCTTTTTACTAATTCATCTGCCTTTTCATTCCCCCTAATCCCTATACTGGGAACCCATATCAACTTTACCTGTCTTCCTTGGATTACTATTCTTGTTAGTTTTTACTGACTGGAGCACTCCAAACAGAATATCTTGTCGACTTCTTGAATTAAATGACCTAAAGCTTGTTAAAACTGATGATGAATCTGAGCATACCAAAACTTTGTTCTGTCCCGTCTTTTCTACCCATCGGATAATGCAATTAATGGTGCCAGCATTTCCCCTGTATAAACCCCTAATTTATTAGATGTTATCCTATTGATACCTATTCCTTTATCTGGTATCACCACCACCCCAAATCCCCATCAAATTACTATGCTTGCATAATCTAGAGCTGATCATATTAATGCCACATACAGTATATTCTTTTCAGTGATGATCTACTTGCACCCTAATCTCTTCCCCTCAGACATCTCATCACATTAATTACGTTTTGCCACTTTTCCTCCATTTTCCTTATATGATCTAAAAAATATCAGTTGTGAATCCAAACTAAATCATAAAAATGTAAAAGTTCCAAAACCCTCTCTGAATCTCTTCAATACATTCTTAGCTTTATTCCTTCCTGAACTCTTTTCCTAGTAAAAAACAACAACTGACTGAGTCTTTTCTATAAAAAATCTAAATCCCCAATCATAACCCCACTCCACCACTTTATCCATTGCTTAGGAGGATTGTGCTTTAACCTGGTGGTGACCTTTGAATTGGCTTTGAGGGAGAAATCGATACACCTAAAAATAATAATAAAAAATAGTGCAAATATGTAAATAAAATCTTGTCTACTTGCGTTATTGCCATGTGTGTAGCAAGTTTTAAACTATGAAGCACAAAAAATGGGCTAATAATGAAAATATGTAAACAGTTAAAAAAATCAAAACAAATGTAGACACTGTTGAAATCTACAAACTGTATAAATGTATAAAACTGTTTTTAGACCTTATTAACCATGTAAAGCCTTCAGTAACATGAATTCATAAGGACTCTAAATTATCAACATGATCAAAATGATTAAAAACAAATTATTGTACACAATCTATGACATGCCTTCTTTTGTCTGATTGTTAGCTTATATTTTTTAAGTACAAAGGCCTTAGTAGGTAGGCCTATAATAGCTTTTTCATCTGAGAGAGTACAGAGGGATGGAAGCAAGAATTTTAAGTTGATTAAAGGACGGGGAGGTAGTGGGGTTTCAAAAACCTGAATTCATGAATGAAGAATTTAGCAAGTCCTATCTAAAAGTCGAAAATGTTATAATCGTACATTTAGTATGACGCACTCATCGTGCGCCATTTTCATCGGCTCCACGTGATGGTGAAATAGCCAATCGCGCTCCTCCTCCACATGAGTGCAACGAAGATGGCGCAAGACGGCAAGGTGCCCAGCGATCTCTACCAGCATGTGTACTCTTTTCTCGTGGAGAATAAGTTCGCCAAAGCTGCGAAAGAGTTTATAAAGCAGTCTAAAGTGGTAAGAGCCTTTCACGTGTTTATTGGAAGCCCTCGTGCGCGTGGGGGCAGTAGTCCTGGGATGTGTCGATCGGGGCGCGTAGTTCTGCACACGCGTGGGACTGACACGCAGTTTCTGCTGAACACGTGTTTACGAGCCGCTGTATAAGATGTGCTTTAATACATTTAATTTCTGCCGGTTGTTTTATAATTTGTAACCTGTGGCATTATAGCAGTGTTTTATACGTTTACATTTTTATTCTTAGTCCAGAATTTATTATATTCATCACTATTCTCCTAAGACTTGCAACAGGTTCAGTGTTGGACAATGTTGGAATCAAACTGTAAATGTATAACATTTCCCAGACCTTACAGTATAACATATATAGCCTGGGATATCAAAACTAAGTAATACATTTATATTAAGAGTAGGCCTAATACATTTATACAATATTGCAGTTGACATATGCTGCATTCATTATTCTTACAAATGTTGTATATAGCCAAAGAGTTCTTAATATCTTCTAGTTTATGAGTGTCTCTGCTGCTGATGATCACCCCTCAAATTTGGAGTTTCTACTACTTTACATTTATATAGATGCGTGCATATAGCATTTGTGTATTTACGTTGTACAATTTTGTACTATAAGTATTATAGTTTGCAATCTTATCTGTTTCCTCTCATCAGAAACCCCAGGACCAAAATGACGACAGTCTCCTGGACATCTTCAATTTCTGGGTGAAGTAAGTATAAGCTGCCTTTTAATTGTTTGTATGGCATTGGCAACTGTTACTCACTCTTGCTCATGCCGGTAGTTTTGCTGTCATTTCCACTGTTGGGTTGTAATCACTACAACTTCTTTCCTCAAGGTCCCCAGAAACCAAAAAGCGTAAAGCGGTCACCAGTGGCCCTGTGGCTGTCAATGGCCCGTCAGCCAAGAAAGCAAAGAAAGATGCAGAGAGTTCAAGCAGTGAAGACTCCAGCAGTGAAGAGGAAGCTGCACCTGCCAAGAAAGCAGTACAAGGTACATAGCTGTCACTTTATCTTTCTTATAAGGGACTTAACAAGTTTCTTATTAGGATTCCACTTAATGGCCCTGTTTACACCTCGTATCGAGATGCGTTTTGGTCGATCGGATAACAAGTGGAGGACGCTGAGGGTTGGGTATAGTTTCGATTTGAGCGATTCCGATTCTTATCGAATCCGGATCTTATCGATTCTTGTTTCCGATTCCAATATTTAAAAAACAAAGGGCAAAATCTTGAATAATAAATATTACTACCTTTTATTCTTTCCAATTTTAAGCAATAACCAATAAAATAGTTAAAGTGAAAGGAGTCTCTTCAAATAAAGATTGTTGATTACATTACTCCAGTAGGTGGCAAAACTCGACTGTTCAATTTTTTTCATTGAATCATTCAAGAAGACTCGAGAGATTAATTCAAAAACGGAGAATCATCCATTCATTAATAGGTATTTATGAATGAGACACCGAATTTAGTTTTTAAAAGTGTTTGAATTAATGAATCAAATTAGTTTTTTTATTTTATTTGTATTTTTTAAATAGACTGGAACATATTATTCTGTGTAGATGTAATCATGATCTCCATTTTAAACAAAACAAAAATCATTTTAAACCAAATAGATTCTCACTAACCCAACCCTAGGTCTAAAATGTCTTGAGCTTTTCCACTTTCGACCACTTCCAGAGGTAGTCGAACACTCATTCGACTGGATTGGTTTCGTGGTGTAAACGCTCATGTGTTCCAAAAGACGCCTAATCTTCTCCGCCTACTGACCTAATGCGTGAACATTATGGGAAACGCGCTAGCCAGACGGGATATAAACTTTGTCGGCTGAAGACTCAAGTTTGGTTTGAAGTTTGTTCGGCTGGTCTTGTGGCTGTCAGAACAGAAACTAAAGCTGCTGCTCTCCGTATTTCGTCGTCTCCGGGAGCATTCATATGTAAATTGCGTGAGCTTATTTTGTCCATTAGATCTAAAAAAATCCCATACATTTACCCGCTCATAGACCATCCCTAGGAAGAAATCAGGATAGAAATGTTTGAAAGTGGACAAAAGAGACGAATTAAAACTCCTGGGGCCTCATTTATAAACGTTGCGTACGCACAAAAGAAGGCGTACGCCGCTCTCTACGCAATAATTGGTATTTATAAAAAGCAATCTTGACGGTAAAATGTGCGGTCCTTCACGCAAGCTCTGACCAGGCGTACGCACAAAAACGGGTGAAATGAGAAATGGCGACACCGTCAGCAGATGGAAGAAACACGTGAAAGTGTGTGAAACTAGACCGTTGTGTAAAATAAATGGCAATACTGCCTCTCATAAATAACACGAAGACTTCACAAAGCAAGTCTTACAATTAAAAGCCTACACGAACACCCGTTTGATCGATCTGCAACAGAAATGCAAATTAACACATTTGGAAAAAGAAAAGTGAAATATGTTCTGCAATAATGTTATACAATTCATCCTCATAAATAAGATGGTAAACAGAACGAAATAATGTACAAAACTGATATTCTCGCCAATGTGTCCGTCTGGCGGAGCAGATATAGCTAGATAGTCAGTCAGATAGATAGATTATTAGGGATAGATAGATAGATAGATAGATAGATAGATAGATAGATAGATAGATAGATAGATAGATGTATTATTTGTCCTCTGGGGAAAGTTGTTTTTATAGTAAAAATGTCTTTATCAGCTACGGAATCATGGTATTCATGCATATGCCTTTAGTTAGTTTTATTTTTGATAAAATAACGTATGACGTAGACCTATGTCTCAACCAATCAGAAAGCTGCAAGAAATTACATTTGTGCTGAACTATTTCCCATTTCCAAGTAGATTATAACCGACATCTGTAGCTTGTCATTTCTTTTTTATTTCGGCCACAGTCCGAGGGTGTGAGGCTACAGCATACGGCGTCTGCAACCTTTTGCCACAAGTGCCTTTTTGGCATTAGTGATGCCCACACTGTGCCCTCCAAACAACATTTTTCTCCTCTTTTCCACCTCGCCAACGATAACTTCTACTTCACATTGAATGAAGTTACGTTTTTTTCATTTCCTCTCTATGTTTGCCATGATTTCGCAATCGATGAATATTAACTTGTGGGCGTTTCACGGACTATTTATGGGCAACTATGGGCGTGACATGAAGCCGCAAAAGCTGCGCTACATTTAGAATTGATTGTGATTTATTAAGGGAAAAATGCGTAGGATGTGCGTGCGCACGGTTTTATAAATCCGAATATTTGTGTGCGTACGCACGTCCTATGTTTCATCCGTACGCCACTTCTGACGCAAATCCTACGCAAAGTTTTATAAATGAGGCCCCAGGTGTAAATGTGTATGTCTCCCTCGTCTACTTGTGATACGATTGACCAAAACACATCTTAATACCAGTCTAAACGGGGCCAATGATTCACAAATTAGACTTAATTGGTTGGACTGTATGTTGGTATTGTTGGTGCTGCCAGAGAAAAACATAGCAATAAAAATGTTGTTGCAGAGTAGAAAAGGAATGTATTTTTTTGCAGTGTTCTGTCTCAAGAAAATATTCATGAACATAATTCGGGTTCCAGTATTTTTTATTTCTTGATTTCAAACTGTACTCTGTTTTTGTCTCTTACCCTCACAAAAGGCTGTGTATACTGTATCAAAAATACAGTATAAACAGTAATATTGTGAGTGAAATATTATTACAATTTAAAATAACTGGTTTCTATTCTATTAATGTAATTTATTCCTGTGATGCAAAGCTGAATTTTCAGCATCATTACTGCTTCGGTGTCGCATGATCTTCAGAAATCATTCTCCGTTGTTTTGGTGCCAAAACATCAATGTAATAACAGTTGTGAGGCTTAATAGTTTTTGTGGAAAAGTGTTGTGTATATATATATATATTTAAAGATTATTTTATGAATAGAAAGAACAGCATTTATTTGAAATTGAAATCTTTTGTAACATTATAAATGTCTTGACTGACACTTTTGATCAATTTAATATGTCCTTGTTGAATAAAAGTGTTAATTTCTTTCAAAGGGAAAAAAATATTACTGTCCCCAAACTTTTGAATGGTTGTTTTTCAACACTGATATGAAGAATTGTGTGTTTCCAGTGAAAGCTCCTGCTCCAAAGAAAGCAGCAGCTGTAGCTGCTAAAAAGAGCAGCAGCTCTGACTCCAGTGACTCTGAGGATGAAGCTCCGGCTAAAACAGCAGCAAAGGTCAGGAAGTTGATGTTGTTTACATGAGCGTGTGGGATTTCTCTGCTAGAATGCCTCTTCCTGAATCTCGGCTTGTTGAATTGTTGTGCAGAAACCTGCAGCTGTGAAACCTGCTGTTCAGCCAGCGGCAGCAGCCAGAAAGAAAGACACCAGTTCCAGCAGTGAAGAGTCCGACTCTGATGAGGAGCCCGCCAAAACTCCAGCTAAAGGTGAGCTGAAGCTCAAGGTCATATTCTCAATCACTACTTCACCTGTGTATTACTCGGGGCTTACTCAGTCAGTTGCATGTTCAAAGTGGTGATCTGTGGTCTCCAGGGGCCAAGCCTGTGGCAGGGACCCCTAAATCGGCGTCCACTCCTGTACCTGCAGCTCAGAAGAAGCAGGACAGCAGCAGCAGTGAGGACAGCTCGAGTGAATCTGAGGACGAGGCTCCAGCTAAGGTCTTTTAACATACTAACATGCATTAGAATTTACTATTTATTTTTTTACCCCAAATTCCATGTTTTCTGTTTCCCAAATTGTTTTAATTACTTATTACATAGTTACATTTTTAGATCATAGGATATTTTTGCCATATCATAAATTTAATATCACGATTATTTTCAGATTTTGTGAATTGCAGTGTCCCGTGAGTGTAACTCTACCTCTGCGTGTAAATATACGTCGCGTCGTACAGTATGTTGAGACTGAGGCGCCAGAACTGCAACTGATAGAATGCACTGTAGAAGGATTCTATAATATTTCTTCAAAATCAGATCGTGGAGACATTTTAATTGTCCACGATCAAAAATCGTGATATCGCACACCCCTATTTTAAAATGTAATCAAATGAGATTGGAAAAATTCCTTTTTATTTTGGCTAACATACCGGGGACTTTGTATTTAAATAGCAGTTTTTCTGAGGTTTAATATTCACATTAGGGAATTTTATTTAAGGTAAAAAGAATAAACTAGTCTTATAAACCATGATTTATGTACTTTAGACGCTAATGTGAAAGTGAAGAAACGTTCACAAATTTCACAGTTCCATATTTATATAAAAAAAATTTTTTTTTTGATTTTTTTTTTTTGATGGTTTGAGATTGATATATTCCTTTCACTTTATCACAGAAAGCAGTAAAAGCAGCAGTCCCGGTGAAGACCCCTCCAGCCAAACCTGCGGCCCCTGCAGAGTCCAGCAGTGAGGAGTCGTCCTCAGACGAGGAAGATGCCCCTCCTACTAAGAAAGCCAAGACTGGTATTACTGCTTTTCTTTCACATCTGTCTTAAAGGTGCACTGAAAAGAGGGTTTTTCTGGCTTATATCACCAATATTACAGTGATCTTGGACTTTACACTGAAAACTTCACCATGGGTGCAGCATTCACCAGATCATGTGATCTCAACATAACATTAAATGGCTTTTCAGGACAGTATATGACTAGAGTCTGTCATGAACTTCATTTGAACATTTGTCAGAAAACCTTATTGCACCTTATATGAGGCAAAAATGATTTTCTGAAAAAGGACACCAATGTGAAATTGAGCATCTCTATTCACAGGACAATTCAGTGCCGTCCCGCCCCCTGCCGCACTGACAACTCGTGCTCCAGTCAAAGCCCCCGGTAAGAGTTTGAGGTGTCCTGTAGGGCTGCTCGACTAAGCCAAAAATCATAATCACTATTATTTTGGTCAGTATTATAATCACTATTATTTAACTCGGCCATATGACCAAATCCTTATAGTAATATATATTTTTTTTACGATGGTGATATATATTATAAGTATATATTTGCTGGAAATAAGGTTGCTATGACATCTACATTGTAATTTCGATACCAGAGCAGAATACTAGGCAAACGAGATGGACGTATCGCCCAGTCCTAGTACATTTGAATTAAAAAAAGGCCGTTTTTAAAGGCATTATAACAAAACTACCATGATGTACAAAGACTTAATAGTTTTTATAGACAATTCTTTGATGTGTTACTATCATAGGGATTGGTTAGAAAATGTGCTTGCTTATTAAGATGTCCAAATATAGGTGCAAGTTCTTTAAGCAAAATATAATTTCTTTTTCCAAGCAGCCGCAGTTAAGACTGTGACTCCCAAAGCTTCTGCTAAGAAGGACTCCAGTTCTGACAGCTCTGGTACGTCACTCTCTGCAGATTATCACCACCAGGTCACTATTGGGGGTTTGTTTTTCCCCACTGTGTCTCTTGAGTGCTAATGAACTTTCTTTTTCTCAGATTCAAGCTCAGAGGATGAAGCAAAGAAGCCAGCGGTCAAAGCTGTGCCCGTGAAAGCAGCCCCAGTTAAGAAGCCTCCTACAAAGGTTGCTCCTGCTCAGAAAAAGGACTCTTCAAGCTCAGATTCTTCAAGCTCCGAGGACGAAGCCGCAAAGCCAGCTGTCAAAGTCACACCTGCAAAAGCTGCATCTGCTAAATCTACACCTGCTAAAGTCACTCAAGCTAAAGCCGTACCTGCTAAAGTCACTCCAGCTGCAGACGAATCTTCTAGCTCTGAAGACTCTGACGATGAAGAGGCCAAGAAACCAGCAGCTAAAGTTGTCCCAGTTAAACCTGCGCCCGCAAAGAAAACGCCAGCTAAAGTCACGCCTGCTGCAAAAGAATCTTCTTCATCCAGCTCAGAGTCTGAAGACGACGCACCGGCCACAAAGCCTACTCCGGCCAAGGCAACCCCTGCTAAATCTGCAACTCCAAAGACAACTCCTGCTAAAGCTGCTCCTCAAAAGAAAACTCCTGCAAAAGCTGCTCCTCAAACAACTGCTAAGAAAGATGATTCCTCAAGTTCAGGTCTGTTGTTGTCATTATGTCCAGTTATTTTATTTCCAAAATTACTTGGAAACATATGGTGCACTCTCATTATGTACTATATAGCAAATCTCAAGTGCTTGATTGTTATTTTTTAAATGAAGTCTTGCAAAACCCTTGAAAAAGCCATATTTATGAAGAGGTACTTGAAAAGTGCTTGAATTATTGAAAGACAATGTATATAAAATTATTTTAATAAAAAAAACCCCCCACAAATATAATATTTTCACACTAAATTAACGCTGTAGCCTGTCTGATATAGATATTGAGCCGTTTCTCATATATTTTTTCCAGGTATCATATATAGGGATGCACCGAAATGAAAATTCTTGGCCGAAACCGAAAAAGAGGAAACCAAGGCCGAAAACCGCAACACCGAAAGAAATTATGCCAATTATTAGTACCATTGCATTTATGGCTATGACTGTGTACAAACTTTACTAAAATCAAGGCATTGCAATTGCATAAATTTAATATAAAATTTTCCTGACGGTTAGAGGACAGTTACTTGAGTCGCCCCCTGTCGTTTCAAAGAATAGTACAACGGCGAGCGCGTCGAGTATAAACGACCGTTTGGAGCGGTGCGCGCGCTGTCTGTGGAGACTCGCGCTGAGGAGGAAGGCGAAAGTATAAACAAGGCTTCCGTCTCCTCGTGGGTTCAGATATACTGAAATACGCATGGAAATACGTCCACACCGCAGACATGTTGCTTGAGACGAGCACGTGCAGGTCGCGGTTTCTGTTTGCGTCATCACAACATTTCGGCCAAATTGTTTCGGTGATAAGTCTTTCAGCCGAAAACCGAAAATGCACTTTTGGGCCATTTTCGGCCAAAAATATTCGGTGCATCCCTAATCATATATTCATGAAGAAAAATCTATTTAAATGAGAAAAAGATCTTTGTGATGGTATCCCTTCAATGGTTAAGGGGATTTCCCATGATTGGGACGGCACTGGTCAATTAATTGATCTTTGTGAAGCGTCAGATTCAGCTTCACCCCGCTTTGCTTGGAGGTTGCGCCTAAGGTGTTCAAAGTTTAAAATAATAATTTCTTTGTTTACAACCTTGCTTCGTTCCAGAATGAATCGGCTTTTTTTTTATGCATGGTCTACTAACTCGCTCTTAAAGTCAGTCCCTTGCCGCCACCTACTGGCGCAACTATATAACCTGCACTTCAGACCGTTTCTCAATACCAAGTACGTAAACATTATAATATAAATTATTATTTATTGGACAATAATAGTATTTAAAGGAACACTCCGACTTTTTGGGACTTTAGCCTATTCACCTTATCCCCCAGAGTTAGATAAGTCCATACATACCTTTTTCATCTCCGTGCGTGCAATAAGTCTGTTTGACGCACCCACCGCTAGCCTAGCTTAGCACAAAGACTGGATGTAAATGGTTGCAGCTAGCATACTAATCCAAATAAGTGACAAAATAACACAAACATTTTCCTATTTACATGTTGTGATTTGTATAGTCACAGAGTGTACAAAAAACTACGTCACATGAGACACAGACATATTTTAACAGTATAAATATTGGGAACTATATTCTCTGAAGGCGAAGCACTGCTACTTGGGCGGAGTGATAACCGCAGCACCTGAGACGCGCTCTCTACTCCTCACCACGGCGCGTCTCAGGTGCTGCGGTTATCACTCCGCCCAAGTAGCAGTGCTTCGCCTTCAGAGAATATAGTTCCCAGTATTTATACTGTTAAAATATGTCTGTGTCTCATGTGACGTAGTTTTTTGTACACTCTGTGACTATACAAATCACAACATGTAAATAGGAAAATGTTTGCGTTATTTTGTCACTTATTGGGATTAGTATGCTAGCTGCAACCATTTACATCCAGTCTTTGTGCTAAGTTAGGCTAGCGGTGGGTGCGTCAAACAGACTTATTGCACGCACGGAGATGAAAAAGGTATGTATGGACTTATCTAACTCTGGGGGATAAGGTGAATAGGCTAAAGTCCCAAAAAGTCGGAGTGTTCCTTTAATATATATTAAATAAGTTTTATTTTGGATACCTTATATCTAATTTGAGTAAAAAACTGAAAATCTAAAAAAAAATTGGGCAAGCAAATCCTTAGATTGAAACGTAATTAAACAGTATTAAAATGTAATTGGTTAACCGCCAAACCGCGAGATTTGTTGCTGCTTCACCGCGGTAAGAAAAAAATCCCATACCGTCACAGCCCTACTATATAATAACTTTTGTTATTGCTTATATCATTGCAAAAATGTAAGCTATCGTACAGTTTCATATACTCAAATTGGATACATTATTTCTAGCTACTTTTTTCTTCCATGCAGTACTCGTGTTAATTTATAGCAAATCTCAACTGCCAGTTTTGAATTTTTTTGGCATTGTTTGGAATGGATTAACTAACATTTGTTTCATCATAGTTGTTCATTCAGGTTTGGAATGATGCGAGTATAAGTAAAGAGATCCCGAGTGAGTGCTGATGATCAAGATTGTATTAGCTTATAGATCTGTTTTACCTCCCACAGATTCGGACAGTTCTGAAGATGAGGCACCAGCTAAACCAGCAGTCACGTCCAAGCCTTTGAGCACTCAGAAGAAACCTGCCACCACACCGGTATCCAAACCTGCCCCAGCCAAACCAACCAATAAACCAGCGGAGAGCAGCTCAGACTCGGACAGCTCTTCAGATGAAGAGGAACCTCAAAAGAAAGCCGCCACCACCACACCTGTATCCAAAACTAAACCTGTGGCTACCTCAGCCAAATCTACCCCTGCAGCTAAACCCGCTGAAAGCAGTTCAGATTCAGACAGCTCATCAGATGAGGAACCACAGAAGAAAGCCGCCGCCACCACACCGGTATCCAAACCGGCTACCCCAGCGAAACCTGCAGCTAAACCAGCCGGGAGCAGTTCTGACTCTGAGACTGACAGCTCTGATTCAGAGGCCGAGACTCCAGCTGCTAAGACCCCGAAACCAGCAGCGACTGCTAAGAGCCCTGCCTCTGCTGCTAAACCACCGGCTCCAGCCAGTAAGGCCACAGCCAAGTCCAGCAGCAGTGAAGACGACAGTTCCAGTGAAGATGAGAAGAAAGTAAAGGCTACTGTGACGCCCAAAGCAGCAGCAGCAGCTAAACCAGTCGTGAAGGCAGTCGCGAAACCAGTCGTGAAGGCAGTCGCGAAGCCAGTCGTGAAGGCAGTCACGAAGCCAGCTGTGAAGAAAGCTGAGAGCAGTAGCTCAGATTCATCAGACAGCTCAGACTCTGAGGCGGAAGTGAAGAAGACTCCCGCCAAGCCTGCAGTCGCCAATGGGAAGCCTGCGAAACAAACCCCCACCTCTGCACCGAAGACGCCGGCCAAAAAGACAGCAGAGTCTTCATCCTCGGATGACAGCAGTTCTGATGAAGAGGAGCCGTCTAAAACACCGGCTGTCAAAACTCCACCCGCTAAAAAAGCACAGGCTGCTAAAGCCAAAGCCAGCAGCTCTTCTGAGGACTCGTCTGAGGAAGAGGAAACCAAGACTCCGGTCACTTCTGCAACAAATGGTATTGGCTGATGCAAACGTGTGTTGCTGGCTCTAAGGCCGGTTCTTATTACCTTTAACAGAGAGTGTTATGTATTACAGAAACACAAAAAAATCTAAACTTTCAACTATTTCGCCTACAACACTGAGCACCACTCAGCACTTGAAAATAAAAAAGCTAAGTCTCGAGACATTTTATAACACTTTAACTAACTTGATGTTATTCTAAAAACATGGCACTTGCGTCTAACTTGATGTTATTCTAAAAACATGGCACTTGCGTGCGAGGTGCGAGCACCATTTAGCACATTCACAGAAGACGTGTTTTTGCGTTCACTCAAGACAAAGGTCAGTGGATTTGGAAAAAAAAGTCAAGACTATTTTTTTTTTAAGTTAAACTTTTTTAAATTGACTGCAAGATGCAAGTACAACAGTCAAAGACAAACATCAAGTGTATATTTATTTACATAGAAAAACAATGGTGGCACAGTGGAATGCAAAATGAGTTTTATTTATTTATTAAAATGACACTCTAAATAAGAAAAACTCATGACTATTTTTGTCACAATCGAATTTGTAACTTAAGATGCTGCGGAGGTCTGGGGTTGGGCGGCTGCGTTCAATGCGTTAATACTCTAAACTTTAATAACCAATTCCAATTCCCCATAACCAATTAATTAAATTAACACGTTATAGCGACAGCCCTATTACAGCTTTTTTTTGTTTTTACAGCCCTATACTGCTCTTACACAAAGAGAACACTCAAGTCATAATTGAATACAATGGTGTTTAGAGTTCACATGTTGGTAAGCTAACAATGTGATACTCTACAAAACATACACAGCAAATTTGGTTTGCTCCATTTTGTGTCTGGACGCAGTTCACATGTCAGTGTAAAACTGTTGATATGTAAGTGTTTATTGTAAATTGTTTAACCTTCATTTTAAAGCACTCACATTTGTTTTTTGTCTCTCTTTCTCCTGATCGCAGGCACACAGAGCAAGACAACACCCAAGAATAAAAAAGTCCCCACATCCACACCTCAGACCTTCCCCAGAACCAAACAGAAGGTAAATGCCTGTGTTTGTGTGTGTGTGTGTGTGTTGGCTCAGTGCATATTCAAACACCCAGGGGTTAAGGATTCTGATTCCTGGAAACATGTGACAAACACTAGTACAGGTCCTTCTAAAAAAATTAGCATATTGTGATAAAGTTCATTATTTTCCATAATGTAATGATCAAAATTAAACTTTCATATATTTTAGATTCATTGCACACCAACTGAAATATTTCAGGTCTTTTATTGTTTTAATACTGATGATTTTGGCATACAGCTCATGAAAACCCAAAATTCCTGTCTCAAAATTAGCATATCATGAAAAGGGTCTCTAAACGAGCTATTAACCTAATCAAAAGGTTAGCATATTTCATCCGACCAATAAAAGAAGTGTTTTTAATACAAAAAAAAGTCAACCTTCAAATAATTATGTTCAGTTATGCACTCAATAGTCAATACTTGGTCGGGAATCCTTTTGCAGAAATGACTGCTTCAATGCGGCGTGGCATGGAGGCAATCAGCCTGTGGCACTGCTGAGGTGTTATGGAGGCCCAGGATGCTTCGATAGCGGCCTTAAGCTCATCCAGAGTGTTGGGTCTTGCATCTCTCAACTTTCTCTTCACAATATCCCACAGATTATCTATGGGGTTCAGGTCAGGAGAGTTGGCAGGCCAATTGAGCACAGTAATACCATGGTCAGTAAACCATTTACCAGTGGTTTTGGCACTGTGAGCAGGTGCCAGGTCGTGCTGAAAAATGAAATCTTCATCTCCATAAAGC
This sequence comes from Rhinichthys osculus, assembly GCA_029959095.1. Taxonomy (NCBI): domain Eukaryota; kingdom Metazoa; phylum Chordata; class Actinopteri; order Cypriniformes; family Leuciscidae; genus Rhinichthys; species Rhinichthys osculus. The sequence continues at coordinate 32,402,963 of JARWKJ010000001.1, read as the reverse complement.
TTTTCAGCAGATGGAAGCATGAAGTGCTTCAAAATCTCCTGATAGCTAGCTGCATTGACCCTGCCCTCAATAAAACACAGTGCACCAACACCAGCAGCTGACATGGCATCCCAGACCATCACTGACTGTGGGTACTTGAAACTGGACTTCAGGCATTTTGGCATTTCCTTCTCCCCAGTCTTCCTGCAGACTCTGGCACCTTGATTTCCGAATGACATGCAAAACTGAGCAACAGTCCAGTGCTGCTTCTCTGTAGCCCAAGTCAGGCGCTTCTGCCGCTGTTTCTGGTTCAAAAGTGGCTTGACCTGGGGAATGCGGCACCTGTAGCCCATTTCCTGCACACGCCTGTGCACGGTGGCTCTGGATGTTTCTACTCCAGACTCAGTCCACTGCTTCCGCAGGTCCCCCAAGGTCTGGAATCGGTCCTTCTCCACAATCTTCCTCAGGGTCCGGTCACCTCTTCTCGTTGTGCAGCGTTTTTTGCCACACTTTTTCCTTCCCACAGACTTCCCACTGAGGTGCCTTGATACAGCACTCTGGGAACAGCCTATTTGTTCAGAAATTTCTTTCTGTCTTACCCTCTTACTTGAGGGTGTCAATGATGGCCTTCTGGACAGCAGTCAGGTCGGCAGTCTTACCCATGATTGCGGTTTTGAGTAATGAAGCAGGCTGGGAGTTTTTAAAAGCCTCAGGAATCTTTTGCAGGTGTTTAGAGTTAATTAGTTGATTCAGATGATTAGGTTAATAGGTCGTTTAGAGACCCTTTACATGATATGCAAATTTTTTGAGACAGGAATTTTGGGTTTTCGTGAGCTGTATGCCAAAATCATCAGTATTAAAACAATAAAAGACCTGAAATATTTCAGTTGGTGTGCAATGAATCTAAAATATATGAAAGTTTAATTTTTATCATTACATTATGGAAATAATGAACTTTATCACAATATGCTAATTTTTTGAGAAGGACATGTATATCGGCTTCAGTGATATGAAATCTGAGAGATTTCTCTGCATCTTATTCAAAGTCCGTTCCACCAAAACCGAACTTTTGAAGCCTCAAAGTAATCCACATGAATTAGAGCTGCACGATTCGGAATTAAATTGAATCACGATTTCTTTTGTGAGAAATGGAGATTGCGATTCTCCCACGATTCTGAAGAAAAAAGACAAAATAAACAAAATAACTTTTAAATAGACTAAAGCCATTACAGTTTTGTCAGAACCTGGAGTTTACAAGATATATTAATTTGGACAACCTCTCATTCATCAAGACTTGTTTCGTTATTGGATGAATGAGTTTTTGTGAATAAATCTAGGAATGATTTAATGACTAACACTTTTCGTTTGGCGCCACCTACTGGTGTAACGATAAGCAATACGATACAAGTGTCAACATACTTTTTTTTTTATCCCAGTACGCTTTTATACCGTTATTTAAATGTTTGTAACACAAAAATAACACTAATGTGTGGTTGAAAAGACTGTTTGTGCCTCATACTTTACATTTACATAGCAGCTGCTTTGTGCAGATCAGCGGAAGCACGAACGCGGATTTGAATGTTGCAGTGTGATGATCGTACTTTCAAAGCTTAACCTTAGTTTTCAACCGTTTCACACAGCACGTGTTGTCACTGCCATGTCACTGAATGAATCGGTCGCCCCTCTCACGGTGTGTGTCCGCTGGCGAGAAGCAGAGCGAGCGCTTTCAGGAAGTTCAGCTTTCCACAAGCGCGAGCGTGAAGTTCCACTTCCAACGCTCGCTCTGCTCCGCACCAGTGGACACGCATCATTCATTAACATGGGCAGCGGCAAATCACGCGATGTGAAACGGGCATAATAGACGTGGCATCGTGGCCATTTAGGAATAAGATTGCGATCTTTTACTGATTAATTGTGCAGCTTTAATACAATTTGAAGTTTAGACCAAGTCTTCAAAAAGAATTACATTTTTGTCTGGTGGACAAGTTTTAAAACTGGTCAAACACATTTTTTCAAATGATTATTATTAAATTGGCTGTTAGCAGAGGTAAATTCTCCGTTCCCACAGTAGGAAGCGCCACACAGCCATATTGTCACGACTGTTTGGTTATGCACTTCTGCTTAAATGCATTTTCTGTTTGTTTCTCGGTTGTGTGGCTTGTAAAGGAAACCAATGCTCCTTTCCGTAGAGTAAGAGACGAGGAAATTGATGTGGACCCCCGACTGGCAGACAATTCATTTGACGCAAAGGTGAGATTTATAAACACGTGAATGCATATTAGGCCAATATTTACTGTAAGGAGATTGTCCTCGTGCATGTGTAGTGCTTTGTTTCATTTGTTTGACTCTTTGATTATTTACTTCAAGATGGGCGCCAACGGAGACTGGGGGCAGAAAGCCAACAATGTGCTTAAATTTACCAAGGGCAAATCTTTCCGGCATGAAAAGACCAAGAAGAAGCGTGGCAGTTACGTTGGCGGCGCCATCTCCACCACAGTGAACTCAATAAAATTCGACAGCGAATGAATGAGATCACAATCTAAATGAACTTTGATTCCATTTGAATGAGCTCTCCCGCCTGTATCTCCCATTCTTTGCTGTATCGGCTCTAGCAACCGCTGTTCTTACCCATCTACCCTCCCGCCGCTGTTCTGCCATCAGTACTGAGGTGAAGAAGGCAGGAATAGAGGCGGTTGGGGAAGTGTACGGTTTCATGATCTTCTACACTCAGTCCTTCGTGCAGTTAGACATGGTGACCACGTGGTGGCATCGTTTCATAAGTTTTGCAATAGAAAGTCTTTTGATTAGCTTATGTCAAATCATTTTGGCTTTACTGTAAATGTTTCTTGAGGTTGGTTGACAAATTATGAATGGTTGTTCTAACAGGTAATTGTTGATATACTAGAAATAAAGGAGAGATTTTCTTTTTTTATTATGCGTCTTAAAGAAACGTCATTGTTATGGTTACGTTATGAGCCTTTCCATGTATTTTGAGCCTGGTGATCGTCTCATTTGAAGAAGCCATGTAATGACTCCGCCCACTTTTGTTCAACAGACCACTGGAAGACCGCCATCAGTCATCCTCATTCGATTTTAGTTTTGATATTTTATGGTTTCACTTCTGTTATGCAGGATTTTGTAATTTGGTCTCCCTTATAATCAGTCTTGTAACTGTAATAAAATTTGTCTGAAACTCAACTGTCTTTTTTTTATCAAACTCAACTGTCTTTTTTTTAATCAACTGTTATGACATGGCTGAGCTCATGACGGAACTTGTTTTGTTTGCCAAAATGTTTGCTGATAAACGGATTTAAATCCATCCTAAATGAAATGTTATAGCAATGTGTGATGAGTGGGTAACAGGTGCAAGTAACCGTAGCTGTGAGTTTAGCCTAAAAGATTCACTCAGTAGGGTCTAGTTAATTTGGGACCAGATGTTAAATGATAAAGTGGATATGGGCCTGTATTGGTTTGACGAATTGTTTACTGAATCTATCAGAGATTTACTGAATCAACATCTGACTCTCCAAACTGTGGTGTCTGTCTGGAAATAAAGCTTAGGTTTATTTAACGTTGTCAAAGAAGGATCAGTATCATTAAATACATGTTGCATACCAGCTAGTAAAGAGACATTCATGTAGGGCTGGGGGATATGGTCAAAAAAAGAATTCCCCCATATGATATTAATATTTATTACAATATTAATTTACCATTAATGGAGAAGGAAATGCTTTCTGCATATTTGTTAGACCTTGAGAATGAATGTAAAGTTGTTTGTTCAGAATTAAACTCCACAGAGTTACCTTTTAATTTAGGTCCCCATGATGTCCATTTTATTTTCAACTAGGTAAATAGTTTTTTCCATTTTATTCTTTTGGCATTCTGTTTTTTATGTAATGTGTATATAAACTTTAAAAAATGCAGTCAAACTTAAGTGTTGTTGTAAATTGTTCTATTTTCATTTGATTACACTGTTTTATTTTGTCAAAAAAGATGATGCGTAACAGAACTATATAATTTTAAAACATGGGTAAAAAAATATATTGTATGATACATGTAGAAATAATAATATTATTATTAGCCTACTTTGAGAAGTACATTTTAGTAAACATGCAGTAGTTGATATATTTGTCATACTTTTTCCAAGCTAAACTTGTCATTTCAGTTTAAGTGCGAATTTGACAGTAGTTTTTCTAAAAATGAAACAGTGAAAAGCTCTTGAAGTGACTCTTGGAATGAGTTCATGTCCACATATCGAGACGCAGATGCTGGAAACACCGTGAGCGCCACATGTGTGTGAGTTTGTGTATATTTATTTCTGCTGTGTGATAGTTAGATAAATCCATATCGAGTAAAAAATATCCAGAGCACCGTTTATCGACGTAAATTTTATCACAAACTCGATATATCGATCGTTTATCGCCCAGCACTACATTTACGACAACTACTTACTAAATCTTAATATTTATCTAACAAAATTTACTTAATGAAATATCAATGAACAGAACTTTAAAACATCAAAGACAAATAGTAGAAATGTAACTAATTTTATGTGTGACTTATTAAACATATCTATTAGGCGAGTCACAATATATCGCAATGCAAAAATGCAACAATATGTAATTCACCTAAAATGAAAATGTGAGAAAAAAATTCAGGTTTACAGAGGTTGTGCCAGTACTACATTAAACTACTATATATAATGTTGAATATCATTTATAATAATGCAATGAGGGAATATTTGAGGGTCCTGATAATGCCAAATGTCTTATGTTACCAGGCCTACATTATTTTTTTAACATATCTAGTCAGTGACAGAGTGGGACAAATGATTCAAGGTAAGGACCCAGAAGTCTGCTTTATTTATGTTTTCTACTATTTCTTATAGGTTTTCTACTATTAAAACTTAGGTCAGCCTAACTTGATTCCAAAATGTAAGTTTACCCCTTCTTTAACTGCTAGTTGATCAGACTAGTTATTTTGTATTAGGGGTTCAAGCGCGCAGCGCTGAAATATTGTTATTGTTAATTTTTCCAAGGATCAGCATTCTCCCCTAAAAGTGATCGGGCAGAACGAACCGTAAGTCGTAGAGACTTGAAACTTTGAGGGCTGGTAGTAGGCCTACTCACACCGCCCAAAACGTCACCAAGGCCTGTTCCGATCGGCCTGACGGGGGCGCTACAGCGGTCAAAGGTACAAAATGGCTCATAACTCCTATACCGTTAGGCGTAGGCTCAAGTGTCTTATATCGTTGGAATTGTTTTGGGGATTTGCTCACCCTTCAGGCGACAATTTTGAGTAATTTTGGCTTTTGTGAAAAACCTACTTTTGCGCACTAGCTAGTTCTCGGATTTTGGCCCAATCGGAACCAAACCAGTGCAGCAAGATTCTCTGGAGTCTGATTGTCAATAATTATCAAGAAATTTTGAAATTTCGCTCGACGGTCGCTAGGGGGTGTCAGCGGCCACTTTTACATAAATGGCTAGTCTTTGCTAGTCTTAGATAAATGATAGTCTTTGAGGACATTGGCGTATCTCGAAAAACATGGCCACCAATGAAATTTGAGTAGCTATTAGACAAGGTTACCAAAGGCTGATCGTAACGAAACTCTGTGAGCATGTTCAACTCATGGCTCTAGAGTTCTGTGAAAATTTTGAAAGAAATCGGCCCCTAGTTGGCACTAACTAGTTTTATGCCTTTGTAATCACGTTGTTTTTCACACATACACACAATATTCATGTCATTTGCTCCATAGACAAAATAACAGCTGAAACTTAATGTCAAACTAAAAGCTTTCTTTTGTGAAGCAGGAGATGTATTATTAGTTTTATTCATTATAGTAAAACTGTGATTCTACAACAACAGAGCCAGCAGTTTTGTGGCAAAGAGATAAAGTGAAAGATTTAACAAACAGTTTGATTATCAAAAAGATTATCATCTATGGCATCACTTAGACTCACACAGACATCAAGAATCAGCATATAAATCTCAGCAATGGTGATAAAAGTATTCATGCTACAATGCATGCTGCAGTCTGGAGTGAGTTCCTGTGCTGGTACCCAGCATGCACAGCGACATGAAACTGTTAATGTCACCATTGTTGAGATTCATATGCTGATTCTTGATCTCTGTGTGTCATCATAATAACACAGAGGTTTTTAAATCTGATTGTCACAACAATAGATCTTACAGTATCACATTTATACTGTAATTAATAATATAAAACTATTAATATATCTCCGGTTTAATCAGAGATTAGGCTCTGGATAAGTTCAGTGAATCAAGTCACTAAATTGTGAGTTTCATCATCAAACCACAACCATCAACACCTGATTATATTTTCTTTTGACTTTTGTGTCACAACAAGTGTGTTTTAAACACAGCAGCCAGAGGAAAACTGATATTATACATTCAAGGGTCAAGAGCCCAACTAAAGCAAACGCTGATCTCCATCATCTTCAATGAAACAATAAATCATCAACATATAAACCTGTTAATTCTCAATAGAAATAAAGTCAAACTGGTTAGTAATAAGTGAAGCTGGTAATGCTGTTTGTGGAGTGGTTTAATCCTCCTCTGCTGAGATCTTCACAGATTTAACGTCTTCTTTTATCTTCAGTGGATTTCATCTAAGGCTGTGGATGAAGTCAGTTGTAGGTTCTGCGTTTCTCTTTCGTTATTTCTCGTTCCTTTAATGATTCTGCTTGTTAGCAGCAGGTGCTCGTCACTAATGCTCAATCATCACTTAATGAATCACTTTAATCACTCAATTTCTTGACTGCAATGTATATCTTCTTTTAGTGACCTCAACTGAAATAGCTTCAGAGTAGCCTACTCTGAGTAGCCTCTCTATTGGTTTCTTAAAATCCAGTTTAATTGTGTATTAAGAAATATCCTTGTTTTAGTGGACTCAATTAAAATAAGTTCAGAGTACCTACTCATAACTATTGTTTTTTATCAAATTAATTGAATTGAGGTAATCGATGTCCTCAAATGTTTTTAGTTAACTGAACTTGTTGGGTTTTACAGTGTGCGGCTAATCGCTAGAATGTATAATGTAAACATTCTTTATTCATATAAAAAATACTGAAATATGAAAATCACACAAACCATCAACCATCTTATTCGTGTATATTAGCTACTTATTTAAAGTGTAGAAATGTTTCTTTTTGTTCGTTCTTCACAGAGCACAGGGTTGTACAGGACAGCGTCATGCAAAGGGCAGGATTATGGTTATGTTGACTCACGTACAATGATTGACAGCTATAGAGATCAAATGAACGTGCGACAAGTCATAAACTGATGCAAATTAGGAAGAAGAGAGACAGAGCTCACTCTGAACGCTCTTTCAGCTCTTCAGATCACATAATTCAGTGAATAATAAATAAATAAATAAATAAATAAATAAATAAATAAATAAATAAATAGAAAGGGTATTCTGTATGACAAAATATTTTGCAAAGTGGTAATAAATCAACATTTCTCCAAATATGCACACTTTTGAACTAAGTGCCCTAACGGACACTGTACTAAAGGCACTCGTTACTAGATTTTAAGAACTATGTTAAAACTCCATAGTAACCATCTATGACAACTACTAACCACCTAACACCATAACAACAACCATCAAATAAACCATAGCAACGCCCTGAAAACCCTAGCAACCGCCTAGAAACGCCCTAGCAACTCCCCAAAATACCCTAGCAACCAACTAAAACACCTTAGCAACTGCCTAGTAACCACCCAGAACACACTAGCAACCACCCACAATACCTTAGAAACCTGCCTAGCAACCACCCACAATACCTTAGCAACTGCATGTATTTGAACACAAATAAACCGCAGTAGACATGAGTGAATTCATATGAGTGTTGATATTCTATTTCAAATATCATACAATACAGATTGATTATTTTGCAATCCTGACACAAATTAAGAAATGAATGTCACTGCAACCTAGTTTTATCATAAACAGAGGTCAAATATCAAAGCTGGAGTCTTTAATCTTTCCAATGATACTCAAGTTTGTCCAGATCAAGTAAGTGTGATGTTTTAAAATGCAGTGAATGTTTGACAACAATAATCTGGGGCCATCTGCAATCTTTGCCTATAAAGGGCACATATCTATCTAAAACACAAAACCACCACACAATAGCAGAGGAGAGCACTCATTTGCTCAGTAAAATAATTATTTGCATTTGAAATCATATTTAAACTTCATAAAATCATTCAAATAACATTACAAATGACTTTGTCAAAATGTACCTCTTTAATTGTTAATTTTATGCATCATATTTTGCAATATCATATTATGATTGCAATGACACCTGAAAATTATATTTTAAATGGGAGGCCTGAAATAAGCATTTATTTAACTATCGTTTATTTCAAATGTCTATATCTACAATAAATTGTGTGTGTGTGTGTAAGCATGTTTAATGGAGTTAACATGGGAAATGTGCCTTGCTTTAGTGGAGACAAACTGACACTTTTAAAACAGACACATTTAAATGAAAGCAAGCTGATGAGTGGTCCTCTGCTGGTCATAATAGTCTTTTTTTCTTACTACTTACTAATGTGTTTCTATAATTCACATTTAGAAATGATAAAATCACTATTATAACATTTACAATCATATTTTATCCAAATCCATCACTTCATATCTATTGAAACATTAGTTTAGAAAATTGTGCTTATGAGTAATGTGAAACCTATGGAAAATGGTGTTTTACAGAGGACACTAGCAGTAAACATTTCAGCCTTTCATTCTTTTGTGAATGTGTTTTAGCATATTCTCCATCATGGATATGTTATGGTGTCAGACTGTCAGCCCTACATTTCTGGTTGGCCTAGACCTTAACAGCATAGTGTGCATTGAGGTCTTAAAACGCTTGAACCCCGTTAATTGCTGCTTGCAGCTATATTTATTATTATCTTAATAGTTTATGCAACTGGTTCTGCGTAAGAACGAAGGCTTAAACTTGTCGAAGGTGACCTTTTGCTGACCTTTTTTTTTTAACCTTCTGTTTACTTCCCTAACCGCTTCATTAAGTGTGAGAGCTGGCGGACACATCTGCAGAATACTGCATTAATACAACACGGGTCAACCCCACATCTCTCTCTCTAGCCAGCTCTGCTGTAAATTTATTAAGTTTATGGTTTATCAGAGATCTATGACAGATGGTGACTTTAATGTGTGCTAATGAAAGAGGCTCATGGGTACGTCCTTACATTAGCTCAGAGAAGAGCTGTAAATGCTGATTCACCTCAGATAAATGTAATGCTGCCCTGGGGAGGGTGTTTAAAACACTGCTCATACTTCAGCAATGGGGAATTAAATAATATAATGCTTGAAACCACAAACACCTCACTTTCACCTCTAAGTGTCTTCTTGAATCATGGTTTCTATTCATTAATAAAAATAGAGTTTATCATCATTTCATGGTCTGCATTAGGATCTAACGATGGAATATTTCCCCATTAGTCTTTGAACGCAAAATATATCCAGTAGCATATATATATACATATATATATATATATTAACTCTTTCCCTGCCAGTGCTTTTGAAAGAATTTGCTAGCCAGCACCCCCAAAATTTCATGGCCCCCAGAATATTTTATTTATATGAATATCTGAACAAGCAATATATCAAAAGAAAGAACAGACCCCAAAAAAACAAAAAACAGTTTTATTCTAGCTTCATGCATTCGTTTTTATCAACACTTGAATGTGGGTAAGTTTCATTAAAAAAAGCTACATTTTGAGCAAAAAGCTGAGAAAATCGTGTTTTGTTTTTGTTAAAGACTACATCCATCGGATTCAGAACGATTATCAAAACACAGATGGAGTAGATCAAGTCCATAACACCCCTAATGCGTGTACAGTCCTATACCTCGTCCTGGGTCGACATTTCATTCAATAACGTTAGGCAGTTTTGATTTATGTGCAGTTTAATGTTGATGATCGTGTTATTTTACATATGCATCTGCTTACATATGCTATCGCTTGTTTCTGCTTGGTCTTCTTCATATGTCGTTTGATCTGGAGATTCAGAACTCTTTCAGAAGAGGAGCGCCCCCTATTGTATGACAGTGAAAACACGGAAAGCCGTAATGGAAAATTTCCATCAATGGCGAGGAAAGAGTTACGTTTTATTTATTATTTTGTCCTAAATACATGGTTTATTTGAACATAAGTTCTGATTGGATGAGCCGCATTCAAAATCATTGTAAAATGCTGATTAACACATATGTTAGCATACATGCTATATTAAGAAGTTACATAAATTAAGTGTTTAGGGAACATTGGTGTGTCAGGGGTGATCTTGTAAACAACAATTTTGTGAGTCCAAGTATTTATTAGTGGATGTCCTCAAGACACCTTTGTCTATCTTTTTTTGTTTGGAGGAATTTAATCCATTAAACATCCTCAAACCCACTTATATTATTAAATAACACACACATAAATGCACCATAAATTCAGTACTGTAAAATGTTTTAATAGTATTCTTCTTTCAGCATCACTCTTATAAAGTCATGAGATTTTCAAAATAATGCGGTTTATAGTACAATGGAAATTGCTTGTCAGCTGGATGCTAATAATTCAGTTCTGAAGTGAAGACTGGGACACAGAGACCTTTGAGAACAGGAGTGCAAAATAGGGAGCTTATTGCTTAAGAAGTGACGATGAATGTTTTAAAAATTAAAGTTGAATATATGATATGAATTATCTGAGTAAGTCCCAATATTCATTTCAGATAGCAAATCATGGCACTCGAGGATGACCTCTGTTGTTTTTACATGCCATAGTTACATTCTAGTGTATGTAGAATTGTGCATCCAACTCAGCAAGATATAAATACAAGATGGCAAGCTCTGTCTCGATGTTGAGTTGAGTTGAAGGTGGGCACAGAAGGGCTGAATGCACGAGCACTAGCATGCTTGTTATCAGATGTGCCTTCCAAAGTAGTTGATCCTTTAATGATTAATTAAACCCCATGTGGAGCGTAACATGAGGGGACGTTACTGCTGTTTCGGCATGGCAAAGTCCCAGGCAGTATCCTGGGCACACTTCCACATGGCGCGCACCAGCCGGGTGAAACCCATATCCTTGGGCTTCTCCAGCCCACGCATCAGCCGCTGTTTCATGATGGCAATAAACTCCTTATTACTCAGCTCCCCATTTCCTAAAAAAAATGCAAATGAAATAGAGTGTGAGAGAAATATATGAGTAATTATCACCATCAGTGCCACTCAACTCCATATGCTTATCAACCCTCAGCAGAATTCAAAGTACCGATTCAGCGGGTCCGATGCTGTGCACATACGTTTGTACTTGTTAAAATACTCCCATGCTAAAATATGATACTGTAAAACCCATTTACAACATTTGTTGCATAAATACCATTACACAAAGAGAAATAGAGTGGTCCACATTGGAGTTATTTCATGGTTAAAGACAAACAAAAACAAAACAAATAAATCCAGAATAAAAGACTATCAGTGTATTCTGTGTAACGAAACATAAAAAATAAGTGAAAACCAAACACAAAACAAAAGCAAAACACAACAGAACAAATTTAAACAACAAAACAAACAAAACAAAAACACAAAAAATCAAACACAAAACAAGAGCAAAACACAACAAACCAGAACACAAAACGAAAACACAAAACAAGAGCAAAACAACAAACCAAATCCCAAAACGAACAAAATTAAAACCCAAAACAGACGCAAACCACAAAACGTATCAAGCCAAAACGAAAAACAAAACCAAACATAAAGCAAAACCAAAATTAAGCGAAACCACAAAACAAAAGCAAAACAAATCAAACAAAATCACAAAACAAAAACCAACACAAAACAAAACGCAACAAATCAAAGCACAAAACAAAAATTAAAATACAAAACAAACACAAAACATAACAACAAAACAAAACACTAAGTAAAACAAAAGAAAAACACAAACCAAAGAACAAACAAAAAAAAAACCACAATGAAAGCACGAAACAAAATCAAACACACACAACAACAAAAAAACAGGGTTGCCAGGTCTGCCCATCAAAACTAGCCCAATAGGTTAGAGCAACCTTTAAACCACTGGGGAAGAAATCAACCTGCGGCACCAATTTAAAAGGACTTGGCAACGCTGAAACCAACACAACACCCAATTTGACAAGATACAAACAAAAATAATTATTTATGAACAATTAAAACTAACTGAAACTGAAAATCAAAACACACTGATATGATATGATGACTAATATGATTGTAATATTTAAAACATTAAAGACTAAACAATGCATTTTTTTTTTAAATAATGATGACGTGATTAAACATAGTGTGGTGTTATTACTAGCATTTTATAGTATACCAGTAAAGAAGGTACTAGTACTCGTCCTCAGTCTCAAGAAATGATATCCAAAGAGGAACCTGATAAGTCAAGTCATCTTCATTTATATAGCGCTTTTAACAATGGATTGTTTCAAAGCAGCTTTACAGAGATAAACATATAATTTAAGGTAACAGATTGTTTTGGCGTTATAGCGGTTCTTGAATAATGTTACTTCCAGCTAAAGTTAACTTTGATTGATTCACCTCCGTCGAAATGATCAGACTTTAAACGCGAACCTGTGATAAACGCAGACGGCGTTCACATGCTCATTCAGAATTCTATAGTTATGTGCTTTTTAAAATATGTGCGCAGGTTTGTAATTCATACAACCCAGCCTAAACAAACTACTTTTCTTGCCTATAAATTTTGATACAGAATTTTGTTTTATTTTATCACTTCGGGGTACGCGAGCTGGAATTCCCAACGCTTTATAAACATAACACACACACTCACCGTCACAGTCGAACAGTGCGAACACCACGTCACACACATGGTCGGACAGCTCTACCTTGGCCACAGTGCGGGCCACCTGCTTCATGGTGGCTGAGGAGAGAGGGAGAGAACAGGGATGAGTGAAGACAGAACTGTGTGCCTGAGCTCGAGTACTGGTGTCTCGGTCAATACTGGACACTCATTCCCTGCTGAGGACAAATAGGAGAAGAAAAAGATGGATAGAAACAGAAGAGGAGGATGAACTGGAGGTGTGTCCACCCCTTATTAAAATGATCATGTATAGATTGAGGAGGAGGGGCAGATTATCAGATGAATCACGTCATTATTTACTCGCATCATAATGATAATTACTAAGACTGTCAAGAATTGTCAGCCAATATGAGTTTGCAATATGTCTGACCGACAGCGTTTCTTATACAAGCCTTTTTGACCTTTTCTTTTTGCTGTTGACAGAGTCTAGCGCCGTCACTGAGACCGGAGTGATTTCTCCAGACACATGTCACTGATATCTGTCAGGAAGCAGAGGCATTTTAGATCTGGTCCAAAACCTGAGCTGCCTTCATAAGCAGCATCTTAAGGCATCATGAGCTGTTTCCATCCACCTATTTTTATGTGCATTTTGACATATCGTATAAAAAGTTATAAAAATGCACTCAAGTCATTTATGATATAGCATAAAAGAGCCAGTTGCTTCCCCAATTGCAGGAACTTCCATGCTTATTGCAGATATTTGGTGGCAATTCCTACGGAAGTGACCATTTTGTTCTCTTGAACAACATTTGCTGCTTTATTCGCAAATGTTTTATGCGATTTTGATATTTGACAGAGTTAAATTTGCAATTTTAGATATAAACATTCTAAGACATCATCATATATAATTCTATAATTCATTCAATACCAAGAAAGATGGAACAATATATATTATATATATAATTTTCATTAAATAAACAAATGTATAGAGTAGAAAAATATAACATTAAAAACTTAAACGAAAATTTGAAATTCTGAAATGAAATAAAACAAGTTAAAAGTACTAAAATAATAATGAAAAACTAAACTAAAATTTAAATAAAAAAATTCAAAGCTAAACAGAAATTTTTAAAAGCAAATTTATTTAGAAAACATCAAAATAAAAGCTAATTTAAAATATGAATACATAACAGTATGTAAACAATATAATATAACAAACTAAAATAACACTGATTAAATTGGACTGTGTGCCAAGTATATTTATTTTTTGAGTGTTATGTTATTCCTTTAATGTTTCTTGTATTGAAATTCCTGTATTGTTTTTCATGCACTTACAAGTTTCCAACTGAATTAGAATAAAAGGTAGAAGAGCAAGTCTGCTTACATTGTTTAGGAACAAAGTTGTGTCATTTTTCAACCAAATAATATTAAATTATCATCAAAGTCCAGTATATATCTAGACACGGCCATCACTGGGTATAAACATGAATGAGAAGCGTCCAGAGCATGTCATTTACAATCTACCAGCAGGGGCTAAATAATTAAATTATTTTCATTAAATACATAATGAATATAATATAAATATTAGACAAAAAACTAGGCAAATGCTACCTTGGCAGGAAACGAACTGCTTTAACACACCTGCATGTTGAAGACCTGTGGACTAGGCAACTGATCAAACAGACAACCTACTATAAATAAACAAATTTCATAATTATGAATGTGTTGTTTTGCACATCCTGGTGGAAGAGTGAGAAAATGGCCTGTTGGGAACATTAGAGAAGGGCATTAGTGGACCCAGGACCAGGAAGTTTGAAGTTTGAACTAGATAAGGCAAAAGACATCCATCAGAGTCCGGCTAACAGTGGCCAGCCTTCCAGACACAGCCTTGACATCAACATACAGAAGAGAAAAGAGCCATTCTGAAGATGACAAGCTGATAAAGACCCTTTTATGTCTTTATAAGGATCAGTGATTCAGAGTATCTGAGTGTCAGGGGCCAGACTTCAGACACATGTAAGAGAGGTTATCGAGAGACATCATTCTGCACGAGAGGAATCAATCCTGAGATAAGGACTGTGAGGAAGTGTGTGTGTGCGGAGGGAAGTGATGTGCTGAAGAGCAGAGACACTGCAGTACTGGATGTTTTTTAAAGTCAGTATTACTGGTTTTATTGAGACGGATTCATTTGTGTACATATATATATATATACTTTAAATGATGTTCGAACAAATATATTACTACTCAGAGAGCGCAGACGAAACACACTAAACATGGTCATGTTATCTTGCTTTCTGAGGCTTATGCCTGGTGTTTGGAAACGCAGTTCAACTGTAAGACAGTTCTGGGAGGTAATAATACCGAACCACTTTGACTAGACTTTGCTCAACCAAAACAGCTTTTCAGATGCTGGTTAGTCCAGTTATGCCATCTCATCACAGTCACGTGTCTTTTTTGATGCGCATCAAGTAAATGTGCTTCCATGGTAGTTTATGCATATGTTTCCTTATTGGATATACAATTTACTCGACTCAGTCGAGCGCATATGTTTTTATGCGCATTTTCAGAAATTATGCGCATAAAAATAGGTGGATGAATAGCTAGTGAGTGCAGTTAAAGCTGCAGTAGGGAGTTTTGAGAAAACGTTGACTTAGCCTGAAAATTTGAACAAACACAACTTACAGGTCCCACCCCTTGCTCTCTGCTGCGCTAAAGCCCTCCCTCCACAGCTCGTCCTCCACAGCGGAGCCTGTCGTGAACGCGCAGGCTAGTAAACAGGGCCACCCATAACAGCGGATAAAAAGTTATATGGCACATTCACTAATAGGGACTAAACGTCAACAATATGCTTTACATTGACTATGGCCTGCCCATACTTTGACTACAAACTTGGTTCTCAAATCATTATGTATTTTGCAATAGCCTACATGTAACTTTATAACGTTGCACTCTTTCTATAAGTTATAAATAGCTAGTAAGATAACGTTAATATAGCGATATATAATGCTAGATAAGGTGTGCTAGTACATTATTTCAGCAACATGACAAGCCAGTGAATTAGCAGGTTTCAATTGTTGCTTAGCAGAGTGCGTGACATTTTATCTACATGTTATGCGGCTAGAGTTTTGACACCGAGTCAATGGGCTCTGTGTAATTCTTTCTTTTTCGCTTGTTTATCGTCATCAGTCTTTTTCTCTTTGCCTCTGTTTTATGAGCAGGTGTCACTCGAGAATTGGCAGTTTAGGTTGTTTCTCCGTCATAAGCACAGCTGCGGCACACCGGCAATCTTGAGTTTGAACGACGGCTCGCGCTGTGCAAGAGAGGGGTGTGATCAGCGCGTACACGAGCGTGATTGACACTGCTAAGACATTCCTCCTGGCTCTGATTGGTTGTTTCTGACCGGGAGCGTGTATTTCTGCAAATGGCAATAAGACCACAATAGGACCCATATATTCTACTGTCAGGACATAATGACAGTTTTAAAAAATATGTAAAAAATATTTTTTACAAAAGCTACCTACAGCAGCTTTAAATGGAAAGGACAACTAATGATACTTTAGAGACTTTTTTGGATTGCCTGAAAATCCAGGTAATGTGTATTTAAAAGAGAAAATTATTAAAGGAAGAGCAGCTGCAGTAAAATGGGACACATCTGGCTGAGTGGCTCTGCTAATGGAAGGAATGAGCGAGAGGGAGGAGACCAGGAAGAGCTGATGCTATATGGAAATTACAAATGGGAATTTTTGCATTGCAAAGTCAGTCTTGTAGTAGACTCAGAGTCAACAAACTGACCCTCTGGAAATCTCAAGCTGCGTTTGATTGCTTCAGTCAACTTCTGTCCGCTTCCAAACTAAAGGATTACAAGGAATTGGCTGAGGGATCATGTATTAGTGTGTGTGTGTGTGTGTGTGTGTGTGTTTGTACCTTTATCTATAGAGGCGCCCGCCATGTGGTAGAAACTCAATGCAGTGTCGACATCATTGACGTTCTTCAGGAAGGTAAAGAAGTTCTCCACTTCCTCAAACGTGATGCCCTGTGTGCGAGAGAGAAATAGAGAATGACTCCCACGACCAAACTAATTCATTACATTGAATTCTTTTATGACAAATCTGGTCAAACAGCTCAGTTAGTAAAGACCGTTGAGAGAGTGAAATTAAAGTCACATGACATTAGCTCTCTCAAATAGAGCTGAGGAAAACATGCTGTGTTTGCAATAAGCACAGAGCCTGTACATATTGTTTTAATATCCTTTTAATAAAAGCATAAAATTACAGAATGAGAGCATTTGAGCGACACACAAACACAAAACAGCTCTACGGAGAGAAAGCTCTTCATACTCCAGCGTGCCGGAGTGCTCTCATGATAATGTTAGGCCTGACGAAACAACAATCAAACTGAAGACAGACAAACATTTCAGAGAATATGATGAGCCCTTTAAACTGTATCCCAATGCATTCTTACTCACTTTACCAAGTATTCAACTCTCAGCTAAACATCAGTCTATGGGGTTCAAATTATCCATGTGACTAATCCATTTACCTCTGTGAACATCTAAAGACATTGATTAACAAGAAAAAAAATCGAAATTAACCCTGGGGCATAAGAAAATTAAAACGGCACCTCAGGGTCAAAAAGGCTACTGACCTCTGATGCATATTCATATCATATAATGAGGAATCAAACTCTACTTGAGCCTTGAAATGGTGGGGAGGTCGTTGTCTACTATTAAAAAAAGAAACATACTGTAATTTTCCCAACACCAAACTATGGAAGTTTCCCCATGGAATAAAAAATTAAAAAGGTAATTGCGGCTTTTTATCTTACAATTCTGAGAAAATAATAAACTCGCAATTGCAAGCAGTTAAGTCTGAATTATGAGATAAAAAGACACAGTTACCTTGTTTAATGGCGAGTTTATATCTCGCAATTCAGACTTTATTTCTCGCAATTGCGAGGGAAAAAAGTCAGCTGTCATACCAAACTCCCAAAGTCCACACAAAAGTGTTTTAAGGAGGCAGTGACGTGAACAGCTGAACAGAAAAGAAACAGAACAGCATACAGGGGTCTGGAAGCATGTTTTTAAATGTTACTAGAATTAGAAGTTATTTTTTACTTTAAAAGCTGTGTTAAAAACACAACACCATGGCAGGACGTTCAAAAAAACATCACAAAGGATGACGCAACGCCCAGACACGTCTGTCTGAATGTGTTTGGCTGTAGAGAATGTGTTTTATACTGGACAAATGTAAAAATTTTAATTTTCAGAGAATAGTTTTTTTGAAAGAGATTCATACTTTTCATCAGCAAGGATGCCTTTATTGATTAAAAAAACGAGTTAAGACTTTATATTGAAAATTTACTTTCATCAAAGAATCCTGAAACTTCCAAGTTCCCACAAAAATACTAAGCAGCACAATGATACAACATTTTATTAGTATATTAGAATGATTTCTGAAGACCATGTGACACTGAAGACTGGAGTAAAGATGCTGAAAATTCAGCTTTGTAATCACAGGAATAAATTACATTTAAAAAAATATTATTTTAAATTGTAGTAATATTTCACAATATTACTGTATTTTTGACCAAATAATTTCAAATTGGCTGTAATTTTGTTCATTCTTTCGGTAACACTTTACAATAAGGTTCATTAGTTAACATTAGTTAATGTATTAACTAACATGAACTAACCATGAGAAGTCCATTTGTTACTGTATTTGTTAATCTTTGTTAACGCTAGTTAATAAAAATACAGCTGTTCATTGTTAGTTCACAGTGCATTAACTAATGTTAACTAAAATAAAGTATTAGTAAATGTTGGAATTAACATTAACAAAGATTAATAAATGCTGTATACATGCAGCTCATGTTAACTTATATAGTTAACTAATGGACCTTATTGTAAAGTGTTACCATTCTTTCTTCTCTCAGCAGGGACAGAGAAATGACTTGACTCTCAAAAGTTGTCACATGACACCAGGTTAGGACGCGTGTATATTTTAAAAAGAGACAATGGGAAAAAAGAAGAGAGAAAATATGGCAGACACAGGCACTCAGACACATTGACAGTTGAAGGAGAGAGTGAGGACTCACTGTGCTCTTCTTACAGTGACACTTCACAAACACACACACACACACAACTTTTTCAGACTGGCGTCTCGCCCACCTGAGCATCCTTGAACATTCTTTTGAGGTTCTTCTGCATCAGTTTGAGTTTGCGAGACTGAACTCCACTGTAGGCCAGCAGCATCCCTCCAAACTGCTTCTCTGTGATCCTGCCGTCCACCGGATCATTCCTCTCAAACTACACACACACACAGGGGGAACGCTGAGTAATTGCTTCAGAAGGGAGTCTTGTGATCAGCTGGTCAAAATCATTTACAATTCATGTTTGACTGAATACTTAAGCGTGGGCACAGCTGTGCCAGGTCACGAGTTGGAGGATTTAAAGTAGCTGACAGCAAAAGTTGAACAGCTCTCTCTGGTTGGAACGCATTAGGGTTTGACCATTACATTCATTTAAATAAAAGTTTGGCTATTATCTACACAACCATCATGAATGTGAACATGCTGCTATCAATTTCTACAACTGATATAATAAGAGATATAACTTTCCAACACTGGATCGACTCCCATTTCAACACGCATGAAAAAAAGAACGGCTGCTAAATATTTCTTTAAAAGGCACACACACACAGCAAAAGACTTTTCACTCGATTATAAGTGATTGTCAGGACTGTGAGATAGAAAAGTCTCATCTCTGCTTTCTGTAATCTTGGATATAAATGCTCAGTCCACTGAGGTGAGGCTGTCCTGTGGGTGGGAGCTGTTAACATAGAAGGAGGGAGAGATTGAAGAATATCTGACAGAACAGAGAGCTGCAGCCTCAGCACATCTCAAAGACCAGATAACGAGAGAACGAGAGAGAGAGAGAGAGAGAGAGAGAGAGAGAGAGAGGTCTAAAGGTGTCTGTGACAGAGGCTGCCTGAAACACTGACACTCTGTCAGACCCTAAGGAGGTTACATCACATTCAGTGTCACTCACGCCACACTGCTGCCAACTGCTCTCAAGCCCTCACTGACTCCTACATTGCAAATCGTCTTTCTTTTTTTAATCTACCATGGTAGTATTATAGTTTACACTAAAGTACCTCCAAGAGTGGTTGACCTGGTTTTTCCATTGACCAATACCTAAAGAGCAGGGTGGCAGATGACTCGTATAATGAAAATATGTTATAAACAAGTCAGTTATAAGTGAAATCAATTTTTTTTTAAATCTAGATCCTTTTATCACGACCTTTAGGTATCTTGTGAGTATTGTTTTCTTTTTTTCTATCGTTTGTTCGTTCATTCGTTCTTTCTTTCTTTCAGTAGTAACTTATGCAGGAGTCTAAGCTTCCATTGGTGACATTGGCTGACAACTTTCAACTTCAATTTATTTCCGTAATCTGCACTTCTCCATATTCCTCGACTTCTGTGCCATACCTCGAGTTTAAGCACATCGTGCTGTAATTTCCTCTGGAACTCCAGGAAACTGCCGATGGTGAGTTTGCCCTTCAGGTCAGCCCCGAAAAAGTATGTGGTGAGAGCTGAACTGCAGCCTCCTGTTTTCAGAGTGTTTCCTGTGGTGGAGCGATCTCTGTGTCTCATGCCCATACTGGTCTGAGAGCGAATGATACTCTGAACCTGAAAAAACAGAAATAATAATTCATGTCAGTAATTCCTTACATTTACAGAGCATTTTTGCCACTCCTCGCATAACACTTGAGGAAAATCTCCTTATCCACCAATGCGCAGCAATGTATGATACACTGATGGCCAGAGCGCACCAGAACACACACCACACTGACTATCAGTAGAGAGAAGAGAGAGAGAGTGATGCAGCCGACTCAGAAAGAGACGGAGAAGCAGAGGAAGGAGAAGGATGTGAAGGACAAGAAGGACAAAGAAGAAGAGGAGAATGAGAGAAAGAATGAGGAAGAGGAAGGGTATGAGAACAAGAAGAAAAAGGAGAAAGAGGTGGAGATGGAGGGATGAGGAGGAGGAAAAAAAGGAGGGGAAGGAGGAGGCAAAGGACAAGGAGCAGGAGGAGGAGAAAGAGGTGGAGGAGGAGAGGTAAAAGGAAGAAGAGGAGAAAATATAGAATAAGGTGGAGAAGGACAAGGGGAGGGGAAGATAAAGGAGGAGGAGGAGAAAAGAAGGGGGAGATGAGAAAAAAGATGAGGAGGATGAGTAGAAATGGAGAAGGGGTGGTAAAGAAGGAGGAGAAGAAAAGAAGGAGGTGGAGAATAAGGACAAAGAGGAGCAGATCAAAAAGCAGAAGATGGAGAAGGAGAAAAAGGAGGTGGGGAAGAAGGACAAGGAGGAGGAGAAGAAAGAAAGAGGAGGAGGAGGAGGACGGGGATGATTAGAAGGAGAAGCAGGTGGAAGGAGAAAAAAGGTAAAAACAAGGCAGAGGAGAAAAAGGGGTGGTGGAGAAGGACAAGGAGAAAGTGAATATGGAGAAGGAGGAGGAGACGGCAAAGGAGGTGGGGAAGAAGAAGGAGGAGAAGAAAATGGAGTTGAAGAAAAAAGAGGGAGGTAGAGACCAAAGGCAAGGAGGTGGAGAAAAAGGAGAAGGAGGTGGAGAAGAAGGACAAGGAGGAGGAGGAAAATAAAAAGGGGGAGGTGGAGATCAAAGGCAAGGAGGTGGAGAAAAAAAAGGAGGAGAAGGACAAGGCAGAGGAGAAGAAAGGAAGAGGAGGGGGACGGGGACGATTAGAAGGAGAAGCAGGTGGAATGAGAAAAAGGTAAAAAGAAGGAAGAGGAGAAAAAGGGGTGGTGGAGAAGGACAAGGAGGAGGAGAAAGTGAATATGGAGAAGGAGGAGGAGACGGCAAAGGAGGTGGGGAAGGAGGAGGAGGAGGAGGAGAAGAAAATGGAGTTGGAGAAAAAAGAGGGAGGTAGAGACCAAAGGCAAGGAGGTGGAGAAAAAGGAGAAGGAGGTGGAGAAGAAAAAGGAGAAGAAGGACAAGGCAGAGCAGAAGAAAGGAAGAGGAGGATGGGGAAAATAAGAAGGAGAAGCAGGTGGAAGGAGAAAAAGGTAAAAAGAAGGAAGAGGAGGAAGGAGGATGGAAGAGGAGAAAAAGGGGAGATTGAGCACAAGGATAAACAGAATAAGCCTCCCCTTTTACCCTTATTCTTCTACTACTTGTCTCTTCTTTTTCTCCTTCTCCACAAAGATATTGAGAAGGAGAATGATGATGATGAGGAGGAGGCTAGAAAGAATGTCTTCTCTTTCTTTTTCTAAATATTATTCACTGATGGACACTGGACTCCAAAGAAAACTGAAAACAGTGAAGAAGGCGACGAGCACTGGGAGGAATTCAAGGACTCTTCTCAGGATGACGGTGTAAATGTTCAGTTGTTGAGGGACCGGAGGATGTTCAGAAGGAACTACACTGTCTAGGACATCAAGGGTATTAGTTCCTGATGTTATCTGGGAATAAGGGCAGTGATGTGTGTGAGGTTCTGGGACAGCAGATAAACAGAAGCATCAATAAATGACAGCATAAATACTGCTGCTTAAATCAGTCACTCCAAGAGAGCTGAAATGCTCCCAAAGATCAAGCAGTTTTAATTCCCTTAGCATATTAAAAGACTGTAACTAGAAGAATTTGTTCCCTAAAAATGAATAGCCCTAACCTGGATGATCTGTGATGAACACACTGCACATGTGACTGCACATTCTATATTAATTGGCAACATTTAAATAGCCAACACTTTGGATAACGACCTCCATTTGATTTTGTGAAGCAACTTCATGAAAAAGAAAATCACTTTGGTTCCTTTTATATCCATTCCTAACTAAGCTTCTTGAAACCCGGGCTGACAAACAGGCACTATACAATTCTCTGACCTATTACATCTGTTGTGGTTTGAATGCCCCCCTCTTGGCTGATCTCAGAGGTAGATCAATGCACAGATTACTGGAGGTCCCCATCCACGGACAAGAGCATTAAGTGTATTCCCTGTGATGCGGCTTAGTATATTTGCTCGGTTGAGCACCAATACAGTGTGTTTACCAACGGGTACTGCATGTACTCAGAATGCTTTGGGAAACTGAAAGACCTGATACTACCAGGTGAATGACTCATAGTGACTTTGCAAAACGAAAGGCAAATGTGGCCTGAGGGGTCAAGCGAAAACAAAATAAACAGCTGAAAACTGCAACCAAAATACACAAACGGCCTTTACGCTGTCAGAAAAATATGTGCAAAAAACCTTTAGGGGTACAACAGCTTGTCACTGAGGCAGTACACTTAAAGGAACAACTTTGTCAAAGGTACATATTAGTGCCTTAGAGTAGTGATATGTACCTCTACAGTACTACAATGAACATTTAGGGGTAAATAAGGTACAAAGTTGTACCCCGATAAAAACTAAAGGTCAAATTTAAAATACAAATCCACATTCAAAGGCAAAAACGATGCATTCGAATTTTAAGATGTGTGTCAGGCAGCCGTATCTGTGGCGCACAAGATGCGATGATCAAGTAGGAGTTGTTGCGTTTTAATGTTTTTCTTAGCCTATCCAGTTGAACCCACTTGATGCGCCGCTGCTGCATGCGTTGTTCATTCAAAACATTGCAGAAATAGAAAATATATCGGTGACGTTAAAGCCGTAACCAGGCCGTTCACACAATGCATTTTCTGCGCTGCTTTTTCATTGCTTTCTATGAAAATGTGATAGATTTGACCTTTGCACTCGCATCTCGCCCAAGAGCCGCATGTTTAGAAAGCCATGTAAAGTTAAAAGAAGTTCAACTTTTTTTCATTCCATGATTGCATCTCATGTTTTTAAACACAAAACAGTACGGCTCTTTGTATTAAACTATGCCGTTTTGTTCATAATTGTTTACGCAATTTACAAAATTATATTTGATTTATAAACGTTAACTTATATGTTATGCACTTTTTTGTACAGACAGTCAAAGACATAAACAATTTAATGCATTCATTAATATTTTGCCCGTTGCGCCCTCTTGTGGCCTCAAGAGACCAGACAAAAGCTTTTTCAATCTAAATGAAATTATGCCTGTTAAATTCGAACATAATTCTCATATTAGTCATATTTAAGTATAAAATTCAAATTTAGTTTTTCAGCCATTTTGACAGCCCTACTTCACAACACGACCTTGTTTCTGCAACGACTTTCTGCAAGTTTCCTACAACGTCTAACAAGTTTATGTGGTGTAAAAAAGTGACAAAGACAGTAAAGCTATGCGAAATCGTAGTCAAATGTGATTCGAATAGGATTTCAAACCACATATGGAAATCACACTGTTAACATTTGCTAAATATGATTGGCTTCCAAAAGGATATGCACAAAAATCAGATTTGGTCTGTCTTTTGTGTTCACTTACTTGCTCAAACTCCTCAAGGTCGACTTCTCCGTCTCCATTCAAGTCAAACATCTTGAAAGCAATTTCAAAGTTCCTCTGAGGAGCTGCAGAGAGAAGAAACAGAGGATTTGCAACCCAAAGGTATCACACCACGTACTTTCACTTACACATAATGGCTATTTCTGCATTTCTTAAAAGGTGCATTAAGCAAAAATAAATAAATAAATGGCTGTTGAATAGTGAATCGGACCGAACACCAAAATACACAGGTAGCCAATCAGCAGTAAGGGGCATATAAAGGCATAATGGGGGAGGAACAACTATAGAAAGAGAGAGATGGTGGAGAAAATACAAAAGAGGAAAAGGCCAAAGGAACATAACTTTAAAAAGAAGGGTTACGATCAGGCAAGAGGTAGGACCCGCGGTAATATTGGAGAAGCTTTCCAGCGCTGGAGAGACCTGAAAACTGCTTTATTTCTTCTCGATAAACGAGTAATGTTGGTTTTGCTGTGTCTCACAGAACTAAGATATGCTGTCTTTTGCTTGAATACACTCGTGTGATCTTCGCTTGTTTGTTCATTGCATTATTATCACTATAAGCCTGGAACATCTTAACCTTCTCCATCGCCCGATTCAAGCATCTAAGTGTGTCTGAAAAGTGAGATAACATACTCTCTAATATATGTTTTTTCTTTTGGTTTCCCCTTTTAGTGATTGCTTTGACCCCTTAATCTTGTCACATTTGTAATATATTAGTTAGCCTACTTGGATTATCGTGATATCGACTCAATCGGGAGCAGTAAAATAATCTTAATTATACCATGGTCTGGGTGAATACTCGATTCTGATTGGCTGCAGGGTGTCCATTAAAAAGTGATAGAGGACACCTAGTAAAGGAGTTCTGGTGAAACTGACTGTTTACTGTTCGAAATGAATAAATAAATGTGCTGGCTACATCAGCTGTGAGTAACCATAGCAACAGGCAGTCAAAGTATCCGTTTACAATTTATTGTATCAAAACAAACATCTAGTTAGCCGTTATACTATGCCTACCTGTGTGTTTTAATTATAGGATAAAAAAAAACGAAAGTGTAACGCCCATGGCTAGACAAGCCTAACTTACATGAAAAAAAAATACATTAACTTTCTGGCTCGTAAGTTAGCTAAACTGAAGGGTTCTACGAGCTGAGCGGACTACAAATATCTCCGGTTGCCAGTGTTGGGGAAGTTACTTTTAAAAAGAAGTGTAACTCGTTACTTCTTTTAAAAAGTAATCCGTTACTTTACTTAGTTACCCCATATAGAAAGTAACTTTTTACGTTACTCGTTACTTTAACGTTACTTTTATGTTGCTTGACTTTGGACAGAAACCAATATCTGTTCCTAAATGTGTAGGCCTACATAAAGTTCTACTATGCATAATGCCATATATGATGCCATAAATGCATAATGCATTTATCAAAAATGTTCATATTTATGAAGAAATGCCGGTTAATGGACAGGCATATGCATGGGCGGCGCTAGGGAGGGGCTAGAAAGAAAGCCCCCAAGAAATACCAAAGCACCCCGTTAGCACCCCCAAACTTATCTTGTTATTTAGACATAATAAGGGGACATTCTAATCTGCATTAAGCCAAATTAAGCGTTCTTATAATGGTTTTCTATGGGAGGAAAATGCTTAACGTGTAATTAAACACGTTGCGTTCATATTCGGGCTCATCTGATTTTTTGTACATAGTATAGACTTTATTATGATTTTAGTATCATAATGATTAATAAATGCACGCACAATTATCCGTGAACTTGATAAATGTTGCAGATATGTTTTACTATGCACAAACAAACGCCTTTCAACTTATGTTTGCAAAATTCTGAATTAAATGAATTTGCAGCAATATACAAATAGAGAGTCTGGGCCTACTATAGCCTACGTGTTGTAGCCATTAAATAAGCGCATTTAGTTTCATATTTAAAAAAAAATTATAATGGTATTTTTTTTCCATCTATGCTGATTATGAAAAGTGAACAGCGCGAGTAAGATGGATGCGCAATATATCGGTAGACATTGAGTCAATCAGACATGATTTTAACCACTTCATTAAGTTTTGTTTTGAAGAAAGCCTTTCTTTAAAGCGAATTTCGTTTTGTATAAATTGTATCTTAATTTTAATCATTTTTTTTATCAACCAAATGCCTGCAAGTAAGAAGCAAACATAGGAGACAATATAATCATGGAAGCGCCGGCGTGGTCACTTGCATTGCACGTGAACTGGAGCATCTCATCATAAATTAACCGAAACTCAACGTATAGAATTTAAGCTTGAAATGTCTTTAAACGAAACATTTCAAAACGAAAAGAAATAGGCTACTCTCTGATTATGAAATCCATTATGTGCATTTCTCTCTGGGGCGTTCACTATGGAGATGGCGTTCGCGGTCAAATCTATCAAATGACGGAGATCGCTGTCAAATCCCAGGGACAGATAATCTGTCCCTGGGGAAAGTAACGTTGCGCCAAATTGAAAAAGGAACTACGTTTCGTTACCAAAATTTTTGTAGTAGCGCGTTACACTACTTTTTACCCGAAAAAGTAGTTGCGTTACACACAACACTGCCGGTTGCTAAATAAACCGTCAGGCGTAACCAGGGAAACCAAGTTATTGTTTGTAAAAACTTTAGATTTCGATTGTAAAACTAATTAAAATATAAACTAATGTTTTGAAAATGTGTTATTTGGCAAGTGACCATGGTATAAGCGGGTTAATGCCCTTCGAGGTGTCCATTGTCTAGGTATTAATAACACCTCGTCGGGCATTAACCCTTACTTACACCACACAATTGAGGATTTTTTGACAAGTCTCAAATCGGGCCATGCCCCCAGATCGTTTGGGGGGTGTAAATCGGGCCCAAAATCGGGCTTAAAATTTTTCAGGTGTGTGGCCAGTATTAGCAAAACAAGAAGTGATACAAAAGAGATACAGACAGAGACTCGGAGACTTACTGGAGAGGACGGTTGTGAGGAAGATGTAGTCAGAGAAAGAGATGAGTCCACACTCCCCCAGTGTGTAGAAAATGCTGTCCTCGTCTGCAAACCTCTCCCTGTCCTGAGAGATCTTCTGTAGGTGGCCAGAGAGAAACAGAGGAGAGAGAGTCAGCAATGCTTCTGTTTAAGAGCTGAGCTCCACAGAGTCTGAACAGAGAAGCGGATACAAGGGAACTAGCATGCTAACACTGCACAGTACAATCATGCAAGTGATGCAGTCATACAAGACACAAGCAAAAGAGATAACAACATGAAAAGATCATTAAAGCAGACATTTCAGAAGTGTCACTTATCAACAGCACATGAGATGGGTTGTTTCAAAACCAAGTGAGCTGCCTAACTAGACGGCATTTTTTGGCATGGTCAAACAATCAAATCAAGGGGGTCGCCATCGTAGATCTCTCTCAAAGTTTAAATCAAGTGGATTGTCTAGCTTAAACAACATTTTTGAGCACCATATTTGAGGCCAAATGTCTGACCAAAGTAGATTTCCTACGTAAATAGGCATCATATGAATGTGCAAATGCTCAAATTAAGAGGGGTGTCTACCTAAACAACATTTTGGTCATCGGAGAAGCATTTGAATCAAGGGGTTATGCACATTTTCATAATCATATGCGTGTTTAAATGTTCAAATCAAGAGAGTTGACCATCTAAACTGCAGTTCTTAACATCGTAGGTGTTACCTAACAGCATGTGATAATGGTGCCTGTGATGCTCAACAATGTTGTCTAGGTAACCAGCTCTGACATTGAACAACAACACAGTAAACCACTGATTTGGCTTCACAAATCGCAAGATCACACTGTATTTGTCATTTCTGCAGTAAACTGGTTCACATTCTATGAGCATGTGCGAAGGTGACTCCACAGTGGTGTGAACACAGTTTTCTACCTGTTTTTGACATAGAAAGACACAGAAAATGTACTCATTAGGACCCTCAAGTGTGAAAGTACAAACACAAATACTGTACGCACACACACAAATAGCATGCCAGAGTTCAGCTTTCTGCCGATTTATTGTTACCTCTGTCTGGGGTGGTTCCCATCAGTGTGTTGTGGGGAAGAGAGAACGGATTAAAACAACCTGACCATTGGCACAGACAATCAGGCCCACCACCACACACCATAACATACATCCAATTCCAGCCATTTTCACTTCATGCTAACACACATTTATGCAGCGTCCCACACATACTTCCCACTCTTCCTCTGTGGCAACATGATACAAGCTGATAACACATGATACATGCCTCCATATTCACCGAAGCATCAGTAATCAAAAACAGAAAATTAGATTTCCCTCTGAAACTCCTATTAGCGGTGTTCGCTAATGCTAGCATTGCTACTGCCATTACTTAAACCCCTTCACCGAATTTTTGCATGTCTTTGAAATACCAATTTCAACATTCTGCAAATATCTGTCAAACATTTTTGTATAATGACACTGTGCTAGTTGTCATTCGTATCACTCTTTCTCACCAAATAATATAATAATTTGAACTCAACTGTTGAAATCACACGACCAACCAAATACCACTCACTTTATCTTAATAAATAAAGTCATTTTGACCAAAATATTTTAAATGATTTCCACTCACATCAAGTGAATATTCCAGTAATACCGTTGGCCTAATAAAAGCTGTATAATCCTACATAAGGGTGGTCCATCCTCATGGTGGCCGCCATGTTGAAATCACATGCTACTCACTTTATCTTCGTAACTTCCCTATTACCCCATGCTTCTAGGTTGCAGAATAAACTACTGGGTGAAAAACACGCCTGTGAATAATAACTTCTGGCTTTTGCGTGATGCACACAAATATGTGTTAGTATTAAGTCTATTTGAATCAGTATTTCATGTCCAGTTATTAAGTAGCATTTTAATTATTCAGCCAATCCTGATCACCCTGTCAGGGTTTATTTAAAAGCTGACTGCAAGGCACACTATTGTTTACTAATTAAATCTGCACCACTTTTGCTGTGTGTACATGAATGCTACCTCAAATTGTGTGTTGAGGAGAGGTGTGATATTACTAATCAAAATTTTAGCTGGTGGGTGATACAAACAGTTGAGAAGATTTCAAAGGCTTAATGGTCGTAAGATAATGAAACCGAGCGAGAAATTATTCAGCGTGATGCTCACAGTGCACAGGTATTCTGTAGCACCTACACGTTCAGAGTACATCAGTCGTATACTCGTTATTGAGGTCTATTATGGGATGTAATGACTGCACTCAATAATGTCCACTATGGTTTCGGATACCACTACAAATGTCTGTCCCTGCAAACAGTGCACTATTTAAAGGGATACTCCACCCAAAAATGAAAATTCTGTCATCATTTACTCACCCTCAAGTTGTTGCAAACCTGTATGAGTTTCTTTCTTCTGCTGAACACAAAGGAAGATATTTTGAAGAACGATTGGAACTTTGGCACCATTGACTTTTTTTATTTTTTATTTCTACAATGGAAGTCAATGGTGCCAAACAACCGTTTGGTTCCAATCGTTCTTCAAAATATCTTCCTTTGTGTTCAGCAGAAGAAAGAAACTCATACAGGTTTGCAACAACTTAAGGGTGAGTAAATGATGACAATTTTCATTTTTGGGTGGAGTATCCCTTTAAGTGTATATAGCATGTGATTTCAGAACACCCTAGCAAAGCAATGTCATAGCAAACACCTAGAACACCCAAGCAACTGCATAGCAACCATATTGTTTTCATACCATTGAATTTGACCACATGGAGGGTCAAGCGTGTGCATTGGGGACAAGGTAAACACGTTATTTTTGTACCGGCTCTGAAACTAGTCAGAGTGGGAATACGCTCAAGCAGCTAGCAGGTGTGGCGGTTGACGCTGACAAAAGCAAATGTGTGTGTGTGTGTGTGTGTTTGTGTGGGCTAATAAGCTCCGGGCGCACTGTGTCCCTGTTGTCACCTTCAGAGACACTCAAGAGACGCAGTCTTACCCAACATTAGTAGTGCGGGTGTCAAACACACTGGCATTTCAGTACAAAACTATAGGAGCCCTTCTTCAGTCTCTGTAATCCACAATCTCAATGTAGACATATTGTCAACATATGATAACGTTTTTGTTTTATATATTTATCTTTTACCCATGACATTGACGGAATTTTCCGGCTTTCTGTGTTTCCACTGTTATATGGTAGAGAGCGCTATTATACATCTTCTGAAAGAGTACAGAATCTCTCGATCAAAACATAGGCAAAAAAAAAAATAGAAACAAGCGATAGCAAATATAAGCAGATGCATATGTAAAATTAAATAAAAAACTGCCTAATGTTACTGAATGAAATGTCGACCCAGGACATTTCTTTTTCAAACGTTCTTTTGATTTCTTATTTTTATTTTGTATGTTCAACAAATTATTCTGGGGGCCATGAAACTTTTGTGAAAAAAAGTGCTGGCTGACAACTTTTTGGGGAAAAAGTGTTCAATTCCATATTAATTTTTACCTGTGATATCAAAAATCCGTAGCCTGGATGCCAGCCCGAACCCCGCCAAAAACATGGTCCGGAAGTTCAGTCTGGACTCGATCCATTGAGGAGTAATTATGATCGGTTCAGAAATGGTCGCCCAATCAAATTGCCAGGGCGGGCTTTATACAATGATGGACAGATGATCTGCAGTTACGTAATCATCACATTATCAAAGAGCTCTTGAGTTGAACTGGTTTCCCTCAGAGATGACTGCACTTGGAGAACTTAGATGTATAGATTCCGCTATTGCGTCTGTTGTAAAAGAAATCGACAGCGCATTCACTTAAAAAGACGAACAGAGAACTGCAATCAAGGCATTTGTTGATCGGAAAGATGTGTTTGCTGTTCTTCCTGCGGGATTCGGCAAAAGTTTAATTTATCAGCTGGCTCCGATGGTCGCTAAGAAGATGGGACGCAATGAAATTGTGGTTTCTCCTTTGGTCGCACTCATGGAGGACCAAGTAAAAGAAGCAACAGTCATTATTTTACTACTTCCAGCGTGCGTGTAGTTGAGTTCTGTTGACAATTTGCGTAGCTCATAAAAAAAACCCTTACTGCGTTGCTCTGATTGGTTGTAGGTCTATCCAATTGAGTGCAGAGTTTTTTTTTTTCCTGGTTCGGTTAAGACACGCCTCATAATCAAAGCCCTATGGAGCAGTATCAGACTCACATTCTGACTAGAATATGAGTATGACGAAGTCAGGCTAAAAAATCGGTATAATTCATGGTGAAATTTCATTGGAATTTCTCCATATTTTTTTCAGAATATCATCTGAAATTCTGTGGTATCATAACACTATGAAAGGGCGCCCAGCAGGACGTCTGTTTAAATCACGCCGAACTCTATGTGCGGAGATGCCATGAGCATGGAGAGGAGGTGAACCTTCTCAGACAGTCGTCAGAATGGAAGAAAGGATGTGGGTGGTGAAGCAAACGAGAAAGAAACAGAGCTGTGAAAAGCTTTTAAGCAGTCATCTCCAGCCAGAGAAACAGGAGACATATTCAGAGCTCACATACCTCTCATTGGTGCTCATATCAAACTGGCCATGAAAGGTTTTGTCTAGGCTGCTTCACACTTGATTTGAATTCTTAAATTAACTTTTTTTTTTTATTAAGGGGCAATAGCTGACACATAAAGCTCATTTTATAAGATTGTTTTAGCTACTCTCACCCCTGAGACAGTAAATACAGATATCTG
Organism: Rhinichthys osculus; assembly: GCA_029959095.1. Classification (NCBI taxonomy): domain Eukaryota; kingdom Metazoa; phylum Chordata; class Actinopteri; order Cypriniformes; family Leuciscidae; genus Rhinichthys; species Rhinichthys osculus. Next base: position 32,371,044 of record JARWKJ010000001.1, on the reverse strand, counting down.
ACAGCTGAAGGTCACTGCAGAAGCTCTAAGCTCAAACTAAACGCATAACTAGATTAGAATAGAACATAATGCTATTTTATGACGAATATAGCAAACACAAAAACATCAACAACACAGTCATTCACTGCTGGCCTAGGGGATTTTTTGCTCTATTTTTTTCCCTAGTTCTTTTAAATAAAGGAGATATTGCCATAATGGAAAGAATCGACTTGTATACTACACTGATTTATTCAAGTTTGTTCTTCAGGTTTAACCATCTAAATAACACTTGGTTCTGGTTTCGAGATGCAAAGTATGTGAGCTTTCCAAAGGCCACTTCTTCTAAGACAAGGAGCATTTGCTCTTAATCTTATCAATGAAATTACAGAAAAGAGCTTGTTGATGAAGGTTTTTTTTTTTTCATTTAATCAATGATAATAAAGAGGGGTTGCTTTAAGATAATGAAAGTGCCTATTATGCTCATTTACAGGTTCATAATTCTACTAGAACAGTGGTTCCCAACCCTGGTCACAGAGTACCCCCCAACAGTACACATTTTTTTACACACCATTTCAGGTCTTGAAGTCTCCACTAATGAGCTGATGAGTTGAATCAGGTGCGTTTGATCAGAGTTGGGGGTACTCCAGGACAAGGGTAAGGAAACACTGTTCTAGAATATGTTTAAATGATTTAAATGTTAAAAAAAAAGTTCATTCTAGTATGATTTACACTATTGCAGCACCTGTTTTCACCCTCTGTATGAATGCTCTGTTTTAATATTGGTCTCTTTAAAACCCGCCTTCCGCCACTCCAAGTCTGTTGTAATTGGTCTACCACTTAAAGCGTGCGTCGGGTTTGTAACGCCCATTACCATAACTCCCAAGTATCATGCCCGGAGGCTTCATGAGGTGCTGTAAATACTACTGTAACTACACTAACTGTGGCGTCAGTTTTGCTGTTTCAGTTTGAGCCAGAGTTCGATAATGACAGTCAAGAAGAACAAGCTGATCGACCCAAACCTCCTTTGCAACAAAAGGTTGTGGTTATAATGCTGAGCAATAGCGTTTAAAATGTCAACGTAAATGTGGTTTTGACAAAGTGATAAACTCACAGTAAATCACTGAAAATAATGGCAGGACTACAGACCAGGCATTTAACGCAGGTGTTTTCTGTTAGAGAGATTCACTCCGTTTGGCATGGACTTTGTGCTTTGTAACTTTGCAGATCGTTTAAATGCATAAACAGTTGTATTACAAACTAAAGGAAAGGAGAAAATCCAGAAAGAGTTGATTCAGCTGATCCAACAACAGTACGTTGGGTATTGGCACACTTGAGCTGAAAGAGCTGAACAGCAGTTTGAACCACTTGGCTAATTAGCTTACTCAAACACATCTTATATGATATTAATCAGACATATCCACAACATAAATGTACTATTACCAATTACATTTGCACCAATGATGGAGTGAAAAATGTGCTACACATATTGCAATATGCATCTCCAGTCTTTAAAGTGTTAGGGAAGTAGTACTAGAAACTTAAGTCTCTGGTAACTTAAAAATGCATGCTTGCAGGACATTACTTGTACTTAAAAATTGTGGTTCCCTTACAAGTTACGCTGGATTACTTTCAATTGGGAATTGTTCAGGAATCCATATGAGAGTGTCAGGGTAACCAGACATGCCATAATAAGAGGCATCATAGCAAATAAATGTTAAAGTTTCTACTCAATATGTCTAAGATTCTTGACCCGCCCATATTTAACTTTTATTTAAAGGAGACCTAATATGCAAAATTCACTTTTATATTGTTTTTGAACAAAATGATGTGTCTGCAGTGTGCGTTTTTCTTTTGTTTGGTTCATATCAACATCATTTACAGCTGTAGGTACTGTATATTACTCTGCTGTCACTTTAATACACAGATCTAATATACACACATGATTTCTTTCCCTGTTGTTTACATTCACAGACACAACCGACTGTGTTTATGTGAACTTTGTGTGTATTTGATAGTTTAAGTGCAATAAGACATTAAAGAGAACTTAGTTTAATACTCACAGGAAGCTCCAGCTAACATCCAGCTTTCTGTGCGGATGCTTCGGATGTGTGCGCTCAGAAAGCCATATATCAGAAGTTTAAACTAATATGGCTTTAAAATGTTCGTTTTTGGCAGAGTATCCAAGGCACGAGATGTAAAGGCTCCGCCCTCTTCTGGATAGTGTGTGGGGAGCAGCAGCTCATTTGCATTTAAAGATACATGCACTAAAACAGCATGTTTTTAAAATAAATGATCTTTGGGGTATTTTTAGCTTAAACCTCACAGACACATTCTGGGGAAGCCTGAGACTTATATTACATCTTGTAATAATAATAGGTCCCCTTTAAAAGGTTACAATCATTTCACTTGAGGCTCCTTTCTTGAAAAGACAGCCTGATTAATTTCCAGTGCCGCCGTTTATGTGGAAAGGACAGAGAGCATGAGCACAGACCAGTAATTTCCTGTCCGAGCACTAGCAAGCAGGCCTGCGGAAAGACTGGGCAGGTCTTCGAGCACAGTCCTGTTAAGGCCCTGATTCACGTCAAGCCGAATCGAAGAACAAACTTGTATGACGTCATTTTTAACAAAACCAGGACAAAACGATGTTCGTTTGGAGTTTGTTTCAGGAGTTCAAAACAGCTTGCTAAAGTGAACTTTCCAGAAACGTTCGATGTGGCTGGTAAACACCTTTGAACTACCATTGGTCCATGGCGATTACGTCAAAGGTAGGTGTGGCTCTGAGGCTCCGCCTTCTCTGATGTGGAAATCTTCTCAAGACTTCAGTCCATCAAGATCAGACGTCCACGAGTAAAAACATGAACACACCAGAGAGCTGCTTCAAAGACTTGTAATTCTAATTGATAGAGACACTGAAACTAATAATTAATTCATGGTTAATACTGTAAAGCTGCTTGCTTTTAAGCAATATATTGCATAAAGTTCTATAAATAAATGTGACGAGACATGACTGGAGTTCCGGTGAATTGCAGAGCTCATTCAAACATTTCCACATTGCATCAGATGCTTTCTTAACTGCTGTTTTCTCAGAGAGGAAATCATGTTACACATTTGCATAATCATCTAAACGGTGCTCTCAAGATGGTGAAGAATGAAAAAGAACTTCACTGTGAGTATATAACAGCTTGTTTCTTTCTTTTTGGAAAAGGCCCTTAGTTCCTCAGGAGTTCTCCAAAAGTTCTTCCCAAAAGAAAGCTTTACTGCAGAGCTTTAGAACGATTGAAATGTTACTTGAAGAGAGGGAACATTTCAACATCTTGTTTTTTCTCGCACAACGGAATTGACACTACACTACGCAGGAGTCATGAGGATCATCAGTTGTCCATGAAGTAGGCTAGATGGAAATACAGTTAGCTCCTTTTTTTCCAACAAACAGGCAGTTGGAGTTTTTAAAAACAGTCAAATGAAGCATTACTATTGATTTTTTGGCTCTTGTATTCAACTTTTTTCCTTTCCTATTCCCCCTCTGATATTTTAATAGAGATGTGCATAGCAATTTGCTGTATGAAGGTAGTGCTGGAAATAAGATGCGTCTCTTTCAGTGTCTCTGTGGGATTTTGGAATCACTTGACAGGTACCAGTTTCCTACAACACAGGGAAGAAGCTTTATACTGCCAACCAGAGGGACTGAACCGAGTTATGGCACCAACATCCCACAGTATACTTTGTGTTAGGTCCAGATATTCTATGCTACTTTCCTCTCAATAACAAACACAGCAGTTTAGAAAGCATCTGATCATAGCAACGACGATTTGCATGAGCTCTGCTATTCTGCATTCCAGTCAAGTCACGTTTATTTATTTAGTACGTTTTGCCTTAAAGCAAGCAGAATTACAACTTCAATTTCTACAGCTCTCCAGTGCTTTCATGTTTTTACTCACATTTCACCTCGATAGACTGAACTAAAGAAAGATATGTTGTGGAATGTCGGTGACCAGACAGATGATGGACCCCACTGACTTAAAATATTGACTTAAAAATACTATGGAAGTCAATGAAGTACATCAACTGTCTGGTTACCGACATTCCACAGCATATCTTCCTTTGTGCTCAGCAGAAGAAAGAAATTCATACAGGTTTGAATCAACTTGAGGGTGAGTAAATGATGAGAGTTTTCATTATTAAGCGAACTAATCCTTTAAGACAGCTGTTTTGAACTCCTGAAACGAACTCCAAATGAACTTCGTTTTGGCCTGATTTTGTCTGAAATGTCGTCAGATTCTCGTTCTTCGATTTTGCTTGAAGTATTATCAGGGCCTTTGGTACATGTGAAAGGAATAACACAGTAAACTGTGTCTTCTCTTGAGACACCATTAGAACTAGACACATACTGGGAAATCACTTTAAAAAAAGGGAAAGAAATGGCCTGAATTCTGAGTGAGTTTGATTCAAGCATTGCTAATCGGTCGTCATGTTCATGAGATTATGAACTGCTGCAGTTTAAACACAAACCACACAATGTTCATTTCTATCAACAATAAATCAGATTCAAAATAAGAACGACATCATCTTTTTACTGATATACATCCCACTTCCCAAAAGTTATGGCCTGTCCTGCAGCCCATCAATAACATGACAGCAAATAAAACAAAGCCATTCAACAACAAAAAAATGCACTCAGTTTACTTTTAAAAATAACGCTTCTAAATAGGGGATTTTCACAGCAAAGCCACAGAAGAACCATTTTGGTTTCCTAAAAGAACCTTTCAAAAGTTCTTAAAACAAACATTGTTTTAGAACATTTCAATAATCCGAAGAACCATTTTCCACTATTGTGAAATGGAATGGTTCCATGGATTTGAAAGGTTCTTCATGGAACCATAGATGCCAACAAAGAACCTTCATTTTTAAGAGTGTGTTGAATTAAAAAGTACTTCCTATACAACAACAAAAAAAAGAAAATATAGCATGTTAGTTAAGACCCAAAACGCCAGAGAGACTTTAGAAAAAGGTCACTGTACTCTAGACCCACTACACTCATTCATTCATTCATAAATTGCACATGCCCCCCCAAAAAAGGTATATACTATGTCCAATGAATTAAAAGTACACAGTTAAATAAGGCGGCTGATCATTTCAATCCATCATTCCAGACTAGGGATGTAAAAACCACTGTGGTAAAAACAGAAATAAGTAAATTAATAAATTATAGTCGGTCTAAACTATCTTTTTTCCATGGAACAGAAAAGTGAAGGGAATCGGGATGCTGTCGAGCTCCAAAAAGTGACCCCACCCGAACCCCCATAAAAGTAGTACAAACAGGTTGTGCAATATTCTAAGTCTTCTGAAGTCGTAAGATACATTTTGCACCTTTCCTCGTGCAAAGTTAAGTATTTTTTTTTAAAAATCCCCCCATCCTAGTTCTCAAATCCCACTTGCACTTGCCACATCAAGACCACATCTTGCAACTGGACAAGATTTAAATGTTTGCAAGTACAAATGAGATCTGAGTGCTATGGTAAGCCATATGGGCTACTTTTAGGAGTTTTTTATGGTGCTATTTTACACCATCATTTTATGGAAAAGAACAGCATGCACATTCTTCAAAAATTCTCCTTTTTGTGTTCCAGAGAAGAAATAAAATATTTGAGGGTGATTAAATGATCACATCAGTGATTAAATGATCAGGTGAACTATCCATTTTAAATGGATCAAATGTAGAATAAAATGTATTTACACTTCTTCAATATTGTTCATGGAAGGCCCCTACTGAACCTAAAAGGTCAAAATAGGGTCAACCACAGGACATCAGACTGGTTTCCATGGTGACAGCCCCATCAGCTTCACATAGCAGACTCCACCCCCTCCCGCCCATCCGTCATGTTCACCATACCCACAAGTGTTTCAGGGATTGTCCAAAATAACATGACCTCTGACCCAAAGTTAGTCAACTCATGCTGTGTGCTTGGTGTTCATGCAGGTATAGGCCCATTGAGCAGAGATTAGACGAAGGGAGCATGTGTTCCTGGATCCAGGGTAAAGTGTGGTGTCACCGAGTGCAGGCAGGGGGTGCTACATAATGCCAGCTGCACCCCGTCCCACTAGCAGCCTGTCCTGCAGCCAGTCAATCGCAGGCATTCAGCGCAGGGCATGCACAGAGATCTAAAGCACAGGCACAGGTCTCCGCTTCTCACAGAGAGAGAGAGAGGGACAGAGAGAGAGAGAGAGAGGAACATTCGTCTTTTTGAGTTGCCAGAGATCAGATACTATTAACACTTCATTCCAGAATCAAAAGTAAAAGAAATAACATAAAAAAACTTTTTTTTTTTTTATACTATTTTAAGGACTATTGCGATTTATGAGAATAAAACCTAATTTACACCTAAATGCAACTGGACATCACAGTAATGCTTTACTATTTTACAGAAAAAAATGATATATATATTTTTTTTAATGTTTTTCTTAAAGTCAGCAAAAAGGCAGTGCAACAACCACGACAACATAATGAGTAAATATGATAAATAATAAGAAATTCTTCTTGTGAAAATTTCACATTCCAAACAAATCTTAACGGCCCTAAAAAAACTTTTTATGCAGAATATTTATATATATATTTTCTGTTGATTTTAAAAAGAAAAACAACCCATACTTGTTGTTCTTGCCAAGTCTTGCTAGATCTACACGATAACTCTTTCCTGTGAGAACCTTCCTCTAGAGGGTGTATACTGACCGAGTCCAATCCTCAAATCTAAAGACATTTCTCATCTTACTGTCTATTAATTACAAGAATTATCATTCTCCCCTGAAATCTTTATCAAATGATTAAAAAAAAATGCTTGTTCAGTAATCACAAATGATTGTTTCTTCTTGACTGTGCAAAGAAAAGTAACAGGTACTATGTAACGAGGCTGTGACTCAACAGCAGCAATTATTTACTTCCAAATAATATACTGAGGCAATTCAATTAGCCACTGAACTGAAACTATACAAATAAATTAGAATATTGATCATTTAAACCCATTATTCCAGACTCGTGACGTAAACTGTATACACTACTTTAGTGTCAAGTCATTATGTACAATAAATAAATACTAGTCAGTCTACAGTATCAAGTCAATTCAAAACCTGAGTGCTGAATATACAAAGTTAAGTCAGCTGCCAAAAAACAACAACAACAACTAGTAATCTCCAGAAAGATTGGCTAGCAAGACTTGTAGGCTAGTTAATAAACTAAAAAATAGATCATTATAGCCTTCTGTGAATACCCTATGTTTTAGATCCCCGTTTCTGTCATTTTTGTAAAATATAATATTTGAAAAATATAATATTTGTAATAACAAGAAGTTTTGCTATAATTATTATGGTTTATAATATAGTATATATATATATAAACACTTTATTTTACAGTGTCCTTGTTATGTTAAATGTACTTCTTAAAATACAGTGTAACCTAATTTGAATATTATATAAATGTAACTTATAATATAATTGTATCTTAATATTATTTATAATTTTTTTTATAACAATCTAGTGAAATTTAGCTACGAAGATTTACGTCGATAGTTTTATTATTATTATATTATAAATTTTATTGTACATAAAGAACATTGTATTTTTGTTCTCTTGATTGATTTCTTCTAATGCTTGAACATAGTTTTGACTGTTTACTTTAATAAACATGTGAAAAACATATTTACTCTATTGCTTTCAATTGACTTTGTCAATTTTATTATTAATTCAATTCAATTCAAAATTGCTTTATTGGCATGGCTGTACACAATACAATATTGGCAAAGCTTGGAATACATAAAGACATCAAAATAATAAAATATTATAATATGACTTAAATCTAAATGTACAAATTAAATTAATTGTACAAATTAACAGTGTACCAAATAAAAATAAATACATAAATAATAATAATAATAATAATTAGAACAGTTTATGAACATTTCAAAAATTCTCTGAACAATTTAGAATTCAGTGTGTAAGTGTTTGAGTATGTGTGTGTGTGTGTGTGTGCGTGTGGGCGCATCACTGATTAGTCGTCGACTCTCTCTTTTTGTGACAAGCATCAATGTATCATGCTGCTAATATGATACAATCTGTTTTTTTCACCTAATAGATGTTGAAATTGTGTTTTGTTGTCTAATTGTATGAAGTTAGGGCAAAGTATTTCAAATTTTGTATAAAAAGTCCCTCTAATGTCCTCATAGTGTGGGCAGCGAGTGAGGAAGTGGTGCTCTATTAGCCGTTTACGTGATTAATAGTTAAAATATTTCAAGCAATATCTGTTTAAATGTTTAAATATTTAAAGGTTCTATACAAGTTTCATTTAATTTGTTAATATTTAAATGTTTATAATCAAGGAGTGTGTTTATTAGTTTTTGCTGTGGTATCCATTTGGGTTTAAATTGTGAAATTTACTGGTATTGTTTTTGATAACTCAATTTTTTTTTATCATGACAACAACACTACACTTGACAAATTAACAGCAATGGCAAATTGTAGGCAAAGAAGAACGCAACTATGTGTGAATGATCCCTTACTTATACACACTTGCATGATATCTGGAGTCAGGGTGGACGGCATATTGAATTTTACACCGATGAAAACGAGGCTGTGAAAAATGTACAACGGCTTGCACTCTATAAATATCGAATAGCTTTCAAAACTCAAATTGTTTTATGGAGTTTTTGTCTGATGAACTTGAAAAATGTTTCTCAAGCTGAACAATTGCCATGCTGGTAGATAAAAGTACGATCCATTGAACACACTGTACTTCCAAACCCTCACAGCCTCATTTTTATTCCCGTTGGAAATTAAAATGGCATTATCCTGACTAAGGTCTATGGCTGACTGGTCTGATCCCCAGTGCTACATTATTCATGCACATGCATGCACAAAACACACACTCTTGCTTTCTCAGTGCAGCACACAAAGAAGAGTCTCTACGCTCAATAATTCAGCAGGGAGAGACAGCAGCTGGCCTCCCTCAATGCTATTCCATAACAGACTCTACTGCACATGTGCACACGCTAGACCTTGAGTGCGTGTGTGTGTGTGTGTGTGTGTGTGTGCGTGTGCGTTCGTGTGTGTGTGTGTGTGTGTGGACGTCAGCAGAATCTTCTAGATCAATTCAGATTCATTCAAAGTCCTTTAGCACTGCCTTGATGTCCTGGGCAGGTCCTGTGCAAACTGGGGTGTGACACACAGTGATGTGTCAGTGTGCATATTTGTGTTTTCCTGTCTGGATTGGTCTGAACATGCTGTGTGTGTGTGTGATCTAAACATTGAGCAAAGGTCACCACCGCCCACTTTCCAATAACACAAAGTCTTAAAGGTGAAGCATGTCATTTGTCAATGTGAAAATATCAGTTTAATATGCAGAGCCTGTAAGTAAGCCTGACTAATTGTGTAAATATTGTGGCGGTTTCAAACTGTTTGACATGCCAGCTTCTGGTTCAACCAATGGACTGGGAGTCTGGGACTACCAGTTTGATCAAACAACGGCAGAGGAGGGGAGTGATTGGCTAACAGTCATTAGTAGTGTTTGCTAAAGCAAGTGTACTCATGCTTGAGATTAGAGATTTGGATGATTCCCTAAGGTATAAAATGTTGGTGCATTAGTGTTTGTGCTACAGACTTTAAATATATCTTTAATTGTGTGGCTTAATGGGGAGATGTGAGCTAATACTTTTTTTTAAAGCATGCTTCGACATGGTTTTCATCTAGCTGATGATAAACTAGCATAAAAATAGACATACACTGAGGGAGGGAGCTGAGCCTAATCTACAGATCTGAATGTAATAAAGGGCTCTTTTTGATTTAGTCTAGTACGCGACCACCTAGTAACCACCCATAACACCCTTGAAACTACCAATATAGAAACATCCTGGCAACACCACTAACAGATTCTTTAAATCATTTAGTCATTTTTTTTTAAATCAGTTTGGTGCCACAATCACCACAGAACAAGCATTTGCAAGCATGGCAAATAAATACACTGTCCAAAAACTACGCCTAGTTTTAGATTTCAAAAACATGCCAGTGTATACTAAAGAAAAACTTTAAAACAAAAACGGTTTAAACTGTTGAAAACAGGTGTCCATGTGGTGATGTTTATGTCGATTGAATTTTTTATTGAGCAAGGATGCATTAAATTGATCAGAATGTGACAGTAAAGACTTTGCATTGTCGAAAAAATTATATTTCAAATCTTTTTTTTTTTTAAACTTTCCATCCATTAAAGAATCCATAAAAAAATCTCCCCCAAAATTATGATTTGTACAAAAAAATTAAGCAGCAGAGTTTTCAACATACACTAGATGTATTTATAGGCAAGACAAGTAGTTTGTTTAGGCATGGTTTGTAGGGAAATTACAAACCTACGCACACAAATTCACACGAATATAACTATAGAATCAATTTTCAATGCGCATGTGAACGCCATCAGGTCACAGGTTCGCGTTTAAAGTCTGTTTAGAGAGAACGGCGTCATCTTAGTGGCCCCTAATGTAATAACAAATGATAATTTTGCTGGAAGTGAATCAATCAAAACCAACTTTAGCTGGAAATAACATTATTCAAAAATTGCTATAAAGCCAAAACAATCTCTGTTACCGTAAATTGTATGTTTATCTCTGTAAAGCTGCTTTGAAACAATCCATTGTTAAAAGCGCTATATAAATGAAGATGACTTGACTTGACTAGATATAATAAGAAATGTTTCTTGAGCAGCAAATCAGCATATTAGAATGATTTCTGAAGGATCATGTGACACTGAAAACTAATGTAATGATGCTGAAAATTCAGCTTTGCCGTCACCGGAATAAATGACATTTAAAAAAAATATTGAAATAGAAAAATGTTATTTTAAATCTTAACAATATTACTGTTTATGTATGTTTGATCAAATAAATGCAGCCTTGGTGTAACAGAAAACACCCCAAATGCTACAACTATCATCTGGCCATAAGATATCTGATCCAGCGTGATATTCACTCCAGTAGCACAAACACTATTAGCCTCTCAACTCGGCTCTCCTGGAAAATGCACTGTCAGAAACTTCACTCCTCCTTTGCTGTATCATACTATTCAAATCTCTCTTTTCTGCTGAGCTAAAGCTCTTCTGCTCTTCTGGCCGGGGTTTATTGCCCATCCAGTGACTTTTAATGAAATGTAGAGGCTTTTAATGCATTGTTTGGCCAGAGCTCCACATTTGGGAACTTATGTGGATTTTCTCTCTGACAACTCAAGGAGAAGAAGGAGAGGGAGAGAGAGCGAGAGAGACAGAGAGATGGATTAGGAGGTCTAGTGAAATGTTCAGTAGACCCGCTACAGAGGCTAAATCACGCATACACACACACACACGCAGTCCCATGCAGCTTGGCACTCGCCCCATACCTGCCAGAAGTCCTGCAGAGAGGGAGGGGCGCACGGAAAGGGGGATGGAGAAGTAAAAAGATGGCAGAGAAGAGAATGATGGGGTTTATTGGTTAGATGGACACAGGAAGAGCCGGAAGAGCACAAATTAATAACAATGTCACCACAAACGCAACAAAAACTATCATATCCTTAAATAAAAACAAAACAATGTGGGACATCTTGATGCCTGGAGGAACAATGATTTCATGTGTTAAAAGAGATTGAACACAGATATACAGTTATATGTTCATACAGATAAATACATATCAGCGTTGGGGAGTAATTGGATACAAGTAGTGATGCTACTCTGGTTGGGAACCAAGAGCCATTTAATGCAAAAAAAGACTGATAAATCTGGTCTCGAATTCATGTGTTATTGGTTTGAATTGGTCTAAAGATGCACTCACTGGCTGAATCAAAAAAGAGCAGATATTTTAAAAGTCAAATTCAAAATTCAAACTCAAAATAATCTGATATTGTGAATCTGAACCAGAATCATGAAACTCATGATTCTCATTTCTGTACACTACTACTGTAAGTTAGTAGTGTGACGGTAGTTAACAAGCAATGTTTATGCCAAATTTGACTTTGCAGCCTAAGGTCAGGTCCCCGTTGCAGGCAAAATCCATTCATTTTAATTTAAAGGGATAGTTCACTTTGAAATTAATTTTTGATATGTTTTAGCTTACCTCAAGGGCATCCAAGATGTAGGTGTCTTTGTTTCCGCAATAGTTTCAATTGTGATATTTTTAGGTCAAACCGTTCTTGTCTGTCAGTCATATAATGCATGTCTATGGTCACCACCTCAAAGAGCATGCACAGAGAAGTCCAAATTAAACATGATTTAATGATTTGTGTGAGAAAACGAACAGTATTTATATCGTTTTTACCTCTTGTAAACACAGCCATGTCCAAGTGATCTGAGGGCGCGGGCGCATCGGTCTGTGCGTTACAAGAGGTAAAAACGATATAAATACTGTTCGTTTTCTCACACAAACTGCTCATTTCGTGTCTTAGGCCATCAATGTGTACTTACATTTACGAGTCATTAAATCATGTTTAATTTGGACTTCTCTGTGCATGCTCTTTGAGGTGGTGACCATAGACCTGCATTATATGACTGATAGACAAGAACGGTTTGACCTGAAAATATAAAAATTGAAACTTCTGCGGAAACAAAGACCCCTACATCTCGGATGCCCTTGAGGTAAGCTAAAACATATCAAAAATTAATTTCAAAGTGAACTATCCCTTTAAGGAATCCACATGATCCCAAATTTCGCATGAGTGTGAAAGATTTCCCCATGCTAATTTTGCAATGGGTTTAATGCCTCATTGACCAGCTGTTTGGTTTGAAAGTGACACCTTTGCGACCTGTGCTTCATACATCGCCACATGCTTAGTGACATTTTAATACGATAATACATTTCTTGATAGGTATATCATATAGATAAGAGCAGCTTGGATTGTAGTTGTAGATGTAACTGTACTTGTAACGTGATAAACTACAGTTTCAAAGTATCTTCCCCAACACTGATGTCATTTTGTTGGAAAACATAGTGTTTGCAAAACACCTGTGCGCATTAAAGTGGGCTGAGTGGAACACACACATTCTCTCTCTCTCTCACACACACACGCAACCCGTTTTAGATGTGAAAGTCACACTTGCAAAGCACCAGCTGCGATGACCTGCAAAATACTGTTGATGGATGACGAACAAGAAGGTTAAAAGTGCTGGTGTGTTCACACATTTGCAGAAAGCAAAACAATTAGACAAGAGTGTTTATTAGCATAGTGCACCCATGCGTTAACTGCAAAAAAAAAAACCTTCCTGGAATTTCGTTATTGCCATCCGAGATTTAGTGGCATTGGCGACATGAGGAAGTGTGTAAGAAGAAGAGAGGGAGAGGGGATCCAGCAGTCCTGCCGTGAGCCCGTATGGAGCAAACCAGGCACGAGATTTGACAGAAATATGGAAATGAAAAATCACAAGACATAGCCTAGTCCACATCCCTCAGGCTGCACGCTGGCCGACAATCCCCAGAAAAACAATTCGAGAACGAAAAAGAGATGGAGGGAAATGGAAATGGAAAGAGGGCATATTTCACACAACGTGGAAATTGAATTTAGCTGGTAAACACACAACAACAAAAAAAAAGGCTATAGATCTAAGACATGTTAACGTATGTATCTCTTTACAGACTGAGGTACAACGAGCAGGTTTTTAGCATGGTTCGCATAAACTGCAATAGTTACTACAATTATTGTTAATACCGTAAAACTGTAATTACTTATGTGATCTCTTTCAGACAATACAAGCTTACACAATCTTTTTGTATGGAGTGGTAGCCACAGTATTGTGCTAATAATAACTGTGGTAACTATGGTAAATAGGGTTGTCTTGTCACAGTTTTAAGGTGGGAACGGATCAACCAATGATGTGGGTTTGGGGGCGGGACTATCAACAGTATTTTCTTGGGAGACCGGTTTAAAACGGGTTTTATTTTTCCAATTCCATTTGAATGGCAAAAATAAGACTCACTCTAAAAAGCATTGTATTCTTGAGCAACTGACCAAGAGCTACTTCCTTCACTTTCTCAGCTGTGCAGGAAAATAAAAGCTGATCTTAATCAAAAAACAATCATGCGTAATTACAGAGCAGTTGAGCGTGTTTCAAGGTACTGAAACGCTATGCATCTTGCGTACAGATGATGGTAAAAAAAAAACCTGGTGCTGTTAGTTGTGAGACTTCATTGCGAAACTGAAGAGAGATTTATCACCATCTGACTGAGAATGATTCACCAACTCAATACTACTAATGTCGAAAACAAATATGCCTAGATAAAGTGTGCGTGTGAACAGCATAAACATTACACAGACATTAGGTGACCTAACCCAGTCCAGAGATCAGCCAGTTCAAGGTGCACCAGTACCGGAACAGATGCTCTCTGACTGGGTCATTTGACAAATGTTCCCTTTTAATGACTATGGAGACAGGAGACTGTTTCCTGTACAAGGTAAATGGGACCTGAAACCACAAACAGCCCTGAAGAAAACCTCAGCTGAGACCAGGATGAATGCTTGTGATATTGGTGGACTAGTCTAACCATAATGTTAGATGGTTGACTTGTTGTGGTTAGTTAGTTAAAATAATAGTTCACCCAAGTATGACATTTTGGCATCATTGACTCACCCTATTGTCTTTCTTCCATCAAACACAAGTCTGGATCTGAGGGTTTCTGATCTTCTGTTTTCCATATAATCAAAATGAGCTCAAAAAGGCACAAAAAACACCTTAAAAAGTCCACGCGCTAAGACTTCTGAAGTCATACAATAGTTGAACAGCTTGACCAAAAAGTCACTGACACTGATTTTCATTTTTGGGTGAACTATTTCTTTAAAAACCCTAGTTGGGACAAACAAGCTTCAACTGAACATTTTTATGGCGAATAGCAAGGCTATGCTGGTTAGGGTTGGGTATTTTAGTGATTCCGATTCCAATTCTGATTCTGCTTAACGATTCCCAGTTTCAATTCCAATATGGATAAAAAAAGTCAAACATTTAGATTTCAAACATATTTATCTCCGTCTTTTTGCAAAACATTCGGTTGCAGCTGAATACCATGAACAAAAATCAGCAGCCTAAAGAACAACTAACTAATAAACTAGACTAATCTAGTTTATAAAGTTACATAAGTTATTCAGTCAAGATCAGTGAGTGATTTTCTTTTTCTATTGTTTTTTGATTCACAGTAACTACACAGACAGCAGCAGGTTTATTAGGCTGCTGTCACTTTAATACAATGCATGGATCCAATATACTGATATACATGCGTTTTCTCCTTCTCAACTGTTTATGTTAATTTAAGACATAACCAACTGTGTTTGCAAGGATATTTGACAAAGTTTTCAAGAAGATGCAAGAGAACTCAATTCAGTATTCGTGCACTATATGAGAGGCAGATTTTTGTGTACGCTCACTGGATACGCCCAGCACAGAAAATAGCGCACGAGTGCCGAATTGAGTTCTCTTTTGTGTCTTCTTGCACTTGAATGGTTTAAAATGACATTAAAGTGTTCGCACTAGAATTGATAAGCAGAATCGAAATTAAAATTTTATAATAAGCATCCGATTCCAGAATAGGTATCGATTTTCGATTCCCAATCATAATGCAGGACCGGTACTAAACAACATAAACCAGGCGGTCTAAGGGTAAGTTTACACGACAACAATGTACTAAAAATGGAAAAGTACAGGCGACAATGCTGTCAAAACGATTCGCAAAAAATACAACTAAAAACGCTGTATTCTGCTGCCAGGTTTGTAGTTGGCGATGTCACTTTGTAAAGAAACACTATGCGCCTATAGACTGAACATGTAAAAAGCATGTGCATCACGTTACAGTTTTCACAAATTCGTGTTTTTGTAGTTTACACTGCGACGATAACTACCGTTTTCAAAATCTTGAACTTTGAAACGTGAAAATTTCGCCCAAAATGCCGTTGTCGTTTAAATTAAAAGTTTTCCGGTTTTAGTCTAATTGCATGCATCTTATTGGCATCCATTTCGGCGTCTCGCGCTCGTCATCCACTCAAAACGTAACGTTAACCTACTTTTTGGCCGGCATGCAAAAAGTCTGTGCGGCGTGCCTGTTCTTGTTTCCGGTCTAGCTAGATCCGCTTGCGCTTTGGTCGATGAAGCAACAAAACGTCCTCGCGCGGCGCAAGCCATTGAAATGAATGGGTTTCATAGCGCAGCGCCGCGCATGCCACGTCCTGTTGCAAAAGCATGTGAAAAAAACTACAAAGTTTGCTAGGCCAAAAAGAGCGTTAATCGCGCGATAAAAAAATTTACGCCGTTAAAATGGGTTTGCGTTAACGCCGATAATAACGCATTTAACTGACAGCCCTAATTGGAAATTACATTTGTTATCAACCATCTCTAAAATGAATTATTGGTTTTAACCAAAATGACTATATCTGTGCCTTTCTAGTAGTACAGGACGCAACAACAACAAAAAAAGGACTAAACAGAGAGACCAAGCATCTGAGGCAAGGATAGACATGTATAAGACAGACAGAGGTGTGTTTAAAGAGGTTAGTCTAGAGACATTAAAAACAACAGGATACCACATTAACCGGAAGGCACGTATTGGATGCCGATTAGTCTTTTGTAAATGACAAAGAAACCATGACAATATAATGACAACATATGTTCCTGATGACAATGTATGTACAACTTTTCATGCAAAATTTTTCAAGCGTGCGACGAGGTTTTTAGATTGTACAAGAGAGAATGTTTTAAAGCATGCTCACGATTGAGCTGTGGATGAGTTTCTGTGGAGAGAGAGTGAAAGATTTTCATGAAGAGTGAATGAGAACAAACGTCTCCATCCTGCGTCATCCTGTCGAGCTGCACAATGGCAAAGTAACTATTCGGTTCCCACTCACTCGCCCACATATGCACACGCACACAGATCTCGCTGCTTACCTTTCCATCATAGCGTTTCACCACAAACTGATCCAGACCAAGGTCTATAAGAGACAGAGACACAGAGAGAGAAACAGTCAGACACGGTGGCTCTCCTACAAAACATAGCAAACATGGGATAAAATAGGGAATTTTAATCACACTGAACAAAATTTAAGTAAACTTCCGATCAAAAGTTTGGAATAATGACGTATTTTTAAATGTTTTTGATAGAAGTCTCTTATGCTCACCAAGGATGCATTTATTTGATCAAATGTTGCAAAAACAGGACGATTGTGAAATATTATTACAATTTAAAATAACAGTTCTGAATACATTTTTGAATATAAAATGTACCGGTAATTCATTCCTGTGATGCAAAGCTGAATTTTCAACATCATTTCCTCCAGTCACTTCAGATCCTTCAGAAATCATTATGCAGATTTTCTGCTCAAGGAACATTTCTTATTATTATCAATGTTGAAAAAATATGTTTGTGGAAATACTCAATACTTTTATTCACCAAGGATGCATTAAATTGATCAAAAGTGACATTAAAGACATTACAAAATATTAATATTCCAAATAAATGTTGTTCATTGGAATGTCTATTCAACAAAGAACACTGAAAAGAAAAAAAGATCAAGGTTTGCACAATAATATTAAAGGAGTCATAATGTGCAATTTTCACTTTTCCATGAGAATCAATGTATGTTATGATTGACTAACGATTATTTATTGGCCGGGATGCCGATATTCAAAAGTGAAGCGTTTGTTTACCCCAGGGTTCTTAAACTAGCCAACGTGCACGCGCACTCAAATACGAGATTTCAATTTCTCCCCCGACTTGACGTCAAGACGGGGCCGGATATACCATATATGGACACCGCAGAGGAGGCCCGCCCTGCCCCTCTCCCCATCATATTCAGTCAAGAAAGATGCAGAAACGTAGTGCACACGTGAGTTGCTCTGTGGTGGTTGACTGTCATAATCCACATTCTAATGTTTTTTCTTTACCCAAAACTGACCAAACTACAAGGGACAAGTGGATAAAATTTATTTTTAATGACGCTGTTCCAACAACCATCTCAACTTGCTCAACGTTAGGTGTCTGCGCTAAACATTTCACAAAAGAATCTTTTACATCATTGTATTGATTTTTTTATATAATAGATAAGGATAGATAAATTTAAAAAACAGTCAAGAATTAATAAACATAAAGAAAAACATAACGTTACATGTCTGCAGATGAAAATTATTAAATATCTAAAAAACCACAACGTCAAAAAAGGCAAAAACAACACATTATAGCAAACGTTAATCTCTATAACCACTGTAAGCTGAAAATAAAGTAGGCTACACCTCCGTTAATGTAATCTACATTCAATTAAAGCTAAACTTATGTGGGAGAAAATAGCAAAAAACGTTTTAGATCGTTATGATGTTAATGTATGTCTCAGTCAAAAAAATTGTCTTTACCATTCAGAGACATGTTGATGTAGACGTCCTTCAATTGACTGTTGTTCCTCTTCCGTTTCCAGCTCTGGTTCAGAGTCTGGCTCAAACATATACGGTTGAATCCCGTAGGTCGCGGCCAGGTCGGGTTCATTAACAACTTGCGCCATGATCTCTTTTTGGAATGATATGCTGAAGTTACCTGCGGTGTCAAGCCCCCTCCTTCCTGCCACCAATCAACGCGCCCCTCATTTGCATTATTAAAATGACCGTCCACGACAGCCAAAACCTCGCATTAGATCTCGCGAGACAATAATGCATTCAGAAATAAGGGTCAAACGAGCTCTGTGTTTATTTTTTTCCAATTTTTCTTTTTTAGAAGGGCATGAAATGACTATAATAGAGCGTGGGTATCAAAGTTAATACTACATTATGACTCCTTTAAGCGTTTTCAAAACTGATGATATAAAAAATGTTTCTTGAGCACCAAATGATGGATGTTTTTTGAGTTTGTCCCAATACACTCTGGGATCATTTTCCCTTTAAAAGATAAATGCATGCATGATCTTGCCGTCTACCTTTTAGAACGGCTTTCGCTGCGAGAACGTTCCAGAATGCTGACTAAATAGGCAACTTCACTAGAATTTAAAGAGATTTTATCACACTTAAACAAGCCTATTTGTATAAGCATCTTTGAATCCCAGTAGTCATTTACATTTATAGATGTCACTACAAAAACTGGGCGATTACTGACGTGTACGAATGATTCATATAAGCTATTAAGGCTCATTTCCATGTTCCAGAAGTTCCAAATAAATGTCATAGTCGTTCAGCACCGAATCATTTCTCCATTAATCTTGTACAGTACAGAGCCCAACGTGACAGAGTCTGCTGATCTAGGGTCAGCTTCATGAGCCAAGACTTCATCCATTGTACAATCCATTAAAGGAACTTCCGGGTTCAATACAAGCTAAGATCGATTAACACTGAAAATAATTGACACTTGTAAAAGATTGCGTTTAAAGCAATGCATTTACAATGGAAGTCTATGGAATTCTAAGGTAATAAAAACATTACGGTTCATTGAGTAAGGTCTTTATACACCACTGAACACATAGTTATGGATATTGCATTTCTGTCAATTGACCCTCAGAAATATTACACATTGCACCTTTAAATACATTTTTTGTCTTTTTCTTTTTAAATAAACCTTTGACTCAAACTACTCATTTATATTTGTATTGATCATAACTCCAGCACTAGCTGTTCACCCCTAGTTAGTCAAGGTGGGGGTCTCTGCGGGTGCATCCTCTTTACACGAAACATTTGAGTGACAGGCGATGTCACGACAGAGATTAGGATTGAACCGGGCCTAACTCCTGTTTGAAGCCTGGATGGCCTTTGAGCTGAGTGTATCTCTCTAATTCTGCTGCTGAAACAGGATGAATTATGGAACAGCTTTCCTCGCAGCCAGATGAATAATGAATTTTATGTTCACTTCCACACTCCCTCTATTCTTCACAACCACTCTTCTCTCCCTAAAGAAAAGCCCAACTCTTTAAACTAACTTAAATGGCATCCCTCACTGCTCTGGCATGCCGTGGGTCTGTGAAAAGAGAAAGAAACATACTTTACAGCGAGAGATGACTATCTGAATGACTGCTTGTGCAGGTATATCCCACACTAGATCAATGCCAGCTAACAGAATCTCCACGCTAACACGCTTTAGTCAAACAGTCAGCATTTCTCGGTCTGCATGTCAGACGGTCTCTGTTATAAATGCATCAAACCTTCGTGTTTATCATAAATTACAAATTGGCTCAGTGAAAACTGAGACTTTATCATAATGGGTGCCACACATAATTCAAGAACTCTTCCAGCAAACAATTACTTATTCACTATGTTTCCATGTCTATGTTTATGTCTTTGGCGAGTCAGGATAACAACGAGGGGGAAAAAAAAGAGAACACTGTGTCTGGACTCAACGAGGCACTAAACTAATAAAGCTGGTGAAACTGTTCTTTGTAATCACGGTCACAGGGCATTTGGCTGAGAGGGGAACGGATGAAGCGTTTCGCACTAATTTGTGGCGTTTCCCACTCTATAGGAAAACTGAAGACAGGAGCAATGGCTGCTGAAAATTCAGCTTTGCCATCACAGATAAACGACAGATTACATTTGAAAAAATATTAAAATCAAATAAATGCAGCCTTGGTGAGCATGAGATAATCCTTTAAACAACATTGAAAAAATCTGAATTATTCCAAACTTTTAACCTGTGGTGTGTATATGTAATTTAATGTACCGTTTCAGTATTCCTGAGCCTAGAGCAATGTCAAGGTCACGGGTCCGATTCCCAAGAATTATGCGAGTGAACATAAACCCTTGAAATAAATAAATGTAGAGACTTTGTAATATCATTTACTATGTTTTAGCACGGCAGGCAGGACTGTGTTATTTACACTTTAGAATGATGAAGAGACATGAAGTGATGTAAAAATATAGATCGGGACACGTCCATAAATAAGTCAAGAGTTTTTCGTTATTAAGTGGTGTTTTGAAATTAAATACATGTTTGTTTGTTTGTTTTTTAAATAAGACTTTGACCCAAATTATTGTAATTTAATTTGTGATGACAAATTTCACATTAAATTAGAAAAATAGTGGTCTCAGACATTTGGAACGCTCTACAGACTTCAATTAATGTGTAGTAATGTGTGTGTATATGGCTATTTTACAATGGCTTCAAACATGTCTCAACCAATCAGAAGTAGCCTCAGAATTTAATCTGTTTCATAATATTTGTTTTATTTTTGCTTGGTTTTTCACTCAAAGTTATATGATTTGAAACTTCATTAAGTTCCAAATAAAATTAATAATAATAATAATAGCATAATGGTAACACTTTACAAAGAAGGTTTCATTAGGTAAAGGTATGCAACTTTTTTATTCTACTAAAGCATAAAAATACCATGATATGTTTGTATATATTGAGGAAACATGCTAAGTTCACATACTCATTTCTCATAAGTTCACATAAGTGTTTCTGAAAAACACTTCTACAGCCAGTTATTTTACTTTGAAATGTGTTTCCAGGCTGAAATGTTTGTTATTGTTTTGGTCTGTGATGCTGCACGTTGCCAATTTTCATTGTCCATTGCGCTCGTTCCTGTTACGTGCGCTCAAACTGGCAACTCGTGTGTTAGTTAATGCACTGTGAACTAACAGCTAGACCTTTATTAACTAACAAAGATTAATGAATACTGTTCCAAATGTATTGCTCATTGTTATTTCATGTTAGTTAATGCATCAACTAATGTTAAAGGTGCCCTAGAATGTTTTTTATTATTATTTTATAATGTTTCCTGGGTTACCCTTATAATGTTAGTATGTTTTTTAGATAAAAAATAATCATAATTTAGAAATAAATGGCATTTTTCCTAGCCTGCTTTTAGCCTCTGATTTGAACGCTCTGTTTGAAGGGGCGTGTCTGCTGTGGGATTCAGTGTAACCGCGGCCACTGCTGTGATTGGCTGACATGCTTGCATATGAAATAGCAACGCATTACATGTGAAACTCTCTCCCGAATACTTTTACTACTGCTATTATACGTTTTTACTATAACAGCTATCGAGATTAACGAATCGTGAGATGTTTTTAAAGTATTTAGATCTATTCCCATCACATAAAATGTTGCCGTGATGAGCATTGAGCAGATGACAGTCTGTTGATCGCGAGAATGAAGATCTAATCATTGCAAAGCAGTTTCTGCACTCTCTCTGCTTTCACCAATGCAAACACGATGATGTAAATACAGTAAGAGCTTCGTTGTGCAGTAACGTGCGTCATTGATTTCATAACGAGTTTGGCAAGTGTCCAGATAAACTCGCGCTGTGTGGAAAGATTGTTCTTTGATCGCTTTCTGTATATAATTTGTTCACAATTTAAATACGATTATTTTCATCCTACTAAAAGAAACGATGTGAAGCTGATATTTTAGTCACTGGTTTGACTTACTGATGCATAAACAGTATTGAACGATTTTGAGAGAAAGATTACCTGTCTGAACTTGAACAATTACTCATCAGAAAGTGTTGCTTGGTAGCTCGATCCGAGGCCAGCTCTGTATTGGCCCAAGTTGAGGAAACAGTCGTCGGTGAAATGTTTGAAAATTTCCAGAGAAAATAAAATTAACCCATTGTTTCTTCAGAGGCTCAGATGAAGGAACTAAAAAAATACTTTTGTGTTCATGTGTACATCCACACTGAGCAACTGCCATGCTTCGGCTGCGCAGTTCCGCCTGGCATTGAGGGCTGGCATTATGCAAATATTTGGAGGCGTACATATTAATGATCCCGACTATTGCGTCACAGACGGTATTGTGTGGAGAACCGACCGTTTTTCAGGGGTGTTTTTCATAAACGTGAATTAAATGAGAACGTGAAAACAGTCCAGTTTGAGATTCACTCTATGTCATGTCCATGCACTGAACTCTTGTTATTTGACTATACCAAGGTAAATTCAATTTTGAATTATAGGTCACCTTTAACTAACGAGACCTTATTGTAAAGTCTTACCAAAATAATAAAGAACCTTCCGTTAGTAATCCGTTTAATTAATTTTATTATATAAAAAGATGGTTATTTATATATAAGCCCATCTAAAATGACTATACTGTGATATATACTGTTACTGTGATAAATTACTGATAATCTCTGGGTGAAATTTTGATCATACCACCCACCACAATGCTGGTACAGCAATGCTTATAATAAAAGGAAAAGAAATAAGGAGCTGGACAAGAAGAGAGCAGGACAAAGCGATTAAAAAGCTGTGGAGGTGTGTGTCGTGGGTCTTAGAGGACTGCTGAGGTGGGCTGTATGGACACAGAGCTGGCCACTGCCATCATTTAGAGTCCAACAAAAGAGGATAAAGAGGAAGAGACAGCCAGTACTGCCGCTTACAAGTGAACAGTGAATACTTTCATTTCGTGATTGCAGTCAAATTTGTGCTTAAAGTGCAAATTTACTATCCACTTTGCTTTAACAGTGGCCATTTTTCTTAGCATGGTCTTACTGACACAGCCCTGTGATTAAAGCACATCTGAATGTATTACATTACAGAAGTACCAAGCTGCCAGACCGTGGAACAGAAGGAAGTGCACTTCTTCTGGCTTGCTGGGATCCAGGGTCAAGTTTGGTCAGGGTTATGTCCTCTACTGTCTTGTACATAAGTGCTAAAAAGCCTTTATGTGTGAGTGTGTGTGTGTGTGTGTGTGTGTGTGTGTGTGTGTGTATTATGTAATGGAGAACAATATTTAAGGGGATGGTTTTCTGTGGGTGACAAATAAGCATCAAAGACCAAGAAAATTTAAATTTGTTTAAAAAGTGCCAAGTTCTTAGAAATGTAATCTTTGTATGTTGGGTACATATGGTTTTTTAAAATGTTTATGCCACTTTGGAAAAAAAAAAAAAAGACTAAAAATGTCATGCGGTGTAGACATCAAGTGAAAAATAATAAATGATATAATAAATGTCCTTACACCTTGAATGCATGAGGTATGCATCATAATCCTTATTTTCAAAAAGTTTATTTCAATATATTTTTAATGTCAAAACTATATTATTTCATTAATTACTAATTCATAAATAATACATTTCATTAAATTAATTCATTACTTTAAAGAAATGTTTCGAAAAAATATTATATACAATGTTTTTAAGAAATAATAATTATTGATTATTCCAACTCTTCTCAACATGGTTTTCTTTTCAAGAATTTCACACTTGTACCCCCCTGTAACTTTATGAGCCCCAAAAACATAAATATTTCAAAATTTTAATCCAAAAATTAAAACATGTTCATCGGAGATGTAGTGTATTCAAGTCATTGGGCCCTATCACACGCGACCAGGTCCAGGTGCGACGCAAGTGTTTTTTTTTGGTAGTTTCAGCCCGACGCAGTTATCATTTTAACATCCTGCGCCACGTTGTTTGGATAGCAAATGCATTTGTGAGCACATGGGGTGCTGGTCTGAAAACGAGGTGTGTTCAGGCGCATTGTTGGCGCGTTGCTATTTTGAAGCAACTGAAATGGACTGCGCCATTGACCGACTGAAACCTGCTCTAAGAGCTCTAAGTCAATATTTTTTTTGTTATTTAATGGGCGCATTACTAATATGAGCCTATAGGCGGGTCCACAACGCGCGTACACTCTGCTTATTACACAGAGGGATGCGCAGCAGCACACAAACATGGCAAATATTCAAAATGAAAGGATTACAATGTAACTTTAACTGAACGTTCAGGGAAACGCACAACTAAAGTAGTTCCAGGCAGGTCTTGACCGCATTACAGATTCATATCACTTCGCGTAGTACACTGCAATAACTGAAATTAGGATACAATTCATAACAAGAAAAATTTATTTTGGATAGATAAAGAATTACATTTATGCATTTGGCAGACGCTTTTATCCAAAGCGACTTACATTGCATTTCAAGGTACACATTAACATTCTTATCAGTTCTTGCTTTCCCTGGGAATCAAACCCATGACCTTGGCACGACGCGGGTATGCATTATTTGTCTAATAAGTCAACGGCCCGTCATCAATTATTCCTTACTTATTACACGGCTCTGTGGAATACTTGATTCTGATTGGTCAATCGCGCCATCCAGCGGTATGTTATTCCCAGATAACAACCGCTGAAAACAGATAACACAGACTCATCCGGGTTACGGAAGTCAGCAGCGCTATACGCTTGCTAGTTTTGCATTTGGTGAGCTAATAAAATATTAAAACTCAGTCAAATCAATATTTTTGTATACAGTTATTTAATTATGACATCTAGTATCGTGGACTCGCTCTCTCCTTTCATCCGCTTCACCCCGGGGTCCTCGTCTGCCTGTCGGGGGTTTATATTCTGAGATAACAACCGGCTGGATGTACATTATCCCTTACTTAACCTGTTAGTAAGTTAGTCTTGATTATTTAATACATTTGTCATGAAAACAAGTTATGACAGCCACTGTGTAAATGATTATATTTTAAAAATGAATTGGAGTAGAAAATCTTTATAATTAAATTTAGAAGTTAATGCAAAACCAGCCTTATGTGCAATGTACATGTTTTTTTTGTTTTTTTTCGATTGTTGATTATTATATCTAAAAATAAAAAACAACTGAATTTAATAATTTGGTCTCTGTTGTTAATTGTAACCTTTAATATAATAGTAGTGTGTTAGCTCCCTATATAGTTTACAGCATTAGCTAAGCTAAAACATTAGCTAAAACTTAAATTATAACTGCATTTATTTAAACAGAGAAACATTTGTTTAAAAAAAAAAAACAGTTTAAAAGATAAAAGAAGCAGCAATTTTATGTTTAGTTTTCTCCCCCCTGCTGCACCGAACCATGACTTCAAAAGTGAGGTACGTACCGAACCGTCAAGTTTGTGTACCGTTACACATCTAGTAACTACCTATCCTATACTATGATATAGCCTGATTCGTTGGACCGTTGGGTCGGATTGCTTTTTCACCACAAGCGAACCGGGCGATCTCTGATCGACTGTTTTGGTGTGATCACGCCAGGTTCCCGAAACAAACGCTCCAAACGCGCCAGGAGTGAAAACATCTAAGGCTAGAGTACCAAAATGAGTGACCTCATAACAGTCCATAATCTAATTCATATATCTAACATTTACTGTCCAAGATGACAAATCGTTATGTATAATGCAGACTGGTCTGAAAATGGTCTTTTGGCTCTGAACGCAAAGTGCAAATGCATTTACACATGCAAATACACACATTTCCAGCCATCAGCACTTCTATCGGTTATTCATGGCGAGTGATCAAATCTCTTGCATCAGCTCTGCCTCTGGGTGAGAGTGACTGAGCCTTTCATTCTACCATGCTAATTCATTTACCAAGCAACGTCACACGCGCACTCACTCAACGAGTTGGGCTTCACTGTGGCATTCCCTCCTATAAAAGCCTCTGTGTGGTTTGCCATCTCTTTACACGCAACAGCTATTTTCCTAGCTCAGCTGTCATGGACTCCGGTATCATGTGAGGGGTGGAATGGGGAACCATGGGGAACTAAGATGACCCATGAGGGAGGTGTGCAAAATTCAAGCCCCCATCAAAATGCTAATGCCAAGATGTTGCTGTTTGCACTGTCTGATAAAGTAAATAATGTAAAAAGCCATTATTAAACACTACGTGAAAGCAGATAATATGATGAAATTATTTAAAATTGACCGTCTAATGAATAAAACCAAAGCCAATTCATTTTGGTAATGCCCCAGGCAGCGGTTTTCCAGTCACACGTCTCCTGTCTGCTTCAATGGAGAAAAACTGCAGGCTAAGCTTATAGTTCAGTAACGTATTTCAATGAAATCTGAAAAAAAAAAAAATGTATAGCTTCTTTAGCTCAAATTGTGCTAAAAAGCTGTATTTCCACAGGTTGGTCTAGCTAATGTGCATGCGTGTCTCTTTTAACTGAAAGGTGGATCTCTCATTTAGAGGTCTTCCACTTGGAGGTCCAACCCGAGACCCGAGCAGGTCCAAGGTTATTATAGTTTTGCATTTTTAAATGAGTTTTTATTTTAATATAATTTTCAAACTTCCTATAAATTTCAGTTTAGTTTTCGTTAGTCTCATTAATGGTTTTGTTAGTTTTAGTTTAGTTGTGCAAACCTCTTAATAATAAAAAAATAAATAATTGTTTGAGATTGAACAAAGAAGCAACTTAACAAATGCAACTTAAAAGTAAAAATTATTAATTCATACTCATTCATATTAAAGATGAAATGTGGTGTATAATAAAAAAACAAAAAAACATGCGTATGATTATTATGATTAATTCTTTCAAACATTATTATTGTATTGATCCATTTGCTTTTTGTCTATTACATCTTTTAATATAATATACTCATAATCATGTGTTCTATTCAGACCAGAAATTTAGTTTACTTCTACTCTGACAAATGTACATCTATTTATGGGCTAGACATGCTATCTGTTTTTTCGGTTGTCTGCTCAGTGTGGTGTCCTGTCTATTATGCGTGTTATCTTGTTTGGTTTCACATGAGATGGTTATCTTGGAATTAAGATACAGCTGCATTTGCATAAGGTCTATACATGATGGAAATACTTATTTGGACATTTCTTCTTCTTAGGGCTGGTTCACACAGAAAGTGGTTGTGCTTTGAAAAAGCGAGACGTGGGCAGTGAAATGTGTAAAAAAGCACAAGGTCTCGAGACACGTATTTTGAAAGTTAAACTTATTTTAGCTTGAGTGCCGCGTTTTTAGAACATCGTGTCGAGACGCTGCTAAAGCCGGCGTTGGTCAAACATGTCGTCTAGCGCGTGTTTACATTGAAAAATAAAGTAGCGCAGTGGAATGGAAAAACGTGATTTTCCGGTACAGGATGAGAGCTTATTAATTACTGTTGTTAGCAGGGCTCGAGACTAACGGCGTCCTATCGTCCTGGGGACGATAGAAAATGTGTTTAGGACGAACAGAAAAATTCTCCAGGACGCCTACAGGACGAAAGATATTTTTGTATGTGTGTTCATTTATTTCTAGCCTATTGGGCTAACTTACTTAGAAAATGTCAAAATTAACCGACCAAGTGCTGACTACAACGGAGCGCGTCTTCTCATGCTTACTATAGACTAACATTACTATCACTGGCCGGCTACTCACCCGGAGACTTTTCCGCGGTACACCTATCAAATGGCTTAATGACATCGTAAATATGTTGCGCTGGTTAAACAACAGATATTCAACGAATAAAAGCTAGACAAAAATGTTAGATAGTGACGATTTGGGAAGCGATCCAGTCATAACTGATGTTCTGCGTGTAGATGCGCACATTTGTACTGTAACGTGCTGATCTACCCAGCGGGACACGGGTTGACATGCGCTGCATGTTTCATAAAACGTTAAAATATGTAAACGTCTGGGAGAATGAGTAGAGCAGATATATATATATATATATATATATATATATATCTGAATAAGAGTGACGACGCAAAAAAGAGCTCTATTCGGTTTTCTGTGCGCACACACACGACCGAAGCGGGCAGCCATGCACATAGACGCCTATACAGCGCGCGAGGACTGATTGAGCTCTCTTTCGTGTCTGAGTGGACAAATACACACAACATTATGTCTAAATGTCCGTTTTGGTGAGTATTCGTGTAAACTATGTTGGTTATGTCTTAAACAGTTGTGAGAGAAGCGGATGTGCATCAGTGCAATTGTATCCGCATGTCATTAGACATGATCCGACGTCTTAAAGTGACAGTGCGTAATAAACCTAATGCGGTCCGTGTCCTTAATATTAATCAAGCAACAAAAGAAAAAGAGAAAAGCATTCACTGCTCATTAATAGCTTTAATGTTATATTTAATATAATTAGTTCATACAAATAACTATGTCTGCTGCTTGAAAGAATAAAGAATGATGTATGCAAGTAGTTATAAAGAATGCATATATCATTAATTCTCGAAGATCTCAGTACAAAGACTGAGATGGAGACAGAATTTCCCCCAAATTATGTGTTCTAGAGAAGTCATATTACACTTTTTTAAAGCCCTTTCTCTTAATTACACGTTTCCAGATGATCAGCTATGACACATTACCACTTTGAGATATTTAGTCATCACCAGTATGTATTTGTTATTGTTTAATCCAACCAACTCAAAAACGTTTTGAGCTGTAAGTATTTTTCTCTTAATTTTCGTATATGTAAAAAAAATAAAAAGGGAAAAAAAATTTTATTCTGCATGAATACAAAAAAACTACTAACAACTATAACTATAGATCATAATAACAAAGTACAGAAACAACTGTTTTATTTTGGGACGGTTGACATTCACTTTAGGACGGTTCAAATTGGTTTTCAGGACAGTTCCAGGACGGAGGTGAAAAAAGTTAGTCTGGAGCCCTGGTTGTTAGTTTCGTTTAGTTTTAGTTTTTCATTTATGTTAAAATTTCTATTTGATTTCAGTTTACGAAAATGTTTTTTGACCAATAGTTTTAGTCTTCACGAAAATAAGGTTCACGTCGGAAACCTTGAAAAGTGCCTCGGACACGGGTCGGGTGTAATATTAGTATTAGTAGCCTCGGGTCTTGGGTAATTTTAGATAAATGTGCTTTTACTGAATGGACCCGAGAAGACCCAGATTCTTTTAAAATGTCAACTTTCCATTACAGTTAGTGATAGTTTTCATCTACCACTATTTAAGCACACATAGCATCCAACACTATTTACACTTTAAACTGAATCCTCTGCCTAAAAAAAGTTATTTAGTGTATTTTGATGGTTACTACATAAAATATGTCAGAATATGATAGAATGTGTCAAAAAAGCCAATACAGTTGTTTAGTGCTTCATGTTGTGGGCTGCGTTCCACTTCATTTTATAAATAATCTTCATAGCGGGTTCCAAGTGATCAAGGGCTTAGGCCGTTCCCTTCAGACACTAGTGGACACTAGCAGAATGCAAGCAATGTATATGAGAGTTCATGAGACGCAGGCAAGTCAGCGAGTGAAGGGCATAGATATTTGAAGTAGAATGTAGCCAAGGTTTGACTGAAAAGCATGACCCTGTCAGTCCCTGGAGGTTGATGGGGGTTAAAATAGTAACAACGGTTTAAATTTCACATGACAGCGATAGTTTTCAGTTTGTTTCACTGCTGCAATAAGATGATGACAGGTCAAAACCCCATGACTTAGAGTAACCACATTTCATAGCCTCAGCCCTCAGAGGAACAATATAGACTCAGATTAGAGCACAGGAAATGATCGAGAAAGTCAGTCCGCTTCACAGGCTAGTGGCTATTGGTGTATTTATGACTTATTTATGACAGATACAGAAAGAAGCTTACCATGAAGTTACATGACTTTGGAGTCGGGCTGCACCAGACTAAAGATTTTTCTAGTCGACTAGTAGTTGATAATTTAAAGGAGCTGTATGTAAGAAATGTTTTTTTAAATAATCATAAAATGGCCCTGATATGTCACTAGACATTAAGAAATCATGTTCATTTCAAATACTTATATCACTGACCACAGTAGTTCAGCCAGGATATTGTCATGTTGTGTTTTGGTCTGATGCTCCACCCTCCACCGATCTACCAATCAAGAAGTCAGTAGTGTTGCAGCATCCGGGTTGCCAGCTCTGCTCTAGTTACCACAGATGCATATTCAAACGTGTTGGATAAAAAAATGTTGGATCCTGCAGCCTATCTGGCAACCTCGAGTCAGGGGGGAGGGAGAGGGGATAAGTAATTTGAAAGTGATTGTAGTACCAGTTTTGGCCACAATCTTACATACGGCTCCTTTAAGCCATTATAGTCGACTAATCGCACGATTATATAAATTTAATTACTTAAATATATACCGAGGAGAATACTAAACCATAATGGCCGTTTAATATATATAGGCATGATATAGCCTATTCCATGCTCAAGTGCAAGGATAAAGCTTGCTGCAATGATTATGAATGTGTAAGGGAAAAAAATAGCAAGGACACATTTTAAATATTTATTAATAAACTAGTGTTTTCTGTGTCAGTTTTGGCTGCAAAGATCAAGTTTACGATGCTGACTCGCCATCTCCGCAGTATAGTGAACGCGCATATAGAGAGAAATGCACATTTCATACAGATTACATAAGCATAGAGTATTTATTTTCAATTTGAATTGGTTTTGTTTAAAAAGTAGACATTTCAGGCTTTCCATAGATATATTTTTTCATGTCTGTGAGGCAAGTATACGCTAAGTATACGCTAAAGTTCATTTATGCGACACGCTCCAGTTCACAGAGCGTGTAGAAAGCACATCCTGTTTGTTTTCTTTAATTCACAAAGGCACAACATTTTCTTGTTATTATGAGTTAATACCCTTTACAGTTGATTGAATGATGCATTACTCTTATCTGTATGACCAAAAATGACCAAGTATTTTAAGTTATTTCCACAGTTGGCAGGAAAAAATGCAAGTTAGCGTGTCATGCAGTAAAGAGCGCTATATTTTGGCTTCCACAAGCCAAGACGATTGCATCCACTATCCAGTAGGGCTGTGATGGTGGCAGTTTTATACCAGTGGTAATGCAGTGGTAATGGACCAACCACCAGCGGTGGTGCGGTGGTTGGGTGGGGGGGTGGGTCGGGGGTTGTGTTATATATATATATATATATATATATATATATATATATATATATACACACACACACACACACACACCTCAATTAAATACATTTTGAAATAAATAATAATAATAAACAAGGCTCAAACATCCATTTCGTAACAGACATGCGTGTTTATTTGAGCACTTCAATCAATGAAACGTCACACTAGAGCCTGTAAAGCATTGAAATAAATATCAGTAAGTAATAGGCTATTAACCTAAATAATATAATAAAAGTTAAATATTTAAAAAACATTTTATATGTTTTAAAACGTTTTATATTTCCATGAAATAGCATACCGCTCTGCGCTTTGAGAGGGATGTGGGACACAGTAAAGAGACCATCGATCTCTTTTCTAAAATCTTCATGTGTTTTCTAATTGTTGTAAAAAAGCTCTGAAGTGTGAATTTTATCTTCCACAAGGGCAAGACATTTAAGCTATGTTTGATTTTGCGCTGCCAGAGAAAGCTAAACTAAAATCACCCACGGGTGTGAAACGCGCTTTGCAAATAATCTTGACACGCCTTACCAAGTATAATAACAAACACAAACTGTGTTAAAAAGAATTTGACGTGCAAGTAAAAAGGTAGGCTATCTTTCCTACAGCGTTTTTCTACTTTACCACAGTAAAGAATGCAAATACATTAGGCCTAATTAAAAGTGAACCAAAGGAAGAAACATTTATGATCCCCTGCAAAAATGGGTGAGATGTGAGTGAAGATTTGGGAAAAGAAACAAGAGATTCCATGTCCAGTGGAATAACTAACGGAATATTGTTAAATTCGCTGATAATCAGGTGACCAGATCGCAAAACAGAATACAAAGCCGACAAAGCTTAAATGTATGGGCTCACGCACAACTCTATCCTTCGTCATGAATCCAAACGTTTCCATGGCTGGGAACATTTAATTGCTAACCTATTATTTCTTTTGTAAACAGAGCTTTGTGCTTCACTTCTGTCATGATATTAATGTAAAACAGCATTCACATACAAAAAAATGTGTTTTGGCAGACCTCCGCCGGTGCTACTCAGCCACTGCGGTGGCACTTTACAACCGCGTTGGTGTGGTTGTCACTTCGTGTATACCATAGACATAATAAATACATAGACGCCCTATTGGCTGCTGGAGCGTACGTCAATGGCGCCGCCATGTTGGGGATGGCAACTTTCCCATACCTCTCATACCGGGAATTGAGAAAAATGCCTGTTTTGTGCGCTGTACACATCGCCACACAATTGAAAACAGCTTTCGAGGAATTACCTTTCACAAGCAAGACTGAACGTTTGTTTTTGGTTGTATATGGTCATGATTTAATTAGTAATAGTAACGTTCAGAGGATAAATTTAAAAATACTACTGCTATTGTGTCATGAAATGTAGTTTAAATAGTTTTTCAGTCGACAATGTAGTTGTTTAAAGCTCAAATCTGTGGTTTGTTTATAAAGATAGCGCCTATTTAAAAATTTGATCTGACATTTTCGGAGTTGTAAGATGCTATCACCGGGGCTCAGCGCTCGTCTACCCCGCCTGGAACAGCCGTACCTCGGCCAGTGCTTCTGAAGTTTTGCCGCTGACTCGGATGTCTGTAGTCTAGTGGTTAAACATGAGATATAATTCGTCTTGTGTATATCTAACGGGCGATCTTTGGTCTCATTAATCTATAAATGGTTCCCTGGTAAATCGTTTTGGCTGAGGGCAAAGTGAAGTTTCATAACTTCATATTTAGGCTATTTTAACGTTGTATCCTGCTGTATGTTTGACTGAAGCTACTTCTGTTATAATGACTATTACTGATCAATAAAACTGAAATTTAACAAAAAGAGTTAAATATTAAAGTCACTATTTAACTTATTTTTTATTGTGTATATTCTGTAATTGATATTTCTTATTCTATTGCTATTATTATAGTATTATTAATAAACTATGCTATTATCAATTTTTTATGATTGTATTATTGTACTTATGATATTATATAATTATACTAATCATTACTATTTTATTTGCTGTATACTATTTATTTATTTTATTGACTAAACTATTTACTATTACTTCTCATTTTATGTTATATTTACTATTTGCATTGCACTGTAGTTGTACGTATTATCATAAAGGATACATCAGTTATCTTTGTTATTGCTAAAATCTGGTCAATCACAGAAAATGCTTTTTCCACAATAAGAAAACTTAAATTATATCTCAGTATGGGGGTCTTCACCATTCTTATCCAAGAATAAAAAGCCAGATACATGACAAGCCTGAGCTTTGACCATTCTTTATTAAAAAAAAAATATTTTACAAGTCTAACTATCGAGATTTTAAATAACTAGAGATGGAACTTTTTGTACACCACATACAAACCACTGAAATCGGTTGATAAATGTAAAAACAGTTTGATTTTATCCAGAAAAAAACGCAGCTCACCCGTTTACTTGCATTTGATTACAGTGCAGTCTTGCCCTCCGCAAAATGGCGGACCCGTTGACGTATCGCAGCAACGCTCCAAAGAGGCCAATAGGTATTTATTATGTCTATGGTGTATACAGACAGGAGCCATCTTCGGAAAACAGTCTCGACTAATCAAACCACGAACGCCATTCATACAGTTCAGAAGTTCACTGAACTTCATACAGTTCAGCTCACTTAGCACGTCGTTCGTGGTTTGATTAGTCGAGACTGTTTTCCAAAGATGGCTCCTGTCTGTATACACGAAGTGGACTGTCTTTATCTTTATCTTCTTATTAAACGGTCTGTACACTTACAAAGTTCTCAATGCTTCGTTTGCATGTAGGGACCCTCATTATGTTACTGTGTTAGTGTGGGGCTATTTTGAGTCTTGTTAGTGGTATAAACTAGCGATTTCTTTTTACTTATTATATGCCCCCATTACTAGCGTTATACGCTAAACAGTTTTTAGAGATAAAACTCTTTACATTCGATTATCATGAAAACAAATCTCAGAGAACGGTTGACTAGGTACTATTGTTTTATTAGACCAAAGGTTCATTTTGCGCCGAAGTTCTCCTTTAAAGATAGGGATGCACCGAATATTCGTCCACCGAAAATTTTCGGCCGAAAGACTTTTATTACCGAAACAATACGGCCGAAATGTTGTGATGACGCAAACAGAAACCGCGAGCTGCACGTGCTTGTCTGAAGCAACATGTCTGCGGTGTGGACGTGTTTCCGTATATCTGAACCCGCGAGGAGACGGAAGCTTTGTATATACTTTCGCCTGCCTCCGCAGCGCGAGTCTCCACAGACAGCGCGCGCACCGCTCCAAACGGTCGAGGCGTTTATACTTGACGCGCTCGCCGTTGTACTATTCTTTGAAACGACAGGGGGCGACTCAAGTAACTGTCCTCTAACCATCAGGAATCGGTGAGAAGAAGAAAGTTAAACACGTGACAATGTTTATTTTTTAGTATACCACCGCCAATATAAAAATAATCATGTAAAACCCAGTAAACCCTGAGATTATTACTTGTGACATTACAAAAAAATATGTATGTATTGTATGTATACAACTAAATTAATGCTCTCTTAAATATTTTCTAATTTCACTAAACATATTTCATTAATTTTTGTGTACATTTGTATTAAACATGGACCTTTGTTCATTTAAAAAGTCTTTTTATGCTACTGTATGCTCATTTTTTAAAATGTAAGCAACTAATTTAGACGTGCAAACTGGTGCTGGTGTGATGAGAAGTTCGTGCTCCGCTTTGTTTTATGAGAGAACATTTCATTTTAAAACCTTTCTGCAGGCCAGTAGATTACATGAGTGGGGTCAAGTTAAACATTTTAGTTTGAATTTTATTTTATACTGTGCATTGTGCTAAATAAATATTGCATAATTTGTAATTGATTTATTCTTTGAAAATTTTATATTAATTTATGCAATTGGAATGCCATGATTTTAGTAAAGTTTGTAAAGTCATAGCCATAAATGCAATGGTACTAATAATTGGCATAATTTCTTTCGGTGTTTCGGTTTTCGGCCTTGGTTTCTTCTTTTTCGGTTTTCGGTTTCGGCCAAGAATTTTCATTTCGGTGTATCCCTAATTAAAGAGTTTCAAAATATTTATTGTTTGAATTTTGTCAGAAATTAGCTAAGACTTAGTTTCATATCAGAAGTAACAAAACACAGAGCTTATTGCGATTATTGGATCATAGGTGTGCTACAAATAATGTTTTTTGTCAATGCATCAACTGAAAACAGCATAGGAAAAGGAAGATCGATAAAACAACAAATCGATATTGTCAACCCAGCCTTAGCATCCACACATCTTTACCTGTTGTAGCTTATTTACATTGTGTGCATGAAACATTTCATGACATCTAGCGTCTGGACTGGATCACGATGACCGATTCAGTTCTAAGCTTCAGAAAGCTTTTAACCTTTTTGGACTACTTCATGTAAATCACAGGCCTAGCGCCGATTAGTCTGGATCAAATTGTCCCATTGTCACTTTAGTGGCCTGGCAGAGGCTAAACAGAAACACCTCCAAGCTCATTTGCGAGGTTCAAAAAGATCTTAATCAACTCCACTTCCCTCCCACGGCAGGCACGAAAGGCCATGTGGCATGGACATTGGAGAAACGCAGTCAATATAAATATACACAGACATTCTTTCCATTTAACTCATAATTAAGGCATCCCAGAGTGAATATGATATATTCCTGTGTGTGTGTATGTCCCCTACCTTATATAAACCTAGTTACGACTTTTTAGTTGTGTTAGAGATATAGAATATAAGCACTAAGAGTTTAACTACTTTCATATCTTCCAGCCATACCTTCCTTGGTATCGAAAATACTCCTCTCGTTGCGCCTTAATTAATTTTCATTTATTATCATTCCTTGTTGTTTTTATTTGCTAAATTTAAATTACTCATCAACATATACTAGATAGTCTAATATTGCCTATCACATTAATCTGACATCGCTAGCTTTCATCTAAATCATTATTGCTAGCGCAACACGCTAGTATCTCGCTAGCCTGTTAACCTGCTATCTGTGCTTGCCGTCTTTTTTTCTTTTTTTTTTACCGCGCGCGCTCTCGCCTTTTACGAGTCTATCAAACAACTGTGGTGAGTAGGATCAGTCAACAAACACAGTGAGTAATGTCTTCTCCTGTTATTGTCACTTGCACTTCGTGTCACATGTATAGTATAGCCTTCTCTGTCAGTAATGAGGGATTTAAATGTAATAAATGCAGGGAGACAGTCAGGCTAACGGAGAAGATTTCAGAACTAGAGACACGCATCCAAACTTTAATTGAGGATAGAAAGAGTGCAAGGGCTTTAGATGCTGCTTTGGATGCGATTAGCTTAGTGAACACTGTACATTGTTCGGTTCCGGCTGAAGAGCCTGTGCAGCAGGGCAACTGGGTGACCGTGAGACGCTGTAGTCGCAGGACAAAACACAGCTCTTCCTTTCCGATTACAACATTAAACCGGTTCTCCCCACTCAGTGAAACACCCACTGAGAATCCTGTTGAATGTGCCCTAGTTACTGGCGATTCTATTACACGGAACGTGAAAATAGAGACACCAGCCACCATAGTCACATATTTACCGGGAGCCAGCTGCCTGACATCAAAGCAAATTTAAGTGCTATAATACAGATGAACAAATGATAAGTTTGTGTTGCTGAATGTTCGATCCCTTACTTCAAAAGCACTTATTGCTAATGATATGATCACAGATTATAACCTAGATGTGCTGTGTTTGACAGAAACTTGGCTAAAACCAGACGATTACATTACTCTAAATGAGTCCACCCCCCAAGATTACTGTTATAAACATGAGCCTCGTCTGAAAGGCAAAGGGGGAGGTGTTGCCGTAATTTATAGTAATATCTTCAGAATTACTGAGAAGTCTTGTTTTAAATATAATTATTTTGAAGTGTTGGTGCTTAATGTAACACTATCTAGTGTAAATGATAAATCATGTTTGGGATTTGTGCTGGCTACTGTATACAGGCCAAGTTAGTACTGGCTGCAGATAAAGTACTAATTGTTGGTGATTTTAATAAACATGTAGATAACAAAAATGATGCATTAGGATTGACATTTAAAGACATTCTGAACTCTATTGGAGTTAGACAACACGTGTCAGGACCTACTCATTGTTGTAATCATACTCTAGATCAAATATCGCGAATCAATGTTGATGCCGTTGACATTCTACAGCAGAGCGATGGCATCTCAGATCATTATCTAGTCTCGTGTAAACTTCATTTAGCCAAGGCTGCAAAGCCGACTCCGTGTTACAAATACGTTAGAACTATCACTTCTGCCTCTAAAGATTGATTTATTAATAATTTTCCTGATCAGTTTCATCTCCTCAGCAGTCAGCATCCTAGATAGCTTAGAAGCACTCGATATTGCGACAGAAACTTTTGACTCTCTCTTTTCCAGTTTCAACTTTAGACACAGTTGCTCCTTTGCGCTTAAAGAAGATTAAAGAAAATAGTCCAACGGTGTGGTACAATGAGTACACCCGGGCCCTTAAGAGAGCAGCCAGAAAAACGCTGACAGCGTGCACATGCGCATCACATGTTTAGTCTATAGGTATGCGCGTTTGAATATATATGTGCGCAGGCGTGTAGTCCTTCTTTACTTCTTTTTCAGAACCGCTTTAGCCGAACCTGAAAATTCATTTTCAGCTAAATAGATTTCAGTGCTTCACTGCTAAAAATAACTTTGTTAATTAATAATAAAAGATTCTCTGTTGCTTTACAGTTGACTTTCTTTTCAATTCTGTAAATTCTTCTTCCTGTCATTCCAATTCAACATCCTTTCTGATGTGGTCAATTACAATATCCAATTCTGAATTTTGCCCCACCCCGATCAAGAAAGACTGAAACTCACTCTCTGGCTGTTTCTCATTGGGTGTGATGGAGCGCACAAAGTCCTGTGGCGTCATGTACACCTCGGCATCTCCGTGCTCACTGATGATCTTCAGGGTGGCAAAGTAGCGAAATATCTTGTCTGGGGTGGAGTAAGCTCTGATCCGGTTCTCATACTCCATCACCTGTATCAAAAAAACAAAAAAAAAACAATTATCAAACACAAACAAAATCAATTCTTGGAACTACTTAATTTTTACCTTTTGTCTAAATATTCTACTAAATAAACTACATTTTTACCAGGGTGACAGCATTTCAGGTGGCTTTTTTTATTTAAATTTGGTAGTTTTTATAGTAACATGCTATTTTATCCAAGTAACTTTATAGCAAAACCAAATGCTATATTGCCATTCTCATCACACTGTATAGTTGTGGTGCGTTTACCCTACGATAATGTCCAGTCTCTCTCATATAGGATTGGAATGATTCATAATAATGAATGAATTTGAATCAAAATTCAGTTGTAGTGGTGCTAGTTTTTTCTTCTTTTTTACTCAAATTCATTTGGGAAAGAAACCACTGCTGTAGCTTTGTTTGGAACTATTTTCATTGTCAAGATAAAGCAAAAAGAGACAATATTGTGCCTAAAATGTAAGTAATTTAATATTAACTTCTTGTTTACTGAATTGTTGTAAAGTAAATTTCACATTTTCAATCATGCTGATATTCAGGAAAACATCATTTTTGCTCATGTGATATTGCTTAACTATATAAACAAGAAAATGCACCCATAAACTGATATTCGAGGAAATTTGTATCCATTTTGGTGGCGTTTTGCCCCAAGTCACGTTAATTTCCACCCCTCACTGTTATTCGTGAGGTGAAAATAATCCACACTCATGGGTCTATATATAGGCAATAGTATGCATTTTTGAGGAATGTATAGGTGTGCATGAAGCATGGGGCCCCCAAGAGTTAAAGTCCCAGGGCCCCCAGGCACCTTTTTTCAATTGTTTTCCTATGATAGTTAGCGTTCTGCGCACTGTTTATGCGACCCAGGCGCCTCGCGTTTTACCCGCCTGCTGCTTCCCACGTTTTTGCAGTTGAAAAAAATTAGTGCTGTCAAACGATTTAAATATTTAATCGCAATGAATCGCATTAATGTCATAGTTAACTCGCAATTAATCACACATTTTTATCTATTCTAAATGTCTCTTGATTTCTTTTTGTTCTTTTTTTTTTTTCATTTTAATGCTCTTATCAACATGGAAAAGTGGATCGGCTTGCTTTGTGCAAATGTTTTTTTATTGAAAACAACATTGGCATATACTGTGTTCAATTTCACACTAACATTCTCACTTGGAGCAAATAATCTCTCACACAATGTAACACTGTCCATCAATAAAAGGGTGAAAGAAATACTGACGAGGTCCTGATATTGACGAGGGGACGGAGAATTCGCATCAGCTGTGTGTGTGTGTGTGTGTGTGTGTGTGTGTGTGCTTGGCCATCAAGTGGTATTTCAGACTGGACGTGCTGCGATGATGATAGCTCAGTTCACAACGACAAAACACACAGATCACTTTGGTCTTGTCAATGGGACCATTTGGCAACTTTTTAAAAGTAAACTTTCAATTCAGAATCTTATTGGCATCCATTTCGGCGTCTCGCGCTCGTCATCCACTCAAAACGTAACGTTAACCTACTATTTGGCCGGCTCGTAAGCCCAAACAAGTGTGTGCGGCGTGCCTGTTGTTGTTTCCGGTCTAGCTAGATCCGCTTGCTCTTTGGTCGACGAAGCAAAAAAACGTCCTCGCGCGGCACAAGCCATTGAAATGAATGGGTTTCATAGCGCAGCGCCGCGCATGCCACGTCCTGTTGCAAAAGCATGTGAAAAAAACTACTAAGTTTGCTTGGCCAAAAAGACCGTTAATCGCGCAATAAAAAAATTAACGCCGTTAAAATGGGTTTGCGTTAACGCCGTTAAAAACGCGTTTAACTGACAGCCCTAAAAAAAATGCAACTTCGAGCGGAAAAAGCGCCCGACGTCATAGCGTTTTTTTTTTTTTAGAACGCTCGCGATTAGATTGACAGGACAGCTGACTCTGGTTGCTTAGCAACATAAAAAACGCAGCGCACTTCTAGTTCTGTGTGATCAATGGCAGTGCTGTGTTCCTCGCGTTTTCAAACTTGAAAAACATGTTAGGTGTGATCGGGGCCTAAAAGTAATTCATAGCCTGAAGCATAGCCTGAAGACATGGCATATATAACTGAAAAATCATCCATTGCAGGTTGGCTATTGAACAATTGCATTTTGATTGGTTGACTTATGCAGAATTTCATTTCAACCACCATTTTTAAAAATCTGTTGCGGTGGGTGCAGTCCTACGTCACCGGACTAATTTTCCTAATCTTCACAGTACTTTAGACCGCTGTGGAAATGCAGAAAGCAACAGGTCTGGGGGAAAAAAAGTTCCTGGGACAAATTGTTCCAGGTAATTTCGGTGGAAACGCGGCTTAAGTAATTTATAATGTGTATAAATACTTCAGATACATAAACTGGACATTTTCAGACTACAGCTGTCAATTAACAGCGTTACATCATGTGATCAACTACCTTGGACAGACTTACAAATTTAATCAATGATATGAAACAATATATTTACCTCTAATGCCACTTCTTTGTGATGTCTATTAAATTATTTTTTGGCCTCAATAATGTGATATATTAAACTATCGTAATTTGGGGATATTTATTCAGCATATCAAGTCAAGTCATCTTCATTTATATAGTGCTTTTAACAATGGATTTTTTCAAAGCAGCTTTACAGAGATAAACATATAATTTAAGGATCGGTGTTAGGCCCTCTGCTATTCTCAATATATATGCTGCCACTTGGTAATATTATAAGAAAACATGGAATTAATTTCCACTGCTATGCTGATGACACTCAATTATATATTTCATCACGACCAGATGAAAACACTAACTCATCAAAATTGACAGAATGTCTTAAAGATATAAAATGCTGGATGACGCGTAATTTCCTGCTATTAAATCCAGATAAAACGGAGGTATTACTTATTGGTCCAAAAAACTACCCACAAAATCTCTTACAATACAACTTTAATTTAGAAGGATGTCCTTTTACCTTATCGACTACAGTAAAAGACCTGGGTGTTATACTAGACCGCAACTTGTCTTTCGAAAATCATATTTCATATGTTACAAGAACTGCCTTTTTCCACCTTAGAAACATTGCTAAATTACGTAACATGCTATCTGTTTCTGATGCAGAAAAGTTAGTTCATGCATTCATGACCTCGAGACTAGATTACTGTAATGCTTTATTAGCTGGTTGTCCTGCATCCTCAATAAACAAGCTACAGTTAGTGCAAAATGCAGCCGCTAGAGTTCTTACTATGATCATATAACACCGATTTTATCATCTCTGCACTGGTTACCTATTAAGTTCCGTATCAATTACAAAGTACTTCTACTGACCTATAAAGCCCTAAATGGTTTAGCTCCTGTGTATTTAATGGACCTTCTATCGCCCTACAATCCATCGCGTTCGTTAAGATCACTAAATTCGAGGCTTCTGGTCATTCCTAGGATATCTAAGTCCACTAAAGGAGGGAGGGCATTCTCACATTTAGCTCCTAAACTCTGGAATAGCCTTCCTGATACTGTTCGTGGCTCAGACTCGCTCTCCCAGTTCAAAACTAGATTAAAGACGCATCTCTTTAGCCAAGCATTCACATAATGCTTACCTTCTATTGTTGAATCAGATCGAATGCATTAATATTATGAACAGCAGCTACGCTAATTATTTCCCATCTGCTTTTCGGTAAATAGCGTTCGTCAGCTCCAGTTTGTATCCAGCCTCTCACGGAGACTTCTGATGCCCCAACACCTGCGATGAGACGACTCGACGCCTGTGAAGCGACGACTCAACGCCGGCGATATGTTATGCCCTAAATTAATACATGATGATTAACTAACTATATTCTTCTATGTACATTTCTGAAATGCACTTTCTGTAAAGCTGCTTTGAAACAATATGTATTGTGAAAAGCGCTATACAAATAAATTTGAATTGAATAGAATTGAAAGGTAACAGAGATTGTTTTGGTTTTATAGCGGTTCTTGAATAATGTTATTATATATCATGTAACTCATTCCATTAAAATGTTTAATTGATTGACAGCCATTAATTGAGAAAAATTAACTGTTAAATAAGTGCAATTACTGCAGTTTGTGTTGTGTCTCTTAGATATGTCTGTATTTTTTTTATCAAAGATCATCAAAATGAGCAGTAATAGAGGTCAGTTTCATCATTCTCATCCAGCCTTTGTTGATGTTTCCTTTTCCTCTATCTGGCCGTCTTTAGCAAATACCAATTTTGCGACTCATTATGCACCCTACTGTATGCAAATTTATGTAATTTCTATGATAATGGATTTTCAGTTTGCATGCCACTATTAGACAAGAGAAGTGATTGTAATTGCAAGATGAAATGATGAGGATTTGGAGTTCAGGATCCTGCCTGAAAGCATGATGTGCAGTAAGTGATGTTTGAAATGTGAAACTGTACTTGTCAAACACTGAGATTCAAGAGGTCACTGCGCACTACAACTGATTTTAAATTTTTAGTTTATACTTGTGTCAGATCATGGACATCATTTCGTTGTGACTCACCGTTACTTCAAGATTTTGCACCTTAAATAACGTATTTTTAACACACCATGTCAAGCTAAAAATATTTAAAAATTTTAAAAACACATTCAGAGACCTTTGCCTTCAGTTTAATTCAGTTGCACTCAGTTTTGCTGTGAACACACTCCAATTATAAAGTTTGAGCGATGTTGACTTATTTCTGTGAAACAAAAAAGATATTTTGAATTTTTTTTTTTTTTCATATAATACAATTTAAAAGGTTTTGGAGCCCACTAACTTTCATTACAAAAATAGTCAAAACATTCCTAAAATATCTTTTGTGATTGGCAGAAAAAAAGTTGACGTGTATTTAGAGATCCTATTCATTTCGACTTACAGATTTTACACACTATTGGGAAGTACACATATTAAGATTTGCAAACAGAAATTTGACAGAAAACAAAAAATGCACTGAATTATGACAACTGCAAAGCAACTCGTGCAAAGCCTTGTGTAAAGGTGATTTACACAAAAATCAAAACCCAAAACCTGAACCACACTTTCCTATGGAAGCTTGTTTCCGGCACAGAATGAAAAATAAAACAGGTAATTGCGACTTTTTTTCTCACAATTGCGAGTTTACATCTCGCAATTCTGACTTTATTTTTCATAATTGCGAGATATAAAGTCAAAATTGCGTGATATAAAATCGCAATTGCGTGTTATAAAGTCAGAATTGCGAGATATAAAGTCAGAATTTATTGATATAAAGTCGCAATTGCAGGTTATAAAGTCAGAATTGATTGATATAAAGTCGCAATTGCGTGTTATAAAGTCAGAATTGCGTGATATAAAGTCGAAATTGCGTGTTGTAAAGTCAAAATTGTGAGATATAAACTCGCAATTGCGAGTTTCTCACAATTCTGAGAAAAGATGTCAGCATTTCGAGATATAAACTCGCAATTGTGAGATAAAAAGTCGCAATTCTGTCTTTTTTTCTCGCAATTGCGACTTTATTTCTCATAATTGCGACTTT